>OZ018329.1:70842958-71469751 GCA_963969495.1 Ceratothoa steindachneri | reverse complement strand
TATCTGTTACCAGCGGTGTTCCCCAGGGATCAGTCCTGGGGCCTATTTTATTTACTATATACATCAATGACATAGACGTTGGAATAAATAATATCATATCTAAATTTGCAGATGACACGAAAATAGGTAACTCAGTACTATGCGAAGATGACAGGGCTAGCCTGCAGGCTGATATAAATAAAATTACCGAATGGTCTGAGAAATGGCAAATGCCATTTAATATCGACAAATGCCAAATCCTTCAGTGCGGAACAAAAAACAAAAAATACACCTATACAATGCAAGGCGGCTTAATAAACACAACCCCGCAGGTTAAAGATTTAGGAGTAATAATTACAGAAAACTTAAAAACATCAAACCAATGCGCAGCTGCTGCAAACAAAGCTAACACAGCACTAGGATTTATAAAAAGAAACTTTACTTATAAAAGCGAGGAGATAATTATGCCACTATATAAAAGTATTGTCAGGCCCCATCTCGAATACGCTGTACAGTTCTGGGCCCCTTACTTAATAAAAGACATAGATAAATTAGAAGCTGTACAACACAGAGCGACAAAACTTATCCCGTCAGTACGTAACAAACCTTACCACGAGAGGCTAAAAAAACTCAATCTATTTTCCGTCAGAAAAACGAAGACTAAGGGGGCAGCTTATAGAGTGCTTCAAAATACTTAAAGGATTTAACAACGTTAATGCCAATAACTTGTTCACACTGACAGGGGAGTGTCCCACCCGTGGACATGATTCAAAACTTCAGGGTAAAAGAGCCACTATGGATGTAATAAAAAACTTCTTCACTTACTCGATTATTAATGATTGGAATAATTTGCCAAACGCAGTAGTGGACAGCAGAACTATAGATTCATTTAAAATGAGATTAGACAAACACTTAACAAATATTGGAATTGTTTAGCATAAGCTACAAAATAAAATAATATTACAAAAATATAACTCTTTCAGGTTTATGTAAGTGGTTTTCATATTCATTTCATTTAATTACTATTCAATGCAAATTTCCTTCAGGTACTGTCTTCTTACACCTGCAAGGTACTTTTCCCAAATTATTTCATGTACGGCTTTTGCCGGAGGGAGTGGAGGGTGGGGAGAGCCTAAAACTTTTCTATCCTTTACTTCTACTATTCTATGTGTAAGTGGCAGTAGATTTAAGGCCAGATCACCTTAGTCTGGGCCGTAAGGCCCGTGTGATCTGTGTATCTATGTAACTCTATGTAACTCTCTCTCTCAGTCTCTCTCTCTCTCAGTCTCTCTCTCAGTCTCTCTCTCTCTCTCTGACTAACTTTAAAATTATCAAAATATTCTTTAAATAATAAAGAAATATCTTGTTCATGAGGTCTGTTTCTGATGAACTCGATTTAACTCCCATGTTTTTACCATGTAGCATTTATGTTTGGAGGTTACATGTTGAATGTTTCTCAAGTAATGTGGTGCTTTGAGGGACAGGAAATGTTGGTGGGTTTCTGAGTGGTGGGGAGATAGATGTCGGTAGGTGAGGGGGTCGATGAGGTTGTGGGAGGTGATGGGTCCTGTGCAGATGGTGCATGTGAAGGGGAATTTGTAAGATGGCTCTTTCTGGCCGTCTGCTCTCGGGCCACCGACCAATGGCAGGGGGTCAAGGTACAGCTTCCCCATGGGCAACGGAAGCGTTGGCAATGTATTCTTGTGTCGTTGACTCGTAGCCGAGTTCCCGTCCGTAGACACAGCTGCTACATCGCCATATTCCACCTCTCCGTTTCCACTAATTGTTGATATGGTCGCGAGAAAATAGGTATCTGGAAGGTCGGTTCCCAGACCAGTTATCTACTCCCAGCTTTAGTCTTTTCCGCCACGATCCGGAAAGGGGTATGGGTATTCTCTATCCGCACTTATATGATGAGATCTTTGAATTTATTTGACTCGTATCTGAGAACTTTGATTATGTCCATCTGCAGGAGCATACCGACGACGAACGTCGCAAACTGACGATCGCGCGCCTGGAGCTGGTGGAGAGACTGAATGGAGGCGCTAACATCTCTCAGGAGGAGAGGGAAGATGCAGAGAGATGCTTCATTCGCTATTACATTAACGTCTCTGAGGAAGAGCGTCCTAATCGGTTGGTATCTTGTTCCTGTTTCCCTAGTCGCTTGGTTCGTCAGAACTACCTGTCTCATAGCTCAAGTAAAGTCTTAATTGGTCTTTGTGGCTTGGATGCCTCCGTTGATTGAAAAAAACAAACTAATATGAATGGAAAGTAAGAATTTCACCACTTGAGTGTCAGATGTAGGGCGAAGAAGGGAACTTATTGTTGTTTCGAATGTCTCTTACCACCAATCGCGCTCTCTGATGACTCACTCAGAGGATACTTAGGTTTTAACATGGAATCTGAACTGGGGGTCACTACAAGTTATGCCACCCCCTGCAAAGTCTACCCGAATCTGACTCCCATCCAGTGACAAACCATACCCAATACGGCTTGACTTTGCTGGACCAAATGCGACTTCATGTCAAGATTGATTGATGGTTAGGAACTCGCTCTCGTATACTGACCTCTCGAATGCATTAAATATCTTGGCTTGGTATTGGGTCAGGAGGCTTTGTAGGCTTCGACCTCCACCAGGCGGCCTATAACGTATGCCCACTTCCATGTATTTTCAGTGTGGTTAAGATAATGAGTGATAATGAATGCTAATGGTTTCAATGGAGAATGTCAGGACGCTGCATTAGAGTGCTGGTGCCAACGTGACTCTATGGGATGAGAAGGAGAGAGAGAGAGAGAGAGAGGAGGTAATGCAAATGGGCCATTTGAGAGGGATGCTTGATCTGTGAAAGGTAGATAGAGTGAGGAACAACTGGATGAGAAGTGGAAACCTTGTGTGTTCAGAGGTGATGTAAGCATGTAAGAAGAATAAATGGAAATATCCATGTGAAAAGAATATACGATAATGATTGGCCGGGTGTGCGAAGGTTGGAAGATAAGGTAAAAGTTGGGGTGATTATGTGAATGAGCGTTTGAGAGAGAAAGGGCCGATCGAGGGAGAAGTGGATTATATTGTGTGTGTCATAGGTGTGCAGGGAGAAAGGGTGTGTAGTAGGAGCTCCAGCACATAGGAGCCCATCGGTATAAAAGGCTAATATGGCGTCGAAAAAAATGATGGCTGGTTTTGTGCTTGGTAGGGTGTAAAGAGTTGCATAGGTTATGGTGGCATTGATGCGCACCGACCTTATGTGGAAAAGTGGTTTTTAATGATGATGTGGATGTTTCTATAGTGTTCCCTTTGGTGACGATTCTTCTACTTTTGGGGAAAGGTATTGCCAATTGGTCCTGCGCCACGGACACCTCGATCCACTAGTGAACGTGTCCCTGAAGCCCAAAAAGTCCGTTCATGTGACAATTGCCTTCGGGGAGCTGTCCGTAAGGCGCACCCTTAGCGTTTACCTCAAAGTGGCAGAAATGAAGAAGATGCTCGAGCCAGAGGTAAGTGCAATAGGGACCTATCAAGTTTCTTATTTTGACTCACGGGTGGGAGGATCATATTTAACGATTGGGAGGTGTCGCCTTAGAGTTCTGGTTTGAGATTTTTTATAGGGTGGGCCTTCCTTTTGAGTTTTCGGCCGCGAGCTCGGCCTCTATTTCTTGAATGAGGAGTCGCTTTCCCCGCCGCATGTTTCGGTGGTGGTGGGCCGAGTGTGTGACGGCCCTCAGAGGAAAGTGAGGTGGCTATAGGTGTCGTTCCGGCCAATTTACCCTCTGAGGATTTGTCAGGCAAGTGCCAATTTATGTTTCATTTCGAAGCACACTCACCCCTCTTCAGGGTGGGCATCCGTGTCTTCACAATATGGTAGTAACACTCTGGCAAAGCTGTAGGAGCAGGGTTGGAAGAACCCTTTTCAAAGTGGGGAGGCTTAGGGTCGCGGCCTGGTCAGCACGCCCCGTCATTACTGAGCATGTTTGAATAACACAGTTACACAGGCCATTGATGTAACAACAATAGTTAAATTTTAGCAGTTCAATCCAGCATAGATTCACAGTGCAAAACAAACACACTCACAGAATTATGAATAGAATAAATAGACACAACAGTATTATAGCTTCTATAACAGTATATGTAATACAATTTTTTTTCAATATGATACCCATGTTAAATGTAAGTATTTACAAATTTCTTCCCCCAAAATTTAATCCTACTATCATTGACAGTGCAAGGCCTGGACTAATCAGGAAAAAAACAGCTGTGATATGTATGTTAAGCCTATTGGAACTATATTTTTGTAAAATAGCCTACATACACTGCCTACAGGTACCATTAGGGAGATGAACTTATAGGTGTATATTTTTACATTTCTGGATTTCAAAAGTGGAGGGGCCAGGCCCCCCGTCCCTGTTCCTCCATCTATGTGTAGGAGTCTTTATAAAGGATTAACGTGTGTGGGTCCCGGGCGATATCCCGTACGCCATGCTTTGACACCGAGGAGATTTGGCCTTGCTGTTGGCTTTGTTCAACAGGATCTAGTCGGAGGGTATCATCCTAGATTTCTGTTACCGTGCTTGCTTTGCTTTACTTAAACTGGAGAGAGAGAACTCCACCTCCGCTGGTTTCCGCACAATTTTTCTTACCACTTGTGTGTGCAAGTTGATTAAGGGATTCATAAATGGTAGGCTAGCTTATTTCCTGGACAACGGAGATCAGTGCGACTTTCGTAGGTTCCACTGTGTCAAATGCTTTGCTCTGGAAAGGAGTCCTACGCGGATGCTTTCTCCGAGCCTGTAGCGCAAAATGAGGGGGACCTGCAAACAAATGCCGTCAGCGTTCTCTCTTTTCCGTGACCATCAATGGTATCACTTCGGTGCTGCCAGAAGATGTCCTTACCACGCTACGTAGACGACTTCTTTGGATCTCTCTCGTCGCGGCTCAGATGCCTACCTTGGAGCGCGGGTTCTGAACCATCTCTCTTATCATGCCAAAGCCCAGTTTCCTTGAATAAGACCTAAGGTGGCGGGCTTATGTATGCCATCGTCGAGGCCATCATTCTAACCTGGACTTGTTCCTAAACGCGAGATCCCTCGACGTGGGGAACTCGCACAGTTTCTTTGGTCGTATTTTTTAACAACTTATTCCCTGTAAATGGGGCAGGAAGAAAACCCATACCGTCCTCTGGTGAGTGGAGTAAAATCCCGGATAGGGGCACATAACTTGGGAAGCCGAAGGCTTTATCTTAGGAGCACAACAAGCAATGATAGTAATGGGTAGGACTGTCGTGGCCCCCCTTACCCCTCTCGCTAGATAAGAAGCCGCGGACTTCGTATTGTCAGGACAATTAATCCACGTCACTGTGCGAATCGAGTGGGTGTATGGGATGTGAGGAGTATAGGGGAAGGGTAGTGATTTTTAAAATGGAGATAAAATGTTTGCTTTGTGTCGACACACATGAAATGCGATGAAGAGTGAAGAGCTAGTGTGAGTTGGAATGTGATCAGGTGTAGATGTGTGGTAGGAGAAAAGATGATGTATCAGTGCTTTTGAGTGATGAGTGGCATTATGCAATGGTTCGGTATGAATGCGTAAGCTCGAGAATTATGAGGGTGAAATTGACATTTGCAAGGGTAAAACTGCGTGATAGTAGTATATGGATCCTGTAATGATAGAAAAGAAGCTGAGAAAGAGAGGTTCTCAAATAGCTTGGGACGGTCGTGAGTTAAATTGGGAACGGGTATGAATTGATGGTTATTGGAGATATGAATGGACGAATAGGTGCAATTGAGAGGGAAGATAACGGAGCTTTTGGTACACCTGGAGAGAAGAAAAATGGGGAGAGGGTTGTAAGGTTCTATGCAAAAGATGTGTAGCAAACACATTCGTTGAGTAAAACGATGTTCATAGTTACACATGGGTTGGGCAAGGGAGAGAAGAACTTAAGAATATGATTGATGTGTATCGGGTAAGAGGGAATTTGCTGCGGGAAGTATTTGATGTGAAAGCTGTAAGAGGTATGAGTATGAGACGATCTGATCACATGATTGTGCTGTGTAATGTTGAATTGTTTGGTGCATGGATGAGAACACATGAGGAAGGCGGAAAGGAAGGGAGAATCAAAAGTGAAATGTTGAATCAGAGAAAGGGAAGATGTGAAGGATTAAGCGTAGAAGAGAGGAAATAAGTGAAGCCTGGAGATGGAGTAAATGTGGAAATGATTAAGGAAGCATTAGTGCTAGGGTTGTGTGGGTGTGCCAGAAGTGGAAAGAGGAAGCAAAAATTCTGAATGTTAGAATGACGATGAGAAGCGTGTAGTGCAAAGCAAAAGGAGGCGTATTTACAAATTATTAATAGAGCAAATGAGAGTGTGGAATGTGTAAACGTTAGTGTACGAGAGTAATAATATGAGAAGGAAAGATGGCGACTGAGAGCAGTGCAAGTGGACAACTTAAAAGGGCTGTTTGTTGTGCGAAAGGTAGAGTGAGAAACGATTATGTAAGTGGTGTGCATGAAAGTATTCTGAGATGGTATGGCCGTATAAGGAGCTTGGATAGGAATAGATTTTTAGAGATATACAATGCTAATGTTTGAGAAAGGTTGGAAGGCCGCGTAAAAAGGTTGGTGGATTATGTGAAAATGCTGACTCCGGAAGAAGTGAATGGAGGGGGTCTGTGAGGGGCGATTTATCGTGAAAAGAAATGATGGTGGGGTGAGAGGGGCGGGTAGTTTTTAGTGACGTTCAAGTGCCTTAACCACACTTGTGTGAAAGGGCTTACATTTGAAATTTGAATCCTCACCTGGAAGCCCCACGTTCGCAATCCAACCCTAGGCTCTCTTGCACCTGCGCCATGGAAATTCCTCGTTCTGTGGTTTATAGCAGCTGGGGTGATATAAGGCGACTTACGCTCGATATTCTACCCCTCCTTTGTCCGTTCTGAGCTGGACTACAGACGTGAGTTTTACTCCTTCGCATCCTTGCATCTGGTGCCGATGGTGTATTCGGTCAATCACACTGGTCTCCGGTTGGTGATTAGTGCCTTCGCGCGTTTCCTCTAGAGAGCTTTCTTGTCGATATGGAGGAGATGCAACTCGCATTACTTCCTACACCATCATGCGCTTGTATACGGTGGTTGATCGTCTCTCTCAGTCGCCAACGACTCTTATTTCGTCCGCAGCTCATCCATAAATCTTTCGGGCTCAAGACAAGAAAACTCAGAGTTCGATTTTGTTGTCGGCGCGGTGCCTCCGATAATTCTGCTCAATACGCCACCCTACAGGGTAACACCTCTGAATATTTGTCGTACTGCCGGTGTAGACAGTTGGCTCCTAGCTCGAAAAAGGTAGGGAGTCATGCTACCTCCCAGTTATTTGAAACCGGCATGGTTCTTCCATGTGTTGCGTCCGTCTTCATGGCCCAACTGTTTGCCGTATACCACTCCGTACGGGAGATTCACTATCGGGCTAAGTGCCATTGAGGCATTGGAACCTCCACATCCCCTGGTTCGCAGTATCCGTGACACCATGGTTTCTGCCAGTCGGGAAGAAAGTCTAGATTATCTTCTGTTTGATCCCTCGAAACGAGCCCGCTGATGAAAGGGCCAGGCTATCTCCACAGAGTGAGCATTCGGACCACCTTTTTGCGCCTCCCCACTCTGGTTAAATGGCAGATATTAGATCAGCCCTTAAGGGTGCATGGCAAAGAAGATGGGATTGGTTCACGGGAATTTTATACTTTCGTCATTACGCCCCGACTTTTCCCGTGGACTTGTACCCCAATGCTTCGACGGTATCAATTTAGTGTCTGTCGTTTTCGAATCGAGCACGCGCGGACGCAGTGTCGTCTGTCTGGTCACCCGGTCAGTACGCCACATTTTGGTTGAATGTACTGATCTAGGGAAGCTTTTTGTGCACTACCTGTCCCGCTACCATGACGAGTCGAGTCGCTATCGCCTCTCTCGGTCTGGGGTCAGGCTCGTGCACACCATACTCTAGTGTTATAAAAAATTTAGAAGATGCAGCCTTCCTCCATACTATGACTTTTTTACATTGTTGATAGCACGTAGGGTCCCTGAGGGAAGAGGGCTTCCCGTGGGGCCACCTAAATTTGCTTGTTTTTTCTTATTTATCTTTGCTTATATAGGGTGGGGCAGAGAGGACAGACGTTTTTGAAATGGCTATTACTCAGCCTCGGGGGGAAGGGACATATGTCTGGCAGGTACCATTCTGCCCGTGGTGTGTTAGCATTTTTTTTCTTTTCTTTTCAGGTGAATTTTTGAGGCAAATGACAACCTCATTTTGTTAATGAGTGCTGAAACTCATTTTCATCTCAATGGCATGGTGTATCAACAGAACTGTCGTTATTGGGCTCTTCAAAGTCCGAGAGAACTGCATGAAAGACCACTGCACAGCCCAAAAGTGACAGTCTGGTGTGCTGTTGGAAAAGCTGCCGTCATTGGTCCTTACCTTTTTGAAGACAATAATGGAAATGCTGTTACTGTGAACTCAGAGCGTTACATCGAGAAGATAAACAACTTAGTTATGCCTGAATTACGAAGAAAACGTATGCCTATCCGACGTGTGTGGTTTCAGCAGGATGGGGTGACGGCCCACACAGCCAGAGCATCAATTTTTCAAAAACGTCCGTCCTCTCTGCCCCACCCTGTAGTTTATTATTAATTGGAGTATTTAAAAATTTCGCGATGCTTATGCTCTCGTTTGCGGCTGCCAGAAGGGAACTGTATTTTTTTAAGGTGCCTTCCGCACGTCCCCTACAGAAATAATTCTTGTTGGCGCAGGAGAACTACCACTCGCTTTACGTCGTGCCCTTGTAGGCGCGTGTTCAGCGTCCATTTCATCTGGGGCCGATCTTTAGGTTATCTTGCAGAGAGATGCCACTAAACCTTTCGGGTTCGTGGCACGAAATTCCTAGAGTTCTCATGTTGTTCCTCAGGCCACCTGGCCGAACAGCCCCGAGCCCCTGAGAAGGGCCGTTTCCTGGATCAGTCTTTCTCACAAGGCCCTCGCGTAATTCGGACCGGTAACACCGATTGTTCTGACCAATCTGCCACCTTTGAAGGCTTTTCGCTTCCAAAGCTTTCACAGCACCATTAGTAATATTGCGTTCGCACTTCTTAGAGCATACATCTTGTCACATTTTACTCGTACTTGTATACACCGTTGGCTCCAAGTCCGAATAAGGGTTGTCTTCAATGCTACCTTCCCTTTGTTTGAAGCCGGCGGGGCGCTGCGTCTGTCTTCATAGCCGCATTGATTGCAATATACCGTTTGGTATTACACGGCGTGCCAGGTTCGGAGACTTTTGTAATCTATAGCGACTCAAAGAGCACGCTAGGTGCTCTTGGCATTGGACTTTCTGCATATTCTTTAGTTCACAGTATCCTTACGCCATTGCTGCTGCGAATCAGGAGGATGTCATTGTCTTCTACTCGGTTCCTGGACATGTAGGAGTTGCTGATGAAAGGGTCAGGCTGTCTACACAAACGGTGTTACGCTATTTCCCTCTCTCTCTCTCTGCATGGCAAAGAAGATGAGATACTGCACCCTGGAATTTAAATTTAGGTTCCATTGTTCTCCGACTTTTCCCGTGCTCCCCCTTCCCCTATCTCTCTCTCTATCAAGCCATTTTCTGTCGTCCTTGTATTGAACACACATGTGGGACACAGCCCCATATGATGGAATCCTTCTCTGAACGTTTCTGCGAAGACTGCTTGGTCCGTCAGACCATTGAATGTCCTATTCTTGGGGACCTTCGTGGGCGGTACCTCTCTTCAGTCGCGTGCGGGTTGGCTAGCGCTTATCTGGTGTTGTAGACGAATTCCTTACACCAGGCGTGGATCGTCCATGCTATCTGATTGTGTTTGTTGTTTTTTTAATTGTTGGTTGCGCACTTTTTTCCCTGAAGGAAGCGGGCTTCCCAAAGGACCCCCAAGCGTTCGTCTTATGGTTCTATTTTTATGGATAGTTGTGATTGCTGTTAATTTATTTAGAATCCTTTTATTTTTTTCTCCGAGGCTATACCCTCGATGGTGGCCGCCAGATGATTGCGCTAAAATTAAAAAAAAAGTTTATTTTAAAATAAACGAAGCCGTCTCTTTTCAGCTAGGGGTTCCTTGCTCCCGAATGCGACTTTTCTATGTGGATAAAGCGAGTGGGGCCGCCTATGCCCCCGATGAGTTGAAGATCAACAGCAAGCAGCTCTATACCTTGAATGTGAATTCCGGCGACGAATTCATCGTCGATTTGAAATGAGAGGGATCGAGTGTTGCGCCATCTGCATTATGCGGGTCGCACTTCAATTGGCCTTCGAATTTGAATCCAAACTTTTTGCCACTCGCATGTCAGTAATTGCGCTTAATTCGTATCTCTAATAGTCCTCTGAAGTGGATTATTTATCGAGAAATGGTGAATAATGCCTTGGGCAACTATAAATTAATACGAATTTTCCGAAATGTTTGTTTTTTTGTAGAGACTTTCTGTCTTTCCGAAAGCTGTCATTTATTTGTTTTCTCGGGTTGGCAAGAGTACACAACTAAGGATATGAGAGGACAATTTCATTCAGGACTATGGTACCAAGAAGCCTACAAATGTTTGACCGATTTTACACTATACAAATATACATGTATATTAATGGAAATCATAGTCTAAAATTCTTTCCATTCATTAGAAATTTTCTTTGTGTATGTTCTAATTATTTGAATTTTTATGGGTATGCAAGTAGTATAAAGCCACTTATAAAAAACGAATTTTATATTTTAAAATTTCCATCATAATTTTGTCCTCTGTACGAGTTATGATTTTTATCTAAAAATAATATTTCAGATTGTGCAATATTTAAGATAAATAAGATGTTGATTTTATAACAGTGTTTAATGTTATTTTTTATAGTGAATATAAATTCATTCTTTTTAAAAGTCGTTTCGAAATTAGTAGGCATTATTATGTCATGGTTTTAAATGCAATGAAATCTATGTTGAGGGATTTGACGAAGCGTTTCTCGTGATAGGTTCTGTCTTGAGCTTAAATGGAGCAAAGGGTGTAAGGTCCTGAAAATAAACATGATCACCAATGAAGGCTTGTCGCTTTTTTTAAAAGAGACTGTATAGAAAGAAGGTCATGTTTTAAAAAAAAAAGGTGAAATGAATTGTTATAGTAGATTCTTCTTTTCAAAATATTGTTGTCATGAGGGAAAGGAAATTTGTTAGTGGACGCTTCGATTTCTCACTTGCAACAACACGACTGATAGATTGTTTTTGACACTTTAAGTAGAGCAAATGCGATAAAAGTTTAATGAATGATAGAGGTTAGTTACAAGCTGTATCGGAGTGTGTTAAGACTGAAAGGGGAAAGTGAAATTTTTAATTTAAAGGTCCGCCAATTAAATGCCATTTTGAGGTAATCTGGATGATAAAAGGAAACCCGTCTGCTGACATCCTCCTCTGTGTCTGCTATGGAATGATGCCAGTGCTCTTCCTAGTGGCAATTTCATGATTCTACAGTCAGACGTCAGTGATGGAGAAGTGAGGACTGTGCTCGGCTACGCCCCGGTCTACCTGAAATAGAATGGTAAAACTAAAATTTACGAGCTTTCAAAGCTCGATTATTTATCCACTCATACAATGTTTACATCGGCCGATGCGTGACACGCACTATATATCGGCCATTGGCCGCCATGATGCCCTAATTTTATACGTGGTGGAAAAGGAGTGAGGCGTTAATGCAAACGAATATTGTAACTGATTGTTATTGAACCGCTAAAAAGATTAATGAATGATAGGAAAGTTTCTGGGGCGCTCAGAGTATTATTGAATGCTGTGGTTTGGTTTGTGAAATGTGCAATAAAGTTGCATCTTATATGCTGGTCTCACGTTAGTGTGTGGGAGTTAGATTATGGTGTATCCGGACAACTGCCCACCCAACATCAATAAGAGAAAATACAAGAAAGTTGTGAATTATAAAAAAAAATGTACTAATACATTTAAACACTTAAGTTGCAGTCCATGCCGTACAGATGGCAACATTAATGTCAAATCTAAGGTCAAAACTTACACCCAAAGCATGTAAATTGTCAGTAGTGAACGCGGGAAAGTGAAACTTATAATTGATTTATTTTTGCAAAGTAGAAAAAAAAAACCTTGCCAATAATGCTATACGAATGTGAGAAAGGTTACTCGGTTACACTCCAGGCTGTCTACCACAGTCCGCCAAGAAGGCTGCTACCATCGAGGGTCGAGCCCGCAAGTCTCTGACTTGAAACAAGGTGTTCAGTGTTTTCTGATGGGTGTTTACAACATGATCAGTGTTGGTTGTTTGCTTTGTTTATTAGTTGTTTGTAGTATTGTAGGTGTGGAAAGAGTGACTTGTGTTTCTGGCTAGGGTAGATTTTTTCCTTAATGTATGGGATTGGTTGAGAGGTTGTTTAAGTGGCGGCTATTTGAGTGTAGGTGTAATTGGTTTCTTTACGGTGGTGGTTTGATTCTTGTCTGTGTGAAGTGAATAATGTTACGGTATTTTTGTGGGGAGACTGACATTCTGTTGTTTAAGAGTCAAAGTTCTAATTGTATGATGGATGTTTGTTTTCTTGCCTATGTTGCTGTGCTATGATGTTATTGTATGGTCATCTGCAAATGATTATACTCTTGCGAGAGGAATGTTAGGGGTGGTTATTTCGTACATGAAGAATAGGGGTAGAGAATGACCCCTGGTGGAACACCATTTTATAATAGCATGTATTTTGACTGTCTGGTTGTGAATGACTTGCTTGTCGGTTTGGTGGATGCTTGTGTTTAGTATTTTTTTTTTAGTAAAGCTGTGTTGGGGCTGTCATATGATTTGTTATAACCTAGTATGTGTTGTGTAGTAGTTTTTACGGAAACCGTGTTGCGAGGAGACAAGTGGGATTAGTAATGCAATTCGTTTTTGCACTAGCTTCTCTTTTTGGATAGTGATGAGAGACGAGATATAGGTTTTTATGATGGTGGTTCGTTAGAGGTTTGTTGTGTTTAAGAATGGGTACAATGGTAGCTTTTATCACTTGGTAGGAATAGAGTTGTGTAGCCAGTAGTAGGTGAAGATATTTGTTTGACATTAGATAGCTATAGGGCCTATGTGCTCTGATAGAGATCACCATGGTAATCGCAAAGCAAAAATCAAAGTTTGCTAATCTACAACAAACTTCAGAGCATAATGCTTAGGGTTTGTTCGACATATGTTCAAGAAAGTTGGACTTTGAGTATCGTGATGTAACTAATTTTTTGTAAGAGGCATCGATTATAATTTTAAATACTAATTAAATTTTGAATTTTATGCGATGTTTATAATAATGTTTAATCTAAATCATAAGTTTAATACTAAGTACGTTCTATCTTTTTTCTCGTCTGCTTGATAAAATAAGGCAACGTACTTAAGTAATTTTGTGTTTTATATCAACTAATCCGAATTTTAGGATCCTGATCTCTGATGATGACACGAATCAAAAACTTAACTTGATCTAAGCAATCAATTATTACTATCAAGAGAACGATCAGTACCGAATTTGTTATCAAGTATCGATAGCTTAATTATTTTTCATGTATTTCAATGTTTAAATTATTTGCTACTCTATCACTATGCCCAATAATGCTTCATTGATATGGAGTGAGGTTGTGTGATTAAAGTAAGTGCGTAACTGGATTGCATGTATCTCGTTCTGATATCTTTGCGCATGCGCGTCCAGTTGAGGTCGTCAGGGCAATCAATCGTTCTCTGAATATTTGGGTGTTACTCAACAAACTACCTCAATGCACCCGTTTAATGTGATTAATTTTCTTATCTGTTCGTTTTCTCCTTGAAGTGAAATTACCTTTGCAAGATTTCGTTCTTATCTGTGTGGCAGGAAGAATACACAAACTGTCTTCCGGAGAGTGTCGTAAAAGGCTACTAACCGCGGATATGGGTACGTTGGTCTGGAGGATATCGCACCTGAAAGTTTCGTCTTTGCGAACACAATACACAAAGGCTGTAATAAGCATGGATGTCATGGACCCCGGTCCAGTCTACCCGGTAGTAGTGTTGATGTGGGACGAGAGTGTAAGAGGGAATGCTGGTGAGCTAATAAGTGATAGAATGGCATGATGAGACTAGTGAATTTTAGTCACGTTTTATTCCATCATGGCGGATACTGGGTAGTTCCCACGAAGGAATTTGGTATGGAATTGGAGGGAAGGGGAGTTAAGTACCGTTTGGCACCAAATTGGTGGTGCTTATTTCACTAATAGAAGGAACGGGGTGAGGTTAGAAGAGTAGGGTTACAAGGGTGCAGAGGACTAAATTCAGCCTTTGCATGACAGCAGAATGTGAACGAAAAAATGAAGTAGGTTTTAGCATTCAGGCCGCTGCTTTCTTGCAAACACTTTTGCACTCTACCTTTGCCATGTCCTGGAAAGGAAAATGAGCAGGTGATTATTAATTTCTCACAATTTTCATTTGAACATTAAGTCTCTTCCCATTCTCTCTGCCCTTAGTCTATCCGATCTTCTTCACGGGTCTGACTCCGTGGCGACCAACTCAGAAGAATCTGCAACCAACTTCTGAAGTTAGTAAGTCCTTGAAGCCGACTAAGGATCTCTGATCAGAGTTCCTTAGCTGTCTCTCCTCTCACTCTCAAGGCACGTCTATCACCGATGCCTCCCTTTCCTTCCACAGCTCGTCTCTTGGTGTCGTAGTAGAGAGGGTGCCTCCGCGCTTCTTTTCTTCCAACCTTCTACTCTTCATCTGCTTATTCCTTTCCACCTGATTCTTGCAATTCACGGATTCCCGAAGCGCGATTCTGGATTCCCCTATTACTCTCACGCCAACTCTTCCCTGCGATATCAGTCTGCTCATGTATGAGTTTTCGGTCTCTGCCAAATAAGCTTATTATCTTATGCTGGGTTCCCTCCCACCTTAGGATGCCTAGCAATGAAACGGCTGACCAAGCTGCTCGGCCAGGCTCCGCCCCAGCAGGACCTGCCACCTTTCATTCACGGATCTCCCCCCATGTGAAGATGTCCAATGGTTTGCCTCCTGGCAATCTCGGTCTGATCAAATTTTACCGCAGTAAAACCCTCCTCGGCTACCGGGCCTCATCTTTCACCCCTCTTCCCACAAAGAGTTTGTGCTGACTGCTTCTGTCTGAGTCATCAAAAGCTCACTCATGGGTACTTTATGTCCCGCCTCTTTTCCCTGCCTTACCAGATACATTGTGCCCTATGAGTCCCTTCTGTAATCCATCCCGTGTCTCAGCTTTCGTGTGTGTGGGGTTTTTTTTCTTGCGTTTAATCCTGGCTGAAGACATCTGGTTCTCCATATATTCTTTTCTCCTTCCTCTCTCGCACTCCTCTTGATAAAACTGCTTCGCACTGTGGTATACACTTAGGTCAAACGGCGCCCCCCTTCCTCCCACTTTCCCATTAAAAAAAATCAAACTAATTTTTCTTAATGAAGCTTCTCTTCATTACTGACGGGACCTAAAGAACTAGTAATCACGTTCCTCCTAAGAGGACTTATAAAGTGTTATTCAAAAGTTTCTTACTGATTTAGCAAGTCAAAGACACTTGACTCGAACTTTTTGAATGACTTGATACCTATAGAAACCCTCACTCGTGATAACTGATGCTTTATCATTTAAGTTAGATCTTTGGTTTGAATGATGTTCAAAAATCTACTCTTGTGATAAAGAATAACATGCATTTTCCCATCTTATAAAGATAAAAACGCAAGTTGGATTAATGCAAACTTACAAAATAAATTCTATTTTCTTAAATGGTAGACATTTTGAGAACTATTTGGAGCTTCTTTTGTGGATTTTTTTAGGTGATTAGTGTTGTATCAATTTAGCTGATGCTCCCGTTATTTCAACATAATTTGTAGTATCTTGCCAATGCTATAGAGAAGTATTTGTAAATACGACTAACAAAGCTATATTATTTCGCTTTATTTTTACTCTGTGAGTAATACTGAGTGTTATGAATTGCATTGTATATGATTATGATGGTGCACTGCAAATAATTTGTCTTAGAAATAAAACCCACTTTTACTAAGTTTAGTTACTTTTCTACTATTGAATATTGTTATTTGTTGTGTAGTTTTAAGTTATGTTTACATTTTCACTAAAATTCTGCATTTATTTATCAGTTCTTAAACAGTTTGAGTCTAAACTGAATTCTTAACTGTTCATACGTTTACTTTCTAATCATATAGAGAAATTAGATATTATTTTTGCGCTTTTACAGTAGCTCGGGTGTCTTTGAAAACCATTGGAGAAATGTGTTAAAATGACTATCCTTAATTAGTGATTTCTTGTGAAAAGTATATTGTGCCTTTATATCTTATGTTTCATTATTGCAGTCTTGTAGCTGGATGGGTGAAAAACAAGTTTATAAACATTTTTGTTTCTATTTATTCATGCCTTTCATTGGATTTCTTTGTGTTTTGGTAAAGTAAGGACATCATCCTCATTATCGCCATGCTCGTGAGCTAGGTGTTGGTATGCATCACCCCCGTAAGGGGCGGGGCGGGGCGATTGGCCATCCTGGCCGCCGTGCTGACAGGATTCAGCACCCCGTCCGACCCCAGCTTAGCCTCTTCTCCTTCCTTCAAAACACTTGTGTTTTCCCCCTGGTTTCCTCGCTTTTCATACAACCTCTCCCACAACTTTCTCTGGTCTGCCTCTAATTTCACAGGGTAGATGCTGACCTTCTCAGCCAACCGTCCCGGATCGGGGCTGAGTGGGAAAGGGAAAAATGTTCCCTAACCCCTTAGCTCCGGTCTGGGGTGGTGGGTTTTTATCAATCTACTTCATCCACACTAATATCTTCCTCACGTCCCCTTTCCTCCTCACTTCACCATCTATCTTTGTTTTTACGCCGTGTCCAAGGTGGAGCCGCCATGCCGACGGACTGCCAGGCCACCAGGCGGGAGGGGTGGTCCTGAATGGCGGCACCTGGCTCTCCCAGGGCTGTACGCACTCCTTGCAGGGCGAGCTACTGAGAGGGGTGATGAGCTATTGCTTCGCGTAATAAAAAGAGGGTCACCATGCCCATTGATGAAGAAATAAAAAATCTTCCCTTAATTTCTCTTGTTGCATCGTCGGAGCCGCCCTCGGGCAGCTCCACAAAAAAATGGAGGACACCCCCCTTCCCCTGTGCTTGTGCAGCGGACCCTAAAAATTTCTCTAACCGGAGAGGAGGATAGGCTTACTCCTCTCCTTCGCCTACGGGTGTAAGGGACTTTCCCTCACCACCTTCTCTGGAGGTGCTTTCGGGCACCTCCCTGTTTCCAGACGCAGTTACCCCTTTTCTTTCCAAGGGGACTGCCAAGAAAGCCAGCAGACAGCCCATAGCTGACCGCTCCCCATTGAAGGGGCTCGGTAGGGAAAAACCCCTTAGCGGAGAGAAGGACGCCAGGCCCCTTCGGTCGCTTTCCTCAAAAGACCTGCTGGCGAGAATACTGAACCTTGCTGGGGTCAAGGCCTGTGCCTCCCCACACATGACTAGTGACAATGCTGTTAACGGGACCTGCGATGTCCTGGTGGGGATGGCCAACTGGAGGCCCCCACCTGAGATAGACATGGTCCTTGAGGCAATCCAGCCTCAGATAGGGCCTTCCATGGGAGCGAATCCGAGCTAGATGCCAAATACCAAACCCGAATCTGCCCCTATGCAAGGTCCTCCTCAAACAGCCCGGGTATCCAAGGCAGTACAAGAAGGGGAGTGATCACCTCGGACCGGTGACCCTGAGACTACCAGGACCTTCTCCATCTCGAAGAAGGTCCTGGCTGAGGCCGGTTCATTCCCCGCCATCCTCTCCTAAAAAGAAAAAAAATAAGAAAAAGACTCGGGGGGGCTCCTTTCCATCTGCGGGGACGGATGGGTCTGCTGCCACTTCGATAAGCGACCAAGACAAGATCGGAACATCCGGCTCCTCTGCACCCCCCCCTCCTCCGGATGCGGAGCCTCTGACTATGACTAAGACGAAAAGAGCGCAGGGCGGAGCCTCGATAACATCGGGGCCCTACATTCAGAGGTTACCTGGCGTTTTCGAGCCCTCTGGCTTCAAACGCTTCCTCGTTATTCGCTCCATTGATTGCAACATGTTGGCCAAGGGCAACATGATCCATCAGAGGAGAGGATTAGCTAGTGTAATTGGGAGAGAGACGAAGGTGACCCGTTTCTCGGACAGGAGCCTTCTGTCGAATGCGGCGGAACCCTCCGAGGCGGCCAAGATAAGTGCTCTTCGGATACTTCATGGCACCCCGGTGAGTGTGACCCCGCACTCTACCATAAACTTTGTGAAAGGAGTAGTTTATGCGAGGGAACTCGTTGACTACTCCATATAGGACATCACCTTAGAGCTGGCCGACCATGAGGCGGTCAAGGTCGAACGTGTGATGAGGAAACAGGGAGGAGCCTCGAGACCCACCCCTACACTCTTCGTCACGTTCGACTGTGACAAGCTCCCTGAGTCGGTGCATGCCGGTTGGTACCGCTACCGCGTGAAGGCATTCGTGCCACTGCCGCAGGGGTGCTATTACTGTCACCGATTCGGCCATTCTAATTGTTCATGTAGACGTGAAAAGTCGGGGTCACCCAAAGTATGTGTAAATTGGCCCAAGGCCGCACACGATAAGTCCAAATCGTGTGTGGCCAAGTGTGTCAATTGCGAAAAGCTGCACCCAGCTTCTTCGAAGCAATGTGGTGCATATCTCCTTGAGAAAGAAATCCTGGCCGTTCAGGCCCAGGATCGGCTATCATTCCGCGAGTCTAAGGATTTGGTCCTGGCGCGCCCAGCTCTACCTGGGACGTATTACGCCTCAATGGTTAGAAAGACACCCTCTGCTCCTGGCCCATCCAGGCTAACGAGCACGGTTGTTTCCTCGCCCATTCGAAGCCCATCTGCGGGTTCTACTCAACCCTGGCACTTCCCTGGTAAAGATGGTGGCACAAAGGGTTCCCACCCAGCCCCGGCTAAAACCAGGGCTCTCCCCCCCCCTTCCCCCAGCGTGACCGTTTCCCGTAAGGCGAAACGGCCACGCGCCTCCAGAGTCGTTGTTAGACTCACAGGAAGCAACACCCCTGAAGTTGGTTGACAGGCCATCTTCCGGGATTCGTAAAGCTGCCCCGCGAAAGGAGGACAGCAACAAAGGTGCCTCGGCTCCTTCGCCAACGCCTAGTGGTGGGTTGAGTGGCTCGGAGACGGTGGATCCTCGAAAAGAGGGCCCCCCACCTCCGAAGCCGCAACGCCCGCCTAAGGTTTTGAGGCGGAGGGAGGAAACGACTCGCATGGTGAGCCCAACCTCCCCAAATAAGTCCTCGAAGACGACAGCGCATTGTCCAGCCAACAGGCCCGGGGTTCTGCCTCCGGAAAGCGAATGGCCATCCCCGTGAGGGTCTTGTGTTTGACGAGGGCCCTGGCGTCTCCTCCGAGCTAGGCCTGGAGGGCATATTCCTTATATAGAATTGCCGTGGACTCCGGGCCAACTGGGAGGAGCTGCGGAAGCTCGTCTCGTCCCGTTTCCCGTTAGCTATTTTTTCTGCACGAGACCATGCTAGGCGCATGCACCCTGCCTGCTCTCCCGGGGTATAATGGTTTTGCGACCCCACCACCACGAGATGGGGGCTGGGCTGGGGCATGCGCGGTTTACACCCGGCATGATGCCTACGTTCTTCTTTTCACTTTAGGTAACTCCTTTCAGGCAGTGGTTGTGCAGCTGCACCTGGATAGGAGGTATACTCTGATTTCTGCGTACATTCCACCGTCAGCTGACTTCGACGCGGGGGACTTCCGCCGCGTCGTGGCGCGGTTGCCGAGGCCCTATCTCTTGCTTGGAGATCTGAACGGCAGGCATCCTCTCTAGGGAGATTATTCCATAAATCCCAGGGGATAAGTCCTTGCCGATCTGATCGAAGAGCTTGAGATGGGTGTCCTAAACGTGGATGAGTTAACGCATCACAGTCCGAAAACCGCTTCATTTTCTTGCCTTGACCTATCTTTGTGCTCTTCGGATGCACAGCCTGATTTTGATTGGGAGGTGGTCAATGACCTCCATGGTAGTGATCACTTTCCCATTCAAATATCCTTTTCAGGGCAACTGCCGCCTGAGAGACCACCTCGGTGGTGCTTGGCGCGGGCGCGGTGGCCTGCATTACAGGAAATGACTGAATTCTCTATCTCAGTCGAGAAGTTTAGGTCGGTAGATGAGGCCGTTGAGTTCTTCTCCGGCAACCTCATCGCCGTGGGCCTGACTACTATTCCTAGGACGTCTGGCCGTTTTACACGCCGACTACTCCCATGGTGGTCGGCCGAGTGTGAGACGGCCCTCAAACAGAAGCGTTGTGCCTACATGCGCTATAGGCGCCGCCCGAACGATTTCACTGTCGCTGAATTTCGTCAGGCTAGGGCTAGGTTCCGGTATATTTCGAAGCACGCCCGCCGCTCTTCTTGGCGGGCATACGGGTGTTCACCTAACGGGAAGACCCCTCTGGCAGAGGTGTGGAAGCGAGTCAAAAGGATTCGGGGCAAGTTCTCGCAGGACCCCCCTCCCGTTCTCAAGAAGAATGGGACCGCAATCTCGGACCCTGCGTCCGTGGCGGAATCCTTAGCGACCGCTTTTTCCGCATTCTTTAGCCGTGATGCTGCTCCGCCAGCATTCAATGCACGTCGTGATGTCGCGGTAGGCCTCCGGCCGGACTTTACCTCCAGAGGCGGAGAACCCTTCAACGACAAGTTTACTGTGAGTGAGTTGCGCTCCGCTCTCGCTTCGTGCGTGGACACCACCGATGGTCCGGACGATGTCCCGTACACCATGCTTCGACACCTGACTGAGCGAGGCATAGCCTTTCTGTTAGATTTTTTCAACAGGATCTTGGTGGAAGGTCTTCTCCCAGACTCCTGGCGAATCGCTACTGTGCTCGCCTTTCGCAAACCGGGTAGAGATCACTCTACTCCGACCAGTTGCCGCCCAATCTCTCTAACCTCTTGCGTGTGCAAGTTGATGGAGAAATTGGTAAATGTTAGATTAGCCTATTTCCTGGACAGCGGAGGCCATCTGTCTTCTGCACAGTGCGGCTTCCGTAAGTTCCACTCTACGTCGGATGCTCTGCCACGGTGTTTTTTGATCTGGAGAAGGCCTATGATACCGCATGGCGATACGGTATCATGGAGACTCTTCACACGATGGGAGCGAGGATACGCCTCCCGATGTTTATATCTGAATTTTTGCGATATCGTTGATTCCGCTTACGGGTGGGGGGAGCCCTCTCCGGCCCAAAGGAGCAGGAAGAGGGTGTCCCGCAGGGAAGTGTCCTCAGTGTCACACTCTTTGCCCTGAGCATCAACGACATCACCTCGGTGCTGCCGGAAGATGTTCTCGCTACGCTCTACGTGGACGACCTTTCGATCTCTTTTGGCGCGGCCCAGATGCCAACTCTGGAGCGTCGACTCCAACAGGCATTGAACCGCGTCTCTCGCTATGCCGAAGCGCACAGGTTTCGGTTTTCTTTGGCCAAGACTAAGGTGGTGCACTTCTGCCGCTATCCACGGCTTCACTCCGAACCAGATTTGTTTCTTAATGCGGTGCGCCTGGATGTGGTTGAGTCGCACCGTTTCCTTGGTCTTGTATTTGACCGACGCCTCACCTGGGAGGCTCATATTCGCAGCCTTAGAGTTTCTTGTACCCGCGCCTGGACATTCTCCGTCCCGTGATGTTCAGCGCTTTGGGGCGCTGATAGGGCTACTGCCTTACTTTTTTATCGATCCTTTGTTCGCTCGAAGCTCGACTACGGATGCGAGTTTTATGCATCTGCAGCCGAGCGTTTATTGAGGAAGGTAGACTTGATCCACCACACCGGCCTTCACCTTGCGACCGGTGCCTTACGCCCTTCCCCCATTGAGACCTGTTGTTCGATGCTGGGGAGATGCCACTCGCTCTGCGCCGCGTGCAGTGCATTACTCGCCTGTACGCGTGAGCCCGGCGCCTCCCTTCGTCGCCAACAGCTCTCACTGCATCTGCAGCTGATCTCGATGGTGCCTATGCCGCCAAGAGACGCGATTCATACCCTAAGCCCTTTGGGTTTAGGGCCAGGAAACTCCTTCGAGAGGTAGATATAGCTCTCGGGCCGGTGGCACCCCTGGTTCTGCCTAGGACGCCACCCTGGAGGGTACCACATTTGGCTATTTGTCTTCACGCCTCTGCTCCCAAAGCTTGTACTGCGCGGGGAGTATGGCGTTCGACCCTTTTGGAGCACACCTCGTGTCACGCTGGAACCGTGCCAATGTATACGGATGGCTCCAAGTCCCAAGAGGGGGTCGGCTTCCACGCCAAATCCTCTCTGTTTGAAGTCAGTGGGGCTCTACCAGGCGCTGCGTCTGTCTTCACGGCCGAGCTGGTGGCAATACATCACTCGGTACGGGAGATTACGCGACGTGCCCGGTTCGGAGACCGGATTGTGATCTATAGCGACTCACAAAGTGCTCTGAGTGCTCTCGGGGCATTGGAATCTCCGCATTCCCTGGTTCGCGAAATCCGTGACGCCACGGTTTTGGCGAGCCGGGCAGATGTCGAAATTATCTTCTGCTGGGTTCCTGGACATGTAGGAATTGCGGGGAATGAAGGCGCCGATGAGGTCGATAAAGAGTCCGTGAGGACTCTGCGACTGGACCAGCGTTTCGCTCTTCCTCACACTGACTACATGGCAGGAATACGGGCAGCTCTTCGGACTGCTTGGCAAAGAAGATGGGAGACGGTCAAAGGGAGCTTAAAGTTGCGTGCCATTGCGCCGCGACTGTTCCCATGGACCTATCCCCTAATGCCGCGACGGCTTTAGGTTGCTTTATGTCGTCTCCGAATTGGACACACTCGTGTGACGCATCGCTATTTGATGGAGCGCTCGCCTGCGCCCTATTGCAACGACTGCGTCGTCCCCCACACTGTTCGGCACATTCTTGTCGAATGTCCCAGCCTGGGTGATCTTCGCGCACGACACCTGTCCCGGTACCGGAATGGGCGGAGTCGCTACCGCCTTTCCCTTGTACTCGGGACGAGTGCGTGCACTTTGACTGGTGGGCTTGTTGACTTTTTGGGGGGCGGCAGGCCTTCTCTCTTTCATTTAACCAGGTTTAATTGTTGTTGTTGTTTTTGTTATTGTTTTTGTTATTGCTTTGTTATTGTTATTTCTTTTTATTGTTGTTTCCTGTTCATTTTTTTAAAGTAGCATAGAACTAGGCTGTTTGTTTACGGCGACTTATGCCTAAGTCGGCAGTCGCCAGATACCCCCTCAAATAGAAACGTTATGCCTACATACGCTATAAGCGCCGCCTGAACGATTTCACTGTCGCTGAATTTCGTCGGGCTAGGGCTAGGTTTCGGTATATTTCGAAGCACGCCCGCCGCTCTTCTTAGCGGGCATACGGGAAGACCCCTTTAGCAGAGGTGTGGAGGCGAGTCAAAAGGATTTTAGGCAAGTTCTCGCAGTACCCCCTTCCCGTTCTCCAGGAAAATGGGTCCGCAAGCTCGGACCCCGCGTTCGTGGCTGAATCCTTGGCGACCGCTTTCTCCGCATTCTCTAGCCGTGATGCTGCTCCGCCAGCATTCAATGCACGTCGTGATGTCGCGGAAGGCCGCCGGCTGGACTTTACCTCCAGAGGCGGAGAACCCTTCAACGACAAGTTTACTGTGAGTGAGTTGCGTTCCGCTCTCGCTTCGTGCGCGGACACCGCCCATGGTCCGGACGATGTCCCGTACGCCATGCTTCGACACCTGGGTGAGCAAGGCATGGCCTTTCTGTTAGATCTGTTCAACAGGATCTGTGTGGAAGGTCTTCTCCCAGACTCCTGGCGAATCGCTACTGTGCTCGCCTTTCGCAAGCCGGGGAGAGATCACTCTACTCCGGCCGGTTTCCGCCCAATCTCTCTAACCTCTTGCGTGTGCAAGTTGATGGAGAAATTGGTAAATGTTAGATTAGCCTTTTTCCTAGACAGCAGAGGCCATCTGTCTTCTGCACAGTGCGGCTTCCGCAAGTTCATCTCCACGTCGAATGCTCTGCTCCGACTTAAAAATGCCGTCTGTGAGGCCTTCCTTCGTAGCCAGCTCTACGTCACGGTGTGTTTTTCGATCTGGAGAAGGCCTATGATACCGTATGGTGATACGGTATCATGGAGACTCTTCACACGATGGGGGCGAGGGGAAGCCTCCCAATGTTTATATCTGAATTTTTGCGAGATCGTCAATTCCACGTACGGGTGGGGGGAGCCCTCTCCGGCCCAAAGGAGCAGGAAGAGGGTGTCCCGCAGGGAAGTGTCCTCAGTGTCACACTCTTTGCCCTGAGCATCAACGGCATCACCTCGGTGCTGCCGAAAGATGTTCTCGCTACGCTCTACGGGAACGAACTTTCGATCTCTTTTGGCGCGGCCCAGATGCCAACTTTGGAGCGTCGACTCCAACAGGCATTGAACCGCTTCTCTCGCTATGCTAAAGCGCACAGGTTTCGGTTTTCTTTGGCCAAGACTAAGGTGGTGCACTTTTGCCGCTATCCACGGCTTCACCCTGACCTAGATTTGTTCCTTAATGCGGTGCGCCTGGATGTGGTTGATTCGCACCGTTTCCTTGGTCTTGTATTTGACCGACGCCTCACCTGGGAGGCTCATATTCGCAGCCTTAGGGTTTCTTGTACCCGCGCCATGGATATTCTCCGTCTGTGACGTTCAGCGCTTGGGGCGCCGATAGGGATACTGCTTTACTTTTTTATCGATCCTTTGTTTGTTCAAATCTCGACTGCGGATGCGAGTTTTATGCATCTGCAGCCGAGCGTTTATTGCGGAAGGTGGACTCGATCCACCACACCGGCCTTCGCCTTGCGACCGGTGCCTTCCGCACTTTTCCCATTGAGAGCCTGTTGGTCGATGCTGGAGAGATGCCACTCGCTTTCCGCCCCGTGCAGTGCATCACTCGCCATTTCGCGCGAGCCGGTGCCTCCCTCAGTCGCCAACAGCTTTCACTGCATCCACAGCTGATCTCGACGGTGCCTATGTCGCCGAGAGACGCCAGTCATACCCTAAGCCCTTTGGATTTAGGGCCAGGAAACTCCTTTAAAAGCTAGGTATAGCTCTCAGGCCAGTGGCACTCCTGGTTCTGCCCAGGACGGCCCCCTGGAGGGTACCACATTTGGCTATTTGTCGCCACGCCTCTGCTCCCAAAGCTTGTACTGCGCCGGGAGTATTGCGTTCGACGTTTTTCAAGCACACCTCGTGACACGCTGGAACCGTGCCAGTGTATACGGATGGCTCCAAGTCCCAAGAGGGGGACTTCATCGCCGTATCCCCTCTGTTTGAAGTCAGCGGGGCTCTGCCAGGTGCTGCGTCTGTCTTCACGGCCGATCTGGTGGCAATACATCACTCGCTACGGGAGATTACGCGACGTGCCCGGTTCGGAGACCGGATTGTGATCTATAGTGACTCACAAAGCGCCCTGAGTGCTTTCGGGGCATTGGAATCTCTGCATTCCCTAATTCACAATATCCGTGACGCCACGGTTTTGGCGACCCAGTCGGATGTCGAGATTTACTTCTGCTAGGTTCCTGGACATGTAAGAATTTCGGGGAATAAGGGCGCCAAAAAGTCCGCGAGGACTCGGCGACCGGACCAGTGTTTCGCCCTTCCTCACACTGACTACATGGCAAGAATACGGGCAGCTCTTCGGGCTGCTTAGCAAAGAAGATGGGAGACGGTCGAAGGGAACTTAAAGTTGCGTGCCATTGCGCCGCGACTGTTCTCATGGACCTATCCCCCAATGCCGCGACGGCTTTAGGTTGCTTTATGTCGTCTCCGAATTGGACACACTCGTGTGACGCATCGCTATTTGATGAAGCGCTCGCCTGCGCCCTATTGCAACGACTGCGTCGTCCCCCAGACTGTTCGGCACCTTCTTGTCGAATGTCCCAGTCTGGGTGATCTTCGCGCACGATTCCTGTCCTGGTACCGGGATGGGTGGGGTCGCTACCTCCTGTCCCTTGTACTCGGGACGAGTGCGTGCACATTGACTGGTGGACTTGTTGACTTTTGGGGGGAGGCCGGCCTTCTCCCTTTCATTTAACCAGGTTTAATTGTCGTTTTTGTTATTGTTCTGTTATTGTTATTGTTATTCCTTTTTATTGTTGTTTCCTGTTTAATTTTTTAAAGTAGCCTAGAACTAGTCTGTTTGTTTACGGCGACTTATGCCTAAGTCGGCAGTCGCCAGATAGCCCCTTAATTTTTTTTTTTTTTTTTAATCGTGTGACGCATCGCGATTTGATGGAGCGCTCGCCAGCGGCTTATTGTGACGACTGCGTCGTCCCCCATACTGTTCGGCACATTCTTGTCGAATGTCCCAGTCTTGGTGATCTTCGCGCACGATACCTGTCCCTATACCGGGACGGGCAGGGTCGCTATCGCATGTCCCTTGTACTTGGGACGGATTCTTACACACTGACCTGTTGACTTTTGGGGGGGAGGCCGGCCTTCTCCCTGATATTTAAAATTCAACTATGGATCACGGTCTTCTTCGGCGGGTGAGGGCGGGCCTTCTTCCGTCGACCCAGCTCGCTCTATATTTTTTCAATTTGTTTGTTTTCTTTTGCTTTTTGTTTGTATTTTTGTTTTTCCTTTTTTTCTTAATCTGGCTTTTAATATAGCCTAGATTTAGGCTAGCTTGAGTACGTCAAATTATGCCCTAGAAGGCAGTCGCCAGATGAGGTATATATAATTTTTTTTAAAAGGGTATGCATCACTGCTACAGCAGAGAAAAAAGGATATAGAATCTGGAAACTACCTCTACTCTCCCCTATACACCTACTACAGATTTGCTCTGTTATCAAATGCGTCAACCAAATATTATTCATTGATGACAGCCATGGCACAGATGCCTCCTCGCCATCCCCATAGCCACAGGTTGCTTACAAACTACCCCAATCCATCACCAGAACGCTGAAACGAAAATTCTCCTCATCATAGACACCCTAAAGATGACTTCAAGGTTTAAGCATCTACCAGTTTCCCACAATGTGTGGTCTGCCCGTTTCAACGCCAATAAAATTACCCACCTTTATTAGTGATGGGGTATGTGCTAGAGAAATTCGTCAAACCAGGGTTCATCCCTGGGAAGAATGCCCCAAGCCCGCCGCTTCAAAACCACGTCTATGAACACATAACGCAATATCATCTACGTCCTAATCCTCATCGGTCAGCTCTCTCTCTCTCAAACGCATTCACATAATCAACCCATCTATTACGCGTCTTTCAAACCATCTCACATCCGCCACATACTATTCTTCACAATCTATTCAGCATCAATTTAGCCTCCCCTTCGCCTTCCGCTAACACCTTTCCCGCTTTCTATAACACATCTTATTCCTCTCCCGCAAAGCGTTTGGTTCGCTCTGATAGAACTGCTACTTCTGGGTTCGGATTCAGGCACGTAACTATTCGCGGGAAGGCACGATTCTTTGGCACGCCGTGGTTCCCCCACACATCGGTAATTGCAGTGGAATATTGGCAGTTACCAACCAATCCCCTCACGTCTCAAGTTTTGGGGGTGGCTGCCAAGGAGAGGTGAAAATCCGCAGTTCGCGTTCGGCACGCCGGACCGGGCCCGACTTGAACTAAGACAGGACTAGTTAAAGGATAACCACCAACCAGGATATGTCCTGCAGGCTCTGCATATATTAACCAATATGCATGGATGTCAGTGACCCAGCGGCCGCGCCTATAGGCCGACTTTAGAACCTGCCTGCGCCAATGTGCATCTGCAGTGGTTATTGAACACCAGACTCCTAGTGCCTTTCTCAGGTTTTGGGGCCCTTCGCCGATGAAAAACAACTAAATGGAACGTTAATGGATGGAGTCAACTCATTTGTGTCCTAACAAATTCTTTATTTCTAAAAACAACCCCCCCCACCCCCAAAATACAATGAATACTACAAATAAAGATAAAAAAGCGCATCCCCCAATCCCTACCCCGTGCACTCCCTAGTTTACCAAGTACTAATCTTGTTTCCGGGGTTACCCTCTCATCTCCTTCAACCGTTAGAGGAGCTTCACCTCTATCTTTATTGAAACCGCCCTCTGGTAGCTCCGCCTCTTCTAAGGATGGGCCCTCCCCATGTGCTGTCTTGGGGTTCTCTCCAACTCTCCTAGCGGAGATGCTTCCGTCTCTGCATTTGATACGGATTTGGGGGCTTCCCCTTTACCCCCTTGTGCAGAGACCTTCGGGCGACTCGTCGGTCCGCAGACCCCCCCTATACTTTCTTAGGGGTCCCCCAAAGTTTCTCTTAACGGAGAAGGCGGTTCCCTCTCTCCAATAGTGACATGTTCGGGTGTTTCCCCATAACTTCCTATCGGACAGCTGCCTCCAAGCGACTCTCCATTTTAGTCGGGCCCCCATTTCTTTCTTAGAGTCGCACCAAGAACATGAGGAGACGTCCATGACATGCAATAAACCCTTTGAGTCCCCGGTCGTGATACCTTACTCCTGGGGGGGGGGAGAGTAGCCAGTCGGAAGACCCTCCCTGGGGGGAGAAAGTCCCTGAATACCCCCGCCCAAGATATCAGGATCTTCCATGGAGGCAAACCTTGGGTCGGTGCCAGACACCAAACGCGTGTCCGCCACTGTGGAAGCAGCTCCTCAGACTGCATGGATCTCTGAGGACTCACAAGGAAATAAGAGATCTCCTACTTCGACTGGTGCGCCCTTGAGAGCCAAGTTCTTCCTCGTCTCGAAGAAAAGTCTTGCTGAGATCGGTTATTCAGGGGGTGGAGAGAAGTGGGTACATTCTCCACCTTACTCTCCAAAGAGGAAGAAAAAAAATAGGAGACTAGGGGTTCCTATCCTTCCGTGGGGGATACGGGGACCAAAATCGGCACGTCCAGGTATAGCAATGCCTCTGGGCATTCCTATAATAAAAACCTCCTGGATAACTTAAATATATATATACATCAATTATTATGTAAAATTCATATTCAATTATTTTACTTAACTTTGTCAATTTAATCTTTCAATTATTTTACTTAACTTTTGTAAATTAAATCATTTTATGTACAACTTAATAATTAATTAATCCATTTAGCATACTGTTTCAAACATCATCTCTTAAAATTTCGCACAAACAAACAAACACACGCTTTCATCTCAACCAAATAGCACACTATTATTCCCCAGTCGACTCGCAACATTCTTCGTATAAAGCCTCTAATTCACAGTCTATCATAGTCACCATATTATTTGACCATATTATTCCACCACATTATTTCATATTTATTTCACATACTTCAATTCTCTTCGCATCTTGTTACTGTAAATCATATGTTACAATATCTTACATTGTATACCTAATCTACTTATCTCATTGTACATTCGTTGATTCTATGCATATATTTATATTTGTTTAATTGTTTTTCTTAAAACCCAGTTCATTATTTCAAAATTTATTTCGCTGTCGTCTTAGGCCTAAAAACTATCAGCCGACAACTTCGATCAAGCAAATTTATGGTTATGGTTTCGAAACGCTATTTAGGCTGATTTATTAACAGAAAATAAATCACATGAATAACCATATACTATACATGGAGGCCCAGAAAAAGACCAAAGTCACAAGTGCGCTAAGCGAAGCCTTGATTGTGTGGGGGGAGGGCTCATTCAGAGATTACCTGGCGTTTTTTAGCCCGCAGGCTTCAAACACTTTCTTGTTTTTCGCTCCACAGATGGCATCCTATTGGCCAAAGGCCACGTTCTCCACCAGAAGAGAACATTAGCTAGTTTTTTTGGTAGAGAGCCAAAGGTTCCACGTTTCTTGGACGGGAGTCTTCTGGCAAATGCGTCAAACCTTTCTGAAGCGGCCATGATTAGTGGATGGCTCGCCGGTGAGTGTGACGCCGCTCTCTACCATCATATTCGTGAAAGGAGTGTTTGAGGCTAGGGAATTCATGTTCTACTCCTTCATATACATCACCGAAGAGCGTGTTGTCCAAGAAGCAGTTAAAGACGAAAGTGTAATCAGAAAATAGAGAGTGGTCTCGTGACCCACTCCTACACCCTTCGTCATGTTCGATCGTGACAGGCTCCATGAGTCGGTGGATGCCAGTTGGTATCGCTACAGCGTGTAAGCATTCGTGCCACTACCGCGGTGCTGCTACTGTCGCCTCTTCGGCCATACGAATCGCTCCTGTAGATGTGCAAAATCAAATTTACCCGAAATCAGTGTAAATTGCTCCAAGACCGTACACTATTAAGTCATTATCGAACATGGTTAATTGTGGAGATGCACCTTACTTCCTCGAAGCAATGTGGCGCGCATCTCCTAGAGAAGAAAGTATGGTGGTTCAGGCTGTGGGTCGTCTCTCCCTTTGCGAAGCTAAGGACATAGTCCTGGCGCGCCCAGCGCTGCCTGGATGGTCTTATGCCTCAATTTAATAAAAAAAGTGCCCCTGAGCCTACGAGCACGCTCATTTCCGCACTCATTTAAAACCCTTATGTGCGTTCTACTCCCCCATGGCGCTTCCCTGGTATAGTTGGTGGTACAAATGGTTCACACCTAGTCTCGGCTAAAAGGAGCCCCCCTCCCCCAATATAACCGTTTCCCTTAAGGTAAAACGGCCACGAGCCTCCACTGACTCATTAGAATCACACGATGTAAACTCCCTGAATGTTGTCGTGAAGCAGTCTTCCAGGAATCCTAAATCTTTCTTCAGAAAAGACGACAACACCAAATGAGATTCGGCTCATACGCCCCCACCCAAGGTTGTGCTGAGTACTCAGAGACGGAGGGCCTACCAAAGGTTTCGAGACGGAAGGGGGAAAAGCCACAAAGCGAGCCGAACTTCTCCCGATATATCATCGAAGACGACAACACCTGGAGTTCTGCCTCTGGGAAGGGTATGGCCATTCTTGTGAGGGTCTGAAGAAGAACCTCGCATTTCCTCCAAGGTAGGCCTGGAAGACATATTCCTTCAATGGAATTGTCGCGGAATCCAGGCCAAATGGGACAAGCTGCGGAGGCTCGTCTCCCCTTGTCCCCTGTTAACTATATTTCTGCAGGAGAGCATGCTCAACGCGTGTGCCTCCTGCCCACCCTCTCTGGGCATAAAGGTTTTGCGACCATACCACCATGATATGGGGACGGGCAGAAGGATGCGCGAATTATACCCGACGTGATGTCCCCATTCTTCTTTTTACTTTAAATGCCTCCGTTTAGACAGTAGCAGTGCAGATGCACATGGAGAGTAGGTATACTGTAATTTCTGGGTATATTCCATAGTCAGCCGACTTCGATGCAGTGGATTTCACTTTCTCGGGGATTTGAACGGTTCACACTCCCCTCTGGGGAGACTAATCGATCAATCCCAGGGGCAGGTCCTTGACGAACTTATCGACGAAGTGGAGATAGGGGTCCTAAATGTAGATTAGTTTAAGCATCACTGCCCGAGAACCGGTTCCTTTTCTAGTCTTGATCTTTCGTTGTGCTCTCTGGATTTACAGCCTAATTTTGGATGAGAGGTGGTCAATAAACTTTATAGTAGTGATCACTTTCTCATTCAACTATCATTCTCTGGACCACTGCCGCCTGAAAACGTGCCTTGGTGATGTTAGGAGCGATCGCGGCGGTCTGCATTTAAGGAAATAGTTGATTTCTCTGTCCCATTTGAGGAGTTTAGTTCGGTAGATGAGGCCATTGATTTATTCTCGGACCATTTCATCGTTGTGGGCCTAACTACTATTCCTAGAAAGTCTGGTTATTTGGGTATGGGAGTAAAGGAACCATGCACTAGGTGGGTCTAGAATCAGTGATTAGTGTAAGAAAAGAGCGATGAAACGTAAAGAAAGAAAGGAGCGTGTGGCGTGTTGCCAACACTTTCACGGCGTCTTTGGGAGCAGTGTGCGCGCGACCTAGTCGACGGCCATCGTGACTCTCCCCCCAAAACATTCAGTTAGAGTCTATTAACTGTTCGCTTGCGATCGCCCTACTACACAGCCCCCTTCCTAGAAGCAAAGCGTGTTGGAATTTAGCCGAATGGTATTTGGAAAAGTTATCCAAGGCATATCGTTTCACTCTGTCCCGGCTATAGGTAGCATTGTAGATAGAGGGCTTTAGGAAGAAGGGCGTTGAAAAATAAAGGAAAACGAAGGGCGTTCCTAACACCTTCCCCGCATCGCTGGGATTACTGTAGGCGCGGCCTAGTAGACTTGGCCATCGTGAGTGTCCCTCCAAAAGACTCAAACAGAGCTTATAAAACACCCGCTTGCAATTTCGCCACTACAATTCCCCGAATTTGGTAGAAGGGAATAGTGAGATAGTACAGATGGCTTATACCTTTGCAGTGTAGGGTGAAAACACAGGAGAAGGCGGAAGGAAAATTACCGGCAAGACATCGTTCCTACCACAACGGAAGCAGACGCGCTATGGAGTGAACGGAAGTAATCGTCAGAGATGGTTGTGATTTAGAGTAGATCGACGCATGACTGAGGAACTTTGATAGGACAGCCCTACCGGCTTCAGAGACTTTCCTCATTGCAAGAGATTTGTACATATTCTTACTAGGGACCGCATCCAAGAGGAACCCTCTTGTAAGAAATCTGATGGATTTGAGGCAGTGGGAATGGAAGGTCAGAGAAGATTGGGGCAACTGTCCTTGATAGATGCTTGTAGTCTGCACTGTAATTGGAAATGAACAACAGCAGAAAATCTGTTGATGTAGGTATACGGCGGAATCGGAAGACACTTTTTGTAGGCAAGATTGGCGCCTGTTTAATAGTTAAAAGACTTTGCATTCTGCGCGGAGGCTGGTTACTTGCGAGGATAGAAAAGCTCCTGTAGCCATTTGAAATTTCTGTTTTAAAATTTTATCAAGTGAAGAGCGGCCAAGAGATGTTCAGCCATACACATTACAGCCGAAGTCTAGTTTGTACTGGATAGAGATATTGTAGAGTCGAAGTAACGTGTCTTGATCAGTACACTATATACTTTGAGACAAGTGACTTAGAATGTTATGAATGCACGGGTTGCCAGCAATAAAATGTGAGACTTTCCTGATAGTTTCTCATCAAAGATAAGACCGAGAACCGACAATCTTACAGATTGTTTCGAAGTAATGGGTTCCCAGAAATAAATAAAGTCGAAATTTTGGGCGTGTCTGTTTCGGCGGGGCGAAAGAGGGCAGGAAGATTTGTCGGGGGAGAAGGAGAATCCTACTCAAAGGCCTTTGGGTGGCTAGGTAATCAAGCCAACGTAGAGTGTACTGATAATTGGGCGAAGAAGGGAGAACGTGACCGTATTCCTTACAAAGGATAAGAAGAGAATGCTTATAAATTTTATTTATACCGCATACGTACTTATAACTTTTAGCGCCCAAGGTAAAGAATAACAAAATTTAACTTTTTAATTTTCTTACCTTCCCCTCCTTGCACGCCAAAGTTTCATGGCGCCTCTTGAGGGTGTCCCTGTCAATCCAGTAGAATGTAATCCCCAAGAAGGCTCTGTTGTGGGCGGTCTCCGCAGTAGTGGCCACGCACTTCTGGTAGAACAGCAGGTTGACCACCTGAGTTCTCCCCCTTTCCATGAGCTTACCAATGTCCCTGCCAGCAGTCCTCCTGGAGATGGGCTGAAACTCAGGGTTGACGAAGTAGAACATCCTCTTGATGCTGGGATGGTCAGCTACATCCAGTAGCGTTATTGTCTCAATAAACCACCTAAAAATGAAATATGTAAATTAATATATTTTAAATTGTTAATAAAAATGTTTTAAAACATCAAGACGCTAAGAGGCTATTTTACTAGTTAAAAAAATAAAGTTAAAATAGCTGCTATTATTTCTCTGAATTTTTTTCTCCTGGTGCAACACTGCCTGTCATTCTCCTGGTTGAGCTGAACCCTGAAGCTCTCCTCCAAGCTCATCTGGCGCTTCTTGCGGGCCTCACTCTCCCTTGACTGGGAGCGGCCGCGCTTGTTGAGCCCTTCAATGGCGGCAGAGAGCTGAGGGAGCCTGTCATTGTGCATCTGATATAAAAATATCAACTTTTAACTTTGCAATAAAATTTTTAATTTTCTTGGTTAAAACTTCAATAAGGAGCAAGACTAGCAGCGCCAGTTATTTATTGTAAAATTGGCGAATTATTTAAACTTACATTCTTGTAATGCTGCTTGAGGTGGTTCCTGGTGTGGGTGCTGTAAGTAAACCCATTCTTGCCTTTGCAGCCCGGATGTTGCCACTTAGCAAGGCCATTGTGGATCTTCCTGAGAGACCTCTCATCCACCTTTTCATCAGTCCTCACAAATTTGTCAAAGACATCGAAACTGAAAGAGATAGAAATGTTTCAATGACAATTTGTTGAATTTAAATATTTAAATTTAATATTTATAAATCTTTAAATCATGAAAAGAAGTGAATTTACTAAATTTTAACATTTAATTTTGCTACTTTACTATAGCAGCGCGGCGATTTTCTTTGTAGATATAGGAGAGTAGGAAAAGGGGCAAAGACAAATATAATAGCGTATGCGAGTTGCGAACACTTTCCTGCGTCGCTGGACCACTGCAAGCCAGCGGCGAATCCACTCAGCCATCCTGAATCTCAAAGAAAGACTCATTCAAACGAAGCTTTTAAGCCGCTCGCCTGCACTTCTCGTACGATATACAACCCCCCTCCTAGAAGCGGAGCGTATTAGGAAGAAATGAAGAGAGCCCGTTTGGAAATGTTATCCAAAGGCTAACGCTCCCTCTCCCGGGTCTGAGAACCATTTTATGGTATTTGGTTATTAGTTGGATTGATTTCAGTTAATAAATCAGCCTAGATAGCTAATTAAAAACCATTACCATAAATTTGTTGAATTTGGATGAAATAGTCGTCTGCTAATATTTAGGCATAACGACTGAAGTGAAATGAATTTAGAAAACTTTTGAACTAGGTTTGTAAGGAAAACAGAAAATAAACAGAATAAATATATTTACAAAATCAACGAATGCACAATGAGAGAATTGAATTAGGAAATAACTAGTGAGCGGTTATTACAATAATATGGATGAATGATATAATTAAATTTAGAATTGCTAAGGAATACAACGTACTGCAATGTATGGAATTAATGAAAAGTAGAATGAATGTAAGGTATGTAAAGTAACTAAGATGTGGTAACTATGTGGTAATTATAATGACTAAAATATGGTAACTATGATGTGGTAATTATGATGTGGTAAAGTATGATGTGGCAAAGTAACTATGATGGACTGTGAATTGGGATCTGCAATGAGAGAAGTAACGAGAATTAGGACCTATTCTCGTATGGCAGTTTGCAGAGAATAAGTGTGAGGGGATTTATAACTGACCTTGATTCGAAGTAAAGTAGAGAACGAATGGATGGGTGACTGATTCAAAGCGGGCAGCTAAAGGCGTGCGTTCGATTGTGTGTATTGGTAAAAGTAAGTGTGGCCGAAAAGAATATCTTAGTCATTGATTTTTGAATCGCAATTATATATTACAAAATATTTTAGATTTTGGATCGAATAATTATAATGGATAATTTTACATTTAATTTAAAAAAGAAAGTATGCTAATGGAATATTGATAAATTTAATATTTTATAGGAATGCCAGACGAAATTGCTATAACATGGAATATTGATAAATTTTATATTTTATAGGAATGACACTGTTAGCTAGCGGCGAATCCGCTCAGCCATCCTGAGTCTCAAAAAAGACTCATTCAAACAAAGCTTTTAAGCCACTCGCTTGCACTTCTCGTACGCTATACAACCATCCTCCTAGAAGCGGAGCGTATTTTAAAGAAATGAAGAGAGCCGGTTTGGAAATGCTATCCAAGGACTAACGCTTCCCCTCCCGGGTCTGGGCACCACTGTAGATATAGAGAGTAGGAAAAAGGGCAAAGAAAAAATAATAGCGTAGGCGAGTTGCGAACACCTCCCCGTGTCGCTGGACCACTGTTAGCCAGCACTTTTCGTACGCTATACCTTACCTCTCAAGAGTCTCCAAGCAGCTTTTAAGCTCCTTGACTGCGTCCTCGTTGCCCTCCTGGTTCTGATCGCCAGCCTCCCCTGGCTCCTTATCCTCCACGGTCAGAGTCTCAAGTACAAAAAAAAGCATGTGGCTATTCCTGTCACTGCTCTCAATTAGCATAGGAGTGCTGCTCCTGAAGCTAATACTGGCTGCACTGTCGCCAGAAAAACTCCTGCTCCTATCCCCGCTCCTTGTCACAAACTTAATCATGTCTATGTATTAGTTTTTCCACTCTGTAAAAGAACAAAAACTTTACAAGAATTTTCAGTAACTAATAATAAATTAAGCTACAATAAAAGTCACAAGATGAAAGTTAGTGAAAAACACACATGCTACAACCACTCGCAGGGTGGCGTCGGTAAAGGACGAAATGATGAAATAAGAGATTCAGATTGGCGAAGGAGATCACTCTTAACCTTTACCGGTTTATGTTACTAAACAATCGAGATTTTCTAGGCTCCTAGTGTGGCCTAATGAATTTAAAGAAAGATAAAACCATGTGAGTTTAATGGGCTATATCAATATGATCTTTAAATTTATAACCAAGGCCTAGTCTACGCACGATGGTCTAATTTTTACTTATATTGTTTAATTATAGGCATGTTAAAGGTAGAATGCTGTTAGATTTTTCTTACACTTCCCAGTAATTTTTTCGTCTTGCCACATGAAAAGTATAAGCACATATTTTAAATACAAGAAAATGAGATTAATTCGCACGATGAACGCTACAAGGCATAACACGTTCTTGAACGTTTTTAACTGACAAAACAGGTTTAAAATTTGGTTCACGCCTGAAAAGTTTATGTAATTTTACTAATTTATAATAAAATTCAGAGTGACAAACTTTTTTTGGTAGTTTCAGGTAGTTTCATGTAACGTTAGTCTCATATAATGTGAAGAATTTAATTTATCGTAAAAGGAAAGTTCAAAATCAGATCAAAATGAAGATAGCTTAAAATAGCCGCGGCAATTTCTTTTAAAAAAAGTCGTCTTTGTTCCTGTTCAAAGTCGCGGAAAATTGGCGGTGCTACTTTGCTTAGTCCGACTTTTTCAAAACGTTTACGACTTCGAAATTCATAGTGCGGCAAAGTCGTAACTCGTTGCCGCAACGCCCAGCTCTGCCAATTATTCTAGTCTGATTAGAGCACAGGAACAACGATTGCCCTGCGTCAAGCCGAGACGAAATGGCCCTCTAGCACAATCCTGCCGTACAGATCCAGCAGCAAGTGTAACGCCAAAGCGTGAAAGTATTAGATGAAACATAAGAGAATTCCATCGGGGCCAAGGTCAGTGAGCCAAATGTATGAAAGGGGAGCTCTTCTATAGGCAAGACAAGTTTATAGTCCTATAGGGAGTGGGGATTGGCCTCGGTGTTATTACGCTTCTTGAAGTCACCCGTTTATAATAGTGGTGTGTGTGTGTGTGTGTGTGTGTGTGTGATTGTGTGATGGAGTCTTGCTGAGGGTGACGTGACAGGTATCGAGGGCTTGTAGGTAGTAGGCCTACATTTGTCTTCCCAATCGAATTAGTTCTGACTCCCAAAGTTCCTCACGGGAAATACGCGTTTAGACTGGGTTCCAGAAAGTGCCTCTGTAGTCACGGGTTAAAGAAAAGGACTTGGAAAAGAAAGCGGCGATAAGCATATGTGGACGCAATAACGAAAAAATGTATCACGTTAACCGATAAATCGACAATGATAACCTTATCGGCGATAATCGATAACTCGCGATAAATTTATCGCCCGATAAGGTGATAACCGATGAATCGATAAATCCAAAAATATAATACAATATTGATTATTGAATATATATAGCGTTATTTTGTAATACAATAATAAGAATATTTGAATACCGTTTCATAGTTTCTTACCTGGTGAGGCTCTCCTTCATCTCCTCATAGGTTTTGAGGATCTTCCTACCAGCTCGGACCTACCTATTTCTGCCCCCAAGGCACGCGCGGCTCGCCCCTGTGCTAAACTGGAACTAAACCTGAAATTATCGATTATCGCTAGTTTGGAACCCAAAGTATCGTCGATACCGATGAATCGATAACGCGGGGGGGGGGGGAGGAATATCGGATAACCGATAACTCGATATCGTTATCACGATCAATTATCGCGATAACGTCCACCTATGGCGATAAGTAGGTTTTATTCTTAGCTTGGATTACCAAAATAAGAGCAAGAGGAACCGTTCGAGTCCTGCGCGGCTATGTGTAAGTTTTCCGTTAAGGCTATATAGCCGAGTCTAAAGGCAGTAGGATTCAAGGATGAGGCAACGGATTCGTGAAGCTAATAATAGCAATAGGCTGCTGACAGACGATTTGATTGATTTTCTCTCTCTCTCTCTCTCTCTCTCTCTCTCTCTCTCTCTCTCTCTCTCTCTCTCTATATATATATATATATATATATATATATATATATATATATATATATATATATATATATATATATGTTGTTTTTTTGTGTGTATGTGTATGTGTGTTGCGTTTCCAAGGGGCCTGACCTTTTTCATTTCACTTAACCTGTCGCTCGTCTTTCACAGTTTATCGGAAATCTTAACTGGTCAAGGTATACATTACCCTCTATTTGTTCAGCTTGTCCCTGTTATCTATCATCGAGCCCTTTCCGTCTCGCAGCTGTTTTCTAGCGTGCGTATGTTTGTGTGTAGCCGCGTGAGAGACTCTAGCCATCCACTTTGCTCTATTCATATTTTCTTAATAAATATACAATTGTGATATATTATTTCTCTATATTTTTCATTGGCTCACTATCCTGTATATAGCATATTACTTCATTAATTCATGAGTGTACCCATTTTCAGGATTTCATAGATCCATCGGGTGCCCATTTGCGGGGCTTCCTCGCTGGACTTACCTATCCTACAATTTGGGTGCCACAGGCATACGTTCCTTGCAATTCGAGCGCCACAAAAACTGTCCTTTGAGTTATGAAGTAAAATAGACAAAGAGCTAATAAACATCGCCATAGGGGTTAACAATTTGTTGCATTAATCATCCTACACTCTTATAGCAAGGCCCTCTAGGGTATTCCTATAATGGCAAGACTCCCAAGGAATTTTATTATATTAAAATGTTCTCCAATAAAATAATAAATATGATTTAATCAATGTATAGATATTTAAATTGTAACTCATCTCAACATAAACGGGAAACCAATTTTACTTTCAAAATGTATCCCACAAAAATCCCTCTAATAAAAGATTTTACCTTACACCAACACACACGAACGAACGCACGCCTTTAGCTGCCTGCTTTGAAGCAATCACCCACTCACTCGTGCTCCACTTTACTTCGAATCAAGATTTCAATTCACAGCCCATCATAGTTACCTTACCTTACCTTAATTACAATACCTTACCTTACCTTGGTTACCTTACCTCACCTTACATTTCGCTCCATACTTTTTACTATTTTCATACATTTCATTACGTTACGTTATATTTCACTGCCATCCTCACAAGTCAACCATACTATCCTACACTTCCCATCCTTTTTACAAGTCAATTATACTCGTATTTATAATCCAATCCTATAATCTCATCCTTCAATACCATCCTGTAATCCATATTTCAATTATATTTACGTTGTATTCCTTAACAATTCTCAATTTAATTATCTCATTAATTCGTATAATTTTAATTACCTCTCACTTGTTACTTTCTCATTCAATTCTTATAATTCAATTTTCCAAATTCAGTTCGTCAGTCATTAGGCCTAAATATTAGCAGACGACTATTCCATCCAATTCAACAAATTTATGACAATGGTCTTCAAATAGCTATCTAGGCTGATTTATTAACTAAAATCAATCCCACTAATAACCAATATCATACTCTTACATGTTTTTGATGATATATATATATATATATATATATATATATATATTATATATATATATATATATATATATATATATATATATATATATATATATATATATATATATATACGGGTCAATGCATCGATCAAAACTGAATTAAAAAATAAAAGAATGATGGGTGTCTGGCGAATGTAACTCCTCTCCCAGCGCGCATGACGATGCCTGGCTCATCTTTGTTCTTAATGGTGCCTGGAGAGGTATTTGTTCGACTTCCTTCGACGTAATTGCCCTCTGTTTCTTTCTCTCTATGAGGCGAAGTGCAAAAGATCGTCCTCATATCTCCTGCATGAGTCTTCGGTAGTCGCCGATTAGCCAGCACATTACCACTATACCAGGGAGGAAGCCTCACCGATTTTCGAACGTCTACTGAGCAGGGGTGAAAGTAGTTTTAAGTTCTTGAAGGAACTACTCACACCTTCAACATTCCCTGCCACTTCTGCCTCCCCCTGTCTCATGTCAATCACCCTCAACTGTTTTAAATAAGAAAAAAATATAAGGCTACTAAATCTAGTCTAGTTTACCTTATTCACTGTATGCCTAACTGTAAAAATGTAGGCTATCCAGATTTAAGGTTTGCTGCAGTGCCACACATCCTACTGTTGTGTGTGCGTGTTCTGAGAAATAACATTTTCATCCATTTTTTACAGCCGATCTAGCTAGTTCATGGCCCTTTCCTTTGTTCCTCATATTGCTCTATCCTAACAACAACAGGTATCATCTTCAGCCTCTCTTTTTCTCTTAAATATTTGATCAATTTTTCTCTTGCATTTCGACACTTTTCTTTTCTCCATTCAACAAGCTTGAACATCTGATCTGACGTTTACACTGTTCCCTCCTTCTGCAAAGCCTAACCAGAGATCAAAAAATCCATAGCAGAGATTCTTTATTACTTAGAGATGGTTTACGCAATAGCAATGCCAGGTAAAGTTTCGTTTTAACACATTTTCACAAATTAATTTAAAAATGTGTTTTTCCTATGATATTTTCTGTGTACTTTTCAGATAACTTGGTTTCCCGTAAATAGTTGTGGCTAACTCCTCAATGAATTTCGAATTGGCTTTCGACGATGAAGACGAAATCAAGGGTTTCAGACACAGTAATGGCATGCCTTGCTATTTTTCCGATGGGGCTGGCGAAGATGGCCTGGAAGAAGGTTACATTTGAAGGTGGTACCTTCTCTTTGGCCACCTGTACCAGGGTTTGCACAATATCACAATTTCACCAAAATATAAATGTGAACGGCATACGGCCGGTCTCTGGTTCCTGTGAAGAGGTTGCAATCCTATCGGTATATTATTGGAACTGTATTCATTGTTACGCTGTACAAAATTAGAACAGTTTCCATTAGGGTACGCATCTACGAGCACTGATCCAGCACTTCCCGTATAATTCACATTATATACATGATTATCACTTTTATTTAAATCGGGAATACACATCTCGGACAAAGGAATGATACTGCGTTCTATGTATTCACCGTGTCGAGGAATAGGCCGAGGGGTGGTTGGAATTTTCCCCGATTCTTATATATATATATATATATATATATATATATATATATATATATATCCTATTATCCCGAATGCAGAGGAGTCGTCGTACTACTCCTTATACTTCGTTCAGCCCGTGTCCTGAATGGGTTTATTGACTCAAAGTGCTTAGAGGCTGGTTACGGAGGGGTTAGAATGAACTTTGCCAGCAAGCACCCCAAAGGAAGTTAGATACACAACAATATGAAAATAAAGTTTTAATGAACACTAAACAAGAATATATATATATATATATATATATATATATATATATATATATATATATATATATATATATATATAGATCCTATTATCCCGAATGCAGAGGAGTCGTCGTACTACTCCTTATACTTCGTTCAGCCCGTGTCCTGAATGGGTTTATTGACTCAAAGTGCTTAGAGGCTGGTTACGGAGGGGTTAGAATGAACTTTGCCAGCAAGCACCCCAAAGGAAGTTAGATACACAACAATATGAAAATAAAGTTTTAATGAACACTAAACAAGAATATATATATATATATATATATATATATATATATATATATATATATATATATATATATATATATATATATATATATATATATATATATATATATATATATATATATATATATAGATCCTATTATCCCGAATGCAGAGGAGTCGTCGTACTACTCCTTATACTTCATTCAGCCCGTGTCCTGAATGGGTTTATTGACTCAAAGTGCTTAGAGGCTGGTTACGGAGGGGTTAGAATGAACTTTGCCAGCAAGCGCCCCAAAGGAAGTTAGATACACAACAATATGAAAATAAAGTTTTAATGAACACTAAACAAGAAATATATATATATATATATATATATATATATATATATATATATATATATATATATATATATATAAACAAATAATGTGCTTTGAGAGATAAATTAATAAGTGAATCTCGGATATCTCACTTGGCTTGAAAATTACTATTCACCACACAAATCCCTATACACTTGTAATGCTGGTAAGCTTCGTGGTGAAGTCGGGGAATGTGAAAGGGAAGGGTTATCTTGGAACCTGATGTTCGGGTGGCGCTGGTGAGTGAAGGTGATGAGGTAAGGGTGGAGACGATTGGGTAGGGTCTCCAGGGACCGACCTGATCCCCCAATTCCGTCACGAATCTTGCTGGAAGAAGGCGGTGACGGGAGCTTCTTGTTACAGAGGGCCCCACGCTCGTGAACTCCGAGGAATATTGGGTGCTTCTGTGAGGGGGGAGGGGGGAGCGAAGTGACCTATCGACGCGTAGGGGTCAGGGAGAAAAACCGAGATGTAGTTTTCTCGCTTAGGGAACCAGAGTGAAACTGTTTGTAGCTTCGGCTCTTACACGTGAGTACGAGCTTGGGTCCGCACTGCCTTGCAGACCAACGGGATAAGGAGCCTCCCTAACTGGGACCGATCTCCTCTCTGAAGACTTGATGCTTCGACGAATTACCACTACACCGATTAGATGTCAAGCTACTCCATTTCGTCCTTTATAAACTTCCGACAACTATCGGAAGCGAAGATGGGCTCCCATTTATCGCTAAACAGTCCGGGACGGAACTCGGTGGTTAGCTGAAATGACTGGCGGTTTCTTCCAGCTGAAGACCACCAGAATTAGGCCGGAAGGAGAAGGGTTGATAAGCGGCCCGCCCGGAAGGGAGGTGAGCAAAACTTGGGAGCATTATGCTATTCTCCTACACACCGCTATCATTAACATTTAGACACTGTGCCTTATAAAATAGCATTAGTTCACCCGCAAGCTCTTCTAAATGGGCCAGGGTCAGTTCCTTCTGGGTAGCGATTATGGGCGCGATGTTGGCTGGCAAGGATTGGATAAACTTGTGCCCCACGAGTTCTTTCCAGACTCCTACCTGTAGAACAATCCTCCTTAGTTCTTCCAAATTGGTAGAGTGGAGGAGCAATGAGCTTCTCGAAGAGCTCCGGTTAGGCATTTCGAAGAGCCCAATCACCTCGGTCCTCAATAGCTAGTAATTTTGGGTAGACTGGACCGCAGCCGGAAGTTAGTCAACAGTCTCAGGAGATAATGCAGACAGGACATGAAAGAATTTCGTCTCATCCTTACTCACTCTTAAGATGTGAAACTGGGTTTCTACAATCTTAAACCAATCCTCAACTGCTGCCTTGTATAGCTCGTTGAATAAAATAGGTAGGCCTGTGGCACCCAAATTGCAGGATTTAATAGGCCCGACGAAGAACTCCGCAACAGACGCTCGGTGGATTTATCAAATCCTAAAAATGGCTATGTGTGTGAATTAAAGAAATAATATGCCAAGTGTAATAAATAAAGAACCTAAGAAAATTATGAAAATAAACAAAATATATGTAAAATTATACAAATAGATGTGAGGCAAACGATCGTTAGAGTCGCGCAGAAACACACGAACATACAGAGCTATCAAAGGTGACCACCTGAACAAATACGAGGCTCAGGCCCCAACAAATGTATGCGTGTTGTGAATATTTATCACCAGCTGAACAAATATAGGCTTTAACCAGGGAAATTTTACAAGGAACTACAACAAGCGATTCCCTATAATAAAGCAAAATCTATAGGAAATATGTAGGCACAACAGGTACACAGAGCTGTCGGAAACTCCGCCAAAGGTGCGGAAATAAGAACAAACTAGATCACAGGGTCCTCACAACGGACAAGTCAAAGTCACACCACTTGGAGTCGAAATATATATATATATATATATATATATATATATATATATATATATATATATATATATATATATATATATATATATATAGAGAGAGAGAGAGAGAGAGAGAGAGAGAGAGAGAGAGAGAAAGAGAGAGAGAGAGAGTAACAACAAGGAAAGAAGGTACCCTAGGAGACCTTACGGTCCATTCAAGGGGGGGACCTTTGGACTAGCAATCGAGCGGGCACATGGCTGCTCAATTGTTTTGCGTCCCTAAACGGCCACTTTTCAAGACCTTTTCTATTCTTGACTTGAACTGGTCAACAGATTCACTGTTGACAACTTCCACTGGAAGTGCGTTCCACATACCGCAGATACTGTAAGTGAAAAAAATTCCACACAGATTGTGGTTGTAACGCTTCAGTTCAAGTTTGAAGCCGTGATTGTGCGTTCTGTTCTTACTCAGTGTGAAAATATCCCGGTAGTCAACATTGTCGAACCCTCGAAGTTGTTTGAAGACTTCGATGAGCTGACCACGCAGTCTACGGGTTTCCAGCGAGAACAGATCTAATTCCCTTAGTCTATCCTCATAACTTTTATGTCGGATAGAGGGAATCAGCTTGGTTGCCCTGGCTTGTACGCGTTCCAATCTCGCGATGTCCTTTCGCAATGAAGGACTACAAAATTGTACGGCATACTCCAGGTGCGGTCGGACAAGTGAGTTGTACAGGCACAGTACAATCTCCTGGTTCCGATAACCAAACTGGCGCTTAATATAGCCTAGCATCCTTTGGGCCTTTTTCTCCGCCTCAATGCACTGTTTCGAGAACTTGAGGTCACTAGTGATTGTTACACCCAAGTCCTTCTCAGTGTCGGTGGATTCCATAGCAGAGGCCTTAAGGATATACTGAGATTGGGGGTTTCTGTGGCCGATATGCATCACTTTGCATTGCCCCACGTTAAAAGGCATTTGCCACGTGTCCGACCACTCCCCAATCTTCCCCAGATCTTCCTGCAGGCGGGCAGTATTTCCATCCTTTGCAACGTTCATACCAAGCTTGGTATCGTCGGCAAATTTGGAAATCTTGGCAACCATGTCACCGTCCATGTCGTTGACGTAGATGATGAATAGTAGTGGTCCCAGGACAGAGCCTTGAGGCACCCCGCTAGTAACGGGCACCCACTCAGAAGACTGTCCATTCACCACCACCCGTTGCCGTCTGCCACTTAGCCAGTTCTCGATCCAGCAGGCTACCTTTCCGTCTATGCCAAGCGCTCGCACTTTCCGGAGAAGGCGACGGTGTAGTACCTTATCAAAGGCTTTTCTGAAAGTCTAGGTAGACCATATCCACCGCCTTGTCCCGATCGTGCTCACTGAAAACGAAGTGGAAGAATTCTACAAGGTTCGTCAGGCATGACCGTTGCCTTTGGAAGCCGTGCTGGGAACTCCTCAGTAGCAGGTTTGACTCTAAATACGACGTCATTTTGTCCACCATCATGCTTTCCATGAGTTTACCGACTATCGAAGTCAGACTGATAGGTCGGTAGTTCGACGGTTGGCTTCGGTCTCCTTTCTTGAAGATAGGAGTCACCTCCGCTTGACGCCAGTCTCTAGGAACGCATTCGGTCCGGATTGACATGTTAAAGATTGCGCTTAGGTGTCGTGACACTTGATCGTGCACTTCTTTCAACACTTTAGGTAGAAACCCATCCGGGCCAGGTGACTTATTCGTCATTAGGTCACTGATCTTCTTTTTTATTTCCCCTTCGGTGAAGTCCATATCCTCCAGCTTTTTGCCCGAGTAGGAATCCATTGGTGGGGGATGGGACCACACTCTTCAGTAAACACTGAAGAGAAGTAGTCGTTGAGGAGGTTACCTTTTTTTGCATCTAAGTGCTTTAATGTCCCCTCCTCATTTCTCAAAGGGCCAATCGTTCGACGGATTGGTTTACGGCTGTTCACATAACCAAAAAACTCCTTGGGATTCTCTTTACAGAGTCTCGCCACCCGGAGTTCCTCAGACCGCTTAGCCGCCCTTATGCTGGACTTCACTCTCCTGGCTAGCCTCCGGTATTCGTCAAAGTCACCCGAGATCTTCGAATGTCGGTACATAGTTCTCTTCTTCCTAAGCAGTTGGCTGATTTCTCGATTAAACCACTTTGGTTGAACAAAAGACCGACGGGGACATTTCAGAGGGATGAAACGCGATTGAAGACTCATGAATGTGGTTTTGAAACTGTTCCACGAGTCTTCAACAACATCGCACACTTCTAGCCTCGCGTCAGTCGGTCCAGCATGAAGACCTGCAAAGTCTGCTCTTTTCAAATCGAGTTTCTTCGATTTACTAGTTGCAGGCCCTGCCTTCGGAACTTTGACTACAAATCTAATTAGTCGGTGGTCACTGCCACCGAGCTCTTCGCCAACAGAGAGGTCCTCAACGATGTCATCCTCAGAGGTGAAAACCAAGTCGAAGATATTGTTTCCTCTCGTTGGCTCTCTCACCCATGGAGTGAGGAACTCGTTGTTCGCGAACTCCAGGAGTAGTGCGTTTTCGCCACAGGGTTCTCTGGTTTCCCAGTCAACTTGTGTGTTGAAATCACCCATGACGATACACACTCTGTCTTCGACAAGTTCTCCTAGTAGCTGGTACAGATCTCTGTCCTTTTCAACGAGTTGGGCAGGAGGTCTATGAAGCACCAGGGTCCTGTATTTGGCAGGACCTATCTCTAGGTCAACACCTAGTAGTTCATGGTCGGATACGATGTTGCAATCCGTCGAGTTGAGAGTATCCTTGACATACAACATCACACGCGACCCTCTCTGTCTGACCTATCTTTCAGGAAGAGCTGGTAACCGGGAATCGTGAATTCACCTTCAAAATCTCGGCTTGAGGTTTTTATCCACGACTCCGTTATGGCCACCATCTCAGGTTCCTCTGTTACTACGAGGCCACGGAGCTCAAGAAACTTATTCCTGATTGACCTCGCATTGAATAGAAGAACTTTGAGGGAGTCCCCTAGTGTAGGACTCCCTACGCTCTTCCGTTTCCCGGCTTCTCTGTTTTCGTGGTCACATCCTTTTTGACGACTTCCGAGAAGGTCGTTCCAGGAGTGACACGGGCATGCTGGCGCACGTCCGCTTTCTCTCTGTTTCGAACGCTCCTTTGGGTGCGTTCCACGACATCTTGAATTAGGTTGGCGAGAAAGGCCTTCCCTTTAAAGGAGAGATGTACCCCGTCCCTTTGAGAGAGAGAGAGAGAGAGAGAGAGAGAGAGAGAGAGAGAGAGAGAGAGAGAGAGAGACTCTCATGATTCATTATTCATCAAGCGGAATTCATTCAATATTCGGCAGTTATGACAATAGTTTGGCATTTAGTTTATCCGATCAATACAACTCCCTCCTCTTGTCCTTCCACCGTGAAGGCCAGCCTAATAACAAACGTAGAATGTTTTCCAGTGATAATCAATTTAACTACCTAAATTCCGTTTTTTAAAGAGGTGAACAGTAAATGTCCGGGGATGTAGAAGGAATATCGGTTTTGCTAGACCGAAGTAAAATGTACCAAGGCCTGTAAATTATTTATGGAAAGTTAAGTGTATTTATTATATATATATATATATATATATATATATATATATATATATATATATATATATATATATATATATATATATATATATATATATATATATATATATATATATATATATATATATATATATATATATATATGGAGCTCGGCCGTGAAGCCTGCATTTAATATTGAGGATAAATTCCAGAGCTACGAGAAACGGATGCAGCATCTTTTAATTTTTCACAACGTTTCGAAAACTACAAGTTTTCATCTTCAGGTTAGAATAAGTTTACAAAGTTAATACATATGAAGAAAACTTGAAAAGGCGAACAAGACATTATTTTAAAGAGTGACCAATTATAAACTATCAGTAAAATCTACTATAAGTTAAATTTTATTTTTTAAATATGACTTGGCAACAGTTAAATTTGCTTTAAAACTGACTCAACAAATTGTTAATACATAAGAAGAAAACTTGAAAAGGCCAACGAGACATTATTTTAAAAGGTGACCAATTATAAACTATCAGTAAAATGTACTATAATTTAAATTTTATTTTTTAAATATGACTTTGCAACAGTTAAATTTGCTTTAAAACTGACTAAAAAATGAGTTAATAAATTTAAAGTTTATTGCAGAAATTAATTAAAAACTATAAGAGAAATTGTCTTGGCATTATTTAAAGATAGAAAATTTAAACTTTGTTTTTAATTTTGTAAAGACTGTAAGAGTTAAAAAACATTTAATATAAAAACGGTAAATTTGGGTACTTACTAAAGTGGATCCATCCTAGAGAGTGAAGGGTGGGTTTAACAAGGGGCTAGTATTTATTGGTTACATGGACGCTTGGTTTGTTAAAAAGCAAACCAACTAACAAACTGTAGTTAAAATTAGTTAATTAATAATGATATTGCGCTTAAGTCTTCATTGAGTGTAGGTTTGTGGTGTTTGATATATAAAGATTCGAGGGTTCTCAGGCAATAAAGGCTAATACTTGAAAATTTTCAATAGAAATGTCAGTTTTACAGCGTATAGTGTGTTCCCTAATAGATGACTTTTCCTTTTTATTGAATAATTTGGTGGTGCGCCAACTAATCCCCATATGGGCAGAGAACCTAGCTCCAAGAGACCTGACAGTGCTGCCAATGTAAGAGGCTCCAGTACAACTGGGACATTTAAATAAATAAACATTATCACTGCGGAACTCCAAAGAGATAGGATCTTTACTGTTAAAGAAACTTCCTATCGATAGTTTGTTTATAAAAACTATTTGTGGGTTGATTTTGGGAAAATATCTTTGAAAAATAAATAGGATTTTTCTTTTAAAAGTAACAACGACGTAAACATCCACCTTCGCCCCCCCTCCCACGCAAGAATCCTCCCTCATTCACCTACCACCCAACAACGTCCCTTTCCCACTCACTCTTCGGTTCAGTTTCCGCCATTCGACCCACAAAATCCCATTGCCTGGTGGAAAATGATGGAGCTCATCCTCCTACACCAGGCAGTTACTGAGGATCAAAGGACAATCGTCGTGCCCTAAAGGTGCGAACGGGTCTTCACCTAGAGCATAATCGTGAGCAGGACGGAGGAGTTAGACGTCGTTCCTCCTCTCGAAAAAAAAGCAACACCAACGAGGAAACAACAGCACAAGAGGTGAGGCACAGCAGTTTCATTTCCAACCTAGGCCTAATTCCCCCTATCCTAACAACTCTCAGGCTAGCTGCTGGTACCACTCTAATTATAAGAGCAACGCTATCCGCTGTGTTCAGCCTTGCAGCTTTTACCGTGCATCAATTCATGCCCACAACTTTAACCCCCATTCTTGGTCGTGCTGCTCATACTGCTATATTTCAGCCTTAAGGCTTTGGTTGGTATCACTTCAAATTCGGCTCAAGAGCAAAAAAAATGCTCTGCTCCATGCAACTACCAGCAAAATGCTCAACCTACACCTCAATCTTAACCTAACCTTACCTCACCACTCCGATTTTACACAACTTTACGGGTCCCTTTACCCAACTTTCACCTTCAGCACAGGGAACTTTAAACTGAATTCGCATGTGATACGTGGGTCTGTCACCTCTGCGACCTCATCTCTTCAGGCCGATCCTCCTTTTAATGTTCATGACCCACTCTCTAGTTTCTCCTGCCTGGTTGACACCGGCGCTCAATTCAGTGTCATTCCAGCCTCTTCAGTGGAGAAAGCTTGCACTTCTTCTGATCTTGTCACTAAAGCTGTTTCCCCATGGAGGTTCATCATTGCCGACGTCGACATGTCAATTTTAGGCCTAGATTTTCTTTCCGCGCACGATATTCTCGTCGAATCTCGTCACCGCAAGCTGATCGAAGGAACCACGACACTAACAGTTGCAGGTTTATTCTTTCCTTCCACCAGCTTTCTCCTCTCTGTTCGTCTCCCTGCAACTGCTCCCTACTTCCAGCAACTTTTGCGGGAGTTCCCAAGCCTCTGTCTGCCTCCTTGTAAGGACAGACCTATTAAGCACAATGTGGTGCACATAATAGAGATGACAGGAGGGCCAGTTTTCTGACGTCTCCGTCGACTGGACCCGGGTAGACTTGATCTAATGAAGCGGGAATTTAAATACTTGATGGGGGCAGGGATCGCTTCCCCATCCACTTCTACATGGGCTTCACCGCTTCATGTAGTACCTAAGTCTACTCCGAAAGAATTCAGAGCTGTAGGTGACTAGAAGCGACTCAATGCTTGTACAGTTCCGGATAGGACTCCTCTGCCTTTCTTATCGGATTTTAACTACGCTCTCTTCGGTTGTTCCATATTTTCGGCTCTATTTGGTTCACGCTTTCAACCAAATCCCGATTCACCCTGATTATATCCCTAAGACCGCTATCACCACTCCATTCGGTTCTTTCGTCATGAACCGAATGCCTTACGGGCTTCGTAACAGTGGTCAGACCTTCCAACACTTCATGGAACAGGTTCTGAGAGGTATTCCCGTCGTATTTTATTATATAGACGACCTCCTGATAGTATATTCGTCTTTAGAAGAGCATTTTTCTCACCTTCCCCAGATTTTTGCACGTTTAGATGAGTATGGCATCGTACTCAACACTTCTAAGTGTATCTTTGGTGTCAAACAGCTTTCCTTTTTGGGACACGTTTCTCCTGAGGGAATTCGTCCTCTCGAGGACAAAGTTGAAGTTATCCGGGCTTTGCCCAACCTTCTTCGCAAAAGCAACTTCGTAGATTCTCTGGTATGGTAAACTATACCACAGGTTAATTTCCAACATATCTCACATTATGCAACCTCTCTACGAATTGCTTTCCAAGTCCAAGAAGAACCTTCCTCTTTCCTGGTCACCCGAAGCTTGCGAGGCTTTCTCTCGCACCAAAGAGGCTATGGTTTCCGCTGTCGTCCTGGCACATCCTTGCCCAGGATCTCCCATAAGCGTTGCTTCGGACGCGTCCGCTAATCATGTCGGTGCGACGTTACAACAGAAGGTTGGTGACTCTTAGCAACCTCTCGCTTTCTTCTCTAAGGCTCTTCTTCCTTCCCAACAGAGGTACAGTACGTTTTCCCGCGAATTACTGAGCATATACCTCGCCCTCCGTCACTTCCAACAATACTTGGAAGGACGTGAATTCACTGTCTTTACCGACCACAAGCTATTGGTTGGTGCGATCGCCTCTAGTGGCACCTCCTGTGTGCATTCTGCAGTTGATACTCGTCACCTTGACTTCATCTTGCAGATGACAACAATATTCGCTACGTTCCTGGGTTTTCAAACGTCGTACCAGATGCGCTCTCTCGCATTTCATCGATTTCGTGCACGCAACTCTCTCAAACTGCGCCATCGATCACGCGACAATAGCGCTTGCCCAGGAACAAGATGAAGACACGCAAACACTGCGTCACTCTTCTCAGCTTATCGTTGGCGAAATCGACTTGCCAGACTATCCCTCCAGGCGTATCCTGGTTGAATATTCATTGCCTGAGTGTCATCGTCCATGATCGATCGTTTTACCTCTTGGCCAGAGGCAGTTCCTATCGCGGACATCAGAGCTTCCACTGTAACTCGAGCCTTCGTCTAAACATGAGTTGATCGTTTTGGTGTCGCATCAATGATCATGACCGATCGAGGTAGCAAATTTGAATCCCACCAATGGAATGCGCTCATGTCGGTGCTTGGCTTCTCTCGTCTCCGTATCACTAGCTACCATCCCCAGAGTAACTCTAAGGTGGAACGTTTTCATTGGACTCTCAAGGGAAGCTTACGCTCCACTGACCCCATCACCATTTGGGAGGACAAACTACCCTTAATTCTCCTGAGAATTCGTGCTTCATTGAAAGTGGATTTGAATTGCCCTGCTGCGGAACTCGTCTATGGTACGCAACTTCGTCTTACATGCTATTCTTTTTTTGGCTGACTGTCCTTTTCCTTCCGACATACATCCTGCTGCATACGTACACAATATAGTAAGGTCGATGTCTGAGGTTAAGCCAACCACCACAAGAGTGCCTGCTAATCAGAAACCTTTCGTGCCAAAAGAGATGCCAACTTGCTCTCATGTGTTTGTCCGTTGCGATTCCACTCGCACATCCTTGAAACCTGTATATGACAGACCCTTTCTCGTCGTCTCCAGGAAGCCGAAACTCTTTGCACTGCAGCTTGGCACCAAGCAGGATACGGTTTCCATCGATCGGCTTAAACCCGCTTTCATAGAGGTCGTTCATCTAGAACAGCCACTACCTTTCTCTTCCACTAATATAGGTCCAGTGGTCATCTCAGCCTACCTTCCGCACCCAACTATTCCTTCAACACTTCCCAACCAACTAACCCCACTTCCGAACCCTTCTTCGGCTCTTTCAAATCAAACTGCAACTTCACCTGACCCGCAATCCGAGTCAGCCAATTGGCACCATAACCCGTTCTGGACGCGTTGAATGGGTCCTCGCCGCTATATAGACTAAAATTTATGTATATACCTTCTGTTGTGCGAGCTTTTCCCTCAGTGGGGCAGTATTGTAGTGGTCTACACCCCTAGAAATGTAAATATTTATTCCTTAATATATATATATATATATATATAAATTTGACTTAAATCGGGAGATTTCTACACCCACTCACCGATGCTGTCCCACATCGGTGAAACACTCATTCAACTCCATTACAATCTATTTACCAATTATCCAATTTACTTCCAAATTACCAATTAATCTTTGCCAATCAAATTACCAATATTTACCAATCAATTTACCAACTAATATTTACCAATTATCCAATTTACCAATTAATATTTACTAATTACTTATAATCCAATTTACCCAATCTAATTATCAATCATCATTTGATATACTCTATTTACCTATTATCGAATATACTTACAATTTAACAATTTACTTCAAATTTGCCTATTAATATTTACCAATCAAATTACCAATATTTACCCATCAATTTACCAATTAATATTTGCCAATCAATTTACTGATTTACATATAATCACTTTAACCAATCCAATTATCAATCATCATTTGTTATATTCTAATTACAAACCATATTTACCAATTGTAAATTAATTCCCGTTAACTCACTCAAAATTAATTCACGCGTGATTCTCAATACAATCATAAACTGTTACTGTATAAATTCACCCTGAAATAATCTAACTGTTTATTCAATAATATTTATTTTTCTTAACTCTTTGTTTTTAATATACGTATTTTCCCAACGTCGCAAAGATTATGCCTAAGGAATTCGTCTGCAAAATTTAGACTCGTGATCATTTAACAATTCATTTCCTTGAATAACGAAATATAGGTTTTTATGTTTATTGTGATCTGAGAGCTATATAGGATATTGCTGCAATATTCATTTAAAACCTATAGGGGCTCTCTTGTTCGCCATATGTCTCCCTAAAAGTTATAGAGATCGTTCGGTTCTTGGCATAGCACTTCATTCTAATTTATTCTGGGTATCCCAACTACGTCGTCTTCGAACAGGATATCTTCGGCCTCTAGACATTTTTAGGTCCTCGCCCACGCGTCGCGTCATGGGGCAGTGATCGTCGTAAACTGTTGTCACTTTACACTGCTCTCGCCTAATTTAAATTGGACTATGGGTCCCAAATTTACTCTTCAGCTGAACCCGATTCGCAACATCGAAGTTCTTCTTTCCAGTAGAGCCCTCCACACCTCAACCGTGAACAGTATTTACTGTGGGAGTATGGTGCTCCCATTGTCCTATAATCGATTCAAGATTTGTATGGGATACCTTTGTCCTGTACGGCAGGCCTTTGTTCAGAGGTTCGCAGATGCCTCTATGCTGCTAAATCAACGGGAGCATTCGATATCTTGCCGTTTTTGCCTTTATCCTTAAACCTCCGAATATGAGTTCATCTCTCCAACCTGGGTGTTCGAGGGGTCCTATTTGGCGTTCTCCACCTACCACATTTGCACCAGAATGCCAAGCTTTGACAATACCTCCATAGACCTTTACTCTCTTATTTGGCAATGTCTTCATTTTTCCACTCTCTAGTCTTCATGTTTCCCAGCCCATTCAAGTATTCCTCGTCTGTCCCGCCTTCGTTTCCCTCTGGCAGAGGACACTTTTTAAAGCCTCACTTTGAATTGTTTTTATCTCATAGTTGTCTTCTTTCTCCTTTATAATTGATTTGAACCTATTTATTTATGCTACCATTTACAAGCCACTGGGATTGGGCAGATGTTCATTTATTCCTTCCTTAAATCCTCAATCCTTATATTAAATGTGAAGAAGCCAAAAATCCATCAAAGTTGCAAGTATATAAAAATAAAAAACAAAACAAAAAGACTTTAAAAATACACCCGACCCCCTCAAAAAACTAAGATCATAAAATGACGATGGTGAAGATGTGTCGATGGCGAAGACAAGACGATGGAGAAGACATAACAATGGCAAAAGTCTGACGAGTGCAAAGTCTTGACGATGGCGATAACTTGATTTAGATTGTCTTGAAGCGCTGTGATGTTGGAAAAGACGTGGTGACGGTGACGGTGACGGTTACGGCAACGGCCACGGGGAAAACGTGACCATGGAAAAGACTTGACGATAGCGATTCCGTGACAAGGCGATAGACATCTCTTCGGCATCGATATATCGTCATCTTGCGATCCATGCTTCTTCGATTTTCTTGTATTTTTTTAGGCTATTGTTTTGTTTTTTTATATACTCGCAACTTCGATGGTATTTTATCCCATTTACGCGTAATATGCGTTATGCTATGTTAAATACCACTTAACATGACACACATTAAACGCAAAAAGCTAAAATGCTATCAAAGTTTCGAGTATATACAGTGTACCGCAAAAGTTTACAAAACCTTGATAAAAATACATATAAATAGGTTACATCTTCCAAATGACTCATTAAAAATAATCCGCATTTGTTCCCGAACATCTAGAATATTTTAAACTAAATAGGTTTATTTCATCATTGTGTAAGGCTACTACGTTTTGTCTTACATAAAAAAAAAAAAGTTTGAAAGTTTAAAGTTTGCTAGTTTCAGTCCTCCTATCAAGCTATGTTGCTTCTCAGGCGGACATCAGCCAGGGCAAGCCTCAACCCCCCATCGTGATGCCCAGTCACGGCGGTAACTTCCCTTACTAAATAGTGTCAGCAAAAAAAGAATCCGGACGGAGATTCGAACTGCCGACCCAGCGATTGCCGGAAAGCGCGCTAGCCACTATACTAGCCGGGAGGATATAGTGAAATTTGCCAACGTAAAAGTTTACAACACATTCATATAAACGTGGTTTAGTAGCTGGTTGCACATCATCTCTGTTCAATTACAGCTTGCAAGTACTTTGTGTAGTCTCTTGAACATAATTTCTTCAAATCAAATTTACGCAGATCTCGTTTCTAGACCATGTTTTCAAATTCCTCCATAGATTTTCCATAGAATTCAAGCCAGGAGATTGACTTGACCATTCCAAAACATTAATTCTACATGTATGCAGTCAATTCTTAGTTTATTTTACTGTATGCTTGGGGTCATTGTTGAACTTGCCATCCAGGTTTCAAGTTCAGAGAGCCAACGGTAGATATCAAATTTCTTTCCAAAATTCTCCTGTATGTACATTTCGCCGTTTATTCTACCTTCAACTCTCTCCAACCCCTGTTGAGCAAAACGACCTCATACCATGATTAATCAACCGCCGAATGTTACTGTAGGGATCGTATTCTTTGGCGCGTAATCTGCACACTTTTTTCTCTAAACCTGTGATTGAATTTGGACCAAAAAGTTGTATTTTCGTTTCATCTGACTATAGGACCTGTTACCAGAACGTCGCCGGTTTATTCAAATGTTCATTTAGAAACCCCAAGCGAGCTTTACAACGAGTTTTTCTTAAGGAGTGGGGTCTTTCTTGAAGTACGAGGAAATATATCATAACGACGCAGCGTTCTGTGTATTGTATCCTTTTTAACTTTAACTCCACTTGTTTCCAGATCTTACAGAAGCTTTCTAAGAGTAGTTTGTGGTCTATCAAATACTATTATAGCAAGTTTTCGAACTGCACGCCCCGTTAACATCAGAGGGCCACCTGAACAATACAAGGGATGAATTGAATTACGAGACTTCCAGTTGCGAATTATGGTACCAACTGAATTTAGAGGGACTTTAAGATGTGCAGAGATCTTTCTGTACCCAAGGCCACTCTTTGTAAGGGCTACATTGAATTCACGAAGATCTTGACTGATTTGATTTTTGTAGCTCCATGATGAAATGTTGACGGTGCGACTATCTTGTAAGGACTGACAGAGTAGCCTTACATTATGACAAAAGAGAGCTCGTATTTAGTTTAGCCTATTCTAGATATTAAGGAACAAATGAAAATTAGTTTTAGGGAAACATTTTGTAGATATGACCTATTTATATGTAATTATATGAATGTGCTGTAAGCCTTTGCGTTGTCAAGTTTTACCAGTGTCATTAAGTTTTTCCTGTTAACCATTTTACTTTTCTGATCGTTACAATGTATTTATTAAATAAAGTTTCACGTGCGTTGTAAACTTCATTAACCAGCGCTATCTAAAAGTATGTAAATTTGCATTTCTAACACGGTGTTGTAAACTTTTGTGGCGCACTGTATACATATTAATATAAATAAAAAACAATAAAAAAGCAAGGATCACGAAATAACGATGGTGGAGATGTTTTGATGTCGAAGACGTAGCGATAAAGGAAACAATGGGGAAGGCGTGAAGAGTGCAAAGACTTGACGATGTTGATAACTTGATTCAGATTGCCCTGTAGTGAAGTCACCTCTTTGATTTTATATGTGACGAAGATGCGACGCCAACGCAGAGATGATGGCGGGGAAGACTTAACGATTGTGAAGATGCGACGACAACGAAGAGATAATGAAGGCGAAGACAAAACGATTGTCAAGACGAGGAGAAGGCCCGACAACGGCGACACATAACGACTCCGAAGATCTCGAATGAAAAGATGACGACACAATCCCGAGTAGCCCGACGACGGCGATGACAGAGGCGAGGCACACCTCTCTAACCTTTAACTGCAATTATAAACTTGAGCAAGAGAAGTAGCGAAGATGAGGAGTGAGAACCGACGACACAAAGCAGCCGCTGACCTTGATCAATGACACGAACCAAGGATGTGATCATTAAAATACAATAAAAGATGTAGAACATAACTTATTTGCTATATTATTTTAGAAATCTGTTAGAAATTGGTAATTTGTTAGAAATCCATCTTATTAAGTTGCTTACGGCAATTTTATTAATATTTGACATTGTGAACTTTCTTTAATAACACTTTTATTAAATTTCATTAAAGTCTGATTTATTTATCATGTAATTGTCACGCATATTCTTAAAAGTGTTGAGGGTGTGAGAATTGACCACTGATTCAGGAAGACTTATCCCACCTGTCTATTATTCTCATTGTAAAAAATGATGTTTACGTTGATTAGAATAAAAGTAAGGCTTATACATCTATAGGGTTTTAAGAAATTATTGCGTCAATATTGTAGATAACTCTGATCACAATAAACATCAAAACCTATATTACGTTATTCAAGGGAATGAAGTTAAATGCTAACGTGAAATCTAAATACCAGCAGACGAAATTTCCTTAGGCCCAAATCTCGGCGACGTCGTAGGAATACATGTATTAAAAACAAAGAGTGACGAAAAATATATATTATGGAATAGACAGTTATGATTGAAAAGGGAAATTATACAGTAACAGTTATGATTGGATTGAATTAAGCGTGTGAATTAAATTTGTATGAGTTAACGAGAATGGATTTACTATTGAAAAATATTAAATATTGAAAAGATTATAATTTGGTAAATGTTGACAATTAGTAATTGATTTAGTTGATAAATAGTAATTGGTTGATTGCAATTAAATTGGTAATTATTATTTGGTAATTGCTAATTAGATTATAGTTTAAATTGTTCTATGGGATGATAAATAGATTACATTGGATAAATAGATTGTTAAACAGATTATAGTTTAAATTGTTTTATGGGATGATAAATAGATTATATTGGTAAAATAGATTGTTAAATAGATTATTAAATAGATTATTAAATAGATTATAACGGAGTCGGAAGGGTCTGTTTCACCGAAGGATGACAAGGAATTAAACCTCATGGTTAATTTTAAGACGCTTGAGAGAGCGGATATACCAATCTCGATTTAAATCATGGTTACCAACCCTTCTTGAAAAAATATATATATATATATATATATATATATATATATATATATATATATATATATATATATATATATATATATATACAGTTAGAGATAAATATTTACAATTGTAAGGGTATAGACCGCTACAATACTGCCCCACCGAGGGGAAAGCTCGCACAACACAAGGTATATACATAATTTTTTAGTTTATATAGCGGTGAGACCTCCTTGCAACGCGACCAGAACGGGTTATGGTGTCAATTGGCTGACTCGGATTGCGGGTCAGGTGGCGATTAGTAGTGCCACTCGATTGAGGCGGGGGATTGTCACGAGCGAGGACTGGAGCGTCGGATGACGATTGTTCTGGGCCTCCCGAAATGGCGACTGTCGGGAGTTGCACGTTGGTTGCTTGGTGTTCTCCAGCTGCTGTCGAATGGACCTGCAATAAAAAGGGAGGCGACAGCAGTTGGGAAGAAGAATTGGGGGGTGTAGAGATTTTTGGTAGTGGGTTTGCGAGTAAAGAGGTGGGAGGAAAAGTTTCAGTTTGATTTGAAAGAGCCGAAGAAGGGTTCGGAAGTGGAGTTAGTTGGTTGGGAAATGTTGAAGGAATAGTTGGGTGTGGAAGGTAGGCTGGGATGACCACTGGACCTATATTAGTGGAAGAGGAAGGTAGTGGCTGTTCTAGATGAACGGACTATATCAAAGCAGGTTTAAGCCGATCGATGGAAAGCGTATCCTGCTTGGTGCCAAGCTGCAGCAAAGAATTTCGGATTCCTGGAAACAACGAAAAAGGGGTCCGTCATTGACAGGTTTCAAGGATGTTCGAGTGGAATCGCACCTTTTTGTGCTTAATAGGTCTCTCCTTAGAAGGAGGCAGACAGAGGCTTGGGAACTCCCGCAAAAGTTGCTGGAAGGGCGGGGGGGGCAGTTGCAAGGAGACGAACAGAGAGGAGAGAGCTAGTGGAAGGAAAGATTGAACCAGTAACAGTTAGTGTCGTGGTTCTTTCGATAAGCTTGCGGTGAGGAGAATCTACCAAAAAGTCATGAGCGGAAAGGAAATCGAAGCCCGAAATTGGAAAACACGACGTAACCGAGAGAGAGCTCGAGGATACGCCTCCTATAAGTACTTATGGCCGATGAATTGGCAGTTTTAAGGACAAGATCAGAAGTGCAAACTTTCTCGACTGAAAAGGCTGGAATGACACTGCATTGAGCGCCAGTGTCAACCAGGAAGGAGAAACAAGAGAGTGGGTCATGAATACTAAAAGGAGGATTGGCCTGAAGAGATGAGGTTGCAGAGGTGACAGACCCACGTATCACTTGCGAATTCAGTTTAAAGTTCCTTGGGCTGAAGTTGAAAGTTGGGTACGAGAACCCGTAGAGAACCCATAGGTTTGAAGGTGGTGAAGTTAGTCTAGACGCAGTTTGAGATGAAGATTGAGCATTTTGATGGTACGAGCATGAGCTTGAGCATTTTTTCTGCTCTTGCACCAAATTTGAGGAGGTACCAGCAAAAGCCTGAAGGTTGAAATATAGCAGTATGAGCAGCACGAGAAGAATGAGGGTTAAAGTTGTGGGCATGAGATGATGCCTGGTAAAAACAGGAATTTGTCTTTGGATGACGAAACTAAGAGAGGTGGTAGCATTTGTAAATAATGAAGGTATGTTTTTCCAGACGCGACCATGTCCGCTAATCAAATAACGAAAACTTAGTTCTTAAATGACTAATCTTATAAAAAAAACGCAATTAATATAATTGCTTTGTTTTATTTTTTAGGAATTAATATATCTTTAATTAAAAGCAAGCTATTATAAAATAAGCTGAACTCCCCAAATTTCTATTTGAATGTATTCAAACGCTCTAAATAAGAATTCACGTTGTTTATCGAACGCTCGAAATATTAACGCATTCTATCGAATAAATATTGAAGGAAAATATTTTATTAATTACTTGTGTATTATTAAATTGCAATTGTAGGATTCTATAATAGTGTAAGGCTTTGTAAAACAAATTAATGTAACTAGAATGTGTAAATTTAATGTTATTTGAAATAATATCGAATGTATACAAAATAATTACATTTGTATTCTGTTAAGTAGTGTTATGTATGCGAACTATTTATAAAAGGGAAATTAGAAAGTGCCCAGGATGAAGACATAATATCGATGAAGTGATACATCTGAAGACTTTCCAGGTTCCAACTAAATAAAGAATATTGAATCCAGCACCGTAGATCTCTTTATCTTCAAATAAATCCCTGATCACTGTTACCCAGCATGCAATCAAGAAAGAAGATATCTATACCCTTTGGAGTCAGGGCCTCACATATAAGGCTCCTCCAGAAGAATTGAACCGGTTTCCAGCAAGCCGAACTAAGGAACCTCTTTGACTAACCAGGAGTGGCACTTAAACTTGGTGACAAATCATCATTGGTAACCAAACCACTCACAAAATAAGCTGAACTCCCAAAATTTCTATTTGAATGTATTCAAACGCTCTAAATGTATTCAAACGCTCTGGCTTAGAGTTGGCTGTCTGGCTTTGTCAGTTGGCTGTCTGGCTTTGTTCTGGAAGGTTGTCTTACAGGAGCTCCTGATTCTCATTGTAAGATTGGGATATAATACTGATTTGGGTGTGTAATTTTTCTTGTATTTATTTAATACATCAATCACTGTATAATAAATACATTAGTGATTAATACTTTTGGGGAAGATTACTGGCAGCAATCCTGAGCAAGAATTTTTTTGGGGGTGAGTGTTAACTTTTTCATTAGTAAATTTCTGAGAGTATGGCTTTTTGTATAGATGGTGAGAGCATGCCGTTTGAAAGTAGTGTGTATGTGGTGTGTGATGCATGTGGAGTTGAAAGGAGAGTGAATGTAACTGAATGCCGTGTGTGTTTTCTGGAGGGGGAGGTTAGGAGGTTGAGTGGGGAATGTAAGAGGTTGAATGATTTGGTGTTTGAGGTGAGAAGAGATGCAAGTGTGCGATTGAAGGGTGAGATTAGTGCTAAGAGGGTGGAAGATAGGGCTAGGACTGGGAACAGTGGGGAAGTTGTGAGTGATGATGAATGGTGGGTGAAAATGGATAGGATAGATAAGTTAGGACAGGTTAGGTGTGTGAATGAGAGGGACATAGAACCTGTTAGGTTGACTAACAGATTCAATGTCCTGAGAGAGGAAGAGTGTGAAAGTGATTTGCCTGGTGTGATTGTGGATGAAAGCAGGATGGGTGGTAGCGTGACTGAGAGCAGGAGGGAGGGTAATGTTAGGCCAAGACAGGATAGGAGAATGACTGAGGTGCTAGTGATGGGTGACTCTCAGATTAGGTATTTAGATAGGAAGTTGAGTGATAGCAAGTGGAAGGGAATGAGAGTTTGTCTGCCGGGTGCTGGTGTAAGTGATGTTTGTGAGAGGTATGATAGGCTGGTTTCGAGGTGTGAGAAGGATGCAGTTGTGATTACGCATGTGGGAGTGAATGATGTAAAGAAGGTGGGTACATGTGAGTTACATGAGCAGTATAAAAGGTTAGTTGAAAGGATGAGTAAAAGCAGGGTAAAAGGTGTTGTTTCTGGTGTGCTTCCGAGATTGGATGTGGGGGTAGAATGGTTGTCGCGTGCAATTGGTTTGAATGAATTTGTGAAAGGACTGTGTGAGGAGCTAGGATTGGTGTTTGTAGATGTCTGGGGAGGGTTTTACGGGAATAGGAGGTTGTATGCGATGGATGGGCTCCATCTTAGTCGGGCAGGTGTTGAGGTTCTATGGGGGGAGCTGGATAGTGTGATTAGGTCCTTACGGGTGGGAAACTAGAAGCTGTTAGAGGTAAGGGAATAACAGGAATAGAGGGCAGGTGTAGGAAATGGAAGGGATGCAGTGATAGAGGAATAGCTAGGGGAGAGGGCATACTGATGCGTTATAGGGGGACTAATGCACAAGTGAATGAGCAGATAACTAGGAATAAAAAAGCACAATGCAGTGAAGATGGGAATAATAAAAAACCTTAAAAATATACTACACAAATGGTCGGAGTATAAGGAATAAGATAGATCTCTTAAGAGCGTTAGCAAGTGAAGAGAATTTTGATATAATTGCGATAACAGAGTCATGGCTTGATTTGGCAGGTAATCACTTTAAACCTGAGGTTGAGATTGAGGGCTTTAACATGTTCCATACAGATAGGAATAGGAAGAGAGGAGGAGGGGTTATTATTTATATTAAAGATAATCTCCAGTGTTGTGTAAACAGTACAATTAAATTAGATGATAACACAGAGTCATTATGGCTAAATGTAAAGGAAGGTAAAAACAAGCTTGTCTTAGGATTATTATACAGACCACCAAATCTTAGTAAGGAAGCTTCAAATCTTCTGTGGCAGGAGATTGAACGGGCATGTAGAAGTAAGCATGTGTGTATAATGGGCGATTTTAATTACAGAAATATAGACTGGGAAGCTCTTGTGGGTGATCAGGAGGCTGAGGAATTTTTGAATGTTGTCCAAGATAATTTTCTGAGGCAGATTATTAACGAACCCACTAGAGGTAATAATATACTGGATTTAGTTCTGACAAATAGGGAAGAAGTTATTAAGGATACTGAGATTGGAGGAAATTTGGGTAATAGTGACCATTGTGAAATTAGATTCAAGATGAAATGGAATGGTATTGATAGTAGCATGAACAATGTTAAAATTCCTGACTTTAGAAGAGCAAATTATAATGGGCTCAGGACTTACCTGGAGGCAGTTGTACAGAAACCAGGCAATGAAATCAATTCAGGAATAGATTCAATGATATCAGTTAGTCGAGACAATAATCACCAGGAGGAAGAGATTACAATTGAAGAGGAGTATGAAAGAATAATTGAGCAATTAATTACAGGTCAGATGATTAACATTCCATATAAGGAGATTAGGACTAAAAATAATGACCCCAAATGGATGACAGATAAAATTAAGCATTATATTGGCATTAAAAAGGGCATTTATAGGAAAATAAAAAATAGAGAGGATCACTTAAGGCAGAGATATAATGAACTAGCAAGAGATGTTAAAAAGTTAGTTAGAGTAGCAAGGAGAAATTATGAAATTAAAGTGGCAAATAGGGCAAAGGAAGATCCTAAAAGTTTTTATCAATTATACAAAACTAAGGTTAGAGATAAAATAGGCCAACTTATAGATTCCAATGGACAATTAGTGAGTGATAGGGACTCAATGGCTGGAATGCTAAATGACTTTTTTCTCTCAGTATTTACACAGGAGGATACTCTAAATATACCTGAGGTGTCACTGATCTTTCGGGGGTAATGATGAAGAGAAATTAAAGGATATATTGATCACAAAGGAGATAGTGACAAAGGAAATTGATAAAATCAAAAGTAGTAAAGCACCCGGTCCTGATGAGCTCTTTCCTAGAATTTTGAAAGAATGTAAGGATGTGTTAAGTGAGCCCCTAGCATGCATCTTTAGAAAATCATTGGAGAGTGGCATTGTGCCAGTGGCATGGAAGAAAGCCAATGTGATACCTATATTTAAGAAAGGGGATAAAACAAATATGTCTAATTACAGACCAGTAAGTTTGACATCAGTGGTAGGGAAAATGATGGAATCTATTATAGCAAGGAATATTAGAGATCACTTGGATAAGCATAAGTTGATAAAAGAATCACAGCATGGCTTTAGTAAGGGTAAATCCTGTCTCACTAATTTGCTGTCTTTTTATAGTAAGGTGTATGAAGCAGCAGATAATGATGAAAACTATGATATTTTATACTTGGACTTTAGTAAGGCTTTTGATCGAGTGCCACACTTACGGCTTCTGAGCAAAGTTAAAGCACACGGGATCGATGGCAGTATATTTAGGTGGATTCAGTCATGGCTTGGTGACAGACAGCAAAGAGTTAGTATAGATGGAGTTAAATCTGAGTGGGGGTGTGTTAGCAGTGGAGTTCCTCAAGGATCTGTTTTGGGTCCCTTGCTATTCTTAATTTATATTAATGATCTTGACATAGGTATAAGTAGTGACCTGAGTAAATTTGCTGATGATACTAAGCTAGGTAGGGCCATTAGGGCTGATTCTGATGCTGTTGTAATGCAGGAGGAATTGACCATTCTGTCCAATTGGGCCGAGAAATGGCAAATGAAGTTTAACATAGACAAATGTAGTGTGCTTAGTATAGGTAGAAATAATCCATTGAATAGTTATAAATTAAATGGCAGAATTTTAGGGAGGACTGATTGTGAGAGAGACTTGGGTATTTTGGTAAGTTCAGACCTTCGTCCTAGAAAGCAATGTCTAGATGCTAAGAATAAAGCTAATAGGATATTGGGATTCATTAGGAGGAGTGTAAGCAATAAGAGTGCTAAAGTCATTCTAAAACTGTATCTGGCGCTAGTTAGGCTTCATCTAGACTATGCAGTACAATTTTGATCACCATATTATAGGAAGGATATTGATTTGCTTGAGTCTGTGCAGAGAAGGATGACAAAGATGATTGGTGGGCTAAGGAACTTACCTTATGGTGAAAGGCTCAGAAAACTAAATCTACATACATTGGAAAGGAGAAGAGTCAAAGGGGAATTGATTGAAGTCTTCAAATGGGTAAAAGGATATAATAAAGGGGATCTGGGTAAGGTTCTTATACTTAGTGAACATGACAGGACACGTAGCAATGGGTTTAAGCTTGATAAGTATAGGTTTAGGAAGGAGATTGGGAGGAATTGGTTTACAAATCGTGTGGTAGGTGAATGGAATAGGCTCACTAGGCATGTGATAGAAGCCTCCTCTCTGGGTAGTTTTAAGAATAGATTTGATAAATATATGGATGAAGCTGCTAGATGGGACTGACTTTTTTTTTATGTACATATGTATATATTTTTCTAAGGAGTGGGAAGATTATATTTTGCGGTTGCATGAATGGACATAATCCTCTGGATGCATTTTATGTATATTGTAGATTAGATCTGACGAACTCCTGTTAAGGGTGACAATGTTGATGACTTCTCTGGTAAGAAATCTTTTGTGTGTTGAATGGAACAGGAGCTGCCAAGTGTAGGCCATGAATGGTCTTTTGCAGTCTCCTTCTTTTCTTATGTTCTTAAAAGGGGCACAACACTCCATACACTATAGCACTTCTTGGCACAAAATACAAAGAGGGCACCTTTCAACGGAAGACGATCGAAAAGACTGGTAGAGACTAATTTCGCTCTCAGCCGTATCCGCCACCGTCGCCCGGCAGTAACCTTATTTTACAAGGCTATGTGTGCCCTGTAGTTAGGTTCCCTCAGGAAAGATCTATCTAACTTAAGATCGCATCGTGTACACTTATCAAAATTGTTAAATGTTGCATATCCAGAGTGGCATTCTGGAATAATGCTAGCCACCATACGACTGCATCCGACAGGCTTTAGCCCATGACACATTTCGGAATATTTATTAATTTATATAAATTAATTCGTTAATTAAATCGCAATTAAAATTTGTCTTTTGCTTCGCTAATTTCATATAACTGGTTATCCAGTTATTTATCGCTGCTTAAAATAATTCATTTTATCCATTTCTCTTCATATTAAATTATTATTCTTGGTTACATAACAAATAGGTGAAATTTATTCATAATCTTTGTCATCATTTGTCCTGTCCTCATTCTAGTGTCCGTGTGCCTATGACCCTATCTCATTAAATATAAAAACAAATATTCTATTATCCCAATAATGCGCTTTTACCTTATGGGTTCACGGACCTTAACAAAAATCAAAACAAAAACAATCTTTTCCTGGTACACATGGTCCAAGGATTTGCTCAAAAAATTCTTTTAGCCATCGTCTTTCAAATACTTGTGATTCCATCGTTGTTTTACTTATTAAAGAAAATTCTTTGATTATTCCCATTTTCCTTGTTCCTCAATACATTTATGAGCAACTACCAATTAAACCTCCATACACCAAAATAAAATAAAGAAGAAGAATATTCATAGTCCGCGGTTATTTGAAAACAAATCAAAACAAATAGTGTATTCCAATGCTTCGGTAGTTAAGTAAGATTCTAATACCGTTTTGATTTTAGATGGTGTTGACGTTTCTTATTAGTTCTGCATTACTAATATTTCATTAACTAAGTCTTTCTATATATATTTGTAATAATTAAGGTTTGCTGCACTTATTTATAATTGGGAGCTTATACAGTTGAAAATAAGCCAACTATAATTAAAATACTGTATACAAATTTCCATGTAAACGATTATGCTCTATTACTGATACAATGCTTCAGATGTCAAAAATATGGACATACATTTAATTCCTGTCGATCAAGAGCAAAATGTCTAATATGTAGCAATGGACACTCAGCTAAAGACTGCCCAAGAGAAACTTTAGAATGCGCAAATTGCAACTTAAATCATATATCAACCTTCAAAGGATGCAAAGTATACCAGGAAGCTAAGAAAGTTGAAATCGTAGCAAAAAAGTTAAATATCAGTTATGAAAGCGCTAAAACACAAATAAAAGAAAACTCCTATCCATCCTCTATTTCCAAGGAAACTGCTGCAATTATTCAAAACCCCCAAGAAGTTAACCAAGCTAGCTATGCTCATATCTTAAAAACTAACCTACAAGATAGAACCATCAATAATAATACAGCAAATGGCAAATCAATTCATCAAACCTTGATTAATAACCCCAATCCACTTGTTTATGATAAGACAAGCAATCTAAATTTTCTTACTAATTTAAATACGTCCTCTACCGACCCCCTCAAAATTAATAATCATTAAAATAATGCAAATGATACACATATTTACAACTTTCTCTTAATTGCTTTGCTTATTAAAAGACTTGGGACAGAAGGAATTTGAAGAAGCATTAGTTGAAGCAAAACAAATGCAACAAGAAGCTATACACACTCAACCTGCTAATACAACGCTTCATAATGAAACTCAACTAATATTAGGTGAAAAAGGAAATAAAAATCAGGAAATGCTCATTGAAGCTAATAATCAGGGCAAAACTGTCAGGCAAGACACAAGTAATTCAAAACATAAAGAAAATAAACTAAACATCGCTATATCTCATAAAAATGTAACCCCAGATAAAAGTAGACAAAAACCTCCCATTGTTGAAGCAAATGATGCAGTTAATCAAAGGTAAAAATAAAACTCCCCTAAATTCTGAACCTGAAAAAAATAAAAGAAACGGCAAAACTAATAATCCAAACCTAATCAAATAAAAGACCCATTTGTAGTGCACCTGAACATATAAATAAAAAAGCCAAGTAAAATGGATAATAAAACAAACAAGATAAAAATTTTGCAATGGAATTGCCAGAGCTTATTTTCTCATCTATCAGAATTCAAAGTTTACTTATATGCTAACAAACCCCAGTTGTGTTGTATATGCGAAACACGATTGGGCATCAAATCAAATGTTAATTTTATTAACTATGCAATTTTTAGAAGAGAGAGAGATAGAAGGGGTGGAGGTATAATGATCTTAATTTGCAAAGACATTAACTATAAAATAATAAATCTAAATGACTATATTAATAGCCCTTGAAGCTCAGGCTATCAGAATTTATCTAAAAAATAATAATGCTGTAGATATACTCAATTTATATAATTCCCATGCAAACAATTTTATTGAACAAGAACTAGAACTGATGAGCTCTTTCCTAGAATTTTGAAAGAATGTAAGGATGTGTTAAGTGAGCCCCTAGCATGCATCTTTAGAAAATCATTGGAGAGTGGCATTGTGCCAGTGGCATGGAAGAAAGCCAATGTGATACCTATATTTAAGAAAGGGGATAAAACAAATATGTCTAATTACAGACCAGTAAGTTTGACATCAGTGGTAGGGAAAATGATGGAATCTATTATAGCAAGGAATATTAGAGATCACTTGGATAAGCATAAGTTGATAAAAGAATCACAGCATGGCTTTAGTAAGGGTAAATCCTGTCTCACTAATTTGCTGTCTTTTTATAGTAAGGTGTATGAAGCAGCAGATAATGATGAAAACTATGATATTTTATACTTGGACTTTAGTAAGGCTTTTGATCGAGTGCCACACTTACGGAGTTAAATCTGAGTGGGGGTGTGTTAGCAGTGGAGTTCCGCAAGGATCTGTTTTGGGTCCCTTGCTATTCTTAATTTATATTAATGATCTTGACATAGGTATAAGTAGTGACCTGAGTAAATTTGCTGATGATACTAAGCTAGGTAGGGCCATTAGGGCTGATTCTGATGCTGTTGTAATGCAGGAGGAATTGACCATTCTGTCCAATTGGGCCAAGAAATGGCAAATGAAGTTTAACATAGACAAATGTAGTGTACTTAGTATAGGTAGAAATAATCCATTGAATAGTTATAAATTAAATTGAAGAATTTTAGGGAGGACCGATTGTGAGAGGGACTTGGGTATTTTGGTAAGTTCAGACCTTCGTCCTAGAAAGCAATGCCTAAATGCTAAGAATAAAGCTAATAGGATATTGGGATTCATTAGGAGGAGTGTAAGCAATAAGAGTGCTAAAGTCATTCTAAAACTGTATTTGGCGCTAGTTAGGCTTCATCTAGACTATGCAGTACAATTTTGGTCACCATATTATAGGAAGGATATTGATTTGCTTGAGTCTGTGCAGAGAAGGATGACAAAGATGATTGGTGGGCTAAGGAACTTACCTTATGGTGAAAGGCTCAGAAAACTAAATCTACATACATTGGAAAGGAGAAGAGTCAGAGGGGAATTGATTGAAGTCTTCAAATGGGTAAAAGGATATAATAAAGGGGATCTGGGTAAGGTTCTTATACTTAGTGAACATGACAGAACACGTAGCAATGGGTTTAAGCTTGATAAGTATAGGTTTAGGAAGGAGATTGGGAGGAATTGGTTTACAAATCGTGTGGTAGATGAATGGAATAGGCTCACTAGACATGTGATAGAAGCCTCCTCTCTGGGTAGTTTTAAGAATAGATTAGATAAATATATGGATGAAGCTGCTAGATGGGACTGACTTTTTTTTTTTTTTTGTACATATGTATATACTTTTCTGCGGATTGGGGAGATTATATTTTGCGGTTGCATGAATGGACATAATCCTCTGGATGCATTTTATGTATATTGTAGATTAGATCTGACGAACTCCTTAAGGGTGACAATGTTGATGACTTTTCTCTGGTAAGAAATCTTTTGTGTGTTGACTGGAACAGGAGCTGCCAAGTGTAGGCCATGAATGGTCTTTTGCAGTCTCCTTCTTTTCTTATGTTCTTATGTAATAAATTAATTATTTGTAGTGATCTAAATCAAAGACACCCTGCATGGGCTAATCATCTCAAGCGCGTACCTCTGCAACAAGCAACCGCTTTCAATAATTATATTGCTCAATGAGATCTAAGTATAGCAACTCCTTAAAACAAGATATGACCTAAGAAATAAGTCTTACTCAACTATTGACCTTACTTTAGTATCAGCAATTCTTTCAGATAAAACTGAAATAAACTTGGGTAGAGATCTCAGCTCAGATCATATCCCAATCCTTATCCATTTATCTGAACTAATAATTGTATCTAACATAGGAAAAAGACCAGATTGGAAGATAAAAGCGAAATTGTAAACTTATTAAGAGAAAAGATACAAAAAGAATACTCCTATTTGGGAAAGATCTGTAATTTCTACTCAATTTGGCGAAATAAAAACAAATTCAATCATTGACCATGGTCATTTGATAGACATAGGAGACTTGAAACTGCACTTGTCAGACTATGATCAGGACATGTAGGCTTGTATTGCTACCTAAACAAAATTAAGTTAAAAACTCACCAAATTGTGATCACTGCAATTCACCTGAGACAGTAAAATATTTTCTATTAGAATGTCCTGCTTATAATATAAAAAAGACAAAAAATGATAGGCAATCTAAGCTTATGAATATAAAAAATATTACTCAAAACCCTTTTAACATAACAATTTCACGGATGACAAAAGCCACAAGGGCCTAACAAAGGTCATTCGTATCCATCAAATCCCACCCACATAATGCATCTATAGGATTTTGTCAGATCATGCATGTAGGAGTACTGACTGGATTGGGTGTTCTACATGTGAAAAATGGTTTCATCGTCGTTGTGTTTACCCAGATGGTCTGAGTTAGGAGAATGTCAAAAATTTGTTTTGGAGCTGTCGACAGTGTTATGATGGCTTTTGCAATGGGATGATTGAGTTGAAATGGTTGAAGGAGCAGAAGAAGAAATTAGAAGAGAAGTTACAGCTACATGAGGACAGAATTGCCAAGCTGGAGTCAGATGCAAGTACTGGTCCCACTGATGGCATGAATGATAGTTTGGGTTAGGCAGTTGGTGTTAAGTTAGATGAACTTGTAAAAAAAGTTGATGTGTTGCAAGATATTGTTAAGAACATTATTTAGTCTGGAGGTGAAAGTAAAGGGAAAACTTATGCTGATAAAGTAAAGGAGAAAAATTTACTTGTTATTAAATCTGCTGATGCTTCCAGTAAGATTACTGACAAAAAGAAAGGTAGCTGAAGCATTGAGAGACATTCCAATTGTTAACACTAGATTTTCTCCTGGTGGCAATGTTGTGGTTAATTTTGAGGATGAGAACACTAGAGACAATGCTGCAAGGTTAGTACAGAGTCAGGTTGAAGGTGCTGTTACAAAAAAAGTTGGTAAACTGCAGCCAAAAATAATGGTTTGTAATGTGCAAAATGATGAAGATGATGTAATGGAAGCAATGATAGAAAGAAACCTATACTTAAGTTCTATAACTGATATTAGAGATAAGATAAAAGGTGTTTTTAAGAAGAAAGCAGCAGGGCGTACTACCCACTACATATTTAAGTGTACACCAGATGTTCGCAGAGCTATTCATGATAATGGTGACAAGGTTATGTTACAATGGGGAAGATATGTAGTACGTGACAGGTACCATGTACTTACTTGCTTTTATTGTCAAAGGTATGGCCATGTTGAGGACAATTGTAAGTTTAAAGATCAAGATAGAATATGTAGTATTTGTTCTGAAAATCATGAAACTAAGAATTGTTCTTCTCAGGCTACTAGATGTGCAAACTGTATGAGACAGAAACGTGCAGATACTGAACACAGAGTAAACTCCAGGGATTGTAAGTCGTTTAAGACAGAAATTTTAAGTTTAGCAGCAATTACTGATCATGGATATTAATAAGAACATAAGAAAAGAAGGAGACTGCAAAAGACCATTCATGGCCTACACTTGGCAGCTCCTGTTCCAGTCAACACACAAAAGATTTCTTACCAGAGAAAAGTCATCCTTAACAGGAGTTCGTCAGATCTAATCTACAATATACATAAAATGCATCCAGATGATTATGTCCATTCATGCAACCGCAAAATAATCTCCCCACTCCGCAGAAAAATATATACATATGTACATAAAAAAAGTCAGTCCCATCTAGCAGCTTCATTCATATATTTATCTAATCTATTCTTAAAACTACCCAGAGAGGAGGCTTCTATCACATGTCTAGTGAGCCTATTCCATTCATCTACCACACGATTTGTAAACCAATTCCTCCCAATCTCCTTCCTAAACCTATACTTATCAAGCTTAAACCCATTGCTACGTGTCCTGTCATGTTCACTAAGTATAAGAACCTTACCCAGATCCCCTTTATTATATCCTTTTACCCATTTGAAGACTTCAATCAATTCCCCTCTGACTCTTCTCCTTTCCAATGTATGTAGATTTAGTTTTCTGAGCCTTTCACCATAAGGTAAGTTCCTTAGCCCACCAATCATCTTTGTCATCCTTCTCTGCACAGGCTCAAGCAAATCAATATCCTTCCTATAATATGGTGACCAAAATTGTACTGCATAGTCTAGATGAGGCCTAACTAGCGCCAGATACAGTTTTAGAATGACTTCAGCACTCTTATTGCTTACACTCCTCCTAATGAATCCCAATAACCTATTAGCTTTGTTCTTAGCATTTAGGCATTGCTTTCTAGGACGAAGGTCTGAACTTACCAAAATATAATACTGAATTTTTCACTTGTGGTTTTGTAAACATTCAATCTGTTGGTAACAAAACGCTTGAAATTAGAGAACTGTTTAATGAGAAGATGTTTGACGTATTTGCTATTGCTGAAACTTGGTTGCATAGTTTTGACTTTTCTAAAATAAATGAGATGATGCCTTCTACGCACACTTTTCTTCATGTTGCTAGGGAAGAGGGGATAGGAGGGGGTGTTGGTGTTTTTGTATCAAATGCTTGTACATATTTAAAGACTGTAAGAAGAATAGCAGTAAGTAGTTTCAAGTATATGGAAGTGAATTTCAAGTGCAATAATCAGTGGGTGTCTTTTGTGGTTGCTTATAGACCACCTTCATCTAGTGTTAATGTATTTATTGAAGAATTTGGCTCATTGCTGGAATTGATTGATATGGTGTCTTTAAAAGTTTTTATTGTAGGGGACTTCAATATATGGATGGACAATCTAGTTAACCGTGACACGATTAGACTATCTGAATTATTGATTCCTATCAATTGATAAACAATGTGTGGACTCGAACTTCAATTACGGGACATACTTTAGATGTGTTCATAGGTGATGCATCAACAAATCTGATGTGGAAGAGGAGTGCAATATTTCACCAGTCCATAAATGGATAACTTTTAGTTTGGGTATTCCCAAGGCGAGGGTTACTAAGAGAATATTTTTTAGGAATAAGTTGGAATTTTCTTCTGTATCATTTATTGATGTGGTAACACAGAAAATGGGTACTGAATTTAATGAACCTTGTAACCATAACAGCATATTGCTAAAATCTGAGTGTGTGGATTGTGCCACTGATGTTTATAATATTGTAATTAAAGGTGAATTTGAAGAACAATGTCCTCAACCGGAAAAGGTCATTACAGTCAAGGACAAATTTCCATGGTTTAACAGTGAGATCTTACAACTGAAAAGGGAGAAAAGACGTAAAGAATGTAAATGGCGGAGGTTGAAGACTGCCAAGACATGGGAGGAATTTAAAAATGTTAGAAATAAATATAACTACATGATAAGGAAGAGGAAAATAGAATATTATAACTTGAAAATTAATGAGGCTGGATCAGATACAGCAAAGTTATATAAGTTTTTGATAGTTTATCTGGTAATGTAAGAAGGAAGAAACTCCCTGATGGTTTTAGTGACTCTGAATTAGCTCAGGCCTTTTTATTGTTCTTTAGAAATAAAATGTTACATATAATCAGTGGATTTAATGATACACGTTCTGTAGCTGTGGTTGTATCTGTTACTGAATTTAGACTATTGAGTTTTCAAACTGTGAATAAGGATGCTCTTGTTCGAACAATAAATAGATCAAAGAAAACATTCTGTGCCATTGATCCAATGCCAATGTCAGAATTGAGTGTGGCAGAAAACTTTTCCCATCTTATAGATATTTTGATGATATTGGTGAATACTAGTATATCTACATGTTCTTTTCCTAAATCTGAGAAATCTGCCATTGTAAAACCTATACTAAAGAGGTCATTAGATTGTCAGAGTTTGAGCTCATATAGACCACTTTCTAATTTGTCTTATTTATCTAAATTATTAGAATATGTGATTCTTGAACAATTGACTGATTACTTTTTCTGACTGTCAATCAGCTTACAGGCAGTTGTATTCCACTGAAACTACTTTATGTTGTGTTATAAATGATGTATTGGAAATAATGGATGAGAGTAAATGTGGGATATTAGTCTTGCTTGATCTCAGTGCTGCCTTTGACATCAAAGATAGGACATACAGTGTACAAATTGGTAATTTATTTTCATCAACGCAAGCCTTGACACAAGGTGTCCCTCAGGGAAGTGTATTGGGCCCCATTCTCTTTTGTATTTATACCATTGGTTTATCAGCAGTTTTAGAAAGACATGGAGTTAAATTTAAATTATATGCTGATGACACCCAGTTTTATTTCTCAATCTCTGACATTGAAAGTACTGTTCAGGATCTTAATGATGTTTTACTAAGTATTAAAAATTGGATGGATTTCAAACAATTAAAGCTTAATTATGATAAAACTGAATATATGTTAATTGGCAGCAAAGATAAGCTAAGAATTCTGGGCAACATTGTATTGAATTTAAATAACAATCCTGTTAATTTTGTTGATAAGGTTTGTGATTTAGGTGTCATACTTGACTTTCATATGTCTCTCAATGCTCAAATCAATAATGTTGTAAAAATTGCTGGCTACCACTTGAAGAACATTGCATTTGTTAAAAAAATATTTAAATGAGTGTTCTGTTTTAAAACTTGTAATCAATTGTGTAATTAGTAGAGTTGATTATTGTAATTCAATTTATTGTCATTTACCTAGGTCACAACTGAAAAAATTACAACTAATTCTGAATAGAAGTGCAAGGCTTATTAAGGGTATACCACGAAGAGACAGGATTACCCCTGTATTAATTGACTTACACTGGCTGCCTATCAAGGCTAGAATTATTTTCAAAATTTGTGTCTTAACACATCAAGTATTGCACACTGGTTCACTATTATATCTGAGAAGCTTAATACATGTTATTCAACCAACGGAAGACACCATCAACACCCATAGAGCTGCAACTGGAGTTACCCTTTTTGAGCCAAGATTTTTAACAGGTGCTGGCTTTTGCACCTTCAAATGTGCTGCTCCAAGATTTTACAACCATCTTTCCCTGAACATCAGACAAATTGAAGACATCAAGAACTTTAAAAGAAAATTGAAAGCACATTTGTTCTCCGAGTGTTATGATTTAAGTGATAAGACCATTTGTGAATCATATGCTCTTTGAAAAAGAAAACTATATGTCAATGGTCCTGCAGAGCGCCATTTCGGCGGAGTGGGACCTGTTAAATAACAAAAACAATAACAATATAACAATAATATACAATTTAACAATCCATAGGAATGTCCAACCATGCATCTACAATATATAATTTAAAGCCTCCATAGGAGTCTGTCAAAAACAAAATCAAAGTCCCCCAAAATATACAATAAAAATAAACTGCATCCACAGGAATGAGTCAAGAAACATATCCTCATACCCAAAAGTAAGAGATTAACCCTCCATCCCCATATAATCATCTAATCTGCGCTTGAAAACATTCAAGTTTGGGCTGTCTACAGTCTCAGGTGGCAAACTATCCCAATAATCCACCACTCTGTTAGTGAAAAAATATTTTCTAACATCCAGTCTGCACCTCTGTTTTTTAATCTTTAAGTGGTGGCCTCTAGTTGTATTACTACCTTCTAACTCAAATAACTTGCTGAAATCCAATTTATCCATCCCAGAAAAAATTTTAAAAAGCTCAATCATATCTCCCCTCACACACCTTCTTTCAAATGAAAACATTTAATACCCTCAGTCTATCTTCATATTCAAGGTGCTTCAGGGATGGTATTATTTTTATTGCCCTCCTTTGTACTAACTCTAATAAGTTTATATCATGTCTAAAATGTGGTGACCATGCCTTTATACAGTACTATAAATGTGGCCTGACATAAGAGTTGTATAGTTTAAGGATGACCTCCTTACTCTTGTAGGTAACATTGCTTTTAATGTAACCTAGCACCCTATTTGCTCTATTTTTTGCCTCAATACACTGCTTTGAAAATTTCAGTGACCTATCTACTACTACCCCCGTAAGGGGCGCGGCAATTTGCCATCCTGGCTGCCGTGCTGACGGGATCCAGCGCTCCGTCCGGCCCCAGCTTAGCCTCTCTTCCTTCCTTCAGATAGCCCGATTTCTCCCCTACCTCGTCGCTTTTCATACAACCTCTCCCACAACTTTCTCTGGTCAGCCTCTAATTTCACAGGGTAGATGCTGACCTTCTCAAGCCAACCACCCCGGATCGGGGCTGGGGGGAGAGGGGACATTGTTCCCTAACCCCTGAGCTCCGGTTCGGGATGGGTTTTTTTTAACAACCTGCTTCATCCCCACCCATACCTTCCTCACATCCCCTTTCCTCTCCTCTTCACATTCTATCAATTTTACGCCGTGTCCAAGGTGGAGCCGCCATGACGATGGACTGCCAGGCCACCAGGCGGGAGGGGTGGTCCCGAATGGCGGCGCCTGGCTCTGCCGGGCTTGTAAGCACCTCTCGCAGTGCGGGCAACTGCGAGAGGTGATGAGCTATTGCGTCCCGTATTAAAAAGAGGGTCACCATGCCCATGTATGACAAAAAACCCCCCAAAACCCAACCCCCAACTTCCCCAAGAAAATCTGCGGAGCCGCCCTCGGGCAGCTCCACCGAGAAAATGGAGGTCCCCCCCCCTTGTGCTTGTGCAGGGGACCCTCCATCGTTCTTTAACCGGAGAGGAGGCTTACTCCTCTCCTACACCTACGGGTGTAGGGGACTCCCCCTCACCCCCTTCTCTTGAGGTGCTTTCGGGCACCTCCCTATCTCCAGCGGCAGTCCCTCCTTTGCTTTCTAAGGGGACTGCCAAGAAAGCCAGCAGGCAGCCCATTGCCAACCGCCCCTCGTGCAAGCGGCTCGGTAGGGCAAACCCCCTTAGGGGGGGAGAGGGAAGCCAGGCCCCTTCGGTCGCTTCCCTCAAAAGACCTGCTGGCAAGAATTTTAAACCTTGCTGGGTTCAAGGCCTGTGCCTCCCCACACAAGACTGGCGACACTGCCAAGGGGACCTGCGATGTCCTGGGAGGGGATGGCCAACTGGAGGCCCCTCCTGTGATAGACATGGTCCTTGAGGAGACCCAGCCTCAGACGGTAGTGCCTTCCATGGGGGGGAATTCGGGCTCGCCGGCAAGCACCGAACCCGAATCCGCCCCTATGCAGGGTCCTCCTCAAACAGCTGAGGGCTCCGAGGCAGTACAAGGAGGGGAGGGATCTCCTCCGACAGGTGCCCCTATGACTACCAGGACCTTCTCCATTTTGGAGAGGGACCTGGCTGAGGCCGGTCCATCTGGCCTAGGGGCTTCTGCCGGCGGAGGTGAGAAGCAGGTTCATTCCCCACCCTCCTCTCCAAAAAAGAAAAAGACGAAGAAGACTCGGGGCTCCTCTCCATCCGCGGGGGCTACGGGGACAGATGGGTCTGCTGCCACTTTGGTAGGCGACCAAGCCAAGATCGGCACATCCGGCCCCTCTACCCCCTCGTGTGCGGAGCCCCTGACCAAGACTAAAACCAAGAGTGCACAGGGCGGAGCCTCGATGACATCGGGGCCCCTAATTCAGAGGTTACCTGGCATTTTCGAGCCCGCTGGCTTCAAACGCTTCCTCGTTATTCGCTCCACTGATGGCACCATGTTGTCCAAGGGCAACATGATCCATCAGAGGAGAGGATTAGCTAGTGCAATTGGTAGAGAGCCGAAGGTGACCCGTTTCTCGGACGGGAGCCTTCTGGCGAATGCGGCGAATCCCGCCGAGGCGGCCAAGATAAGTGCTCTTCGGACACTTCATGGCACCCCGGTGAGTGTGACGTTGCACTCTACCATGAACTTTGTGAAAGGAGTAGTTTATGCGAGGGAACTCGTTGACTACTCCATTGAGGACATCACCCTAGAGCTGGCCGACCATGGGGCGGTCAAGGTCGAACGTGTGATGAGAGGGGAGGGGAGGGGCTTCGAGACCCACCCCTACACTCTTCGTCACGTTCGACTGTGACAAGCCCCCTGAGTCGGTTCATGCTGGTTGGTACCGCTACCGCGTGAAGGCATTCGTGCCACTGCCGCGGCGGTGCTATTACTGTCACCGCTTCGGCCATACGAATCGCTCATGTAGATGTGCAAAGTTGGGGTCACCCGAAGTCTGTGTAAATTGCTCCAAGGTCGCACACGATAAGTCCAAATCGTGTGGGGCCAAGTGTGTCAATTGCGGAGAGCCGCACCCTGCTTCTTCAAAGCAATGTGGTGCATATCTCCTGGAGAAAGAAATCCTGGCCGTTCAGGCCCAGGATGGACTCTCATTCCGCGAGGCTAAGGACTTGGTCCTGGCGCGCCCGGCTCTGCCTGGGACGTCATATGCCTCAGTAGTTAGAAAGGCACCCTCTGCTCCTGGCCCATCCAGGCCAACGAGCACGGTTGTTTCCGCGCCCATTCGGAGCCCTTCTGCGGGCTCTACCCAACCCCTGCGCTTCCCTGGTAAAGCTGGCGGCCAAAAGGGTTCATACCCATCCCTGGGTAAAACCAGGGCTCCCCGAGCGTGACCGTTTCCCGCAAGGCGAAACGGCCACGCGCCTCCACCGAGTCGTTAGACTCACAGGAGGCAACAACCCTAAAGATGGTCGCTAGGCCATCTTCGGGGGTTCCTAAAGCTGTCCCCCGAAAGGAGGACAGCAACAAAGGAGCTTCGGCTCCTTCGCCCACTCCCCGAGGTGGAGCGAGTGGCTCGGAGACGGTGGTTCCTCGAAAAGAGGGCCCCCCGCCTCCGAAGCCGCAGCGCCCGCCTAAGGTTTCGAGGCGGAGGGAGGAAAAGACTCGCATGGCGAGCCCAACCTCCCCCAATAAGTCCTCGAAGGTGACAGCGCCTCCAGCGCTTTGTCCGGCCAACAGCGCTCGGGGTTCTGCCCCCGGGAAGCATACGGCTATTCCCGTGAGCGTCTTCAGTTCGAGGAGGGCCCCCGCGTCTCCTCCGAGCTAGGCCTGGAGGGCATATTCCTTCAATGGAATTGCCGTGGACTCCGGGCCAACTCGGAGGAGCTGCGGAGGCTCGTCTCGTCCCGCTCCCCGTTAGCTATCTTTTTGCAGGAGACCATGCTAGGCGCGTGCCCCCAGCCCGCCCTCCCGGGGTACTAGGGTCTTGCGACCCCACCATCGCGGGATGGCCGGGCTGGGGGATGCGTAGTTTACACCCGGCATGATGTCTCCGTTCTTCCTTTCTCTTTAGATACCTCCTTTCAGGCAGTGGCTGTGCAGCTGCACCTGGATAGGAGGTATACTATCATTTCTGCGTACATTCCACCGTCAGCTGATTTCGACGCGGGGGACTTCCGCCGCGTCGTGGCACGGTTGCCGAGGCCCTATCTCTTGCTTGGAGATCTGAACGGCAGGCATCCTCTCTGGGGAGATTACTCCATAAATCCCAGGGGACAAGTTCTTGCCGATCTGATCGAAGAGCTTGAGATGGGTGTCCTAAATGTGGATGAGTTTACGCATCACTGTCCGAGAACCGCTTCATTTTCTTGCCTTGACCTATCTTTGTGCTCTTCGGATGCACATGCTGATTTTGATTGGGGGGTGGTCGATGACCTCCATGGTAGTAATCACTTTCCCATTCAAATATCATTTTCAGGGCAACTGCCACCTGAGAGACCACCTCGGTGGTGCTTGGCGCGGGCACGGTGGCCTGCATTTCAGGAAATGACTGAATTCTCTATCTCGGTCGAGGAGTTTAGGTCTGTAGATGAGGCCGTTGAGTTCTTCTCCGGCAACCTCATCGCCGTGGGCCTGACTACTATTCCTAGGACGTCTGGCCGTTTTGCACACCGACCACTCCCATGGTGGTCGGCCGAGTGTGAGACGGCCCTCAAACAGAAGCGTTATGCCTACATGCGCTATAAGCGCCGCCCGAGCGATTTCACCGTCGCTTAATTTCGTCGGGCTAGGGCTAGGTTCCGGTATATTTCGAAGCACGCCCGCCGCTCTTCTTGGCGGGCATACGCGTCTTCACTTAACGGGAAGACCCCTTTAGCTGAGGTGTGGAAGCGAGTCAAAAGGATTCGGGGCAAGTTCTCGCAGGACCCCCCTCCCGTTCTCCAGGAGAATGGGACCGCAATCTCGGACCCCGCGTCCGTGGCGGAATCCTTAGCGACCGCTTTTTCCGCATTCTTTAGCCGTGATGCTGCTCCGCCAGCATTCAATGCACGTCGTGATGTCGCGGAAAGCCGCCGGCTGGACTTTACCTCCAGAGGCGGAGAACCCTTCAATGACAAGTTTACTGTGAGTGAGTTTCGTTCCGCTCTCGCCTCTTGTGCGGACACCGCCCATGGTCCAGACGATGTCCCGTACGCCATGCTTCGACACCTGGGTGAGCGAGGCATGGCCTTTCTGTTAGATCTGTTCAATAGGATCTGGGTGGAAGGTCTTCTCCCAGACTCCTGGCGAATCGCTACTGTGCTCGCCTTTCGCAAACCGGGGAGAGATCACTACTCCGACCGGTTTCCGCCCAATCTCTCTAACCTCTTGCGTGTGCAAGTTGATGGAGAAATTGGTAAATGTTAGATTAGCCTTTTTCCTGGACAGCGGAGGCCATCTGTCTTCCGCACAGTGCGGCTTCCGCAAGTTCCACTCCACGTCGGATGCTCTGCTCCGACTGGAAAATGCCATCTGCGAGGCTTTCCTTCGTAGACAGCACTACGCCACGGTGTTTTTCGATTTCGAGAAGGCCTATGATACCGCATGGTGATACGGTATCATGGAGACTCTTTTGCGAGATCGTCGATTCCGCGTACGGGTGGGGAGAGCCCTCTCCGGCCCAAAGGAGCAGGAAGAGGGTGTCCCGCACGGAAGTGTCCTCAGTGTCACACTCTTTGACCTGAGCATCAACGGCATCACCTCGGTGCTTTTGGAAGATGTTCTCGCTCTGGTCTACGTCGACGACCTTTCGATCTCTTTTGGCGCGTCCAGATGCCAACTCTGGAGCGTCAACTCCAACAGGCATTGAACCGCGTCTCTCGCTATGCCAAAGCGCACAGGTTTCGGTTTTCTTTGGCCAAGACTAAGGTGGTGCACTTCTGCCGCCATCCACGGCTTCACCCCGACCCAGATTTGTTTCTTAATGGGGTGCGCCTGGATGTGGTTGAGTCGCACCGTTTCCTTGGTCTTGTATTCGACCGACGCCTCACCTGGGAGGCTCATTCAGGCCTTAGGGTCTCTTGTACCCGCGCCATAGACATTCTCCGTTCCGTGACGTTTAGCGCTTGGGGCGCTGATAGGGCTACAGCCCTACTTTTTTATCGATCCTTTGTTCGTCTGAAGCTCGATTATGGATGCGAGTTTTATGCATCTGCAGCCGAGCATTTATTGCGGAAGGTGGATTCGATCCACCACACTGGCCTTCGCCTTGCGACCGGTGCCTTCCGCACTTCCCCCATTGAGAGCCTGTTGGTTGATGCTGGGGAGATGCCACTCGCTCTGCGCCGTGTGCAGTGCATCACTCGCCTGTACACGCGAGCCCGGCGTCTCCCTCAGTCGCCAACAGCTCTCACTGCATCCGCAACTGATCTCGATGGTGCCTATGTCGCCGAGAGACGCCAGTCATACCCTAAGCCCTTTGGGTTTAGGGACAGGAAACTCCTTCGAGAGATAGATATAGCTCTCGGGTCGGTGGCGCCCCTGGTTCTGCCCAGGACGCCACCCTGGAGGGTACCACATTTTGCTATTTGTCACCATGCCTCTGCTCCCAAAGCTTGTACTGCGCTGGGAGTATTGCGTTCACCTTTTTGGAGCACACATTGTGTCACGCTGGAACCGTGCCAGTGTATACGGTTGGCTCCAAGTCCCAAGAGGGGGTCGGCTTCCATGCCGTATCCTCTCTGTTTGAAGTCAGCGGGAGTCTATCTGGCGCTGCGTCTGTCTTCACGGCTGAGCTGGTGGCAATACACCACTCGGTATGAGAGATTACGCGACGTGCCCGGTTTGGAGACCGGATTGTGATCTATAGCGACTCACAAAGTGCCCTGAGTGCTCTCAGGGCATTGGAATCTCCGCATCCCCTGGTTCGTGATATCCGTGATGCCACGGTTTTGGTGAGCCGGGCGGATGTCGAGATTATCTTCTGCTGGGTTCCTGGAGATGTAGGAATTGCGGGGAATGAGGGCGCCAAAGAGTCTGTGAGGACTCTGCGACCGGACCAGCGTTTCGCTCTTCCTCACACTGACTACATGGCAGGAATACGGGCACCTCTTCGGACTACTTGACAAAGAAGAGTGGAGACGGTCGAAGGGAACATAAAGTTGCGTGCCATTGCGCCGCAACTGTTTCCATGGACCTATCCCCCAATGCCGCGGCGGCTTCAGGTTGCTTTCTGTTGTCTCCTAATCGGACACACTCGTGTGACGCATCGCTATTTGATGGAGCGCTCGCCTGCGCCCTATTGCAACGACTGTGTCATTCCCCAGACTGTTCGGCACATTCTTGTGGAATGTCCCAGTCTGGGTGATCTTCGCGCACGATACCTGTCCCGGTCCCGGGATGGGCGGGGTTGCTACCGCCTGTCCCATGTGCTCGGGACAGATTCGTGCACATTGACTTGTTGGGGGAGGCCGGCCTTCTCCCTATTATTTAAGTAAGGTTTGTTTTTGTTTTGTTTTTTGCATTTGTTTTTTGTGTCCTTTTTTTTCCATTGGTCGCACGCTCCTGTGCCGGGGGGACCTCTCCCCGATGCACCAGCTTGCTTCCTTTCCCCCTTTTTGGCGTGTTGTTTTTTTTCTCTCTAATTTTGTTTTAAAGTAAAAAAAAAAATGCTCTGTCTTTTCCTATCATATTTTCCCAGTCTACAGAAGTTAAATTAAAGTCACCAAGAATAACTGTACCTTCTTTGCATCCTTTACTTATTTCCCTAATCATTAACTCATCGATTAAATCAGTCTGTACTGGTGGTCTATAAAAAGCTCCCAAGTATATTTTCCTATTTTTACCAACCTTAATATCTATCCATAATGATTCACCTTCTCCTTGCTTTATAGAGTTATTTAGATTTGAAGAAATGCTATTTCTGATATAAATAATCAACCCACCACCAGTCCTATCTCTCCTTTGACTAATGTACATAGTATAACCTTCTAGTTCAAATTCACTGACATTATCATTAAATATATTTTCATTAACCCATGTTTCAACTATACATATATCTATTACTTCATGAATGATATAACTAAATAATTCATCCCTCTTCTTTCTAAGACTACGAGCATTTGTGTAAAGACAACTCAGCCCACCTATTCCTGAGCACCTGAGGGCCTATCTCCTCTGCATCTCCTTTCTCTCCTTCCCCGACCCCGTTACTCTTGTATTTCCCTGATGACTATCACTACTCAAGTAATTTAACCCTAAAGCACTTCCATTAGCCTGCCTACCTTCTACAAATCTGTGTTTGCTTCCTTTCCCTGCCTCACTTTGAGCCATTAAATTTCCCTGACCACTATCAAGGTGGAGGATGTGGTTTCAGCCCACATACCCAAGAAAAGATAAAAAAAATACTTAAATTTCTTGCTTCTACTAGAAAATTAACACAATTATAAAACTTAAACTTCTTAAAAATAATGAATATATTACTATTATAGGTACCTAGTATACACCAACTTTTGATTATCACAATAAATATAAATAACTCAATATCCATAAACTAGGTCTGCTTGATCAGTCACTATTTACCTTAATTACCTGATTAACAAATTTAACTTGTCTCTAAATACCTACGTAAATGTTACCTTTGACCAAATCCAGTCAAGAACATATTCTGGTTCAAATATTAAGGATACTAACAAGGTGCCACTTCTTTTCTGAAGCCCTATGGAGAGGAGCCCCATAGGTGAAGATTCGTGTGGGTTTCTATTCTATTAACTATAACTATCACTTTCAATTATCTCAAGAACCAGATGTAACTCAAAATTAATAAATATCTTTAAACTTATTTATACAGGTATTCTCCTTTAAAAGAGAAATCAATAAGATTTTACATATTAAAATAAATTAATAAGATAAAAAAAAGGAAAGAAAAGAGAGAATCAATAGCTGACCTAATTATAATATAAACTCATAATTATACCAATTATACAGTGCAGCAAACTGTGTAGTGTCTAACTCTCTTAGACCCACCATCATTAACACACCTCCGAAAAACGCAAATTAATGAAGAACAAATAAAAAATACTGGTCTGGTGGGAAGACATACTCCATAACATAACATAACATAACATAACATAATTACACGGATGACAAAAGCCACAAGGGCCTATCAAAGGTCATCCGCCTCCGTCAAAACCCACCCACAAAAAGCACCATCACCAGGGGAAGACAAAATCAAAGTCCCCCACAATATAATATAACGGATGACAAAAGCCACAAGGGCTCATCATAGGTCATCCAAGAAGAGTGAACCCCTCCACAAAAAAAGAAAGAAAAAGAAAAAAGAAGAAGAAACATAGTGAGGATGGCGAAGAGATCGGTGTTAATTACGGATCTGTAATTAGTTCTGGATAACTTAACATGATTCCACTAATTAATTAAAATTTTTCTTGATATATTAATAGTAATTAAGGTTTGCTGCACTTTATAAATAGGAGGACATACCTACTGGTTACCAGTAGGCCCCCCTCCAGAATGGAAGATGACCCGGGTGGGCTCCCACCTGATAATATAGACCTGGAATTTAAATATTTAATATCTCCTGTAGGTAACACTTCAGTTTAGGGGCGCACGGTAGGTGGCGGTGTTTATAGGCTACATTTTTGGGCTACAATATGTCATGATGTCAGACAGTAGCATCAGATGTGACCAGTCACAGCGTTATATTTTTTTGTATGCAAGTATATACTGGGGGGCTGTGCCCCCAGACCCCCCCAAATGATTGAAACCCAGGATCATCGTAGGGTGGTCTCCCTGCAGTGATATCTCCTCCACGAGCAGTCCCCTTGAATTTACTGGCGTTTTTTCCCATTTTATTTTTCGTATTTTTTGTTTCGTTGTGAATAACAGCTTTTTACTGGCAGAAAAAACCTGGTAACCTTGTAGCGGGCCGAAAATCTAGACTAACCCCCAATTGATCCAACCCGCTTCCTACAATAATCCGGATGGAGAGATTGTAGGAGAATGAAACGGATTGTATATACAGTCCCTTTACTTACAAAAAAAATTTACAATGATAATTACAATGGAGAGGGGTGATAGATTAGAGATCTCTTTCCTATTCGCACACAAAAATATAGCTAAATTTCCTTTATACCCGCAATAAAAAAAAAAGAACTTAATGATCACTGTTAGAAAGTATTAAATCTAATATATTTTCCCCCCTCGTTGGCTCATTAACAAATTGAATAAAAAAATTAGCCTCAAAGCATTCTATGAACCTGCCACTTGTTCTATCCCTACCCATCATATTTTACCAGTCCACAGAGTTTAAGTTGAAGTCCCCAATAATAACTGCATCTGTTTCACATTCCTTACTTATTTCCCTTATCATTAGTTCATCCATATCATCAGTCTGCCCAGGTGGTCTGTAAAAAGCTCCCAAATACACCATTCTATTTTTACTGAACCTAATATCTATCCAAAGTGACTCAACTCCATCCTGCTTTATTGAAGTATTTAAACTTGAAACAATGTTGTTTTTTATATAGATAATTATACCTCCACCAATCCTACCTGTCCTTTGACTAATGTACATATTATAGCCCTGTAAATCAAATTCACTTATAGTGTCACTAAATTCTATTTCATTAACCCAGGATTCAGTAACACATAATATATTTATATCCTCATCGCTAATATAACTAAATACCTCATCCTTCTTGTTTCTAAGACTATGAGCATTTGTATAGAAACAATTTAACCCCCCTATCCCTGAAGCACCTCTTGAAACCTGAATGACCTCACCTCTATCGCCTTAGAACCTATTTCTGTTATCTGCCAAGTTCATTCTACTTTCAGTACTATAATGTCCTCTCATAATTCCCTGACCACTATTAGTATCTAGTTTCCCGCCCGCAAAGACCTAATAACACGATAATACTCCTCCCACAACACATCTACCCCCCTCCTACTCAAATGCAGTCCATCCATCGCATATATTTCTTTCATTCCAACAAACCTATCCCACACATCCACAAACATGACACCTTCCATCTCACACATCCTCCTCGCATAATCATTCAGCCCAATCGCATGAGACATCCATTCTTGGAAGCACACCTGTCACAACACCTTTCATTCTACTTTCTTTAACCTTTTCAATCAATCTCTTGTACCTCTCACGTAACTCACATGCACCCACTTTCTTCACATCATTCACTCCTACATGTGTAATCACAACCGCATTCCTTGCACAGCCAGACACCAGCTCCTCATACCTATCTGACAGATCTCTCACTCCAGCACCCGGCAAACACACCCTCAAACCATTCAATCTACTTGCATTCAACTTCTTATCTAAATATCTAACTTGCGAATCACCCATCACATTCCTAACCCCCACAGACCTAACTCCATCCCCACTCCTATTCTCATTCAAACTACCAGTCACTCTACCTCCACCGGCCCTCTACTTTCACCTGAAACATCTATCTGGCCTTCCTCACCACCTATCCTATTCCCAGCCCTAGGCCTAACACTAAGTTCCCTCCTGAGCTCAGAAACTAACCCCTCCAGCCTACATATCCTGTCTAAATCCTGCATTCTCATCCCCTCTAAATCTACAATGCATTCATGCAGCCCACATATAACACATGTATACCCCTCACCAACTACACCACAACCAATGCATACATTCTGACACTCATGCTCACTTTCATCCCCGAACTCCATCACTTATTCAAACAAAGAAAGAACTTAAGTAGTAATAAGAAAAAAAGAGCAACTTAGCTTTCGCTGATTCTGTGGTGAAAAACTGTAGAAAAAGCCTAAAAATAATTCAACAGACAGGAATGAGATTTAGCAGCACAACACAAGTCCAAATCAGTCGCTAATTAAACTGTCAACCTAGAAACAAGGTTTCAAAACACTAATTTAATTTATCTACTACACACTTTCCCGCGCAAAAATAATATAAACAAAAGAACCTGGCCGAAAAATTAACAATACTAAACAACTTTGTTATATTAACCAAATATAACAATATTTATATAATAACTTAATATTTATGTTTACTATGTCACTAGACTACAAAACCAAGCTATAAATAATATAATCACTGACAAGTCAATTAACCCCCAAACCTTAATTAATAAGAACTCCAAATCAATTGCTCATGACAGGAGAATTAATCCTAACCCTCACATTAATTTAAATGCGTCCCTTATTGACCTGCTCCAAACCAGTAACTATCAAAATACTGCAAATGATACTACTATTTACAACTTTCTTCTGATTGCTTTGCTCAAAAGACTATTAGGACAGGATGAATTTGAAGAAGCAATGGCTGATGCAAAAAAAATGCACAGAAAAGCTATATATTCTCAATCTGTTAATCTAACATCTAATAAAGAAACCCAACCAATACCAGGTGAAAAGGGAAATAAAAAACAGAAAACACCTATTAATGTTGATAATCAGGATAAAAATGCCAAACAAGACACAAGTAACTCACTATCTAAAGAAAATAAACTTAACTTTACTATACCTCCTAAAAATGCAGGTGTTGATAAAAAAGACAAAAATCTTCTGTTGTTGAAGCAAATGTTGCCGGTAATCCTCAAGGTAAAAAACCTTTAAATTCTGAACCTGAAAAAAGTAAAGGTAAATATGTAGATTAGCGGCTTGGCCGCAAAAGTGGATTTTTGTGTATTTACCTTTCGTTCTTCCCTGCCGGAATATTCATGTGTGTTTGAGTCCTATTCAAAATATAGCTGGAGCCATTTTATTTTTACAAAAATGCCAGAAACTAGAGAAACAAAAAACGTTGTTTACTTACTTTATTTCGGTGGGTATACTTCAGAAATAGCGATGAGGAAAGCGTGGAATCTTTCTTTAATTTCCATTCTGGTAAATGGGAAGTGCTTGCAGAAGATGGCAGTTGCAAGATAGGCGTTGAACTGTTCGTTATTTCTTAGGGATTTTGGGTGCTTGCACCGCTTTCCGGATCAACAAAGTTTGGGGAATGGTTGCTGGTCTGATGTTTATAGCCCTCCAATTCCAAACTGGTGTAAGCAGCCTAACAATCAGAAATGATGAGTGTTCTGGGCACAATCCACTCTTTAATCACCGAGACAAGTGTTTCTTTGGTGCGATCTTGAACTGTGACCATAAAAATGTTTTTGGTCCCCCGTTTGAAGCCCCCCAAAACCCACACTCCCTTTGTTGTATTTCCTTTTGCCAAACTTTGCTTCATCCACTTCGACCACCTTCCTTCGCCCCGTAAGGGGCGCGGGGATTTGCCATCCTGGCCGCCGTGCTGACGGGATCCAGCGCTCCGTCCGGCCCCAGCTTAGCCTCTCTTCCTTCCCTCAAAATACTTGTTTCCTCTCTTTTCACACAACCTCTCCCACAACTTTCTCTGGTCAGCCTCTAATTTCACAGGGTAGATGCTGACCTTCCTTTCAGCCAACCGTCCCGCATCGGGGCTGAGGGGGTGGGGGACAAAGTTCCCTAACCCCTGAGCTCCGGTCTGGGGTGGCTGGTTTTTAACAACCTGCTTCATCCCCACCCATACCTTCCACACATCCCTTTTCCTCTCCTCTTCACAATCTATATTTTTTACGCCGTGTCTAAGGTGGAGCCGCCATGCCGATGGACTGCCAGGCCACCAGGCAGGAGGGGTGGTCCCAAATGGCGGCGCCTGGCTCGGCCGGGCTTGTAAGCACCTCTCGCAGTGCGGGCTACTGTGAGAGGTGTGCGCGATTGCATCCCGTGTTTAAAAAAGGGTCACCATGCCCAATGATGAAGATAAAAAAAACCAAACCCAACCCTCAACTTCCCCTGTTCCATCGACGGAGCCGCCCTCGGGCAGCTCCAGCAAAAAAATGGAGATCCCCCCCCCCTGTGCTTGCACAGGGGACCCTCCATATTTCTCTAACCGGAGAGGAGGCTTACTCCTCTCCTTCCAATACGGGTGCAGGGGACTCCCCCTCACCCCCTTCTCTGGAGGTGCTTTCGGGCACCTCCCTTTTCCCAGCAGCAGTCCCCTCTTTCCTTTCCAAGGGGACTGCCAAGAAAGCCAGCAGGCAGCCCTTAGCCAGCCGCTCCCCATCGAAGCGGCTCGGTAGGGCAAACCCCCTTAGGGGGGGAGAGGGAAGCCAGGCCCCTTAGGTCGCTTCCCTCAAAAGACCTGCTGGCAAGAATTTTAAATCTTGCCGGGGTCAAGGCCTGTGCCTCCCCACACAAGACTGGCGACACTGCCAAGGCGACCTGCGATGTCCTGGGAGGGGATGGCCAACTGGAGGCCCCTCCTGTGATAGACATGGTCCTTGAGACCCAGCCTCAGACGGTAGGGCCTTCCATGGGGGGGAATTCGGGGTCGGCGCCAGGCACCGAACCCGAATCCGCCCCTATGCAAGGTCCTCCTCAAATGGCTGAGGGCTCCGAGGCAGTAAAAGGCGTGGAGGGATCTCCTCCGACAGGTGCCCCTACGACAACCGGGACCTTCTCCATTTCGGAGAGCGACCTGGCTGAGGCCGGTCCATCTGGCCTGGGGGCTTCTGCCGGCGGAGGTGAGAAGCGGGTTCGTTCCCCGTCCTCCTCTCCAAAAAAGAAAAAGACTAAAAAGATGAAAAAGACTCGGGGCTCCTCTCCATCCGCGGGGGCTGCGGGGATGGATGGGTCTGCTGCCACTTTGGTAGGCGGCCAAGCCAAGATCGGCAAATCCGGCCCCTCTACCCCCTTGTGTGCGGAGCCCCTGACTAAAACCAAGAGTGCACAGGGCGGAGCCTCGATGACATCGGGGCCCCTAATTCAGAGGTTACCTGGCGTTTTCGAGCCCGCTGGCTTCAAACGCTTACTCGTTATTCGCTCCACTGATGGCACCATGTTGTCCAAGGGCAACATGATCCATCAGAGGAGAGGATTAGCTAGTGCAATTGGTAGAGAGCCGAAGGTGACCCGTTTCTCGGACGGGAGCCTTCTGGTGAATGCGGCGAATCCCGCCGAGGCGGCCAAGATAAGTGCTCTTCGGAAACTTCATGGCACCCCGGTGAGTGTGACGCCGCACTCTACCATGATCTTTGTGAAAGGAGTAGTTTATGCGAGGGAACTCGTTGACTACTCCATTGAGGACATCACCCTAGAGCTGGCCGACCATGGGGCGGTCAAGGTCGAACGTGTGATGAGAGGGGAGGGGAGGGGCTTCGAGACCCACCCCTACACTCTTCGTCACGTTCGACTGTGACAAGCTCCCTGAGTCGGTGCGTGCCGGTTGGTACCGCTACCGCGTGAAGGCATTCGTGCCACTGCCGCGGCGGTGCTATTACTGTCACCGCTTCGGCCATACGAATCGCTCATGTAGACGTGCAAAGTCGGGGTCACCCTAAGTCTGTGTAAATTGCTCCGAGGTCGCACAGGATAAGTCCAAATCGTGTGTGGCCAAGTGTGTCAATTGCGGAGAGCCGCACCCTGCTTCTTCGAAGCAATGTGGTGCATATCTCGTGGAGAAAGAAATCCTGGCCGTTCAAGCCCAGGATAGACTCTCATTCCGCGAGGCTAAGGACTTGGTCCTGGCGCGCCCAGCTCTGCCTGGGACGTCATATGCCTCAGTAGTTCGAAAGGCACCCTCTGCTCCTGGCCCATCCAGGCCAACGAGCACGGTTGTTTCCGCGCCCATTCGGAGCCCTTCTGCGGGCTCTACTACACCCGGGCGCTCCCCTGGTAGAGCTGGCGGCAAAAAGGGTTCTCACCCAGCCCCGGCTAAAACCAGGGCTCCTCCCTCTTCTCCCAGCGTGACCGTTTCCCGTAAGGCGAAACGGCCACGCGCCTCCATAGAGTCGTTAGACTCACAGGAGGCAACACCCCTGAAGATGGTCGCTAGGCCATCTTCGGGGGTTCCTAAAGCTGTCCCCCGAAAGGAGGACAGCAACAAAGGAGCTTCGGCTCCTTCGCCCACGCCCCGAGGTGGAGCGAGTGGCTCGGAGACGGTGGTTCCTCGAAAAGAGGGCCCCCCGCATCCGAAGCCGCAGCGCCCGCCTAAGGTTTCGAGGCGGAGGGAGGAAAAGACTCGCATGGCGAGGTCAACCTCCCCCAATAAGTCCTCGAAGGCGACAGCGCCTCCAGCGCTTTGTCCAGCCAACAGCGCCCGGGGTTCTGCCCCCGGGAAGCGTACGGCCATTCCCGTGAGGGTCTTCAATTCGAGGAGGGCCCCCGCGTCTCCTCCGAGCTAGGCCTGGAGGGCATATTCCTTCAATGGAATTGCCGTGGACTCCGGGCCAACTGGGAGGAGCTGCGGAGGCTCGCCTCGTCCCGTTCCCCGTTAGCTATTTTTTTGCAGGAGACCATGCTAGGCGCGTGCCCACTGCCTGCCCTCCCGGGGTATAAGGGTGTTGCGACCCCACCACCGCGGGACGGCCGGGCTGGGGGATGCGCTGTTTACACCCGGCATGATGTCTCCGTTCTTCCTTTCTCTTTAGATACCTCCTTTCAGGCAGTGGCTGTGCAGCTGCACCTGGATAGGAGGTATACTATCATTTCTGCGTACATTCCACCGTCAGCTGATTTCGACGCGGGGGACTTCCGCCGCGTCGTGGCACGGTTGCCGAGGCCCTATCTCTTGCTTGGAGATCTGAACGGCAGGCATCCTCTCTGGGGAGATTACACCATAAATCCCAGGGGACAAGTCCTTGCCGATCTGATCGAAGAGCTTGAGATGGGTGTCCTAAACGTGGATGAGTTTACGCATCACTGTCCGAGAACCGCTTCATTTTCTTGCCTTGACCTATCTTTGTGCTCTTCGGATGCACAGCTTGATTTTGATTGGGGGGTGGTCGATGACCTCCATGGTAGTGATCACTTTCCCATTCAAATATCCTTTTCAGGGCAACTGCCGCCTGAGAGACCACCTCGGTGGTGCTTGGCGCGGGCGCGGTGGCCTGCATTTCAGGAAATGACTGAATTCTCTATCTCAGTCGAGGAGTTTAGGTCGGTAGATGAGGCCGTTGAGTTCTTCTCCGGCAACCTTATCGCCGTGGGCCTGACTACTATTCCTAGGACGTCTGGCTGTTTTGCACGCCGACCACTCCCATGGTGGTCGGCCGAGTGTGAGACGGCCCTCAAACAGAAGCGTTATGCCTACATGCGCTATAAGCATCATCGAACGATTTCACTGTCGCTGAATTTCGTCGGGCTAGGGCTAGGTTCCGGTTTATTTCGAAGCACGCCCGCCGCTCTTCTTGGCGGGCATACGTGTCTTCACTTAACGGGAAGACCCCTTTAGCTGAGGTGTGGAAGCGAGTCAAAAGGATTCGGGGCAAGTTCTCGCAGGACCCCCCTCCCGTTCTCCAGGAGAATGGGACCGCAATCTCGGACCCCGCGTCCGTGGCGGAATCCTTAGCGACCGCTTTCTCCGCATTCTCTAGCCGTGATGCTGCTCCGCCAGCATTCAATGCACGTCGTGATGTCGCGGAAGGCCGCCGGCTGGACTTTACTTCCAGAGGCGGAGAACCCTTCAACCACAAGTTTACTGTGAGTGAGTTTCGTGCGCGGACACCGCCCATGGTCCAGACGATGTCCCGTACGCCATGCTTCGACACCTGGGTGAGCGAGGCATGGCCTTTCTGTTAGATCTGTTCAATAGGATCTGGGTGGAAGGTCTTCTCCCAGACTCCTGGCGAATCGCTACTGTGCTCGCCTTTCGCAAGCCGGGGAGAGATCACTCTACTCCGACCGGTTTCCGCCCAATCTCTCTAACCTCTTGCGTGTGCAAGTTGATGGAGAAATTGGTAAATGTTAGATTAGCCTATTTCCTGGACAGCGGAGGCGATCTGTCTTCTGCACAGTGCAGCTTCCGTAAGTTTCACTCCACGTCAGATGCTCTGCTCCGACTGGAAAATGCCGTCTGCGAGGCTTTCCTTCGTAGACAGCACTACGCCACGGTGTTTTTTGATCTGGAGAAGGCCTATGATACCGCATGGCGATACGGTATCATGGAGACTCTCCACACGATGGGGGCGAGGGGACGCCTCCCAATGTTTATATCTGAATTTTTGCGAGATCGTCGATTCCGCGTACGGGTGGGGGGAGCCCTCTCTGCCCCAAAGGAGCAGGAAGAGGGTGTCCCGCAGGGAAGTGTCCTCAGTGTCGCACTCTTTGCCCTGAGCATCAACGGCATCACCTCGGTGCTGCCAGAAGATGTTCTCGCTACGCTCTACGTGGACGAACTTTCGATCTCTTTTGGCGTGGCCCAGATGCCAACTCTGGAGCGTCGACTCCAACAGGCATTGAACCGCGTCTCTCGCTATGCCGAAGCGCACAGGTTTCGGTTTTCTTTGGCCAAGACTAAGGTGGTGCACTTCTGCCGCCATCCACGGCTTCACCCCGACCCAGATTTGTTTCTTAATGGGGTGCGCCTGGATGTGGTTGAGTCGCACCGTTTCCTTGGTCTTGTATTCGACCGACGCCTCACCTGGGAGGCTCATATTCGCAGCCTTAGGGTCTCTTGTACCCGCGCCATGGACATTCTCCGTTCCGTGACGTTCAGCGCTTTGGGCGCTGATAGGGCTACCGCCTTACTTTTTTATCCATCCTTTGTTCGCTCGAAGCTCGACTACGGATGCGAGTTTTATGCATCCGCAGCCGAGCGTTTATTGCCGAAGGTGGATTCAATCCACCACACCGGCCTTCGCCTTGCGACCGGTGCCTTCCGCACTTCGCCCATTGAGAGCCTGTTGGTCGATGCTGGGGAGATGCCACTCGCTCATCGCCGCGTGCAGTGCATCACTCGCCTGTACGCGCGAGCCCGGCGCCTCCCTCAGTCGCCAACAGCTCTCACTGCATCCGCAGCTGATCTCGATGGTACCTATCCCGCCGAGAGATGCCAGTCATACCCTAAGCCCTTTGGGTTTAGGGCCAGGAAACTCCTTCGAGAGGTAGATATAGCTCTCGGGCCGGTGGCGCCCCTGGTTCTGCCCAGGACGCCACCCTGGAGGGTACCACATTTGGCTATTTGTCGCCACGCCTCTGCTCCCAAAGCTTGTACTGCGCCGGGAGTATTGCGTCGACCTTTTTGGAGCACACATCGTGTCACGCTGGTACTGTGCCAGTGTATACGGATGGCTCCAAGTCCCAAGAGGGGGTCGGCTTCCACGCCGTATCCCCTCTGTTTGAAGTCAGCGGGGCTCTACTAGTCGCTGCGTCTGTCTTCACGGCCGAGCTGGTGGCAATACACCACTCGGTACGTGAGATTACGCGACGTGCCCGGTTCGGAGACCGGATTGTGATCTATAGCGACTCACAAAGCGCCCTGAGTGCTCTCGGGGCATTGGAATCTCCGCATCCCCTGGTTCGCGATATCCGTGACGCCACGGTTTTGGCGAGCCGGGCAGATGTCGAGATTATCTTCTGCTGGGTTCCTGGACATGTAGGAATTGCGGGGAATGAGCGCGCCAAAGAGTCCGCGAGGACTCTGCGACCGGACCAGCGTTTCGCTCTTCCTCACACCGACTACATGGCAGGAATACGGGCAGCTCTTCGGACTGCTTTGCAAAGAAGATGGGAGACGGTCGAAGGGAACTTAAAGTTGCGTGCCATTGCGCCGCGACTGTTCCCATGGACCTATCCCCCAATGCCGCGGCGGCTTCAGGTTGCTTTCTGTCGTCTCCGAATCGGACACACTCGTGTGACGCATCGCTATCTGATGGAGCGCTCGCCTGCGCCCTATTGCAACCACTGCGTCGTCCCCCAGACTGTTCGGCACATTCTTGTCGAATGTCCCAGTCTGGGTGATCTTCGCGCATGACACCTGTCCCGGTACCGGGATGGGCGGGGTCGCTACCGCCTGTCCCTTGTGCTCGAGACGAGTGCGTGTACTTTGACTGGTGGACTTATTGACTTTTGGGGGGAGGCCGGCCTTCTCCCTTTTATTTAACCCGATTTAATTGTTGTTGTTGTTTTTGTAATTGTTTTGTTATTGCTTTGTTATTGTTATTGTTATTTCTTTTTATTGTTTTCTGTTTAATTTTTTAAAGTAGCCTAAAACTAGGCTGTTTGTTTACGGCAACTTATGCCTTAGTCGGCAGTCGACAGATAGCCCCTTAATTAAAAAAACAAAAAAAAACCACCTTCCTTCGCCCCCTATTTTTAACAATAGTGAATAGCAGTTTGCAGAAACTAAACCAATCAATCAAAGTTTTCAGTGTAACCTTGACTTCATGGGACAGCAGAACTTTGTGTCAATTGGTTGACTAGAAACCAATAAATAATTTGTAGAAGAGTTTCTACTGAGATCCGGGCGTTTGAGAAAAATGTGCCATTCAATGCTGATTTAAAAAAAAAATGGTGCTCACTTGAGTCACGTTTAGTTTTAGAGCATCTAAATTCAAAATGAGGGGTTACATCTAATGTCCGCCCACAAACCTCGCAATCACTTTTAATTTTAACTAAATTATCTCAATCCGAAAATAGTTAATAATTTGGAAATAGACGATGGGCAAACTTTGCAAATAGATACCATTTTCAAACTGTGTAAAAGGCGTCTGTACTACACCCAAATGGTTAAAAAAAAGTAGTTCCTTTAAATGATCTAGCTAATTAGATTTAAATGTATAAAAAGGTAATAAAAATAGTAAAATGGAGAAAAATATTAGAGATGTGCCGAGTACTCGGCATTGGCACCAGCATCGGCTAGAATCGGGCAAATTTGTGAGAATCGGCATCAGTATCAGCAAAATTTTGCCGATTCTTCGTCAAAATTTTAGCTTTTTATACAGTTTTGGTGGCTGAATTGGGCCAGACAACATACTTTGTGTTACTAGTTACTACAGCTTTATTAAGTAACACCTTTATTGTTTAATTCTGGTCAGATCATAGTATATGCTTTTAGGGATGCTTGAACGAAAGTAGCAAGCTACAGTGATATAATTACTAAAAAGTTAAAAAATACTCCCATATGATTTTTCTAATAAATGTGGTTTCAATGATTAGTATTTTGTCTTTGAATTTTAAGTCCTATATAGCGGTTCACCTACTCAGGGACATTTTATGGTGTTCCTTATGCATGGACATTGTCCATTTATCATGATATACTGGGCCTGTGTCAAAATGTATAAAGAAACTAAAAGAGATGAAAACAGTGGATCCGAATGGCTTCAATCCGAAATGAGATAAAGTACTAACTAATAAAAGAAAAGTGTAAATATACTAACAAAATGTTTAAAAAAACGAAGTAAAAAGTAAAAGGAAAGCAGTGAGCTGAGAAAAAATAAAAACAAAAAACCCCCACTAAAATAAAAGAACTTTGGCCAATAGCCATATCAAATATCTAGTATATAAGAAATGTGAAAAAAAGAAATAATAATAAGAGGGGTCAAAAATTAAAATTGAAACAAATGGCGTTTGGGAGGTGCCATTGGAAAGGTTATATACTTCAACACTCAACTAAACTATAAAAAGTAAACTAACACACCTAACATGCTGACACAAACGTCTCTTCAGAGTGATTTTCAATCAGAATTCTTGTCAGTGAATATAAAAACCTTAGGTTTAGTAACGAAATAAGGATGCAAAAAGCAATATAGGTGGCCATAGCCCTAAATACATCGGCGAAGAGACGCCTGTTTTAACCAAGAACAACCCAAGACGCACAATTCGCTAATTAAAATGGGTACAGATGCTATTTTTAATTTACATAGTTTACGTTAGGGATTTGAAGAGGCCTAAATTTCACCTCTAAAGTTGTTAGTACGAAAAACCAAGTCAGCGAAAAGTTCCCCCTCGAGCTAATGGTGGAGTAAAAATAAAAAACCATGCAAGTCATTTGGCTTCAAATAAGGTTGACCTCCATAAGCACACCCCGCAGCAGCGATCCCTCAACCTCCTTCCACGTTAATGGCTATATATATAGAAAGGCTAAGCGAAAAGTAGGAATTCAGACAGAGTTAGCCCCAGAGAAACGTTCTGTGTTCCCACGTTTGTTATAACCCAGTTACAAACCCGAAAAGATAACCATTTTCGAAGCCGATCGTTCCCAAGAGTACCCAGAAGACTAGTAAAATGCTAAATTCTACAAAGTTTTACCGAGCAAGGAAGACAATTTCTCGTTCTCGATGAGAGTATTATTCAACCAGAAGAAAGATTCATTAATCTAAAGGAATACCTATCGGGAGCCGTAGATAAGTGAATTGACCGGAAACCTCAGAATTTCCACCTATGAATGCGCATCTAACCAACTCCTATCTTTTTGGCTGGAGAGAATCTACGCCAGTCAGCTGGGATCTGCCTACCATAGGCCCCAAACCGCACTGAGATGGTGACGTTCATGCACAACTAGCCAACCCTTGAAAAAAATAGCAGTAACTCAAGCATTTTTTTAGTATTTTGTTGAATCTATCCACAGTTCGTATTGTTTGGTGATCACTGAATTTGTTAAAACGAACGGTGGCCCAAAGTTATCTGGGTAGCCTGTTGTAATATTCCTTTACTAAGCCAGTGAATTGAAATTTTTTTCGAAGATTAACATTTGTGTATTTAAGGGAGTGTAAATTAATTATTTTATGAGTCAAGCCTTATATTAATTAGCGAGTTAGTTTTTTAAAACTATTTTTTGTTTTGATTGATTAGTTTGTTGTAAAATAAACTATTATTTTTGGTTAATGTTTCCATCTATCGCGTAAATGAAAGTTTTGGCAATATTAGTAGTCAATTCAAGATTCTACCTTAGTTTGTGATATTAATCCCTTGAAGCGGTAATAACTGCCTTAATCGAGTACATATGAGGTGCAAGGCACCATCTTTTAACCTCAGCATCGGTCAAAAATATATATAAAACCACTATATAATAAATTGGTATCAGGTTTTAGAGGTTTATAAATGACCCTACCCCCCCAAAAAATTTAGTTAGTCGTTTTGCCCCTTGTTGAATAAGAACAAATTATTGCCAAATCGTACAAGTAGAGATAAACACAATAGCAAGATAAATTTGGGTTAAAATTTTTGTGTGTGGCTAATTGAAGGTATTCAACCTGTCAGGGGTTGAAAAAGGAAGTTTTGTTTTGGTGCCAATTGCTAACCTAGTTAATTTAAAGGTTAGGTTAAGCAGAGCGCTAAGTGTTTAGTGGTGGTATAAGTTCCATTCGCTTTAAGTATGCCCTTTATCAATTAGTTGAAAATGTTACCGCGCCCCTCCCATAAGAAACATCCCCTTCATCAGCCTCTTATGCGTTCCCCTCAGATCCACCAAAGTGCCTGGTAAATTGCATAATAGATATGAGATCCCCCAGGAGAGTAAAATTTGAGTCTGGGGCGGTAAATGGTCATCTGTTGAAGCACTCTTACCTGGTCTAATGCCCCAAAATATTGATCGTAATTATTAAAAAGATTTCCTTGCCTATGAGAGAGACGAACGATGCTATGTCAAAACGTTAGTAGTGCCATTATCGATTGTTGATGGGAAGAATTTTTTTTTTGCAATGCTCGGCCTATGCGCTCTTAATACTCGTATATGTATAAATAGGATTAATCTTCGCACTGAATTGGGAAGTATATATAATGTCGTGGCTAGGATGCTTGCATCTTAATTGCACCCGACAGAATGAATTGAATAATATTACGGAATTAAGCACTGAATTAATCACTTGTAATACTCAAGGTTATGAGCTCAGGATGGAAATTATAGTTAACGATTAAACTGGTGAAGTTGTAGCGGGCCGAAAATCTAAACTAACCCCCAATCGATCCAACCCGCTTCAGACTTTCCATTCACACCTTGCGCTCTCAGTCTAATCCAACACTTTTCACTTGAATGTCCTTCCATCGCACAATAGCTACATACATTCCTCTGGTCACGACACATCCTTGCATAATGACCAGCCTTTCCACAATTACCACATGCATATTTGATACTTTCCCCAGCAGTTGCTTCACCATTCAACCTCGGACAATCTTTCTTCAAATGGCCTATTTCTTTACACTCGAAGCACTCTTTCACACTTTCCTGGCAATCCTTTATCATATGCCCTTTCTTACCACACCCAAAACACGCACCAGATGTCCACCTACATTCTGCCAACATATGACCTTTCCTTCCACACCGACGACATTCCACAATCTTTCTCACACCATTCGGTCTCTCATTTGCTGGGACATACCTCGGTTTCTCTCTCATATATCCGTTCCCACGCTTGAAATTCATCTGCCCCCTTCCATTCGACCACCCTCCATTTGCCCATCCATTCTGCCGGCCCAGGAAGTTTGACATCACTCCAGCTGGTGCAGCCTTCAGGGCATCCCTGTAGCTGACAAACTGCCGGGGTGGATGAAAGCTCCTGGGCTTCTTACCCCCAACATTCACACTGTACCATCCATCCTCTTCTAGATCGCTTTCATCATCAAATCGTCCATCTTCTAACAGTTCCAACACATCCTCCCACATCAACCGTTCACCTGTCAGTCTCACTCTCTCCTTTCTCTTTCCACCCAGCCATTCACTCACCTTTCGTGGGATCGTGTCCAAAAACTTCCTCATGAGTGGTTTACATTCATTTACATCATCATCACCATACCTCGTTCTTGCCATACTCTCAAGCCTATGTGCATACATATTCACACTTTCACTCTTCCCCATTCGAGCCTTTTCAAATTCATTTACCCTTTTATACTTCACACTCTCTTTAATTCGTTTCACCTGTCCAATCATCCGCTTCTTCACCACATCGTACCTTGGTTCCCCCACACTTGTAATCACGCGGAAAAACTCCAATACTTTTCCCTCCAAACATTCCCCCAAAACATTCATCCAGTATCCCTTATTCCCTGGGTACTTGAGCTTACAATATCGCTCAAATTCCCCGAAGAATTCTTCCACACTTTTCCCACCATGTAATCTAAATCTATCTATCTTTGGCACTTCCCTTATCAAAATACCCTTTCCCACATTCACTTCACTCTCACTTGAGCTGCCTTCACTCTCACTCATATCAATCATACCATCACTCTCTCCTTCATCCGAGTACAATGAGTCCACACTCTTGCCTCTTACCTTCCTATCCTTCCCCTTTGCACCACTCTTCCTTCTTCTCTTGCATTCAACTCTCTTCCATTCTCCGTCCTTCCTATCACTCATAATCACCCTATCCTCTCTAGACTCGCACACACTCCCATTGATCCCATTAGTCTTATTCCCTTCAGTCGGAGCAGGGGTCAAGGTCGAGGGTCCTAGGGCCGGTCCTGACCCCTTCATCATGTCATACAGGTCCTGCATCCGTCGGTCCGTCTGATCCTGTCGGTCTCCCATTTCCTTCTTCATCCTATCAGTCTTTTCATTCATCCCTTTTATTTTATTCTCCATTCCCTCCATCATTCCCCGTAACATTTCACACTCCTCTTCTTTCTTTCTCAACTCCAGTCTCAATCGCACTACTTCTTCATTCAACGTTTCCGCTACAGCCATTGTTCCCAAGTTAGTAAAAAAAGATAGGAGAAGGGAAAAATCAATCAAACTACTTGTCACACTAATTGGGTATGGACTGCAATCCAATCCAGTCACGCTCCCAGTTTCGAAGTCTCACGTCCCTATTCGGGCGCCAAATGTAGCGGGCCGAAAATCTAAACTAACCCCCAATCGATCCAACCCGCTTCAGACTTTCCATTCACACCTTGCGCTCTCAGTCTAATCCAACACTTTTCACTTGAATGTCCTTCCATCGCACAATAGCTACATACATTCCTCTGGTCACGACACATCCTTGCATAATGACCAGCCTTTCCACAATTACCACATGCATATTTGATACTTTCCCCAGCAGTTGCTTCACCATTCAACCTCGGACAATCTTTCTTCAAATGGCCTATTTCTTTACACTCGAAGCACTCTTTCACACTTTCCTAGCAATCCTTTATCATATGCCCTTTCTTACCACACCCAAAACACGCACCAGATGTCCACCTACATTCTGCCAACATATGACCTTTCCTTCCATACCGACGACATTCCACAATCTTTCTCACACCATTCGGTCTCTCATTTGCTGGGACATACCTCGGTTTCTCTCTCATATATCCGTTCCCACGCTTGAAATTCATCTGCCCCCTTCCATTCGACCACCCTCCATTTGCCCATCCATTCTGCCGGCCCAGGAAGTTTGACGGAATTAAGCACTGAATTAATCACTTGTAATACTCAAGGTTATGAGCTCAGGATGGAAATTATAGTTAACGATTAAACTGGTGAATTTAGGGGAGGGGATAATTCACTTTAACAATACCTTTGAGATCGTAAGTATTTGGAGAATGACGGTGAATGTCTTCTTCTTCTGACGATGTTAGCACTTAGTCCGATCGTTCTAGGTTACCGAATGTGTGGCGGTAATCCTAGATCGGTGTCCTGATATAATGGTCCTAGGCGGATTGCGAAGGCGAGTCAAACTGTGACTCAAATCGGAATTCTTCTCCTCGAAGTGTCTGTTCCAATTATTGGCACCTGGAGTGGGTAGCCAAAAATGATTACCTAGCTGCATCTAGGGTAATCCGCAGAGAGAGGTCCTGTGTAACCTCTGACTCTGAAGGGGGGGAGGGTTCTGTGAGAAGTTTAGCACCTTCAAGTACCCTGATGGCAACAACAAATTCCCTGAAGTTTCTTCCTTGCAACGGGCGAAGTGTTTCCTTTGTGGGACTAGCTCCACATACAACGTAGGTCCAAGATCTTCTGTCCGACTCCAGGGAAAATTTCCCTGGAGAGAGCACCGGATTCTCATAAAATTCTTATCGTCATGCAAAAAGATCTTTTGTCTGCCACCAGTACATGCCAAACATTCACACCTCGGCACCATCCAAGCTTTCCTCGTCTCAAGCCGCAGGTGCATGACGGTGCGAAGAAACTCGGGCCTTCGTCGGCTGGCAGGTGTCTTTTGAGGCAGACATTTTCCTGTGTGCTCAGCCGCGAATTTGGTTATCTCAAAGGCGCGAAAAAGGGTGAAGGGAAATTGATGCGAAAAGGCGAATTTGGAATAAGGTGGGGGGGGGGACATGCAGCTGCGTCGGTGTATTTAAGTATGTACTAATGCATGGAGGTATTTAGACTTCTACAGGTATATAGGCTATTCCTAATATGAAAGCAAATTAAATAAATTCTGTAAAGATCCATATTCATTTTGTATCCTAAAACCTTCCATCAAAAGCTATAAAATTCCATAAACTCAATGGCTATTGAAAAGTAAAAAAAAAAAACACTAAAAAATACTCCATTGCTTTGTCTATTGGCTTCCAAATTCCAAGCTTCCAACAGTTTAACAGGGGAGTAATATAGTTATGGAAGCTAATTATAAAGTATCTAATAAATTAAGCATAATACACTAAAAACAAATATTAGGCAGAATCGGCATCAGCATTGGCAAGCAAGTATAAATAAGAATCGGCATCGGCAAAATTTTGGAATCGGCACAACTCTAAAAAATATATTGACAAATAAAAATGACTCCAAATGAGGATAATAAAAAGATAGTAAGTGAAAAACAAAATAAAAATTCAAATCAGTCATTTCTGACGTCAAACCCCACCCCACCCCCACCCCCATTATAATTCGCAAAATGATTAAAGGCGCTGACATGATTTGGTTAAATCATTCACCTCTGTAAACGTTAGGACATTATTCTATAAACAATTATGATTATATACTGGGGGGGCTTTGCCCCCCAATTTATTGAAGCCTAGGATCATCCTAGTATGGTCTCCCCATTGTGTTTACCCCCACACAAGCTGTCCCCCTAAAGTACTTCAAAAACGTAAAACATTTTAGAGCACAGATGAAATAGTACATCCCATTGTTCGAGCCGCCAATATAAATATTTATCAAAATAAAAAACTTAATAAAACTAAAAATCTAAATTTATTTAAATCTTCTAATAAAAGACCTGTTACTAATGAAACTGAATCTATAAATAAAAAAGTAAAATAAAATGGATAATAGAATGAAGAACATAAAATTTCTACAATGGAACTGCCAGAGCTAACAAACCCCACTTGTGGTTTACACCCGGCATGATGTCTCCGTTCTTCCTTTCTCTTTAGATACCTCCTTTCAGGCAGGGGCTGTGCAGCTGCACCTGGATAGGAGGTATACTATCATTTCTGCGTACATTCCACCGTCAGTTGACTTCGACGCGGGAGACTTCCGCCGCATCGTGGCACGGTTGCCAAGGCCCTATCTCTTGCTTGGAGATCTGAACGGCAGGCATCCTCTCTGGCGAGATTACTCCATAAATCCCAGGGGACAAGTCCTTGCCGATCTGATCGAAGAGCTTGAGATGGGTGTCCTAACCGTGGATGAGTTTACGCATCACTGTCCGAGAACCGCTTCATTTTCTTGCCTTGACCTATCTTTGTGCTCTTCGGATGCACATGCTGATTTTGATTAGGGGGTGGTCGATGACCTCCATGGTAGTGATCACTTTCCCATTCAAATATCATTTTCAGGGCAACTGCCGCCTGAGAGACCACCTTGGTGGTTCTTGGCGCGGAAGCGGTGGCCTGAATTTCAGGAAATGACTAAATTCTCTATCTCAGTCGAGGAGTTTAGGTTGGTAGATGAGGCCGTTGAGTTCTTCTCCGGCAACCTCATCGCCGTGGGCCTGACTACTATTCCTAGGAAGTCTGGCCATTTTGCACGCCGACCACTCCATCAAACAGAAGCGTTATGCCTACATGCAGTTTAAGCGCCACCTGAACTATTTCACTGTCGTGAATTTCATCTGGCTAGGGCTAGGTTCCGGTATATTTCGAAGCACCTTTGCCGCTCTACTTGGTGCGCATACGTGTCTTCACTTAACGGAAAGACCCCTTTAGCTGAGGTGTGGAAGCGAGTCAAAAGGACTTGGGGCAAGTTCTCGCAGGACCCCCCTCCCATTCTCCAGGAGAATGGGACCGCAATCTGGGACCCCGTGTCCGTGGCGGAATCCTTAGCGACCGCTTTTTCCGCATTCTCTAGCCGTGATGCTGCTCCGCCAGCATTCAATGCACGTCGTGATGTCGCGGAAGGCCGCCGGCTGGACTTTACCTTCAGAGGCGGAGAACCCTTCAATGACAAGTTTACCTTTAGTGAGTTGCGTTCCGCTCTCGCTTCGTGCGCGGACACCGCCCATGGTCCGGACGATGTCCCGTACTCCATGCTTCGACACCTTGGTGAGCGAGGCATGGACCTATCCCCCAATGCCGCGGTGGCTTCAGGTTGCTTTCTGTCATCTCCGAATCGGACACACTCGTGTGACGCATCGCTATTTGATGGAGGGCTCGCCTGCGCCCTATTGCAACGACTGCATCGTCCCCCAGACTATTTGACACATTCTTGTTGAATGTCCCAGTCTGGGTGATCTTCGCGCATGATACCTGTCCCGGTACCGGGATGGGTGGGGTCGCTACCGCCTGTCCCTTGTACTCGGGACAGATTCGTGCACATTGACTTGTTGGCTTGACGACTTTTTGGGGGAGCCCGGGCTTCTCCCCTTTATTTAAGGTTCCTTCCTGTTTTTTTGTTTGTTATTGTTTTGTTTGTAGGTTGCACTCTCCTTCACCGGGGTGAGGGGGCCCTTCCCCCGCTGCCGGAGATTGCTTCCTGATTGTTAAGTTTTTCCAATATTTATCATTGTTATTTTTTCATAATTTTATTTTAAAGCAGCCTAGTTCTAGGCTGTCGTGTTTTTCGGCGACTTATTCCCAAGTGTGCAGTTGCCAGATGGGCTCTATAGAATTAAAAAAAATAAAAAATCCAAATCAATTGTAATATACAATAATAAAAAAACTGCAGCCACAGGAATGAGTCCAGAATACTCCCCAAAGTTACCCTCCCTTCCCATATAATCATCTAATCTGTGCTTGAAAACATTCAAGTTTGGACTGTCTACTTTCTCAGAGGGAAAACTATTCTAGTCATCTACCACTTTATTGGTGAAATAATATTTTCTAACATCCAACCTGCACCTCTGTTTTTTAATTTTTAAGTGGTGACCCCTAGTCCTATTACTACCTTCCAACTCAAATAACTTGCTAAAATCCAACTTATCCATCCCAGAACAGATTTTAAAAAGCTCAATCATATCTCCGCTCACACACCTTCTCTCAAATGAGAACATATTTAGTACCCTCAGTCTATCTTCATATTCAAGGTGCTAGAGGGAAGGTATTATTTTTGTTGCCCTCCTTTGTACTGACTCTAGCATGTTGATGTCATGTCTAAAATGTGGTGACAATGCTTGTATACAGTACTCTAAATGTGGCCTAACATACGAGTTATAGAGTTTAAGGATGACCTCTACTCTTGTAGCTAACATTGCTCTTAATGTATCCTAGCACCCTTTTTGCTCTATTTTTTGCCTCAATACACTGCTTTAAAAATTTCAGTGACCTATCTACTACTACACTTAAGTTTTTTTCATCCTCAAATGAATTCAGCCAATGCCCATCCATTTCATAGCTAAATTTCCTATTATCCCTCCCCATATTAAGAACTTTGCATTTTTTAAGGTTAAAAGTCATTTGCCACTTCTGAGACCAAGCTAATAACTTATTTAAGTCACTGCACTTTAAAGCTACCCTCAACTTCTTTGACCAGCTGCCAATTTAGTGTCATCAGTAAAAATTGACACTGTTATTTACAACCTTCCCAAGATCATTTATATAAACTATGAATAATAAAGGGCCTAGTAATAATGTCCCTCCACTGTGACCTAATATCTATCCACAGTGACTCAACTTCTTCTTGCTTTATAGAATTATTTAGATTTGAAGAAATGCTATTTCAGATATAAATTATCAACCCACCACCCATCCTATCTCTCCTTTGACTAATGTACATACAAGGGGCAAATAATAAGTTTTGTGAATTGTTAGAGCAAAACAGAGGAAGGGGATGGCTGTTTGTGGGAGTGTTAGGACAAGTTATGACAAGTCAGGACCTGCAGCCGCATGCTCCTGCCTCGTCTATTTAAGAAGCAGTAGCTGATTGCAGATCATCAGTCACAAATTTTTCAACAATGGAGAAGGTTGAGCACCGCGCAGTGATCAAATTTTTGACCAAAGAAAGCAAGTATACAAAAGAGATCCATGAATGCATGGTTTCAGTGTACACTGACACCGCCCCTTCCTATGCAATCATTGCTTGCTGGAATAGGGAGTTCTGCCATGGTCGTGAGTCCCTTGAAGATGACCCTCATCCAGGACACCCATCAGACGTGACCAACGAGGACAATGTGGCCTGTGTGGAGAGGATGATCCTCGAAAATCGACGGGTGAAGGTCAAAGAAATTGAGCGAGAACTTAGAATATCACATGGAAGTGTTATCAACATCATCCACGACAATTTGGTCATGACCAAGGTCTCTGCCCGTTGGGTCCCTAGAAACCTCACGCCCCATGATTAACTTCAACGTCGTCAAAGTTCAGAGGAGCCGCAGGATTTGAGTCACGCATAGTGACAGGTGATGAAACGTGGGTCCATCACTGGGATCCCGAGACCAAGCTCGAAAGCATGGCCTGGAAGCACATGGGCTCTCCTACCCTCATCAAGTTCTGGACCCAACCCTCAGCCGGGAAGATCATGGCCACCATCTTCTGGGATTCTCCGACTCAATGGAGCAAGAAGAGGGAGTCTTGCAGGAAAGTGTCCTCAGTGTCACACTCTTTGCCCTGAGAATCAACGGCATCACTGGGGTGCTGCCAGAAGATGTTCTTGCTATGTTCTATGTGGATGACCTTTCAATTTCTTTTTGCGTGGCCCAGATGCCAACTCTGGAGCGTTGACTCCAATATGGATTGAACGGCGTCTCTCGCTATCCAAAAGCGCACAGGTTTCAGTTTTCCTTGGCCAAGACTAAGGTGATGCACTTTGCCACCATCCATGGCTCCACTTTGATCCAGATGTGTTTCTTAATGGGGTACGCCTGGAAGTGGTTGAATTGCACCATTTTCTTGGTCTTGTATTTGACTGATGCCTCACCTAGGAGGCTCATATTTGCAACCTTAGGGTCTCTTGGACCCGCATCGTGGATATTCTCCGTTCCATGATATTCAGCGCTGATAGGGCTACTGCCTTACTTTTTTATTGATTCTTTGGTCATTTAAAGCTCGACTACAGATGCGAGTTTTATGCATCCGCAGTTGAGTGTGTATGGTGACCGGTGCCTTCCGCACTTTCCCAATTGAGAGCCTACTAGTTGATGCTGGGAAGATGCCACTCGCCCTACGCCGTGTACAATGCCTTATTTGCCTGTACTCAGTGAGCCCAGTCCCAGCCTAGCCTCTTCTTGCCTATCCGCTAACACTCTTTAGCCTTATCTGGCAATTTCTTTCTCAACTCTATTACTCCCTCTCTTCAAAGTCTTTGTTTTGATGGGATTGGACTTCTCTACTCACGTTCAATCCTGTGTTAGTTCCAGTCGGCGAGAGGTCTGATTCTCAGGAGTCTGTCTGGCTTGTTCCCCCCCCCCATCAATACTTGCGGAATATTGGCGGTTATCAAACCATCTCCTTCCACCCCTTTTTAGGGGGCCGCCAAGAAGGGGTAAAACTTCACAGTTGGCATTCGGTTTGCAGGACCGGGCCGTGGATGGGAAAAGGGTTCAGGCCCACCAGGTATATCCAGCATGGTCCACCAGGCTTACCTGGAGGTTACCTGGCAGTGAAGTCCATGGCCCCCTCTGTAAGTGGCGCGCGCCTACACGCAACTGCATCATTTAGAACCGGCCCATTGTCTGCGCCAATGGGCATTCGCGGGGTTAATGGAAACCAACCCATAGGCCTTTCTTTTACAGTCTCGGGTCCGCTCATTTAGTGGATCTGGCAAGATGGTACTTTCGCGAGTGGTAGATTCCTGTTCATGTTTGAACAAATTCTTTAACAAATCCCTCTTAAAAAAAACAATGAAACCAGCAAAGAAAGTCTTAAGCTGCACATCCCCTCCCCTCTCCCCACCCCCTTTACTTCCCAGTCTGTCGAAGAAAATGGATGCAAATCTACTAACTCGAGGAAAGAAAAGAACACAAGACATGGATAAAACTGATGGTGTGGTGGAGCGAATATGAGTGTGTGTGTGATGGGCCATTCTGTCACCCCTTTCCCAATACCCTCTCCCTCCCTCTGTGTGAGCGTTGTGTGTGAATAACTGGCATTTAAATTTTGTTTTGTTTTTATTTTTATTGATGTTTGTTTTCTCTTTTCAGAGAAAAGAGTCAGATGTAAAAATAGATTGAAAGTATAATATTTATATACATTTCAAAAGAACGCTAGCGAGGAAGAGTATTGTCTGATTAAAGAAGATTTACTGAGTTCGAGCATAGAGTGGAGACTGTGTGGACGCAACCGTGGGACAACAAACTTCTAGCAGAAGTTGGAAAGAGGCCTAGAGGGTTTCTACCCCGACCCTGATAGGAGGGTTTACACCACCTCTCATGGGAAACCACGACCGCACCTGGTTTCACCAGCCCTCATCGTGAACCAAGAAATATACAACCTTGCCCTAACTCCGAGTGATACCCCTGCACCCGCTTTTTGTTTTAAAAGCATCGTATGGTGTTGATTCGAACTATCTTGTACCATTCAGTTTTTCTTTTCATTTTTTTTAGCGCACATTGTTTGACTCAGTACCGATTGGTGTTATTGTATAATTTTTGTTTCCTCTTTGTCAGTCGTAGTTTTTTATCTTGTTTTTTGATTGGGGAATTTTGGCCTTGTTTGTGGTGTGCACACATTTTTTTCATTGAGTTCTTATAACAAAATTCAATTTTCTTTTGTAATTACTATTGTATTTTTTGTTAGTAAAGGACTGTACATACAATCCATTTCATTCTCCTTTGATTTCTCACGTCCGGATTAGTGTAGTAAGCTGGTTGGATCGATTCAGGTTAGTCTAAATTTTTCGACCTACTACAGTGGGAGAACTTGAACCCACAAGATCGCCCCCAAAACAACTGGACAGATAGAAGGAAATTGCATAGAAACTCACCACCGCAAAAACGACAAAGTCAGTAAGAAGTCCGCCGGAAGTTTCAAATTCCCAGCAAGCAGCAGGTCCAGCACGATCCACCAAAACGCTACCTGAACTGCTCTCACTGCAGGTACTCCCAGGACAATTTGTTGATCGATCTTTCAGAAGATTTTACCTGATAAAACCAGAAAGCCAACAAACAAACCTAATGAAGACATGCATGGTCAAACGGAGTAAAGATTTCCCCAAATTAGTTCAACTTCCCAGATCACAATTTCCACCTCTCTTGCGTCAACCAGATGGTAGTTTACTAGTCGAAGTTAAAACAAAAGAGCAAGCGGAAAAACCTTAACATTAAAAGAACTGGCAGGAGACAAAGTAATAGTAACAGCACATCCCTCCTTTAACATGCGTAAAGGCGTAATAATAGAACCAGACTTCGCCCAATACTCAGAAGCGGAATTAATTGAAGAATTAAGCGAGTACTCTGTCACTCAAGTACACAGAGTACATAAAATGATTAACAACAGCAAGATACCAACAAGCACTTACTTCATATCATTTGACCTAGATATCCTACCAAAATATATATATTTAGGATGGCGGCACTTCACAGTTAGAGAATTCAAACCTAGCCCCAGAAGATGCTACTACTGCCAAACTTTTAGGCACTCTACAAACACCTGTTGTCGCAAGAATCAGGGCTTTGCGCCCACCTGCATCAACTGCGCAAAAGCACTACACCCTGAACAAATTGAAAATTGCCCAGCAAAATGTGTAAACTGTGGAGAGCCCCACCCAGCATCAGGCAAAAAATGTAATGTCTACAAATTCGAAGAAGTAGCATCCATACGCTAAAAAGAACGACTAAACTTTAGAGATGCCAGAGAAAAGGCACAGACTTCCATAGGAACCAGAGGAAACTTATGCCTCTGTAGTTGAAATGAGCAGAGTGACCAGACCCCCATACCACAGGGTTAAAGCAAAAACTCAACTGCCCCCTCCCGAGGAGCCTGCACCACAGGCCTCAAATATCGAACTCCCCTACCCCATGCATATGGTCGATAATCAACCATCTCCCCACCAAAAGCAGTTGCCGCATCGCGAGGCATCTGCACCCGATACCTCGATGCTAAACCGCACCCCTAGCAGAGAGGTAAACCTAAAATCACAATCACAGCAAATCCCTAAGCACATCAACCCCTACCCCAAACAAATGGACACTCAGGATATACCAGAGATCGTCCGCCAACAATCTCGGTCACCCCCTGACAGCATTTTGCCACCACCAATCAAAACGCCTACCACTGACATCATCTACGAAGAGAAGGTAGAACATAAAAAATAGACCCAAGACCCACGTGGAACAGACTTCATCCCCACCAAACACATTGAAGCTCGAATCATACCACCAACGAGCCACTTCCCTCACCCACCAACAGAAGCAGAAAAAAAGATAATCCGTCCTCCTATTATTGACGGAACACCAACACAGCCCTCAACAGTAGATACCCAAGACACAAACAAGAAAAACAATGACAAAGAAGAACCAAAACCTCAAAGACCCATCCATACCAGACTCCAGTGGCCACAGGGCCCTAATAAATCAATGGGCGCCACAACCTCTGCAAAAACCAAATTGCTCACTTCTCGAACCAAACCAAAAGAATAATGAAGCTAATCCAGTGGAATATCCGCAGAATCAGAGCCAACCGGGAAGAATTGAGGCTTCTTGTAGCGGACGAGAGCCCCGCCTGTGTCTGTCTCCAGGAAACCATGTTGGGAATACACCCACCTTGAAAGCTACCAAATTACAGTTGCGTAACCACCTCAATGCCAAATGATGGCAGCACATCTGGTGGCTGTCCCATCTACACCTATCAAGATGTTCCCACATTACCCATCAGATTAAATTCACCTCTGGAAACAATCGCCGTCTCCATGCACATCAAGAAACGATACACGATCGCAAATGTCTACCTCCCACTGACAGGGCCCCTTCTAGTCACCACCTTACGAGACTTGATCTCACAACTACCAACTCTATTCATTCTAATGAGGGACTTTAACAGTCATCATACTGAGTGGGGCGACAGAATATGCAACGCCAGAGGAAACGAGCTATCAAAGTTAATATAAAACCACCAACTTGGAATCATGAACCAGGGGGAAGGTACTAGATTTAAGATACAAACAGGTAACTTATTATCATTAGACTGGCCCTTTGCTCACCCAACATCACAGTGGATTTGAATGGAAAATCTTGGATGACCTAAAAGGAAGCGACCCTTACCCGATTATCCTGTCCTCAGACGAGGGATTACCCACCTCGGGTATACCACGATGGAGACTGGACCAAGTAAACTGGCTAAAATTTGACAAAATCACCTATATCCAAGTTGATGACATCCCGGAGACGGAGGAAGCGCTGGAGATCTTGCATCCATCATATATCAAGCAGGTAAAACATCCATCGCAACTAGCTCAGGACAACCCAGTCGGAGATCTACCCCATGGTGGAGCCCAGAATGCTCTGCCGCACTGAAAGAACAAAGGAAAGCCTACCTAACATACAAATGATGGCCAAATCCGACGACTAAAATGGAATTTAATAAAAAGAGAGCTAAATATAGATACATACTTAAACAAACCCTCCAGAAATCATGGAGAGCTTATGTCTCCATGATAAACTCTAAAACCCCCATCCACCGCACATGGGGCAAGATCCGAGAGATGCTAGGTAAACCCAGCCGAGACCCTACCCCTGTACTTCGGATAAATGGAAACACTATCTTAAACCCCATTGATTTAGCAGACACGCTAGCGACTCACTTTGCCAAAATATCAAGTAGAGCGAACACAACACCCGAGTTCGCCCAATACCGGTTGAAAAGGGAGTGCTCACCTGTAAACTTCGCATCAAGAGAGTACAAATCTTACAACGAAGAATTCAGCATAAAAGAGTTTGACACAGCTCTTGCCCTATGTAAAGACACGGCTCCAGGCCCAGACAATATACCTTATGCAATGCTACATCACCTAGGGGAAGGTGGTAAACGCTTCCTCTTAGATATATTCAATAAAATATGGATGGAAAATGCTTTCCCGGACACCTGGAGAAGGGCTACAGTTCTAGCTTTCCGGAAACCAAGAAAAGACCCAACCAGTCCCCAAAACTACTGCCCAATCACCCTAATCTCCTGTATATGTAAGCTTATGGAAAAAATGGTGAATGTACGCTTAACATCGTTCCTTGAAACAAAATCTAGCATATCCCTATTGCAGTGCAGATTCCGAAAATTACACTCGATAACGGATGCCCTTATCCGTCTGGAATCGACAATATGTAATGCATTCGCTAGGAAACAGCACTTAGTAGCTGTTTTCTTAGCCCTCAAAAAGGCATACGATATGTCATGGCGTTATGTCATCTTAAAAGCCCTACATAACCTCAGATTACGCGGACAACTACCAACCTTCACTCAAAATTTCCTAACCAACCGGTCCTTCTCTGTAAGATTAGGCAGCACAAAATCCAAATCATTTATACAAGAAGGCGTTCCACAAGGCCGTGTCTTAAGCGTACCCCTGTTTGCTATAGGAATCATTGATATCTCACAAAACCTCCATCAAGACATTAAAGCCAACCTTTATGTAGATGACTTCTCTGTCTCCCTAGTAGGTTCCGAAATGGCAACAATAGAACGTCGCTTCCAGATCGCCATCAACAACATCACAAGATGGTCTACTACCCATTGCTACCAATTCTCAGCCGAGAAGACCAAAGTAGTCCAATTCTACCGTCGTAGAAGGTGTATTAGGGAACCTGACCTATACCTATACCAAAAGAGGACTTCAGTCATTGAGAGCTATAAATTCCTAGGACTAACCTTTGATAGAAGGTTGACATGGTGTAGTGGGCCGAAAGCAACACTAACCCGGCGTTCCAACCTTATCCTAGAATTTATGAACCTTGAGAGCCCTGAGGAAGAATTGATTCGATTTAATATACAGTCCTTTACTTTACAATAAAAATACAGTTTTAATTACAGTTTATATTTAAAAAAAAAAAACCACCGGTGCGCATTCAAAATAAATATTCTATACAAATTGCAATTTTCCTAACCGAAAACAAAAATAAAATTGACAAGCGCAGAGAACAAATTTCAACAATCCAAACAAGGTCCACACAACAAATCAATCAAAACAACACCCGGACGAGAAGGCGCACAGGGCTATCACTTGGCATTGGAGGGGGGGGGGTAGTAGTAGTTGTCCAATAAGAAGGAGGACAAGCTCATCAGCCAATGCAGGTAGGCAGTGTAGGTAACGCCCTCCGTTTCAGGGTTGGGCTGGGCCGAGCACTTGCCTCGAGGATTCCTCTCACAGTCCGCTGAAGCTTCACTCTTTGAAGACACAGGATGCAATGCTAAAATGAGCCAGAGAAATTTTGGTATAGTCTTTCCAAAGAAAAATCTGGTGATGAACTTTGCTATCCCTTGTTGTTAAAATTAATGTTAAGCCTATTAGTATTTTAGCAAAAAAAACAATCTTACCTAGGGTAATATCCCAATGCGCTGGACAAATATATTTACAATTTAACTATCTAAATATTTAGAAAATTAGTTATTATTATCAGTTATTATTTGTATTCATAATATTACAAAGGATGTCAACTCAGATTGGAAGGCATTTGCGGATGACTTTAAGCTATGTGTTTGCTACCCAGTTGGATCATCTGTTAATGGTAATAATGCAGCACAAGCTCTTCAAAGAGACCTAGATTCTATATGTGAAGTCAGCAAATCATGGAATCTCAGATTGAATCCACTGAAGTGCTATGCAATGAGATTTGGCAGGGGTGCAAGTCATAATGATCCACCAATTCAATATTTTATTGATCAGCAAGCGCTTCAGTATGTTGAATCCTACAAGGATTTGGGTGTAATCGTGGACTCTTCCCTCAAATTCCATCAACATATATGACTAGTAACTGCTAAAGCTGGAGGACTGATGGGTGAATTGTTGAGATCCACAGTCTGTAGATCAAAGGAATTCATGCTATCTCTTTTTATCTCATACATCCGACCATTAGTTGATTATTGCTCTTGTCTTTGGAATGTGGGATACCTTGGAGATATTAGAAAGCTAGAATCGTTACAACGAAGGTGGACTAGAGAGATAGCAGGTTTAGAAGCCCTCGACTATGTGGCTCGCTTAAAGAGTATTGGTCTCCATTCTATACAAGGACGTTTGTTACGTGCAGATATGATAAAGATCTGGAAGTCCTTTAATGCAAATGTAGATGTTGGAATAACAGATATGTTTAAAATGGCGCGAAATGTTGGAACCCGTGGTCACTCGCTCAAGATGTCTATCCCAATCTGCAGAAGTGAAGTATTGAGAAGGTCATTTGCAGTGCGGCGAGTTACATTGTGGAATTCACTTCTACCTAATGTTGTTGGGACCACTTCCATCAGTACATTCAAGAGACTTCTGGAAGGGTTTCTGGGTGATGGATTGTTTGAGATTTCATGAGGAGGTTGCGTAGTGGAGGTTAGTAATTAAGGGTATGTCTTAATTAATTAGTCAATTTTTAAATTTTTTAGCTGTTTCCTTTTGGCCAAGTTTTTTGCTTTTCATTGTTTTTTGTGTTTTTTCTGTGTTTTTTGTTTTTACTTTGGATATGTTTCTTCTTCCTAATTAATTAGTCAATTTTTATTTTTTAGTTTCTTTTTGCCTTTGTTTTTGCTTTTTATTTGTTTTTGTGTTTTTTTTTATATACTTTGTATTTGCTTTTATTTTGGATAGGTTTTTATGTTCTGTTGTGTCTTTTGCTTGTTTCTTCTTCCTATTGTTAGCAGTATGTCTTATTTAGAAGCAGTGTTCTTGGTTTTTGTATTTTGATTGTTTTTATTTTTAATGATAGTCTTAGTATTAAGAGGATGTCCTTATTTTGTTGTATGGGTGTTTTCTAGATGGGCTTAGTAGTTGTGTTGTTGTGTTATTTTCAGTTTGTTTATCTTGTTTAGATTGTATTATTATGATGTGTAATCTAGTTATTCCCTGCGCATCATTCCATTGTGTCATTTCTTTTTATTGTTGTTCTACCATGGCCAGTGGTTGAGTGGCACAGTGGCATGCGGGAGTGTAGTGCCTCCGAGTCCCTGATGCATAATTCCTATGCCTAAAGGGGTGCAGCTCAGGAGGCTTCACAGGTGAGAATCACAGGTGAGAATAATAAAAAATCAGAAGGCAAATTATACTCACACACTCACACAGGGGTAGGGAAAGATATATGTAAAGGGGGGGTTGGAGAATGGCCCTACAGACACACACACACACCGCTCCCCCACAATGGGAACCACATATAAGAAACATTACAAACTCTTGTAAGAAAGAAATGAACGTCCTACGCATAGTGTCACCCCATTACTGGGGAGCTGATCGCGAAACACTTCTCACTCTCTACTGCTCCTTAGTGTGACCCAAACTGGACTACGAATGGAGATCTACTCCTCTACTTTCCCAAAACGCCTTGCGCTCATCAACCCAGTGGCTATAAATGTCTGTATGGTTACTGGAGCCTTCTGATCATCACCCATACTGGGGAGACACCACTAGACCTCCGTAGGATGGAACTCTCTCTACGCCTCTTTACCTGCATCCAGTGACTCCCAACATCGCCGACTTTGACTGCCGTCATCATAATATTTTTACAACATGCCTAACTCTCCCACAACCATTTGGAAGTAGAGTGCGACTATGGATGGAGGAAATCGGGGTAACGATGAACCCCATCCATCCACTTGCTTTCCCAGATATTCCATTTTGGAAATCAACTTTAAAGATATGCCATGGTAATATAATAAAACAATCAACAACTACTTCCCTGGGAGAGAAAATTCAATTCCTTACCCACACAGCAACACATATGGGTATACATATTTACACCGATGGATAAAAATTCATAGACAGAACAGGATTCTCGGTGATATCAAATAACTACACATTCTCTGAAAAACTACCTCAAACATTATCAATCTTCATTGCCGAGTGCTATGCCTTAAAACATGCAGTACATTGGGCATACAATAACCCAACATCAGATGAATTCACAATCTTCACCGACTCCTTCAGCAGCCTACAAACATTAGAACAAATGACAGACATCCATCCAATTCTGTTAGAAATAAGAAACTACGTATATAAAGCAGCATGCGATAAAAAGAAAATTTCCTTTTGCTGGGTCCCAGCACACATAGGGGTAGCTAGAAATGAGCAAGCTGATACAGCGGCAAAAAATGCCGTCCTTCGTCCAATCCGGCCCAATGATATCCCAATACCTAATGAGGACTACATCATTGCAATAAAGGCCGCTATTCAGGAAAACTGGATAGCCAGATGGGCAGATTTATATGGACTAAATAAGATGCGACACTTTTTCCAAAAGTTATTGCCATGGAAGCCTTGAGAACTCACCCACCGGCAAGAGGTATCTGTATGCAGAATCCGCATCGGACATTCACTACTCACACACACATACCCAATGGAGAAAGGCTATCCCCCCTATTGTGAAGATTGCATTCTACCCCTCACAATTGCACATCTTATCGCGGAATGCCCAACCTATGCAGAACTCCGATGAAGATACATACTCATTGATGGTGGGGGTACCCTCAATATCCTAAGATCTGCACTAACAGCTGAAAATATCCACCGTTGCAGCGGAATCATCCGCTACCTCGAGGAGACAGGACTATTAAAGAAGCTATAGATAGGTCTCCAGTAGCATGATCTAAATTTTAATGAATTTTAATTATTTTAACACATTATCATACCATTTATCCAACTAGTACTTCAATCATCACTGCATAATCACCACCTCATGATATTAGACTCAACTTTTATAACTCATCTTTAAGACTTCTTACTACAAAAAAAATTATGGTGCAATCACCTTGCAGTGAGCACCAAGGGACTTGTAAATAATCTATCCATCTATCCATCCATCCCTCATCACCAACAGCTCTCACTGCATCTACAGCTGATTTTGACAGTGCCTATGCTGCCGAGAGACGCCAGTCATATCCTAAGCCCTTTGGGTTTAGGGCCTGGAAACTCCTTCGAGAGCTAGGTATAGCTCAGGTGCCCCTGGTCTTGCCTAGGATGCCACCTTGGAGGGTACCACCTTTGGCTATTTGTTGCTATGCCTCTGCTCCCAAAGCTTCTACAGTGCTGAGAGTATTGCATTCGACCTTTTTGGAGCATACCTTGTGTCACGCTGGAACTGTGCCAGTGTATACAGATGGCTCCAAGTCCGAAGACGGGGTCGGCTTCCACACCATATCCCCTCTGTTTGAAGTCAGCGGGGCTCTGCCAGGCACTGCATCTGTCTTAACAGCTGAGCTGGTGGCAATACACCACTGTTATTTTAGTAGGTCACACGTTCCTGCGCTGGGGGCAGGTGAACCTCTCCCCAATGCCGGAGCTATTGTTTTTTTTTTTTGCATTGTATTTTAAAAATGCCTAGTATTAGGCAATGTTGAATACAGTGACTAATACCCATGTAGGCAGTTGCTAGATGAGCTCTTAAAAAAAAAAATTCAATGGGCCATATAGATCAAACACACCTTTCTGGTGAAATATAAAATATATTATTTTAGTACTTACTAGTGTTTGGTCCTTAAGTGCAAGAACTGTTTCAATTGAAGTTGCAGGATTTTCTTCAACCAAGCAATCACTCTCCAGATCTCGAACTGAAGATATGTCACTCAAATCACTGATTGAAGATGATTCAATTGATCTTGCTTTCAGTGGTTTTAAGTATTGTGTTTTTTTTTATTATTAGTGTCCAACAGTTCACACACTTTTCTAAGATTGTTTCGTGCTTCTTGTGTTTTTTAGTAGGGTCTTGGCAGTATTTCAAGTGATGAACCATTGTATTTTAGTGAATAGGCCTAATAGCCAAGATGTAAATTTCACTAAGTAATTTCTATAAATCTGTAATTTTAAGTTATACAATTAGATGACAGTTTTTAGAATATAGTTATATGCAATATTTTAATTCTTGATATTCTTTGAAGCTCATTAAAAAACAATAACAACCCACCACACACACTGCTGGCTGAAACTGTACTACTCGTAACTTGTAGGCTAGGAACTAAACTATCTGTGTTGATTCTGTACAAGTAGCAACATATTGCAACAGAATTGTTTAAGCTACATGTGAGCTTTGTCTTCCCCTTTCACTACTTTAACTATATATTATTGGCAGTGAATTATAATTTTTATTGAACTCTTAGAGTTCAAGATCAAATTGATATCAAAGCTATAAAATTTGAACGAATTAACAAACAATTTGTAAATATGGTGTTTACTTATAAGTTAATTACATAAAAAAATACCAAGATAAACAACCTTTTTATGGTTGTTTCTAATAGCCAACAGCTGTACCTTTGTTTTTTATATTTAAAAAAAGGTAATTTTAATTTATATATGTCAAATTAGGAGCTTAAGTGTGAAAAATATGTAGATTTAACCGACAACTTATAAATATGGCACTCCATTATTTGTTAGTTACATGAAAACTGCTACCATAAACAAACCTTTTTTTAACTGATTCAAATAGCCAAAGTATAGGCCCTAATTTTTGACATCTATAAATTTTTTTTCAATTTTGATATCCCAGAGTCAAATCTTGACCAAATTTTTGAAAATTTATGATTGGTTTATTTTTTAACCTAGAGTTCTAAAACTCTCATATTGGGATTCCTCGTCTTTTTCTGATTCTAAATATATATACTTTTTATATAATTATGACCATTATTACCCTAGTTATGGGTTGCCAAATGTTAGTGACTTCGCATGTGACCTCAAAATGCCTGAGGTCATATCCTGAACCATTGGTTAGATTTACCTTAAAATTTCAGACTATCCCAACTTGGTCCAGCAACACCACACCTGATCGACCTGCACGAGAGGACCACTCACCCGCCTGCCCACAAGCTCACACCAATACTCACCTCCAACACACCCAAGGCAAAGAAGGTTAAGCAACTGGCTATATCAGCTGCTGGCACATGTTATGAGTGGGCATATTTTGCAGAATGATGGTCTGACTACAAGGCTGCCACACGACTAGGCTAAGATGTTTTTTTAACTACTTGAATTCTGCGATGAGGCTCTCAGGAGAAACCTCACACAGACCTTTGTTGCCCTTGCTTCTGGTAATGAACAAAGTGTCCTCACCCACATCAAAACCACTGGGCCCCAAGAAAGTGTCCTGGTTACTCAGATGCAACTGCAGCAAACATGCCAAAGTCGTGATGAGCCAGTAAGGGCCTCTGTTGGTCAGGCTGGTGTCTGCAACTTCATGGTGGGTTGTGTGTGCGATTCCAAAGTTTGACTATAGTGATATCAGGGGGCTTGAGGATTAAAAAAATCTGCCTGGACATTCTCAAAGAGTTAAGACAAAGATGTCTCTCTTGAGGAAGTCATCAGGTACATTGAGGCCAAGGAGAGTGGCAAGCATTTGGCTGGTTGCCTCCACGAGGGCAAACCAGATCCTACAGGTGGTAGGAGAAGGGACAAACTGAATACCAAACCCGTAGCTACTACTGGAGGCTTGGTCACGGGCATAGCTGGCAGGAATGCCTGAAAAAATGCACAGCATGTGATCATACATGCACCAAGTGCTGTATCCTACATCACCTCAAAGATGTTGTCAAGGACAACACTGTAAACATACCACCAGGCCCACCGGTCCACAGACTGATGCAACTGCTGCTTTTGTGACCATTTGTTCCATTGATGGTGTCCTGGCAGACACCTACCCACAGTGACTCTCAGCCCATTATTGAGATCTATGTCTACCACATCGATCTGTCCAACAATTCCTTCAATCCACCACCCTGCTATGGCTGACACTGGATGCCAGTCATGTCTCCCCAAGCTGGGCCTGGAAAGGTGTCACCTCATCCCTGTAGCAATGGAAATGACTGCCAATAACGATGATGTCGACATCGCTGGCACCCTCGATTGACTCTTGGGAACCTCCCACTCTGGTATACCGCATGAGATTCATCAGATGGTGAACTTTACAGAAGCATCTGATAGATTGTTCCTTTCAAAACAAGCCTGCTTTGCCCTAGAAACAATTCCCAGGATGTTTCCCACCATTGATGAGAAACACAGATCTAGCACCACTACATTTGAATCTACTACCAACACGATGATGCCAACGGCTGAACCATGCAGTTGCCCCAATGTGGGGAACCACCAAAGCCTCCCGCCTCACTCCCAGTCCCCGCCACAGAGAAAAACCACAAGACTGGAGGTGGCTGTTGTCACACCATGTGCCCATACATTGGCAGGTATGTTTAGGCACACATCTCCTGGTACCATAGAATCGATCTCCAGCTACTCAACCATGAGACACTGCAGAGGTGGCTGGTTAAGTACTACAAGTTAAGCAATTCCAACACATGTGAGCACCAACCTCTCCCATTGATGTCTGGCCCCTGATGTGTCCCATGGTGGACCCCGATGCTCGACCATCGACACAGCATATGCCTATTCCTATGCCCATACATTGGCAGGTACACCAAGGCACATCTGTCGGCCAGTAGCATAGAATGGTAGTATGCACTAAAAAGTCTGATAGACACAGATGTACATCAATCTCTAGCTACTGAACCGCTACACCACCCACAAGACTCATCACACCCAATCACCCTTCCATCAGGGATGCATGGTCCCACCAATCACCTACAAGACTGTCTTTGATGCATGGATTCCCAGTAAGTGAGCCCACACCACCATACCTCTGAGATAACTCCATTGTGACTGACCCAATGAGTCAAGCCACACTGCTAAGGTTGCCGCAAGAGGTTTTTGCTGGTCTACATGCTTATGACTGCATCTCTGCTCATGCTTTAAGTAGAGATGGGACAATTAAAAAAAAATTGTGATTCTGAATTTGATTCCTTCACAAAATCGAATATTGATTCATAATTCCTTCTGTGTAATAATAATACTCGATACTTAAATAATAATTAATAAACTTAGTTATTGCAAACAAAATTGAATATAGTAAACAAATAAATGTAAGATGAACATTGTACCTTAGTTTACATAGTATCTGCTAACAACTAATCTTCTGATATAGTGCCTTATGCTGGAAGTTTGGTATCATCAGTCATCACAACCAAGTGAATTTAGATCTTTGATAGCAAATAATGCACAGTTTATGTGGAAATTGTAATTCAAATCAGACTGATTTGATAATGTAAACTAATAATGACTAATGTATTAAATACTATTAATATTCAACTATTATGATATTGTTACTCAACATTTAACATAGGCTGGGAGTAGGAAGCGCGCGTAGCAATAGTTCCAAAACTTACTGTGAAAATGTAACAAAATTGGTAAAATTGTACCAAATCTAATTAAAACAAAAGTAAAATGGTATTTGTACAAATGCGCCAACTTCAGCAGCGTGGCTGAACAAATCTCTGACATCTTAGAATTGCTCAGTTGTTCTAAATGACACCTGAGCCCTGAGCAGGCCTTCATTTAACACTGATAAACAATTAAACATACAATACATTTCTTATACAGTTAGATCTTCACTATTAATTGATATTAAATAGTGATGCATTCTTGTTAACTAATCTAAATGTATTAGTAAATAACTTATTAACATTATAATTTCACTGAATAATAGTATATGTGAGTAGATACATAACTTGATTGACACTAACAGGAAATAAACAATGTTTAAAATTTTGATTTGGCCATTTGGTAAGTAGGAAAGAAAGTTAAAAACTTAAAATATCACTGTTGAAAGAGCCTGTACTGAAATTTTGAAGGAATCGCTTTCGAATTGGAAACTGGGATTATTTTTAGCAATTCTGATGCTGATTCCTCTGATGGCTTTCCCATTCTCTTTAATGACCTTCCCACTGACTACCAATTCTACCAGCTTTGATGGGGTTGTCCTCTACAATCACTACATCATCATACCGCTGTCCCTTCTGAGTCCTCCAGCCCTTACACTCAGCCCACCCAGGAGTGTCGCACTAGTGCACTGCCTTCATCACCATCCCAACCTAACTACCTATTTCAGAGGCTGTGTCTGATTACTTGCATTGCAAGTAATAGATAGAGCAACTTGCCTATCATGGAGGAGGCCTTCCCTCACCTTAATTCTTGCACAGAGGTGTGTCAAGAGCATGAAATGCTTGATCATGGACAATGCCAGTGGCAGGCTAGATACTGACAACTTTCAGTGAGCCATGCTCCAATACTGCAACCCTGTAAAGGCACAGAGAGTTTCCTTCCTGCTGATGGGACTCAGCGCTCCATCCATCCCACCTTAGCCTCTTCTCCTTTCTGATGCACTGTCCTCTTACCTTAATTTCTAACTTTGCATACAATCTACTACAACTTTCTCTGGTCAGTCTCTAATTTCACAGGGTAGATGCCGACCAGTTTTTTCTCATCCAACCATCCCAGATGAGGGGGGAGGGGACAAGGACCCCTCACCCCTGACACCAGTTTTGGGAGGTGAGTTTTTAACAACCTGCTTAACCCCCACCCTCACCTTCCTCACACACCCTTTTTCTCTCCTTTTCACAGTCTATTGACTTTACGCCATTCCTAAGATGGAGCCATCATATCGATGGGCTGCCAAGTCACTAGGCAAGCAGAGTGGCCTCAAATGGCAGTAGTTGGCTTTGCCAGCCCCGTGTTCACCCCTCTCAGAGTGGGCTACTGTGTGGGGTGATTAGCGTTAGCATCCTGTGCTAAAAAAAAGGGGTCACCATGCCCAATGATGAATTAAAAAACCCAGGTTGGAGCGCATCGATAGGGCCAACCCCTCAGGGGGTCGAGGAATGGCAGGGCCCATCAGTCCTTGGCCCCTGACATCCTGTACTTGTGCGCTAAGAGCCAACAGGGGGTCACTGTACATTCCCTCCCCCCTTCCTCAACGGATGCTGGTTCGGGGGCATTAGGTAAAAAATCTGTGATGTCTGGGGAGGGGGGGGGGCACATGGAGCATCCCCCTGAGATGGACATGATCTCTGAGGTGACCCCATCTGATGGCAGCATGTTGGCTAAGGACAACATGATCAATCAGAGGAGAGCTCTAGCTAGTGTGATTGGTAGAGAGCCGAAGGTGACCTGTTTCTCAGACGGGAGCCTTTTAGCAAATCCCTCTGAGGCGGACACTAGATGGCATGCCTGTGAGTGTGATGCTGCACTCTACCATGAACTTAGTGAAAGAGGTGGTTTATGTGAGTGGACTACTCCATAGATGACATCACCTTAGAGCGATTTACACCCTTCATGATGTCTCCTTTATTCTCGCTTTAGATAATCCCCTTTCAGGCAGTAGCTGTGCAGCTGCACCTGGATCGGAGCAGGGCTGGCAAATCTTTTTGGGGGCCTTTTCAAGTGAAATTTGAAAAAACCCAGGTTTTGTTTTGTTTTTTCAAAATTACACTTTCAAGAAATAAATGCTACTTATCATTATTTGATTCAAAATTCATATTTATGTTAAGAATTTCAACAAATATGTACAAATTAAGATTATTTCTCTGATAATGACTCATAATGCATCTCTTCTTCTACAGGTTATGGCTATCATGGGTGCCCATAATTCTCGATCAGTGATCTGTTACTGTGATCTTTTCTTACTATAATATAATTATTAAACTAAGTTATTATTAATATTATATAAAATTAAAATAAGCTATTATTTTTCTATGTTCTAATTTTTATAGCATTTGTTTTTTGAAAATCAGAATAAACCCATTTAAAAAAAACAAAAAACCTAGGTTTTATTGGGCTTTTTCAAAATGTTGTTTTTTTTGCCAACCCTGGATCGGAGATATACTGTATTTCCCACGTAAATTCCACCGTCAGCCGACTTCGATGCAGGGGACTTCTGCTGCATCGTGGCACAGTTGCTGAGGCCCTTTCTTTTGCTCAGAGATCTGAATGGTAGACACCCCCTCTGGGGAACCCACTCTATTAATCCCAGGGGTCAATCCTTGCTGATCTGATTGATGAGCTGGAGATAGGTATCCTAAATGTGGATGAGTTTACGCATCACTGTCTGACAACTGTTTCATTTTCCTGTCTCGATCTATCTTTGTGCTCTCCGGATGCTGTGGGCCTAACTACTATTGCTAGAATGTCTGACCATTTTGCATGCCGACCTCTTTCCTGGTTTGAGGGGCCCTCAAACAGAAGTGTTATGCCTACATGCTCTATAAGCGTCGCCCAAACGATTTCACTGTCAGTGAATTTCAGCATGCTAGGGCTAGGTTCCGGTATATTTTGAAGCATGCCCACTGCTCTTCTTGGTGGGCATACGTGTCTTCCCTTAACAGGGCAGAAATCTCAGGCCCCGCATCCGTGGCAGAATCCTTCATGACTGCGTTCTCTAGTCGGGATGCTGCTCCACCACAATTCAATGCGTGTTGTGATGTCACGGAAGGCCGCCGGCTGGACTTTACCTCCAGAGGCGGAGAACCTTTTAACGACAGGTTTAGTCTGAGTGAGTTGCATTCCGCTCTCGCTTCCTGCATGGACACCGCCCCTGCTCTGGACGATGTCCTGTACACCATGCTTCGACACCTGGGTGAGCGAGGGATGGCCTTTCTGTTAGATTTGTTCAACAGGATCTGGGTACAGGGTATCCTCTAGATTCGTGGTGAATCGCTTCTGTGCTCACTTTTTGAAAACCCAGCAGAGATCACTCTTCCCCGGCCGGTTTCCACCCAATCTCTCTAACTTCCTGCGTGCGCAACTTTGGTGGAGTGATTTGGAAATGTTAGATTAGCTTTTTTTCTGGCCTTGGAGGCCATTTGTCTTCTGAACAGTGCACCAACTCTAGAGCGTCGACTCAACAGGCATTGAACTGCATCTCTCACAAGGCTGAAATGCACAAGCTTCGGCTTTCTTTGGCCAAGACTAAGTTGGTGCACTTCTGCCACCATCCTTGGCTCTATCCTAACCCAGACTTATTTCTCAATGGGGTGTGCTTACAAATGGTGGACTCGCACCGTTTCCTTGGTTTTGTATTTGACCAACACCTCACCTGAGAGGCTTATATTTGCAGCCTTAGGGTCTCTTGTACCCACATCATGGATATTCTTCGTTCCATGATATTCATCGGTTGGGGCACTGATAGGGTTACTTACTGCCTTACTTTTTTAATGATCCTTTGTTTGTTCCAAGCTCGGCTACGGATGTGAGTTTCTGCATCTGCAGCCAAACATGTATTGCAGAAGATGGACTCGATCCACCACACCGGCCTTCACCAGGTGTCCAGTGCCTTCTGCACTTCCTCCATTGAGAGCCTTACTTGTCAATGCCGGGGATATCCCACTCACTCTGCGCCATGCACTGCATTATTCTCTTTTATGCCAAGCCCGGCACCTCCCTCAGTCCCCAACATCTCTAACTGCATCAGCAGCTGATCTTGACAGTGCCTATGCCACCGAGGTATAGCTCTTGGGCCTTTGTTGCCCCTGGTTCTGCCCAGGACACCACCCTGGAGGGTACCACCTTTGACTATTTGTCGCCATGCCTCTGCTCCCAAATCTTGTACAGTGCTGTGAGTATTGCGTTCAACCTTATTGGAGCATACTGTGTCGTGTTGGAACCATCCCAGTGTATACGAATGGCTCCAAGTCCCAAGAGGTGGTCAGTTTCCACGCCATATCCCCTCCGTTTGAAGTCAGCGGGGCTCTGCTAGGCACTGCATCTGTCTTCACGGCTGAGCTTGTTGCAATCCACGGCTCTGTAATGGAGATAATGTGATGTGCCCATTTCAGAGACTGGATTCTGATTTCTAGCAACTTACAAAGCGCCCTAAGTGCTCTTGGGGCATTGGAATCTCCGCATCCTTTGGTTCTCAATATCCATGACACCACTGTTTTGACAAGCCGGGTGGATGTTGAGATTATCTTCTGCTGGGTTCTTGGACATGTAGGAATTGCAGGGAAATAAGTGCACCAGTGAAGGTGCCAAAGAGTCTGCAAGAACTGGGACACCAGTAAGGTTGGCAAAAAGCTCAATAAAACCCGGGTTTTATTCTGTGTTTTTTCAAAAAAGAAATGCTACCTAGCATTAGAATAACATAGAAATAGAATAGCTATCTCTATTTTCATATAATATTAACAGTAACAGATCACTGATAGAGAATTTGGGGTACCCATGTCCCATGATACCCATAACCTATAGTAGGAGAGATGAATTATGAGTCAGTATCAGAGAAATAACCTTAATTTGATACATATTTGTTGAAATTATAAACATAAATATGAATTTTGAATAAAATAATGATAAGTAGCATTTATTTCTTGAAAAAAAAAGAGTAATTTTGAACAAAAAACCCAAACCTGGGTTTTTTCAAATTTCACTTGAAAAGGCCCCCCAAAACCCCGGGAATAAAAGACAGGTTTTTATGTTGTTTTTTTTTATTTGCCCACCCTGGCTACCAGACTAACATATCTCTCTTCCTCACACTGATTTCATGGCAGGAATACAGGGGAGAGCTGCTTGGCAAAGAAGATGGGAGACAGTTTAGGGAAAGTTAAAGTTACGTGACTGTTCCTATGGACATCCCCCAAATGCCATGACGGCTTCAGGTTGCTTTCTATTGTCTCTGAATTGGACACACTGCCTTTTGATGGAGCACTCATCTGCACCCTACTGTGAAAACTGCGTTTTCCCCAGACTGTTGTGTACATTCTTGTTGAATGTCCCAGTCTGGGCGATCTTCGCTACCGCTTTTCCCTTGTACTTAAAATGGGTTTGCGCACACTGACTTTACAACTTTTTGGAGAAGGCTGGCCATTCCCCCTTTATTTGCCTGTTTTTTGTAGGTTGCATGTTCCTGTGCTGGGGGGGGGGGAGGCAGGCCAATGCTGGAACACGCCTCCTTCTTGCTTTGTTTTCTTGTTATACTTTTTTAGCCCTTGTCTTTTTATTGTTATTTACATATTATTTGTTTTTTTGTTACTGGTTTCTTAATATTGCCTAGTAGTAGGCTTAGTCATGTATGGCGACTAGTAGGTTTAGTCGTGTATGGCGACTTATGCCCAAGCAGGCAGTGACTTCATCCTTATTCATCTGGGCAAATACTAATTACACACAGCATGGTAGGAGACCCCCCTTGTGTTGTGAGAGGAGTCACTTTGAAACTGCCATATATATTTGGCCAAATGCCTTTTCAAGCACACTTGCTCCTTTCCTCCACTGGTTGTTGACCATGTCCACATCCGTTCAACCAGTATGTGATTAGAGTGAATAGCTCCAGCGTGTCATCCTGAGCAAGTACCTGCCCTTGATATCCTGAGTACCTTTAGTCATGGTGCCTGGCCTGTCAATGACCTTGCAGATCAAGGAATGTCATAAACAACCCTCTGGTGGACAGAGACAGGATACTCTTCCCACTGCTGTACATTAACCTTGGCTTAATCAAATGGTTCACCAAAGCTCTGGAGAAGGATGGTGGCTGCTTCACTTGCTTGTGCCTCTTTTTTTCCAGGATTGACTATGGAGAAGTTGAAAGCTGGTATGTGTGATGGTCCTCAACCCTGATAGCACATCAGAGATTCAGAGTTTGAAAACTCAATGAACGTAGTGGAAGGCTTTTGTTTTGGTTGTGAAGAACTTGGTAACAAAAAAGCCAGGAACTACACACGAAACTTGTCACAATATTGCTGACTGCTTTCAGAAACCTCGGATCAACATGAGCATCAAAATGCAATACTTATTCGTACATATGGATCAGTTTCCTGAGAATCTGGGAATGATGAGCAGGAGAAGAGATTCCTTCAGGAATTGAAAGAGATGAAGACCATGTATCAGGCACGCTGGAATGCAGTCATGATGGTTAATTACTGTTGGACTCCGAAGAAAGAGATCCCTACCACTGAGAATTCTGTAAGTTCAAAGAAATGGAAATTCATGCCCTGAATTCTGAACAATGATGACCTAATATCTACTTTACATGTACTTACCTGTCTACTATTCATTGTACACAATTTTTGTAACATTTGATTAATAAATTGTGTTAGAAAATGTGTCTTATCTTTAAAACCTATTTCTGATAAGAAATATTATCAAAAATCAACCTAAAATATGACAAAGATGTAATTTAGTTTTAAGATCGGTTCTTTTAAAAACTGACTTAGCACAAAAACCTGACCTGATCGGAAAAAATGGATGTCATTTTTGGATTCAATGGTGCAAAATTATCCCAAATCAGTAAAAAAAACTGAGGCAACTTAGGGAAGTTTTTTAACCCACGGTAAATTGTTTGGATATCATTCCTCTTTCTCACACATCTATATAGGGATTTGATCATTTTTGCAGTATATAGGCATTTGATAGTTTTTGCATTTTACCCTCTTTTCTTTTTGCAACCATATCAACCCTAACGCATTTCTGAACAACTTGTAACTAAATTGTAATCATTCTGCCATTTTTCAGAGCTTACTAACTTATTTCTCATAAATCTGTTTTAATTTCAGAAAAATAGTCAGGTATGCCCTCAGAAAAAAACATTATAATAACAGATTCTACTGACAACTTGAGTCCCTCTTTTATCAAACAAAATGCAGTTAAAAAGGAGGTTGAAGTTTGTATGGTCACCTGGGAAATTAATGACCACATTGATGAATTGAGTGAAATTCTGCAAGGTGAGGGAAATCTTAATCATGCTCAATTTTATGAGATAGAAATTGTCATTACAGCTTGAAGAATTTAGTTCACGATTATTTAGCTCCTAATTTTGTCTTTGTTGTGCCTTATTTAAAATTTATATTGCCAGTAATATTTGACTATTTTTTTAATATTAAGAAAATATACATATTCTATTGGTCATGTTCAGTCCGGGCCTCCCATAGGGGTGCGCCCTGTATAGACTTACTCAGGGTATTCCCCTTTTCTTCCATGTGGCCAATTTTCTACCTAGGATTAAGGATCTACATGAAATGCCCTGTCTATTTAACTAGACATGCTACCCAAACAGATTTCACATTCTCTGTATTCCTGGGTATTCCACTTTCAAACACTGTATAGATAAATACTTTGAATCTAATCCCCCTTGTCTACCTCTTTCCAACACCCTGTAAGGGCCACTGCAATGTGTTCACCTGACTGCTATGCTGTCAGTATTCAGTGCCCCATCCAGCGCCAGCATAGCCTCCTCTCTACCTTTCTCCCTTTCTATAATACCACTCTTCTCCCTCAAAACATTTGGTTCCATTAGATAGATCTGCTCCCTCAAGGTTTGGATCTGGGCTTGTAGGTAACTAGTTACAGGGAGGCCTGATCCTTTGGGGCTGGGTCTTGCTTGCCCCCACCCCCTGGTAATCGCAGCGTAATATTGGCAGTTACCAACCCATCCTCACCTTTTTTGCTGCCAAAGAGGTTTAAACTCCCCAGTTAGCTTGAACCAAGAAAGGATGAAGTGGAGGATAATGACCCACCAGGATACATCCTGAATGGTTGCATAGGTTAACCAATATACAGGGCTGTCTGTGACCCATCTACATAGAGCTCAGGGCCCAAGTTTACATGTCCACTGTTATTTAGGACTGGCTCATTGTCTGTACCAACCGCCATCCACAGTGGCTATTGGAAACCAGGCTTTTGGCCCCTTGACCAATGAAAATCAACTAAACAGAACATACACATGGAGTCAGCACTGTTTTTGACCTAACAAATTATTTAAAAAACAACCCCCCAAAACTCAATGAAAACTATAAGCAAAGATAAAAGCAGGAGATCCCCAACCCTCCGTCATGCACCCCCTAGTTGCTAAGGACTAATCTTGGTGGAGGGGGCTTCCTTCTCACCACCCTTGATCCATAGAGGAGCTGTCTCAGGGGCCCCTCTTATCAAAAGGGGTATTCCCCCTCTCCAAAAGATACTGGTTCAGGGGGCTTCCCCCTTACCCCCTTATGCAGAGAGTTGCTTTCAGGAGACTAGTCTAGTGGCGGGGCCACCCTGTACTTTCTCAGAGGGCCCCAGAAGATTCTCTTTATGGAGAGGTGGCTTCTCCCTATCTAATCCTGACATGTTCGGGGGTTCCCCCTTTACTTCCTTTCAGAGTTTTCTCCAAGCGACTCTTCATGTGTGGCAGGGCCCACTAAAAACATCGCAAGGCAAAGGATGAACTGTCTTAGTTCTCGCTGGCAGGTGAACCACCTCAACTCCTTAGAGTAGTAAGAGGTGTTGTCATCCCCTGAGTATTGCCAAGACACCTCGTCGACCTGAAGTTTGTCACATTGATGGGAGCTGGCATACTCGCTCCCTTTCACTCCTCAATGCAGACTGGCTCCAGTTGTAGCGGGCCGAAAAATCTAGACTAACCCCAATCGATCCAACCCGCTTCCTACACTAATCCGGATGTGAGAAATCGAAGGAGAATGTAACGGATTGTATGTACAGTCCTTTACTAACAAAAAAATACAATAATATTTACAATGGAGAGGGATGATATATTAGAGATCTCTTTACTATTTACACACAAAAAATATAGCTAAAGTTTCCTATATATATGAAAAAAAAGAAGAAAAGAAGTCCCACTTATAAATATTATTAATCGATCTTAAGAACAATTAAAAAAATCAAACAAGTAACCCAAATAAAATTGGGACTCTACAGTCAATAAATAACAGAAAAAAATGGCCTCACGTGGTACAACAGAAATCTTTGTATTGAAAACTAGCACCTCCGAGCTTGGACTGAGATAACTGACCTGTTACAGTTGTGTGGCTATTTTTAGCCCTCCTTCCTCAAAGCTAAACTATTTTACATTCTGAAATAAGACAGAGCACGGCCTGGAACCTTTGTCCTATACTAGTGGCCTTAGGCTTTGATAATATTCTATCGTTATAGTTAGCTTCTACTACAAGGGTAAATTTACAAGTGCTGGTCCTTTTTATCTTTCCAAATTATGGCGCCTGGAAAGAAAAACCATCTTATAATAACATGCTAATGAATTTAAAAAAAAAACAAACAAACAAACAAAAAACAACAACAAACCCATTCCCATTCACACACATTCTTACAGAGGGAGGGAGAGGGTAAAGAGAAAAGGGGTGAGAGAATGGCCCCTTATACACACACTCACATTCACTCCACCACACCCCTCCTTCCTTAAGCCATTCGACCACAGTCACTCACTATACACACTCCATCCTTACTCACAGTACCTTTTATACTCAACCGCACCCTTCTGCACCTATTCACACCCGTCTACTGGTCCCTGGCTACGCGTAGCAATCAGTCGGGGTTGTTCATCAGTCATCCTGTCAGTCTCATTGTCACTATTAATTATCTCGTCAACCATACTCTTAGCCCTCATTACCAGTTCCCCCATCTCACGACAGAACGCTTTCATACTCTTCCGTTCAGAACCTTCACTCTTCATACCCCCATTCATCAGCTCCTCACTCGCAGCTCTCATCCAACTCAAGGTACACTCTTGTGAAACAGACAGGTCACTCACATCCCCTGTATTCTCAACAGGCATACCAGAAACCCCTTCGACTGGTTCCCACTAGAAACCTGAAAAATCAATCACTTCATCATTCACTACATCAAACTCACCCCTACTATTACCATTCCTAAAACTCGAAAAATCAGCCAAACTAGGTTCATTCTGCCCAAACACACTATCATTCATACTGTTCCCAAAACCAGAAAAATCAGGCACAGGCAGCTCACTCACTCGTCTACTTATACCAGCCAAATCACTCACCTGTTTTTACAAACACTCAATCTCTCTTTCAAGCTTCCCCATACCAGAAAGACTCTGCTCAGACTTACTTTCATTCATACTTGCATTCTTCCTTACACTCTTCTTTGTACGCTTTCTACTCCTCGAGACTAAGACCAACTCTTTCCCAGACAGATACATACTATCACATTCAATCTCATAATCATGCACTTTACCTCTCTCTCTACACAGTTCATACACTGGATGACTAACCAGGTAGTCAGGAGGTTCTCTCCATCTCCTTAACTGACTCTGATGAGCCTGCACTCTCTCAGTCATACCATCATTCAAACTCTCTAAAACATACGTCACCCCATTTTCCTAAACTCTCACAACTCTATAAGGTCCATCAAACTTCTCTCATCTTTGACACATTCAACTTACCCTTCACTTCTTTCACCTTCAATACTTTCGCACCCAATTCAAATGAACCGAACCTTTCATGTGCCTCATGCCATACACTCTGCTCACTTTCACTCGCCTTTCAAAATTCATCACAAACTGACATGGGGACATTCCAGTTGCACTATGCACAGTCAAATTATATGCCCACAACACTCTCCCCAGACATACATCCCAGTCATTCACTGTCGTACTTATCATTCTCAACATCTCACACAAGGTTCTTATAGTACATTCAGCCAATCCATTTGAAGATGGTACATATGGAGTTGTTCTCACATGCTCCACACCATTCTCTCTCAACATTTGCTCAAACACCTCTCCTACAAATTCAGGCCCATTATCACTCAGACATCTTCTAGGCTTCCATACACACATAGGAAAAAACAACTGCTCAACCGCACGCGCAACAGTCAGACTCCTTTTATCTCTCACAAGCGCTGCATACACAAACTTACTTTTATGATCAACCATCACAACCATACCAACATTCCCAGCACTCATACACGGCAAAGACACACAATCAATCACTACCAATTCAAACGGTTCTTTCGCATCAACTTTCAACATCGGGGGTTTCACTTGCACACCTTGCACCTTTTGCTTCTGACACTTTTCACATGTAGTTGCAACATCATTCACAACAGTTCTCAGAAACAGATGGAACACACGCTCCTTCATACACTCCCACAGCTTAAACTTGCCCATATGCCCATAATTATCATGCACAACCTTCACCAGACCAATCATACCAAACAAGGACATCACAGGTACATACATATCATCACCACCCTTCACATGCCTCACAAAATATACAACATCCATACAAACAACAAAATCCTTAGCATACCTTTAACTCACTTAAACACTCAGGCCATTCATTCAAATCAACATGCGTCATTACACACCTTTTCAACTCACTAACAAAAGGACACATCTCTTGCATCTCTAGAATATCATCACTTAAAATCTCATTCTCATCATCCATGACCACCCCAAAGGGGCGCGCCGATTTGCCATCCTGGCCGCCGTGCTGATGGGACTCAGCACCCCATACGACCCCAGCTTAGCCTCTTCTCCTTCCTTCAAAACACTTGTTTCCTCACTTTTCATACAACCTCTCTCACAACTTTCAATGTTCAGCCTCTAATTTCACAGGGTAGATGCTGACCTTCTTCTTAAGTCAACCGTCCCGGATCGGGGCTGAGGGGGGAGGGGACAATGTTCCCTAACCCCTGAGCTCCGGTCTGGGGTGGTTGGTTTTTAACAACCTACTTCATCCACACTAATACCTTCCTCACGTCCCCTTTCCTCCTCACTTCACCATCTATCTGTTTTTACGCCGTGTCCAATGTGGAGCCGCCATGCCGACGGACTGCCAGGCCACCAGGCGGGAGGGGTGGTCCTGAATGGCGGCACCTGGCTCTCCCAGGTCTGTACGCACTCCTCGCAGGGCGAGCTACTGAGAGGGGTGATGCGCGATTGCATCCCGTGTCAAAAAGAGGGTCACCATGCCCAATGATGAGTTTAAAAAAAAGACCCAACCCCCAACTTCCCATATAACATCGACGGAGCCGCCCTTGGGCAGCTCCAGCAAAAAAAATGGAGGTCCTTCCCCTGTGCTTGCTCAGGGGACCCTCCATATATCTCTAACCAGAGAGGAGGCTTACTCCTCTCCTTCGCTTACGGGTGTAGGGGACTCCCCCTCACCCCCTTCTCTGGAGGTGCTTTCGGGCGCCTCCCTTTTACCAGCGGCAGTCCCCTCTGTTCTTTCCAAGGGGACTGCCAAGAAAGCCAGCAGGCAGCCCTTAGCCAGCCGCTCCACATCGAAGCGGCTCGGTAGGGCAAACCCCCTTAGGGGGGAGAGGGAAGCCAGGCCCTTTCGGTCGCTTCCCTCAAAAGACCTGCTGGCAAGAATACTAAACCTTGCCGGGGTCAAGGCCCATGCCTCCCCAAAGAAGACTAGTGACGATACTGCCAACGGGACCTGCGATGTCTTGGGGGGATGGCCAACTGGAGGCCTCCCCTGAGATAGACATGGTCCTTGAGGAAACCCAGCCTCAGACGGTAGGGCCATCCATGGGGGAGAATCCTGGCTTGGCGCCAAGCACCGACTTCAAATCCACCCCGATGCAAGGTCCTCCTCAAACGGCTGGGGATTCTCAGGCAGTACAAGGAGGGGAGGGATCTCCTCCGGGTGATGCCTCTGCGACCACTAGGACCTTCTCCATTTCAGAGAAGGACCTGGCTGAGGCTGGTCCATCTGGCCTGGGGGCTTCTACCGGCGTGGGTGAGAAGCGGGTTCATTCCCCGCTGCCCTCTCCAAAAAAGAAAAGGACGAAAAAGACCAAAAAGACGAAGAAGACTTGGTGCTCCTCTTCATCCGCGGGTGCTACGGGGACTGATGGGTCTGCTGCCACTTTGGCAAGCGACCAAGCCAAGATCGGCACATCCGTTCCCCCCCCCCCCCCCCCGGGTACAGAGATCCTGACCATGACAAAGACCAAAAGTGCACAGGGCGGAGCCTTGATGACATCGGGGCCCTGGCGTTTTCGAGCCCGCTGGCTTCAAACGCTTCCTCGTTATTCGCTCCACTGATGGCAGCATGTTGTCCAAGGGCAACATGATCCATCAGAGGAGAGGATTAGCTAGTGCAATTGGTAGAGAGCCGAAGGTAACCCGTTTCTCGGACGGGAGCCTTCTGGCGAATGCGGCGATTCCCGCCGAGGAGACCAAGATAAGTGCTCTTCGGACACTTCATGGCACCCTGGTGAGTGTGACGCCGCACTCTACCATGAACTTTGTGAAAGGAGTAGTTTATGCGAGGGAACTCGTTGACTACTCCATTGAGGACATCACCCTAGAGCTAGCTGACCATGGGGCGGTCAAGGTCGAACGTGTGATGAGAAAACAGGGAGGGGCCTCGAGCCCCACCCCTACACTCTTCGTCACTTTCGACTGTGACAAGCTCCCTGAGTCGGTGCGTGCCGGTTGGTACCGCTACCGCGTGAAGGCATTCGTGCCACTGCCGCGGCGGTGCTATTACTGTCACTGCTTCGGCCATACGAATCGCTCATGTAGACATGCAAAGTCGGGGTTACCTGAAGTCTGTGTAAATTGCTCCAAGGTCGTACATGATAAGTCCAAATCGTGTGTGGTCAATTGCGGAGAGCCGCACCCTGCTTCTTCGAAGCAATGTGGTGCATATCTCCTTGAGAAAGAAATCCTGGCCATTCAGGCCCAGGATCGACTCTCATTCCGCGAGGCAAAGGACTTGGTCCTGGCGCGCCCGGCTCTGCCTGGGACGTCATATGCCTCAATAGTTAGAAAGGCACCCTCTGCTCCTGGCCCATCCAGGCCAACGAGCACGGTTGTTTCCGCGCCCATTCGGAGCCCTTCTGCGGGCTCTACCCAACCCCTGCGCTTCCCTGGTAAAGCTGGCAGCAAAAAGGGTTCATACCCTGCCCTGGCTAAAACCAGGGCTTACCCCTCTTCCCCCGACGTGACCATTTCCCGTAAGGCGAAACGGCCACCGAGTCGTTAGACTCACAGGAGGCAACACCCCTGAAGATGGTCGCTAGGCCATCTTCCGGGGTTCCTAAAGCTGTTCCCCGAAAGGAGGACAGCAACAAAGGAGCTTCGGCCCCTTTGCCCACGCCTCGAGGTGGAGCGAGTGGCTCGGAGACGGTGGTTCCTCGAAAAGAGGGTCCCCCGCCTCCGAAGCCGCAACGCCCGCCTAAGGTTTCTAGGCGGAGGGAGGAAAAGACTCGCATGGCGAGCCCAACCTCCCCCAATAAGTCCTCGAAGGCGACAGCGCCTTCAGCGCTTTGTCCGGCTAACAGCGCCCGGGGTTCTGCCCCCGGGAAGCGTACGGCCATTCCCGTGAGGGTCTTCAGTTCGAGGAGGGCCCCCTCGTCTCCTCCGAGCTAGGCCTGGAGGGCATATTCCTTCAATGGAATTGCCGTGGACTCCGGGCCAACTGGGAGGAGCTGCGGAGGCTCGTCTCATCCCGTTCCCCGTTAGCTATCGTTTTGCAGGAGACCATGCTAGGCGCGTGCCCCCTGCCCTTCCTTCCTGGGTATAAGGGTCTTGCGACCCCACCACCGCGGGATGGCCGGGCTGGGGGATGCGCAGTTTACACCCGGCATGATGTCTCCGTTCTTCCTTTCTCTTTAGATACCTCCTTTCAGGCAGTGGCTGTGCAGCTGCACCTGGATAGGAGGTATACTATCATTTCTGCGTACATTCCACTGTCAGCTGACTTCAACGCGGGGGACTTCCGCTGCGTCGTGGCATGGTTGCCGAGGCCCTATCTCTTGCTTGGAGATCTGAACGGCAGGCATCCTCTTTGGGGAGATTACTCCATAAATCCCAGGGGACAAGTCCTTGCCGATCTGATCGAAGAGCTTGAGATGGGTGTCCTAAACGTGGATGAGTTTATGCATCACTGTCCGAGAACCGCTTCATTTTCTTGCCTCGACCTATCTTTGTGCTCTTCGGATGCACAGCCTGATTTTGATTGGGAGGTGGTCGATGACCTCCATGGTAGTGATCACTTTCCCATTCAAATATCATTTTCAGGGCAACTGCCGCCTGAGAGACCACCTTGGTGGTTCTTGGCGCGGAAGCGGTGGCCTGCATTTCAGGAAATGACTGAATTCTCTATCTCAGTCGAGGAGTTTAGGTCGGTAGATGAGGCCGTGAGTTCTCCGGCAACCTCATCACCGTGGGCCTGACTACTATTCGTAGGACGTCTGGCCGTTTTGCACGCCGACCACTCCCATGGTGGTCGGCCGAGTGTGAGACGGCCCTCAAACAGAAGCGTTATGCCTACATGCGCTATAAGCGCCGCCCGAACGATTTCCCTGTCGCTGAATTTCGTCGGGCTAGGGCTAGGTTCCGGTATATTTGGAAGCACTCCCGCCGCTCTTCTTGGTGGGCATACGTGTCTTCACTTAACGGGAAGACCCCTTTAGCTGAGGTGTGGAAGCGAGTCAAAAGGATTCGGGGCAAGTTCTCGCAGGACCCCCCTCCCGTTCTCCAGGAGAATGGGACCGCAATCTCGGACCCCGCGTCCGTGGCGGAATCCTTAGCGACCGCTACTGCCTTACTTTTTTATCGATCCTTTGTTCGCTCGAAGCTCGACTACGGATGTGAGTTTTATGCATCCGCAGCCGAGCGTTTATTGCGGAAGGTGGATTCGATCCACCACACCGGCCTTCGCCTTGCGACCAGTGCCTTCCGCACTTCCCCCATTGAGAGCCTGTTGGTCGATGCTGGGGAGATGCCACTCGCTCTGCACCGCGTGCAGTACATCACTCGCCTGTACGCGCGAGCCCGGCGCCTCCCTCAGTCGCCAACAGCTCTCACTGCATCCGCAGCTGATCTCGATGGTGCCTATGCCGCCGAGAGACGCCAGTCATATCCTAAGCCCTTTGGGTTTAGGGCCAGGAAACTCCTTCGAGAGCTAGATATAGCTCTCGGGATGGTGGCGCCCCTGGTTCTGCCCAGGACGCCACCCTGGAGGGTACCACATTTGGCTATTTGTCGCCACGCCTTTGCTCCCAAAGCTTGTACTGCGCCGGGAATATTGCGTTCGACCTTTTTGGAGCACACATCGTGTCCCGCTGGTACCGTGCCAGTGTATACGGATGGCTCCAAGCCCAAGAGCGGGTCGGCTTCCACGCCGTATCCCCTCTGTTTGAAGTCAGCGGGCCTCTACCAGGCGCTGCGTCTTTCTTCACGGCCGAGCTGGTGGCAATACATCACTCGGTACGGGAGATTACGCGACGTGCCCGGTTCGGAGACCGGATTGTGATCTATAGCGACTCACAAAGCGCCCTGATTGCTCTGGGGGCATTGGAATCTCCGCATTCCCTGGTTCGCGAAATCCGTGACGCCACGGTTTTGGCGAGCCGGAGAGATGTCGAGATTATCTTCTGCTGTGTTCCTGGACATGTAGGAATTGCGGGGAATGAGGGCGCCAAAGAGTCCGCGAGGACTCCTCGACCGGACCAGCGTTTTGCTCTTCCTCACACTGACTACATGGCAGGAATACAGGCAGCTCTTCTGACCTCTTGGCAAAGAAGATGGGAGACGGTCGAAGGGAACTTAAAGTTGCGTGCCATTGCGCCGCGCCTGTTCCCATGGACCTATCCCCCAATGCCGCGACGGCTTCAGATTGCTTTCTGTCGTCTCCGAATCGGGAACACGCGTGTGACGCATCGCTATTTGATGGAGCGCTCGCCTGCGCCCTATTGCAACAACTGCGTCGTCCCCCAGACTGTTCGGCACATTCTTGTTGAATGTCCCAGTCTGGGTGATCTTCGCGCACGACACCTGTCCCGGTACCGGGATGGGTGGGGTTGCTACCGCCTGTCCCTTGTACTCGGGTCGAGTGCGTGCACTTTGACTGGTGGACTTGTTGACTTTTGGGGGGAGGCTGGCCTTCTCCCTTTCATTTAACCAGGTTCAATTGTTGTTGTTGTTTTTGTTATTGTTTTTGTTATTGCTTTGTTATTGTTATTTCTTTTTATTGTTGTTTCCTGTTCAATTTTTTAAAGTAGCCTAGAACTAAGGTTGTTTGTTTACGGTGACTTATGCCTAAGTCGACAGTCTCCAGATAGCCCCTTAATTAAAAACAAACAAAAAAAAAATCATCCATGACCAATTCAATCATACTGCAAAACTTGACAACATTCTTTGCACACTCATTCAACTTCATCACCTCACATTCACCTTTCATAATACAATCCTTATCAGCATCCAAAGACAAATCATTCAATCTCATAAAATCCACACCAAGCAGAAAACAACATGGCATTTGCTCATCTTTCAGAATCACAAAGTCATGCTTCACATTCACACCATTACCCAAACTCACTTTCAGACTAACCTGTTCCCATGCCACTATCATGCCATTACCTAATCCATTTATCCGTAACTTCACAGGTTTATGCTCGCAACATCTAAACTCATCATACTTACTCAGAATCCTCTCATTCACTAAAGAAACCTGCGCTCCAGTATCAATCAAACCACAGAACAACCTTTCACCAACTTTCACTCTCGCTTCCATCATATCAGGTCCACCATGTTCGCAATACACTGAAGGAACAAGCACACCAACATCAGCACTTATATCCACACTGTCATTTACTCCCATATCATCACTCACCACACACTCATCTTCATCCAGACAATCATTCTTCTCTCTTATATATGAACACTTTTCAATCACCCAATTGTAGTGCACACCGCTCAAACATTTCAGATGTACCACATTAGGATTCAAACCCTTCATCTTCTCATCCTTGTACACAATCGGCCTCTCACCACCAAAGTGCACATGAACAATCACTCCATACAAACGACTCACTACAATCAACACTTCCTGAAATGGCGGGACCCCTTGCATACACATCGCTCTCAATTCTTTCATGAAGTTCCGCACCCTTGCCATACCAATGCTTTCAGGCTTCCTACATACTTCACTCATTACCTCCATCCTTAAGTCATCCACACTATCAGGCACTCTCACATCTACTCCATCACTCTTCAAATCTTGCAAACCATTCCATACACTCAAACAAGGAATCACCAGCACCCTTACTCTCTTTTCCATTCATAATCCCTTTCGGCAAATACTCAGGATTACTCACTCCACACACATTTTCATCATTTGTACCAGGATACCTTGACATCAAATCAGCCACTCCATTCCGTTCACCAGGCACATACTCAATCACATAGTCAAAGTCACTCAAATCTTGCAAAGTCCTTGCAATCCTACTATCAGCCCACTTCATACGCTGCAGATACACAAGAGGTTGATGATCTGTTTTGATCACAAACCTCACACCATACAAAAACAGGCGCAACACTTTCAAACAATACCTTATCGCAGCCAACTCTCGCTCCACAGTCAAATACTTTCGTTCTGCAACATTCATAGCCTTGGATACATACCTAATTATTCGCCTGGCCTTCTCTCCATTCAAACGCTGCTCTTGCGTCAGAAAACTTCCCATACAATACCCACTCGCATCTGTATACAATTCAAGCATTTTAGCATTCACACTATAATCTGGGTAAGCCAATTCAACATCTTCAGCCGCTGCCTCTTTCAGTCTCTCATACGCCTCATTCATCTTATCATTCCACCTCACAACCGTACTACCTTTCTTGCCCATCCACTCAGTCAGAGGCTTTCTCACACCAGAACAATCACGTATAAACTTTCGCTGGAACTCAATCGAACCCCAAAACGACTTCAGTTGCTTCACAGTCACCGGTTTCAGAAACATTCACACCTTCTCAACATACTTTGGTGATTTTCGCAACCCATTCTCACTCACCATATGCCCAAGGAATTCCACTTCTTTCGCAAACCATTCACACTTCGCCACTTTCACCTTCACACCAACATTCTCCAACGTTCTCAACACATCATTCACCAATCTCTTATGCTCCTCAAAAGTCTCAGTCATAATCAAAATATGTATAAATGCAATCACATTCTTACTCAAACTTACTCAACACAACATTCATTGCCCGCTGGAAGGCTCCGGGAGCATTAGCCAACCCAAAGCTGAGGTTCCGGAACTGGTAATGCCTCTTTGTGGAAGAGAAGGCAGTTACTGGCCGGCTCTCCTCAGCAATGGGCATCTGGTAATACCCCCGTACAAGATCCAGCTTTGTAAACCACTCCATCCCATGCATACTATACACACACATCGAAAACCTTTGTTTCACAGTCCTTTCATTCACCTTTCGATAATCCACACACAGGCGCAATCTTCCATCCGGCTTACGTACAGGCACAATTGGACTATTCCATGCACTCTCACTCTCTTCAATCACCCTCAATTGCTCCAATTCCAAACACTGCTTCTCAATCTCATCAGCAACCGGACGTGGGAAATACCTCGGCCGCTGATAGATTGGGGAGTCCTCCTTCAAGACAATCTTGAATTCCGGGAGCTTTGCAACCCTGAAATCCAGATCACCCTTACTGAGGGCTCCCTTTCATTCAAATATCATTTGATACACATCCTCCCTTTCATACTGGGTCAAACATCCATCCAATTTCACCATTCCTTCACCTCATTATACATCCATTCACATGTCTTTTCATTCGCAACATTCACCCTGATATCTGTACTATCATCCATGCCTACCTCAGTGACAGTGGAGAGGTGTCCTAGTACATCTCCGACTTGGATACCCCTCACCTGTCCTTTCACCCTGGGCTCCGCCTGCACACATACAAACGGATCATTCATTCTCATCAAGCCATCAAAACACAAGCAACACGCCTTACCTTATAACACACATCCTTTCCATCCAATATCACAGTGTTCTCACCCACATTCAAACTAACATCCTTACCCTAACTCACTCTGTAACAGACACCCTTTCACCCTTCACAAGCCTTACATTCTCCATAGCAGTCACCTTAATACCAGTAAACACACTGCTCAAAACACTACCATCTTTCCCTACATACAACTTATACACCCCATTTTTACCAATCTTTCTCTCAACCTGATCACTCGCAGGATGCACAACCGTACGATTCATTTTCATAAAATCATAGCCCAAAATCACACCATACTCACTACTCACCTTATCATTCACTGAGAATTCACATTCATTCATCAACATACCATGCATTCGAACAGGTGACCTTATCATTCCAATCACAGGCACTCTCCTATTACCAATACCTACCAAATTACCCTTGCACTCAGACAGGAGGGCTTTTGCTCATCTTGTCATACACATCTTTATACACCAAGCTCGCCTTGCATCCAGAATCTATTAAAGCCAAACACTCAATTCCATTCAATTCCACCTTCACACTCAGACACTCATACTTCCTACCAGACAGCACTTTCACACTAGACAGACTTACCAACACATCTTTCACACTCATACCCCCAGAGGATACTTCACCAGGTACCCTCTCACGATTCAGTTTCCCGCTTCAGACTTTCCATTCACACCTTCCGCTCTCAGTCTAATCCAACACTTTTCACTCGAATGTCCTTCCATCGCACAATAGCTACATACATTCCTCTGGTCACGACACATCCTCGCATAATGACCAGCCTTTCCACAATTACCACATGCATATTTGATACTTTCCCCAGAAGTTGCTCCACCATTCAATCTTTCTTCAAATGGCCTATTTCTTTGCACTCGAAGCACTCTTTCCCACTTTCCTGGCAATCCTTTATCATATGCCCTTTCTTACCACACCCAAAACATGCACCAGACGTCCACTTACATTCTGCCAACATATTACCTTTCCTTCCACACCGACGACATTCCACAATCTTTCTCCCACCATTCAATCTCTCATTTGCTGGGACATACCTCAGTTTGTCTCTCATATATCCATTCCCACGCTTGAAATTCATCTATCCCCTTCCATTCGACCACCCTCCATTTACCCATCCATTCTGCCGTCCGAGGAAGTTCGACATCACTCCAGCTGGTGCAGCCTTCATGGCATCCCTGTAGCTGACAAACTGCTGGGGTGGATGAAAGCTCCTGGGCTTCTTACCCCCAACATTCACACTGTACCATCCATCCTCTTCTAGATCGCTTTCATCATCAAATCGTCCATCTTCCAACAGCTCCAACACATCCTCCCACATCAACTGTTCACCTGTCAGTCTTATTCTCTTCTTTCTCTTTCCACTCAGCCATTCACTCACCTTTCGCAGGATCGTGTCCAAAAACTTCCTCATCAGTGGTTTATATTCATTTACATCATCATCACCATACCTATTTCTCGCCATACTCTCAAGCCTATGTGCATACATATTCACACTTTCACTCTTCCCCATTCGAGCCTTCTCAAATTCATTCACCCTTTTATACTTCACACTATCTTTCATTCGTTTCACCTGCCCAATCAATCTTTTCTTCACTACATCGTACTTTGGCTCCCCCACACTTGTGATCACACGGAAAAACTCCAATACTTTTCCCTCCAAACATTCCCCCCTAAACATTCATCCAGTAATCCTTATTCTCCGGGTACTTGAGCTTACAATATCGCTTAAATTCCCCAAAGAATTCTTCCACACTTTTCCCACCATGTAACCTAAACCTATCTATCTTTGGCATTTCCCTTATCTAAATACCCTTTCCCACATTCACTTCACTCTCACTTGAGCTGCCTTCGCTCTCACTCATACCAATCATACCATCACACTCCTTCATCCGAGTACAATGAGTCCTCACTCTTGCCTCTTACCTTCCTATCCTTTCCCTTTGCACCACTCTTCCTTCTTCTCTTGCATTCAACTCTCTTCCATTTTCCATCCTTCCTATCACTCATAATCACCCTATCCTCTCTAGACACACACACTCCCATTGATCCCATTAGTCTTATTCCCTTCAGTCGGAGCAGGGGTCAAGTTCGAGGGTCCTGGGGCCAGTCCTGACCCCTTCATCATGTCATACAAATCCTTCATCCGTTGGTCGACCTGCTTCTGTCTCTCGTCCATTTCTTTCCTCATCTTGTCTGTCTTCTCATCCATACTCATCACATCACTCTTCAATCCATCAATCATGTTCCTCAACATCATAAATTCCTCCTCTTTCGGCCTCAATTCCAGCCTCAGTCTCACGATCTCATCATGGAGGCCCTGTTCCACAGAAGCGATTCTCCCTGGTTAGTAACAGTGATAGACAAAGGGGAAAAACAAACAACTACCTGTTGCTCTAATTGGGTGTGGACTGCAATCCAATCCTGTCACGCTCCAGGTTTCGAGATCTCACATTCCTATTCGGGTGCCAAATGTAGTGGGCCGAAAAAGATAGACTAACCCTAATCGATCCAACCCACTTCCTACACTAATCCGGACGTGAGAAATCAAAGGAGAATGAAATGGATTGTATGTACAGTCCTTTACTAACAAAAAAATACAATAATATTTACAATGGAGAGGGGTGATATATTGGAGATCTCTTTACTATTTACACACAAAAATATAGCTAAAGTTTCCTATATATATGAAAAAAAAGAAAGAAAAAATCAAACAAGTAACCCAAATAAAGTTGGGACTCTACAGTCAATAAATAACAGAAAAAAAATGGCCTCACGTGGTACAACAGAAATCTTTGTATTGAAAACTAGCGCCTCCGAGCTTGGACTGAGATAACTAACCTGTTACAGTTGTGTGGCTATTTTTAGCCCTCCTTCCTCAAAGCTAAACTATTTTACATTCTGAAATAAGACAGAGCACGGCCTTGAACCTTTGTCCTATACTAGTGGCCTTAGGCTTTGATAATACTCTATCGTTATAGTTAGCTTCTACTACAAGGGTAAATTTACAAGTGCTGGTCCTTTTTATCTTTCCAAATTATGGCGCCTGGAAAGAAAAACTATCATAATAACCTGCTAATGAATTAAAAAACAAACAAACAAACAAACAAAAAAAAAACCCAACAAACCCATTCCCATTCACACACATTCTTACAGAGGAAGGGAGAGGGTAAAGATAAAAGGGGTGGGAGAATGGCCCCTTATACACACACTCTCATTCGCTCCACCACACAGTGTTGTCCATGATGGGCCATAGGCCCTTTGATTCCTAGGTTAGGATACCTGATACCTTAGTGGGGGATGGCCAGTTGAAGACATTTGAGATGGAGTGTGAGGTGACCCTGCCCCAGATGGCATGGTCTTCCAAGGGGGCAAACCTTTGCTCAGTACCACACACTGGACCTGAGTCAGCCCCTCTGCAAGGCCTTCCTCAAGTGGCATAGGGTCATTCTACCAAGCTCCCATCCCTCCCTTAGGTACGCCACTGGACCATATTATTTTATGTTTTTTATGAAAGTAGTTTGGCATAAGTCATGTGAATTTGGAATTGAATAGCAATAATTTTGCAAATAACAATAGGTTTTCTAATTTGTTGGCTATATTTAAGTGTATTTAAAGCATGCTCTCGTTTATGCATCCAAATTGAATCATTTAGAAAGTTGTTGAATGAAACAATGAATTTCTTAATATCTTTTATCTGCATTAATTTCTAAAATATTTAAAATTACAAAATATTGTGTAGCTATATTATTTACTGTAAGTATTTGATATACCACTGAAATGTATGAGCATTAATTCCTAAGTTCTATGGGTGATTACCAACCTAATTGACTAATTTGATCTTATTTGGATTAAATGAATAAGCAATCTTAACTCATCATGGCTGAACATTTGGAAAAGATATTGGCTGAATCATTTTGCTTTTCCTTATCTAACAAATATCTTCCTTTTTTTGAAAATAGTATTTATTGGCTTGTCCTAAATATCTTAAACTAATTAGATAATCATTAAATTCTTCTGAACTGCCCCAAATTATTTTTAGCCAGATTTTACTGTCATAGGTAAGGGCAATGTATTGACCAATGTGATACTCAGCATCCTATTTCACCAATGTACTGCTTCATCCTGATGGCCATTTTTACTTATTTTAAACAAAGTATAATTTTTGGATTCAGATGTTAGGTAAACTTGTATTTGATTGTTTGAGTTAGTACAATTTTATCAAAACCTCTTCATCATACCTATCAGACATATAATTTACTCGATTCCACCTCTGTTTAGTAACAGAAAAAGGCAATTAAATTGAAATGCTTAATACTGAAATCATATAAGGCTTGTGGATCCCAAATATATCAAGCATCAATTTGTTGCAGACTAGCCTTTGCTCCACCTCTTTTTACTGTCCCTACAATACCATCACATGTTTTTACCATGGTTTGTAGCAAAGAAATTCCTCTCAGCTTTTACAAAAGTAAATAACCTTTTGTACACCAAGGAATATTGCTTTTATATCTTTAATCAAAAACTGCCCTAAAGTATAAACTGGTTTAGTTGATTATTTAAGAAAGTCACTGATAATGCAATAACTAATGTGCTTTAATTCATCATCATTCTTATATTAGACTGTAAATGGATGGGGTGTTGCTTGATCATTCGTCCAATGAAAATTTTGAGGGTTATCCTGAGTAATGAAGGAATAATTTTCAGCAAAATCCCCAAGTGCAAGCAAGTGTAGGTTTTTTTTGATGTTCTATATTTGCTGACATTTTTTGCTATATAATGATGACATGTGAGGGAGACAATTACATCTGTTGATTGATCAGTAGTAGTCCATTGAACATATCCTACCATCGCTGCAACAGAAGTCTGGACCCTCACTATTTTATGTTATTTTTATATTATTTACCTCCATTCGGTTAGGTTAATATAATTAAAAACACTTTTGTTGATACTTTTAATATTTTATGATCTCCCACCTGGCCTTGATGACATCCTGCATCCTTTTGGGCATACTTGCAACAAGATTTTTGAAGTAATTCAACTCCATGTTGGTATACCACACTTTCTTGATGACCTCCTGAAGGTCCTGCACTGATGACACATTGGCCCCATTAACCTTGTCTTTGATGACTTTCCATGCATTTTCAATGTGGTTGAGATTGGGACTGTTCCCAGGCCAGTCCAACACATTGATGCGCTTTCTCTGTAGCAATTGCTTGATCAAATTAGCCTTGTGACCAGGAGCTGAATCATACATAAAGATGGATGTTCCATGAAGTTCCATATGATTAAATAGATGACCTTCCAAAACTTCCTTGTAGTGCTGAGCATTCATGGTCACATTCTTGGGCAGGAAATATAAACCACCTCTTCCTAACTTGGCCCCAATGCCGCGGCGGCTTCAGGTTGCTTTCTGTCATCTCCGAATCGGGCACACTCGTGTGATGCATCGCTATTTGATGGAGCGCTCGCCTGCGTCATCCCCCAGACTGTTCGGCACATTCTTGTTGAATGTCCCAGTCTGGGTGATCTTCGCGCACGACACCTGTCCCTTGTACTCGGGACGAGTGCGTACACTTTGACTGGTGGACTTGTTGACTTTTTGGGGGAGGCTGGCTTTCTCCCTTTCATTTAACCAGGTTTAATTGTTGTTGTTGTTTTTGTTATTGTTTTTGTTATTGTTATTTCTTTTTATTGTTGTTTCCTGTTCAATTTTTTAAAGTAGCCTAGAACTAGGCTGTTTGTTTACGGCGACTTATGCCTAAGTCGGCAGTTGCCAGATAGCCCCTTAAATTAAAAAAAAATAAAAAATCCTAACTTGGCACTGAAACATCCCCAAACCATAACTGAGGGACTGTGTTTTACAGTCTTCACATCAAGTACATTCCGTAGCATATCATTCCTTACTAGAAATATATCAATCACTCATACATTCACTCTTTGTCCACCACATACAAATTTATGCACATCTTTGTGTTGAAAAAGCATGTTTGCTACACATTTCTTACAATACAGAAAACTACCACGTTCTTCCGTTCCCTCTAAGTGTACTAACAGATCCACCTCTTCTATCTCCCATCATTCACAAATTCATCCTTTCATACCTCATACAACCATCAACCATTACATATTCCTAATTTGAACCATATCATTCCAAAACTTTTATTTCTCAGCCTCGCTTCTACCATTAGAGGTTTCACTCACTACAACCAGGCACTGTTTCAGACTTGCAAATCTCAACTTCACCCACATCATTCTGCAGGTCACATATTCATACCCATCCATTGCTGTACCTGTTTGACTGAACTGGCCTCCTCACCTTTACTCTATGTGTGACCTTATGACCTGAAATGTGCTTTCATCTGACCACTGTTCCACTGTCCAGCCCTTGTACTGCTTTGCAAAATGAAGCCTCTTCTTCCTCATGTGGTCATTGAACAGCAGTTTGAGCATGGCAGTACGGCTGGGGAGAGTCAAATCTTTCAGAAGACAATGCTGTACGGTCTGTTCTGAGACATTTTGGAGGAGGTTAGGGTACATTTCTTGAGTTGTCTGGCTGTTATCCTTGGGTTCTTCATAACCCGCTTCTTTAGCAAACAATCTGTCCCCAGTGTAGTCTTTCCCTCTGGTCCCTGGCGCTTTTTATGTTGGGATATGGTGTTTGGGGGAAGCTCACTGGCAGCAGAGAGGAGTGCCATTACAGTAGATTTCCCCCCCCCCCCACTGTTCGCAGGCATATTTCACTTATCTTAACATTTCTTCCCTCAAAGTGAGAATACAGACTTTTTTCTCATTTGTGAGAGGCTTGGGACCAATGGTTGGAATACTGGTTAAAAAATATATGATCACCCAAATATTTTCAAGAAACCACCAAAATGAAAGTCACAGTGCAAAAAATGAGCGTCCCCTCACAACCAAGTCTGAGCGAGTACTGGATAATACAGCTGACACAATGCGCATATATACCTAACAGACGTTGCCAGAAACATTAATCAATTATAGCATTTTCCCTCCCTGTAAGGGTCGAGACAATTTGCCATCCTGGCCGCCGTGCTGACGGGATCCAGCGCTCCATCCGGCCCCAGCTTAGCCTCTCTTCCTTCCTTCAGATAGCCTGTATTTCTCCCCTACTTCGTCGCTTTTCATACAACCTCTCCAACAACTTTCAATGGTCAGCCTCTAATTTCACAGGGTAGATGCTGACCTTCTTCTCAAGCCAACTGTCCCGGATCGGGGCTGAGGGGGGAGGGGACAATGTTCCCTAACCCCTGAGCTCCAGTTTGGAATGTTTTTTTTTTAACAACCTGCTTAATCCTCACCTATACCTTCCTCACATCCCTTTTCCTTTCTTCTTCACACTCAGTTTTACGCCGCGTCTAAGGTGGAGCTGCCATGCCGATGGACTGCCAGGCCACCAGGCGGGAGGGGTGGTCCCAAATGGCGACGCCTGGCTCTGCCAGGCCTGTAAGCACCTCTTGCAGTGCGGGCAACTGCGAGAGGTGGTGAGCTATTGCGTCCCGTATAAAAAAGAGGGTCACCATGCCCAATAATGAATATATAAAAAAAAAAATCTCTCCATTCCCCCCTGTACACCGATGGAGCTGCCCTCGGGCAGCTCGACGGAAAAAATGTAGGTCCCCCTCTCCTGTGCTTGCGCAGGGGACCCTCCATATTTTATTAACCGGAGAGGAGGCTTACTCCTCTCCGACGCCTACGGGTGAAGGGGACTCCCCCTCACCCCCTTCTCTAAAGGTGCTTTCAGGCACCCTATTTCCAGCGGCAGTCCCTCCTTTTCTTTCTAAGGGGACTGCCAAGAAAGCCAGCAAGCAGCCCATTGCCGACCGCCCCTCGTGTAAGCGGCTCGGTAGGGCAAACCCCCTTAGGGGGGAGAGGGAAGCCAGGCCCCTTCGGTCGCTTGCCTCAAAAGACCTGCTGGCAAGAATTTTAAACCTTGCTGGGGTCAAGGCATGTGCTTCCCCACACAAGACTGGCGACACTGCCAATAGGACCTGCGATGTCCTGGGAGGCGATGGCCAACTGGAGGCCCCTCCTGTGATAGACATGGTCCTCGAGGAAACCCAGCCTCAGACAGTAGGGCCTTCCATGCGGTGGGGGAAATCCGGGCTCGGCGCCAAACACCGAACCCGAATCCGCCCCTATGCAAGGTCCTCATCAAACGGCTGTGGATTCTCAGGCAGGACAAGGAGGGGAGGGATCTCCTCCGGATGAATCCCCTGCGCCCACCGGGACCTTCTCCATTTCAGAGAAGGACCTGGCTGAGGCCGGTCCATCTGGCCTGGGGGCTTCTACCGGCGGGGGTGAGAAGCGGGTTCATTCCCCGCCCTCCTCTCCTAAAAAGAAGAAAAAGACAAGAAAGACGAAAAAGACTCGGGGCTCCTCTCCATCCGCGGGGGCTGCGGGGACGGATGGGTCTGCTGCCACTTTGGTAGGCGACCAAGCCAAGATCGGCAAATCCGGCCCCTCTACCCCCTCGTGTGCGGAGCTCCTGACCAAGACTAAGACGAAGAATGCACAGGGCGGAGCCTCGATGACATCGGGGCCCCTCATTCAGAGGTTACCTGGCGTTTTCGAGCCCGCTGGCTTCAAACGCTTCCTCGTTATTCGCTCCACTGATGGCACCATGTTGTCTAAGGGCAACATGATCCATCAGAGGAGAGGATTAGCTAGTGCAATTGGTAGAGAGCCGAAGGTGACCCGTTTCTCGGACGGCAGCCTTCTGGTGAATCCCGCCGAGGCGGCCAAGATAAGTGCTCTTCTGACACTTTTTGGCACCCCGGTCAGTGTGATGCCGCACTCTACCATGAACTTTGTGAAAGGAGTAGTTTATGCGAGGGAACTCGTTGACTACTCTATAGAGGACCTCACCTTAGAGCTGGCCGACCATGGGGCGGTCAAGGTCGAACGTGTGATGAGAAAACAGGGAGGGGCCTCGAGACCCACCCCTACACTCTTCATCACGTTCGACTGTGACAAGCTCTCTGAGTCGGTGCGTGCCGGTTGGTACCGCTACCGCGTAAAGGCATTCGTGCAAGTGCCGCGACGGTGCTATTACTGTCACAGCTTCGGCCATATGAATCGTTCTTGTAGACGTGCAAAGTCGGGGTCCCTCGAAGTCTGTGTCTAAATCGTGTGTGGTAAAGTGTGTCAATTGTGGAGAGCCGCATCCCGCTTCTTCGAAGCAATGTGGTGCATATCTCCTTGGGAAAGAAATCCTGGCTGTTAAGGCCCAGGATCGAATCTCATTCCGTGAGGCTAAGGACTTGGTCTTGGTGCGGCTGGCTCTGCCTGGGACGTCTTACGCCTCAATAGTTAGAAAGACAGCCTCTGCTCCTGGCCCCTCCACGCCAACGAACACGGTTGTTTCCGTGCCCATTTTGAGCCCTTCTGCAGGTTCTACTCAACCTGGGAGCTCCCCTGGTAAAGCTGGCAGCAAAAAGGGTTCACACCCAGCCCCGGCTAAAACCAGGGCTTTCCATAGCGGGACCGTTTCAGTAAGGCGAAACGGCCACGCGCCTCCACAGAGTCGTTAGACTCACAAGAAGGAACACCCCTGAAGTTAGCGCCAGACCATTTTCCAGGGTTCCGAAAGGAGGACAGCAACAAAGGATCTACAGCTCCTTCGCCCACGCCTAGTGATGGATCGAGTGGCTCGGAGACGGTGGTTCCTCGAAAAGAGGGCCCCCCGCCTCCGAAGCCGCAACGCCCGCCTAAGGTTTCGAGGTGGAGGGAGGAAAAGATTTGCATGGCGAGCCCAACCTCCTCCAATAAGTCCTCGAAGGGGACAGCGCCTTAAGCGCTTTGTCCGGCCAACAGCGCCTGGGGTTCTGCCTCCGGGAAGCGTACGGCCATTCCCGTGAGGGTCTTCTCTTCGAAGAGGGCCCCCGCGTCTCCTCCGAGCTAGGCCTGTGGAGGGCATATTCCTTCAATAGAATTGCCGTGGACTCTGGGCCAACTGGGAGGAGCTGCTGAGGCTCGTCTCGTCCCCTTCCTGTCTGCTATTTTTCTGCAGGAGACCATGCTCGGCGCGTGCCCCGTGCCCGCGCTCCTGGAATATAAGGGTCTTGCGACCCCACCACCACAAGATGGCCGGGCTGGGGGAGGCGCAGTTTACACCCCGCATGATGTCTCCGTTCTTCTTTTCACTTTAGATACCTCCTTTCAGGCAGTGGCTGTGCAGCTGCACCTGGATAGGAGGTATACTGTTATTTCTGCGTACATTCCACCGTCAGCTGACTTCGACGCGGGGGACTTCCGCCGCGTCGTGGCACGGTTGCCGAGGCCCTTTCTCTTGCTTGGAGATCTGAACGGCAGGCATCCTCTCTGGGGAGATTACTCAATAAATCCCAGGGGACAAGTCCTTGCCGATCTGATCGAAGAGCTTGAGAGGGATGTCCTAAACGTGAATGAGTTTATGCATCACTGCCCGAGAACCGCTTCATTTTCTTGCCTTGATCTATCTTTGTGCTCTTCGGATGCACAGCCTGATTTTGATTGGGGGGGTGGTCGATGATCTCCATGGTAGTGATCACTTTCCCATTCAAATATCATTTTCAGGGCGGCTGCCGCATGAGAGCCCACCTCGGTGGTGCTTGGCCTGCATTTCAGGAAATGACTGAATTCTCAATCTCAGTCGAGGAGTTTAAGTTGGTAGATGAGGCCATTGAGTTCTTCTCCTGCAACCTCATCGCTGTGGGCCTGACTACTGTTCCCAGAACGTCTGGCCGTTTTGCACGCCGACCCCTCGATGGTGGTCGGCCGAGTGTGAGACGACTCTCAAACAGAAGCGTTATGCCTATAAACGCCGCCCGAACGATTTCACTGTCGCTGAATTTCGTCGGGCTAGGGCTAGGTTCCGGTATATTTGGAAGCACGCCCGCCGCTCTTCTTGGCGGGCATACGGGTGTTCAATTAACAGGAAGACCCCTCTGGCAGAGGTGTGGAAGCGAGTCAAAACGATTCGGGGCAAGTTCTCGCAGGACCCCCCTCCCATTCTCCAGGAGAATGGGACCGCAATCTCGGCCCCCTTGTCCTCGGCGGAATCCTTCGCGACCGCTTTCTCCACATTCTCTAGCCGGGATGCTGCTCCGCCACCATTCAATGCACGTCGTGATGTTGCGGCAGGCCGCCGGCTGGACTTTACCTCCAGAGGCGGAGAACCCTTCAACGACAGGTTTACTTTGAGTGAGGTTCCCTCTGCTCTCGCTTCGGGCGCGGACACCGCCTATTGTCCAGACGATGTCCCGTATGCCATGCTTCGACACCTGGGTGAGCGAGGCATGGCCTTTCTGTTAGATTTGTTCAACAGGATCTGGGTGGAAGGTCTCTCCTCCCTGATTCCTGGCGAATCGCTAATGTACTCGCCTTTCACAAACTGGGGAGAGATCACCCTACTCGGGCCGCTTTCCGCCCAATCTCTCTCACCTCTTGCGTGTGCAAGTTGATGGATAAATTGGTAAATGTTAGATTAGCCTTTTTCCTGGACATCGGAGGCCATCTGTCTTGTGCACAGTGCGGCTTCCGCAAGTTCCACTCCACATCGGATGCTCTGCTCCGACTGGAAAATGCCGTCTGCGAGGCCTTCCTTCGTAGACAGCCCTACGCCACGGTCCTTTTCGATCTGGAGAAGGCCTATGATACCGCATAGCGATACGGTATCATGGAGACTCTCCACACGATGGGGGCGTGGGGACGCCTCCCAATGTTTATATCTGAATTTTTGCGAGATCATCGATTCCGCGTACGGGCGGGGGGAGCCCTCTCCGGCCCAAAGGAGCAGGAAGAGGGTGTCCCGCAGGAAAGTGTCCTCAGTGTCACATTCTTTGCCCTGAGCATCAACGGCATCACCTCGGTGCTGCCGGAAGATTTTCGCGCTACGCTCTACGTGGACGACCTTTCGATCACTTTTGGCGTGTCCCAGATGCCAACTCTGGAGCTTCGACTCGAACAGTCATTGAACCGCGTCTCTCGCTATGCCAAAGCGCACAGGTTTCGGTTTTCTTTGGCCAAGACTAAGGTGGTGCACTTCTGCCGCCACCCACGGCTCCACTCTGACCCAGATTTGTTTCTTAATGGGGTGCGCCTGGAAGTGGTTGAATCGCGCCGTTTTCTTGGTCTTGTATTTGACCAACGCCTCACCTGAGACGCTCATATTCGCAGCCTTAGGGTCTGTTGTACCCGCGCCATGGACATTCTCCGTTCCGTGACCTTTAGCACCTGGGGCGCTGATAGGGCTAAGGCCTTACTTTTGTATCGATCCTTTGTTCGTTCAAAGCTCGACTACGGATGCGAGTTTTATGCATCTGCAGCCGAGTTTTTATTGCCGAAGGTGGACTCCATCCACCACACTGGCCTTCGCCTTGCGACCGGTGCCTTCCGCACTTCCCCCATTGAGAGCCTGTTGGTGGATGTTGGGAAGATGCCACTCCCTCTATGGCGCGTACAGTGCATCACTTGCCTGTACGCGCGAGCCCGGCGCCTCCCTCAGTCGCCAACAGCTCTCACTGCATCCACAGCTGATCTCGATGGTGCCTATGCCGCCGAGAGACGCCAGTCATACCCTAAGCCCTTTGGGTTTAGGGTCAGGAAACTCCTTCGAGAGCTAGGTTTAGCTCTCGGGTTGGTGGCGCCCCTGGTTCTGCCCAGGATGCCACCCTGGAGGGTACCACATTTGGCTATTTGTCGCCATGCCTCTGCTCCAAAGCTTGTACAGCGCCGGGAGTATTGCGTTCGACCCTTTTGGAGCACACCTCGTGTCACGCTGGAACTGTGCCAATGTATATGAATGGCTCCAAGTCCGAAGAGGGGGTCGGCTTCCATGCCGTGTGCCCTCTGTTTGAAGTCAGCGGGGCTCTGCCAGGCCGACTTGGTGGCAATACACCACTCGGTACGGGAGATTACACGACGTGCCCGGTTCGGAGACCGAATTGTAATCTATAGCGACTCACAAAGCGCCCTGAGTGCTCTCGGGTCATTGGAATCTCCATATCCCCTGGTTTGCGATATCCGTGACGCCATGGTTTTGGCGAGCCGTGCGGATGTCGAGATTTGTAGAAATTGTAGGGAATGAGGGCGCCAAAGAGTCCGCGTTTCGCTCTTCCTCACACCGACTACATGTCAGGAATACGGGCAGCTCTTCGGACTGCTTAGCAAAGAAGATGGGTGACGGTCGAAGGGAACTTAAAGTTGCTTGCCATTGCGCCGCGACTGTTTCCATGGACCTATCCCCCAATGCTGCGACGGCTTCAGGTCGCTTTCTGTCGTCTATGAATCGGACACACTCGTGTGACGCATCGCAATTTGATGGAGCGCTCCTGCGCCCTATTGTGACGACTGCGTCGTCCCCCAGACTGTTTGGCACATTCTTGTGGAATGTCCCAGTCTGGGTGATCTTCGCGCACGTTACCTGTCCTGGTCCTGGGATGGGCGGGGTCACTACCACCTGTCCATTGTACTCGGGAAGAGTGCGTGCACCTTGACTGGTGGACTGATAGACTTTTGGGGGAAGCCGGCGGCCTTCTCTCTTTTATTTAACTAGGGTTTTTTTTGTTATTGTTTTATTTTATCATTGTTTTGTTTTCTTTTATGGTTGTTATGTTATCAATTTTTTATTTTAAAGTAGCCTAGAACTAGGCTGTTTGTTTGCGGCTACTTATGCCCAACTGGGCAGTCACCAGATACCCCCCTAAAAAAAAAAATCATTGCATGTCATGGTCACAATTTCTTGGAGTAAGCATCTTGGCACACTAAATTTTTGCTATTGTATACAGATGGTTCTAAATGAAGGGATTGTTTGCTTCTATGCTACTTTGAGAGCCTGCTTGTTGATGCCATTTTCTCTGCACACTGTGCACAGTGCATTGTACGCTTGTATACTCAGGCCAATGTCTCCTTCAGTTGCCTGGCTCTCATTGCATCCATGGCTGATCTTGATGGTGCCTATGCCACAGAGAGACAGACACCAGTCATACCCTAATCCTTTTTGGTTTAGGGCTAGGAAAATCCCTCAAGAACTCTGTGTGGAACCTCTGGTTCTGCCCAAGATGCACCCTCTAGAGTACCACCTTTGACTATTTGCTGTCATGCCTCTGCTCCTAAAGCTTCTACAGCACTGGGAGTATTGTATTTAACATTTTTTTGGAGCATACCTTGCATCACAGATCCATGCCAGTGTACATGGATGGTTCCAAGTCTAATCAGGGTCTGGGCCTTCATCCAGTTTCCCTTCTATTTGAAGTCAGTGGGACTCTCCTAGGCACTGCATCTATCTTCACAGCCGAGCTGGTTGTAATACACCACTCGGTATGGGAGATAATGCATTATGGCAAGTTCAGAGAAGGGATTATGATCTATAATGACTGACAAAGTACCCTGAATACTCAGAGCATTGGAATCTCTGCACATTCTGGTTCCTGCTATCCTTTTTACCAAAGTTGCCACAACTGGGTGGATGTTGAGATTATTTTTTATTTTGTTCTTGAACATGTCTGGAATGAGCAGTTCAATGAGGGGGACACTAACTTCATGGCAAGAATTAGGTCAACCTGCTGGGCTGTTCGGCAAAGAAAATGGGAATTGTCTGATGAGAACATGAAGTTATTCACCTCTGCATCATGACTGTTCCCATAGACATATCCCCCAATGCCTCATTGGCTTCAGGTCGCTTTCTGTTGTCTTTGAATTAGGCAAACTCATGGTATGCACTGCTATTTGATGGAATGTTCCCTTTCACCTTAGTGCAATGACTGCATTGTCCCAGCCTGGGGGATCTTCATGCATGTTACATGTCATAGTACAGGGACTGGCATTGTTGCTACCGCTTGTCATTTGAACTCTGGATGGATTTGTGTACAAAGACTTGGACTACTTGACTTTTTGCACAAAGCTGGTCTCCTCCATTTTGTTTGACTTAACTTTTTTTGGTGTTGAAATGTATGCTCAAGTTTGGTGTGTGGAAGGAGCTGAGCTTTCCTCTGACACCTGAATGTACTGTATGTTTATGTTCTTTAGTTTTTTTTTTTTTACTGTTTTGGGGTTTTTTAATTTCAAATGAATAAACTTTTAATCCAATCTTAAGCAACTTATACCTTTTGTGGCAAATGGCTGCTACTAAAAAATCCATGCTTTCTTTGAGGCCAGTGAGGCTCTTCTTGGCGCTGTGTCTGTCTTAACAGCTGGGATGGTTGCAACATATTGCTGTTGATGGGAGATTAAACACCATGCATAGTTCATAGACAGTTTTGTAAGCCATAGCAACTCAGAGCATCTAAAGTGCCCTTTTTGCATTTAAATTTGCATAGTATCTTAGACATTATGGTTCCTGTGAATCAGGAGGATGAAGAGATTGGATTCTTGGACATTTGGGGATTCCTGATGAGTTGGCCAGGTTATCTGCGCACATTGAGCAACAGAACCAGCATTTTGTTCTTCCCTACACTCACTACATAGCAGGAAGCTTGTCAGCCTTCTGAGCTGCTTCGCAAAGATGATGGGAGATGGCTAACAGGAATTTAAAGTTGCACCATAACTCTTCTTGTGGGCCTATCCACCAACAGTATCCACCTTAACAGTATCAAAGTCATTTTCAGTCACCTCTGAATTGGACATACTCACATGATTCAGTGCTTGCTGAACCTTTCTGTGAAGACCACTGTTCTCCTGATTGTACACCTTCTTGGTTGAATTCCTTCCTAGTCTGGGGGATCTTTGTGTCTAGTGTCCTGATACCATTTGAATCATCATCTCACTGTCATTGCACAGCAAGTCATACTACAATATTAATTGTCCATGAAACCAATTCTTCTTACAGTTTTTCTCTTTCAATTTCTTACATTTTGTGCTATTATCACTGCCCTCACTAATTTGATGTTTCAGTAGTTTTGCATCACTTACATCCAGAGTTGCGTTTATTCATGATCTTAACAGTTCCATGTTTTTAATTCTTATAAATTTTATGGATTGTTGTTACATTAAATTTGTGTCCATACAAAGCTTGAAAAGAATATTTAGTCTTTCACTGATCTGTTTTCATTTATTTAGTGATAAGAACTCATTGGTTAACATATGACTAATAATAATTTCAATAGCAAAAAGGGCATAGGCCTTATTCCAAAATTGCAGCTGACTTAGATAAGCCAAGGTAGGCTTTGTTAGTAAACTTCAAATTTCCCTAATTTAAATAACTTTATTTCATCTTAGCTTTAAAATCAGATGTTTTAAATGCTTACCCAGTATAATAAGTTCCATCCTGATCAATCTAAAACTAAAGTAACTTGAGAATGTATGTATAGTTTTGTGTAATCTCAGTAGTACCAAGTTATACACTAAAGCTGATGTGTATAGTATAAAATCAGGTTCATAAATACATTTATTAAGCACTAGTCAAGGGTACATAATTATAAGGAAAAATATCTAGAAATTAATTTTAGTAAAATAAAGCTCTAATAAGTTAAATTTTTTTTTAACATTCTTTGTTCTTTATCAAAGGACATTTTATTTATGTTTTAGCTTTATTCCTATTTTAATAGACAGCTTTATTTTTACATTAGTTAATTATGCCAACCATCTCTTTTTAATCATGGGATGAAATTTCCCATGACCATTTAATAAAATTCATATAAAGATCAGAATAACAATCACTGACAAGCCTAAAGGCGGCATGGGCTGGTATTGGAGTAGAAGGTGCAGATTGTGCAGTAGTATTGTATTTTGTCACCACCTAGCTGCCCTGAACCATTTGTGGCTCGAGGAAGTGGGAGGGACCTGTTCTGCTTCATTGGAATGTGGATATGATACAAAATTACATATTTTGGCAAAATATAATGACTGCAAAAACTCAGGGAGATTAGTCAAATGTTAGGAAAAGTGGCAGATACAGTTCAATGTGGAAAAGTGTAAGGGAATTTATGTGTCATGATAATCTACAAAGAGATTGCAATATATGTGGTCAAATTTTAAACAGTCAAAATGGAAAAGGATTTATGTATCTTAATTTTCAAAACAATGTCTGTAGCTTTACAAAGGGAAAATAGGTTCTAGGCTATATAGATGGACATTTTGCATTTGAATCAACTCTTACCATTAAAGATTTTTTTTAGTTGCATGCTCTATTAGTTACTATGTCAGTTTGTAGGGCGGTTGGTCAGATGGTAACCACTTTACTTTTCAATGAGTTTTTGAAAGTTTGGAATGTCATACGAGGGGCGGTCAATAAGTTTTGCAAATCGGTAGGGCAAAACAGATGAAGGGGGATGGCTGTTTGTGGGGGTGTTAGGACAAGTTATGACAAGTCAGGACCTGCAGCCGCACACTATTTAAGAAGCTGTAGCTGATTGCAGATCGTCAGTCACAAATTTTTCAACAATGGAGAAGGTTGAGCACTGCACAATGATCAAATTTTTGACCAAGGAAGGCAAGAATGCAAAAGAGATCCATGAACGCATAGTTGCAGTGTACACCGACACCACCCCTTCCTATACAACCATTGCTCGCTGTAATAGGAAGTTCTGCCATGGTCGTGATTCCCTTGAAGATGACCCCCATCCAGGATGCCCATCAGACGTGACCAAGGAGGACAATGTGGCCCATGTGGAGAGGATGATCCTCAAAAATCGATGGGTGAAGGTCTAAGAAATCGAGCCACAACTTGTAATATCACATGGAAGTGTTATCAACATCATCCACAGCAATTTGGCCATGACCAAGGTCTCTGCCCGTTGGGTCCCTAGAAACCTCACGCCCCATGATCGATTTCAACGTTGTCAGAGTCCACAAGGCTAGAGTTGCACAAGCTGCCCTGCACGAGTGCAGATTCAAGGAGCTCAACCATCCCATCTACAGTCCAGATCTGGCCCCTAGCAACTACTTTTTATTCCACCAGCTCAAGGCTGCACTGCGTCGACGCCGGTTTGAAGATGATGAAGATGTCGAGCTCGCCGTCCAGGAGTGGATTGAACAGCAGTCAGGAGATTTCTGGTTGTCGGGAATTCGAAGCCTCAGGGACAAGTGGCGCAAGTGCATTGAAGACGAGGGTAGTTATATTGAAAAATAATAAAACACTTTTCCTCATATCTCGTTTCCTTATATCCGAATTGCAAAACATATTGACCGCCCTGCGTAAGTCAGAATAATTGAGAGAGCGCGACTTAGGTCTGTTGACCTTGTTAAAGTTTAATATTATTCATGATGTTGAAACTTTCAAATCTTCAATGTTGGGAATAGTTTATTTTTATATTTAATATCTACAAAAACTTGGTGTATGTTCACTAAATATTTATTTCAAGGTGTTTCTGTAGCATCAGTTGATCAACAGTTGGTTGACTATGTGACTGCTAATATAGAACCCACAGGGTGGCAAGCTATTTGGAGAGCTAACAAGACTATTCCCTCAGAAAAAATAAAAGAGGAGGCAGATTTTATTGTTGATGTAAGTTTGTTTTTTTTAAACCTCACCTTCATCTTTCCTTTGAATGCTTCATTTATTCATTTTTTTGCAAAGTAATATACTTTCATTGCTAGTGGAGAAATACTCCAGAGACTTGATCCTCTTGTTGACCTTTTCATTTTTTTTTTAAATAAAAAAAATAAATGGCATTGAATAAAATGTATGCAAAGAATATATATTAATTAGAATGATTACATTTCAGGTTATCAATGTAAGTCAAGTAACACTAACTGCTACTGTCTTTTTGAAAGACACTTTAAATATTCACAAAGATATGGAAAATGTTCTTCATTTAGAGGTAAGATTCTTATATATCTAAAGTTTTAAGCTCTTCTTAAAACTGTTAGTGTTATACTTTCAAATGCCTTTTTAGAGCTAAAATTGAGAGGTGGAAATGCTACAAAGTTATTGCTTTTTCCAAAGAAAATCATGTTTTCTTTAGTAGGATTGGGCAGAATAATAAACAGTAGTTGATTTCATTGTGAAGTTTGAGATGTGGATGTCACCTTCTCATATGTCTGGAGAACTTTAATGAAATCTCCCATACAAATGTTGCCTCAACCTCACTTTATCACATATATCAGAGATTACATCTTTTATACTAATATCTTCACTGCTACCTATCTTCCCCTCATACAGCTTAACTGACACTTCTGGCCCCGAGGCACCTGCACATAGGGAGCAGAGACTCAATTACATCAGTGCCCTTTATTTAGAGATTACCAGGCATTTTAGCCTGCTGGCTTCAAACACTTTATCATTATTTGCTCCACTGATGACAGCATGTTGGCCAAAGACCACATGCTCTATCAAAGGAGAGCTTTAGCTAGATTGACTGGTAGAGAGCCTAAGTTGACTGGTTTCTCAAACAGGAGCCTTCTGGTGAATAGGTGGGCCATTCTGAGGCGGTAATTGGTAGTGCTCAATGGACACTGACCAGTGTGTGTGAATTCGCATTCTGAATTTTGTGAAAGGAGTGGTTTATACAAGGGAACTTGTGGACTACTTAAAAGACATAACTGAAGAGCTGGCTGACACAGGAGCTGTCAAGGTTGAGCGTGTGATGAGAAAACAGGGAAGGGTTTCGAGACCCAGCCCTATAGTCTCTGTCACGTTCAATCATTGAAGGCTTCCCAGGCTCCCCGAGTCAGTGTGTGCCAGTTGGTATTGTCAGATTTACCCAAAGTCTATGTAAGTTGCTCCAAGCCTGTACATGATAAGTCCTTAGCATTTATGGCCAAGGGCTCCCAGAGGGACCTCTTGTAGCAAGAAATAGCCTATAAAGAGGAAACACATACATGGTTTGAACTCAACCCTCAGATCTGTGGGCGACCTGGCAATACTGGGAGGCCAAGGCTAGCCTAGGGTAGATGACCTCAGACGTCGATGAGTAGTAGAATACAAAACTAAGATTCTAGGCTAACATGACTAGCCTAAAACACCTATTGTGCCTATGTGCCTATTTCTCCCACATCCAATAATGCTCTACAATTATTTGTTGATATGACAAACACAAAACCACTACCACTTCCCAAGTACAAATAGATGAAACCTATGCTAAATGCACTAATTACAAAAGATACAAAAAAGAACCAGATACAAATGACTTAGCTTATCACTGGTACCGTTCCCTCCAATCATTACTACAACAAAAAACGTTTTCTTCCTTCTCCTGAAAACCCTGTAAGGGCGCAGCAATTTGCCTTCCTGGATGCTGTGCTTACGGGACTCAGCACCCTGTTCGGCCCCAGTTTAGTCTTCTTTCTTTTAGCACACTGAGCCTAAATAATGACTGTGTAAAAACTATTAAATAATAAAAAAAAATTCTCTCCCGAAAAAACTTTTTCCTTTTAAATCACAAACAGCCCTTCCCACTACACACTCCCCCCCTCAATTTGAATTCAACAAGAAAGCTGAGTGGGAGCACGTCTTCTTCTTCCACTTCTCTGAGGGGCTACACCCTGCTCCTCCAGTTAGCCTTGTGTGTCATTCCTAGTTTGGTACTCACTCATCGAACAATCAGTGTCACTCTCTGAATCCTAACAGTAGGGGATCATCATCCTCATGCCCATCTTCATCTCTGCTTTCCAATCTCTCTGACCTCTCCTACATGCTCTACAAACACCTGTCGTCGCAAGAATCAGGGCTTTGCGTCAACTGTGCAAATGCACTACACTTTGAACAAATTGAAAATTGCCCAACGAAATGTATAAACTGTGGAGAGCCCCACCCAGCATCAGGCAACAAATGTAATGTCTACAAATTCAAAGTAGCATCCATACATAAAAAAGAACGACTAAACTTTAGAGATGCCAGAGAAAAGGCACAGACCTCCATTGTAACCAGAGGAAACTCTTATGCCTCTGTAGTTAACATGAGCAGAGTGACCAGACCCCCATACCACAGGGTTAAAGCAAAGACTCAACTCCCCCCTCCCGAGGAGCCTGCACCACAGTCCTCAAATATCCAACTTCCCTACCCCACGCATATGGTCGACAATCGACCATCTCCCTCCCCAAAAGCAGTTGCCACATCGCGAGGCACCTGCACCCGATACCTTGATGCTAAACCCCACCCCTAGCAGAGAGGTAAACCTAAAATCACAATCACAGCAAATCCCTAAGCACATCAACCCCTACCCCAAACAAATGGACACTCAGGATATACCAGAGATCGTCCACCCACAATCTCGGTCACCCCTGACAGCGTTTTGCCACCACCAATCAAAACGCCTACCGCTGACAGAAAAAAGAGACCCAAGACCCACGTGGAATAGACCTCATCCCCACCAAACACATTGAAGCTCGAATCATACCACCAATGAGCCACCTCCCTCACCCACCAACAGAAGCAGAAAAAAAGATAATCCGTCCTCCTATTATTGACAGAACACCAACACAGCCCTCAACAGTAGATACCCAAGACACAAACAAGAAAAACAATGACAAAGAAGAACCAAAACCTCAAAGACCCAACCATACCAGACTCCAGTGGCCACAGGGCCCTAATAAATCAATGGGCGCCACGACCTCTGGAAAAACCAAATTGCTCACTTCTCGAACCAAACCAAAAGAATAATGAAGCTAATCCAGTGAAATATCCGCAGAATCATAGCCAACTGGGAAGAATTAAGGCTTCTTGTAGTGGACGAGAGCCCCGCCTGTGTCTGTCTCCAGGAAACCATGTTGGGAATACACCCACCACCAAAGCTACCAAATTGCAGTTTCGTAACCACCTCAATGCCAAATGATGGCAGCACATCTGGTGGCTGTCCCATCTACACCTATCAAGATGTTCCCACATTACCCATCAGATTAAATTCACCTCTGGAAACAATCGCCGTCTCCATGCACATCAAGAAACGATACACGATCGCAAATGTCTACCTCCCACCGACAGGGCCCCTTCCAGTCACCGCCTTATGAGACTTGATCTCACAACTACCAACTCCATTCATTCTAATGAGGGACTTTAACAGTCGTCATACTGAGTGGGGCGACAGAATATGCAACGCCAGAGGAAATGAGCTATCAAACTTAATATAAAACCACCAACTTGGAATCATGAACCAGGGGGAAGGTACTAGATTTAAGATACAGATACCCTAACAGCGTTAGTCCTGGCCCTCTGCTCACCCCGATATCATGGCGAACTTTGAATGGAGAATCTTGGATGACCTAAAAGGAAGCGACCATTACCCGATCATCCTTTCCTCATAACATAACATAACATAATTTCACGGATGACAAAAGCCACAAGGGCCTATCAAAGGTCAGATGAGGCATTACCCACATCGGGTATACCACGATGGAGACTGGACCAAGCAAACTGACTAAAATTCAACAAAATCACTGATATCCAAGTTGATGACATCCCAGAGACGGAGGAAGCGCCTGAGATCTTTGCATCCATCATTTATCAAGCAAGTAAAACATCCATCGCAACCAGCTCAGGACAACCCAGTCGAAGATCTACCCCAGAATGCTCTGCCGCACTGAAAGAACAAAGGAAATTCTACTGAACATACAAACGATTTCCAAATCCAATGACTAAAATGGAATTTAATAAAAAGAGAGCTAAATATAGATACATACTTAAATAAACCCGCCGGAAATCATGGAGAGCTCATGTCTCCACGCTAAACTCTAAAACCCCCATCCACCGCACATCGAGCAAGATCTGATGGATGCTAGGTAAACCCAGCCGAGACCCTACCCCCACACTTCGGATAAATGGAAACACTATCTTAAACCCCATTGATGTAACAGACACGCTAGTGATTCACTTTGCCAAAATATCAAGTAGAGCCAACACAACACCCGAGTTCGGCCAATACCGGTTGGAGAGGGAGTGCTCACCTCTAAACTTCGCATCAAGAGAGTACAAATCTTACAACGAAGAATTCAGCGAAAAACGGTTCGATACAGGTCTTGCATCATGTAGAGACACGGCTACAGGCCCAGACAATATACCTTATGCAATGCTACGCCACCTAGGGGAAGGTGGTAAACGCTTCCTCTTAGATATATTCAATAAAATATGGATGGAAAATGCCTTCCCAGACACCTGGAGAAGGGCTACAGTTTTAGCTTCCCGGAAACCAGGAAAAGACCCAACCAGTCCCCAAAACTACCGCCCAGTCGCCCTAACCTCCTGTATAGGTAAGCTTATGGAAAAGATGGTGAATGTACGCTTAACATGGTTCCTTGAAACAAAATTCAGCATATCCCTATTGCAGTGCGGATTCTGAAAATTACACTCAACCACGGATGCCCTTATCCATCTGGAATCGTCGATATGTAACGCATTCGCTAGGAAACAGCACTTAGTAGCTGTTTTCTTAGCCCTCAAAAAGGCATATGATACGTCATGGCGTTATGCCATCTTAAAAGCCCTCCATAACCTCGGATTACGCAGACAACTACCAACCTTCATTTAATATTTCCTAACCAACCGCACCTTCTTTATAAGATTAGGCAGCGCGAAATCCAAATCATTTATACAAGAAGAAGGCGTTCCACAAGGCAGCGTCTTAAGTGTACCCCTGTTTGCTATAGGAATCAATGATATCTCACAAAACCTCCATCAAGACATTAAAGCCAACCTTTATGTAGATGACTTCTCTATCTCCCTAGCAGGTTCTGAAATGGCAACAATAGAACGTCACCTCCAGATCGCCAGCAACAACATCACAAGATGGTCTACTTACTACCCACAGCTACCAATTCTCAGCCAAGAAGACCAAAGTAGTCCACTTCTGCCATCGTAGATGGTGTATTAGGGAACCTGACCTATACCTATACCAAAAGAGGATTACAGTCATTGAGAGCTATAAATTCCTAGGACTAACATTTGATAGAAGGTTGACATGGGAACCACATATAAGAAACCTTAAAAATTCTTGTAAGAAAGAAATGAACGTCCTACGTACAGTGTCACGCCACGACTGGGGAGCTGATCGTGAAACAGTTCTCACTCTCTACCGCTCCTTAGTGCAACCCAAACTGGACTACAGATGCGAGATCTACTCCTCTGCTTCCAAGAAATGCCTTGCACTCATCAACACAGTAGCTAATGAATGTCTCTGCATGGCTACCGGAGCCTTCCTATCATCACCCATACCGAGCCCACAATGCGATACCGGGGAGACACCACTAGACCTCCGTAGGATGGAACTCTCTCTACGCTTCTTTACCTGCATCCATTGACTCCCAACATCGCCGACTTCGACTGCCGTCTAACTCTCCCACAACCATTTGGAAGTAGAGTTTGACTATGGATGGAGGAAATCGGGGTAATGATGAACCCCATCCATCCACTTGCTTTCCAGATATTCCAATTTGGAAATCAACTTTAAAGATATGCCATGGCATCATAATAAAACAATCAACAACTACTGCCCTGGAAGAGAAAATTCAATTCCTTTACCCACGCAGCAACACATATGGGTATACATATATACACCGACGGATCAAAGTTCATAGACGGAACAGAATTCTCGGTGATATCAAATAACTACACGTTCTCTGAAAAACTACCCCAAACATTATCAATCTTCACTGCCAAGTGCTATGCCTTAAAACATGCAGTACATTGGGCATACAATAACCCAACATCAGATGAATTTACAATCTTCACTGACTCCTTCAGCAGCCTACAAACATTAGAACGAATGACAGACATCCATCCAATTCTGTTAGAAATAAACTACAGATATAAAGCATCACGCGAAAGAAAGAAAATTTCCTTTTGCTGGGTCCCAGCACATGTAGGGGTAGCTAGAAATGAGCAAGCTGATACAGCGGCAAAAAATGCCGCCCTTCGTCTAATCAGGCCCAATGATATCCTAATACCATATGAAGACTCCATCATAGCAATAAAGGCCGCCATTCTGGAAAACTGGATGGACAGATAGGCAGATTTATACGGACAAAATAAGATGCGACACGCGACACATTTTTCCAAAGTTATCGCCATGGAAGCCTCAAGAACTCACCCACCGGCAAGAGGTATCCATATACAGACTCTGCATCGGATATTCACTACTCACACACGGATAACATTGAGAAAGGCTATCCCCCCTACTGTGAAGATTGCATTCTACCCCTCACAATTGCACATCTTATCATGGAATGCCCAACCTATGGAGAAGTCTGACGAAGATATATACCCATCGATGTTGGGGGTACCCTCGAAATCCTAAGAACTGCACTAACAGCTGAAAATATCCACCGTTGCAGCAGAATCATCCGCTACCTCGAGGAGACAGGACTATTAAAGAAGCTATAGATAAGTCTCCAGTAGCACAATCTAAATTTTAATGAGTTTTAATTATTTTAACACATTATAATACCACTTATCCATCTAGTACTTCAATCATCTCTGCATAATCACCACCTCATGATATCAGACACAACTTTTATAACTCATCTTTAAAACTTCTTACTACAAAACCTGGCAGCCACAGCCCAGGTTAGAGCAGTTTCTAGGTTACATTGACTTTCCTTGGTAATCTTCAACACGTTGGACTTTAATACTGCATTCAGTCTCTCGCATATCCCATTGCTCCAGGGGCTCTCAGCAGCAGTACACATTATTTCAATGTTGAAATTGTCACCCATACTCCTGAAATCTTCATTGTTAAATTCTCCTCCATTGTCTGTCAGTATCTTCTCGGGTGATTGAAATATCGTTACCCAGTACCTCATTAGAGTATCAACAATTACGCTGGGGTTTTTGTTTTTGATCACACATGCATTACAATGTCATTGAAGTTCCTCGCCAATGGCATGCTAACTATCGTTCTAGGATGGCATGCTACGAGGGACGGTCAATAAGTTTTGCAATTCGGATATAAGGAAACGAGATATGAGGAAAAGTGTTTTATTATTTTTCAATATAACTACCCTCGACTTCAATGTACATGCGCCACTTGTCCCTGAGGCTTTGAATTCCCGATGACCACAAATCTCCCGACTGCTGTTCAATCCAGTTCTGGACGGCGCGCTGGACATCTTCTTCGGCCCCAAACCGGCGTCCACGCAGTGCAGCCTTGAGCTGGCGGAATAAAAAGTAGTCGCTAAGGGCCAGATGTGGACTGTAGGGGATATAGTTGAGCTCCTCAAATCCGCATTCGTGCAGGGCAGCTTGTGCAACTCTGGCCTTGTGGACTTTGACGACTTTGAAGTCGATCATGGGGTGTGAGGTTTCTAGAGACCCAACGGGCAGAGACCTTGGTCATGGCCAAACTGTCGTGGATGATGTTGATAACACTTCCATGTGATATTCCAAGTTCTCGCTCGATTTCTTCGACCTTCACCCATCGATTTTCGAGGATCCTCTCTACACGGGCCACATTGTCCTCGTTGGTCACGTCTGACGGGCGTCATCTTCAAGGGACTCATGACCATAGCGGAACTCTCTATTCCAGCGAGCAATGGTTGCATAGGAAGGGGCGGTGTCGGTGTACACTGCAACCATGCGTTCATGGATATCTTTTGCATTCTTGCCTTCCTTGGTCAAAAATTTGATCACTGTTCGGTGCTCAACCTTCTCCATTGTTGAAAAATTTGTGACTGACGATCTGCGATCAGCTACTGTTTCTTAAATAGACGAGGCAGGAGCGTGCGGCTGCAGGTCCTGACTTGTCATAACTTGCCCTAAGACCCCCACAAACAGCCATCCTCCTTCCTCTGTTTTGCCCTACCGATTCGCATAACTTATTGACCGCCCCTCGTAACTATCGTTCTAGGTGGTGTCCTTTGCAATTTGCTACATGTGTCACATGACTCTCTAGCCTTCTCTATCTCACCTTCTAACTCTGAGTCTTTGATACCGGCTTCTTTCTCCAGTTTGAGAAACTTTTCCTTGGTAGGGTGAGCAAACTACCTATGGAACTTCATTGCTTTCTCCTTTGCATCATTCATGCCATAGCTGTGCAAAACATACTTCATAAAGTTCCTGTCTTCTCCAAAGCTTTTACCTTTTTTAATATGTATGGCATAATGACCAGTGCTCGTGATCTTCAGGTTATTGATTTTACCACCTTCCCATTCAACTTTGTCTTCACCCAAATTCAACACCATGCCCATGTTTTTCATTGACGCTTTACTCAGCAAGAGTGGTATGTCTGGTTCTACAACTTCTATATTATTAATGAGCCTTACTCATTTACTGATGTGCCATCACCAAAACAGAAGGACTTATTGGTAGCAAAACACTTAACTCTGTCTTTATCATTCTTGTTCAACATTTGTTCTTATTCCGCCAGCCATTTATCACTGCATACATTAGCATTACACCCTGTATCAAGTACAGCACAGCCTGTGGTTTCCTTCCTTAATATTCTAGTATCAGCATTATCTTAAAAAAAAACTGTCTAGTCATACTTCTCTTTTATCTCCTTCCTTTACCTTATCACAATTCCTCGCCCAATGTTCTTTAAATCCACACTCAAAGCATCCACCATCCAACCTGTTCCTCCTCCAATTTCTTCTTGGGTATCTACCATATCTACCGTAAACTCTATTGTACCAAACACTATTCAAGTTCCTTTGATAACCACCTGCATGGCTACCATACTTAGTTGTCCACATAATGTCTTCCTCTACATTACTGTCCTTAGAAGGTACAGAGGTCTCCTCCATCTTTTAACATTTCTTTTAGTTCTTGTTCCAAAACTGCTTTCCTATTACTCAAGTCCTCCTTACTATCGACTTTCATCATATATACAGGTTCAGTTTTCACCTTAACCCCCTGAGTCACCTCACTACTGGATCCACTGCTAGATTCAAACATACGTTTTAATGTTGACAACTTCCTTTGTTGAAGCCATAACCTGTTTCCTTTGTATATTGTTAACTTAACAGTTCTTCAATAAACGGAAGGCTAATACCTCAACGGCAATACCATACCCTTCTCGGTCATTTTGTAGTATTTCATGTCAAATTCCCTCATGAAATCACAAATCGACATGTCATCCTTCCTCATACAATCCTCAAAATTCTGATATGCCATGAATTTCCTCTCAGGTTCTTTCATGAAGGCCTCATCTACTTTATTCAGCAGAAGTTCAACTCCATTCTCCTTTTTATCCTCCATTGATACTTGATTAGCTATCTCCCTGGGTTGACCGGTTAATGTGAGATGTATAGCTAGTGCCTGCTTCTTTTTGTCTATATCTGTTAACTCTGTCCACATTAACACATCTTCCTTCGATTGTTCATATTTCTCAAGATCATTCAACAGCAGAGGATTTTTAATTACAGAAGACATGCCTGTAACCATGCTCTGCTACCAGTTTGTTAGTATTATTTTACCAGGCCACGCTATACACAAATTATAACGATAAAAATGGGAGAAACTATAATTACCTTTCCTTTACTCAGTCTGCTCAAGCTTTAGGATTCTTAACGAATTGATCACCAAGCAGACGATAACCAACACTTTCCAAGGCTCAATATCCTACAACTCACACATGAAGCACAAAGAAATAACCCTACCACATTATATATATTCTGCCTAGTACATTTAAACGTATTTGCATCACTGGTTATCAACTCCAAATATATGACCAGACAGCCTACTACCCTGAACTTCCAAAACCTACTAACACACCACAACCTACACATAGCGTACCAAGAGTTTCCCGCCAAAACTGACCTTGTAAACGTTGCCGCTCAGATTTAGATCAGTGGAACATTCAATCATAGGTTAGTTGTTCAAGAGGTTTCTCGACTGGGGCGTAGATCCAGTCCAAATGACAACTCGGAGAAGGAGTATTCAGGGGAGAAATAGGAAAGGAGATAGTAGGAGGGTAAAAGGGAGAAAGGCTTGAACAGGTTCAGTGTTCAAGGTTATACAGAACTGAAGAAATCAGTAGAGAGGGAAGACTTGAGAAAAGGAAAGAAAGAGGTAGAACTGCAATAATGTGAGTAATTTGGTTAGTAATGAAAAAAAAATGGATATCAAAAATAGATTTATTTAAATACTAAGGACTACAGATATTTACATATTTATACAGTTTTTTACACAGAATTTTAAAAACATCATAAAGGTGTTTTCTCCTCAGAGAAAATTAAATATAAGACTGGGATATCTAATTAAATGATCAAGGTGATACAGGTCTACTTATTTAGAACAAATAGCTGGAGTATTGGAGAACCAGAATAAGAGGACCAGGCATAAAAAGATCTTAGATAAGAAGATCCGGCATAAGAAGCTCCAGTATAAAGACTCCAGGATAAGAAGCTTGGGTATAAAAAGCTCTGACAGAAAAAGCTTTGGCATAAGAATCTACAGCATAAAAAAGCTCCGGAATAAAGACTGGCTCAATAATCTAAAATAAAACGATAACCTTCGTTAGGTGTGTTTTACATATTATTTTTTTACAATAATCTCAATAATACTATTATTATTATTTTTTTTACTTACCACTTAACTGGGGTTGCTTTATAGTATAGATTTATTTAATATATAGGTTTTATCTATTTGCAAAAGTCACAGTTTTGCTAACATTAAAATTAAGCTCAAATATCTCTTAAAAATATAAATTTTACTTCAGATTAATTTGCCTAAACAAAAGAACAATAGATATATTAAAGAAGTTAAATATAAGGGAAAGAAGCATATTATAATGTCATCGACTGTGATGTCACAACATTCTTCCCATTGTATTTACATGATAGATTATGCTTCACATTATTTGCCATCTTCATCACTATACAATATATAGACCTTTGAGTATATACATATTGATGTATCTTAATAAACAACCCCACACCAAGTAGTAGGTACTACCATGAGATAGCTATAGGGGGGGGGGGAGGTAAGTACCGGATGATCGGTAGTCTACCCACCAATCACCTTCAAGCAGTGACCAAATTCTAACGCAGGCTACTGCACAGGGTGATGTTTGCGTCCCATGATTATTATAGGGTCACCATACCCAGTGATGTATTTATATAAAAAAAATACCTCCCCTCTACCTTCACCTCAATCATCACCAGAGCTACCTTCGGGCAGCTCCACTGAAAAGAATGGAGGTCTTCCCCTCCCCTGTGCTTTCACAGCGAACCCTCCAAAACTCATACCAGATAGGCGGCTTACTCCTCTCCTCTGCCTACAGGCGCAAGGGACTTTCCCTTCTGTCACTTTATCCAGTGGCAGTCCCTCCTTTACTTTCCAAAGGGACTGCTGGGAAAGTAAGCAGGCAGCCCAAAATTGACCACTCTTGGTGGGAGCAGTTTGATAGAGCCAACCCCCATAAGAGGGCAAGGAATTGCAGGGCTCACCATCCCTTGTATACCTGGCCCCCCTTTCTTCGTGGATGGATGCCAGTTTGCCAGCCCTTGACAGAATAAGAGGTAGCTTGAAGGGGGCTTGTGATATCTTAGGGAGGGGGGGTAGTCACATGGTGGACCCCAGCCCCCTGGGATGGACATGGTCCCTGAGGTGACCCTGCCCCGGATAGTAAGATCTTCCATGAGGTCAAACCCAGGCATAGAACCTATGTCCGCTACTATGCAAGCTCCTTCTCAGATGGCTCAGGTTCCTGAGGCCTCACAAGGAGAGGAGGGATCTCCTTTCCTGGCTGGTGCCCCTATGACAGCCAGGACCTTCCCCATTTCAGAGAAGGATCTTGCTGAGACGAGTCCATTTGGCCTAAGGGCTCGTGCCAGCGGAGGAGAGAAGCTGGTTCATTCTCCACCCTCCACTCTTAAAAAGAAAAAAAATAATAGAAAAAAGACTCAGAGCTCCTCTTCCTCAGCAGGGGCTGGACAGGGCTACTGCCATTTTGGTATGTTGGTATGTGACCTAGCCAAGATTGGCACATCCAGCCCCAGTCCTCCCCTGGGTGGGGAGTCCCAGACTAAGACCAAAAGTGCGCAGAGCGGAGCCTCGATTACATTGAAGCCCCTCATTCAGAGGTTACCTGGAATTTTTGAGCCTGCTGGTTTGAAATGCTTCCTTGTTATTTGCTCCACTGATGGCAGCAATATTGATCCATCAGAGGAGAGCTTTAGATAGTGTGATTGGTAGCCTCCTGGTGAAGGCATCAAATCCTTGTTGGTGGCCATGATGTTGAACTTTGTGAAAGGACGTCCTATGCCTCAATGTTAAGAAAAAACCCCTTCTGCTCCAGCCCCCTCCAGTCCTACGAGCTCAGTTTCCGCACCCATTCAGAACCCTTCTGCGATTCTACCCACCCTGGGCACTCCCCTGGTAGAGCTGGCTGCATAAAGGGTTCACACCCAACCCTTGCCCAGTGTGACCATTTCCTGTAAGGCGAAATGACCGTGCATCTCCACCCAGTTGTTAGACTCACAGGAGGCAACACCCGTGAAGATGGTCGTGAGGCCATCCATCTTCTGGGGTTCCTAAAGCTGCTCCCTGAAAGGACAGCACTAAAGGATCTTTGGCTCCTTCGCTCATACCCAGTGCTAGGCTGGGTGGCCTGTATAGGGCAGATCCTTGAAAAGAAGGACTTCTGCTCGCCTAAGCTTGCAAAGTGGAGGGAGGAAAAGACTCATATGGCAAGTCCAACCTACCACAACAAGTCCTCAAGGGCGACATTGCCTTCAACGCATTGTCCGGCCAACAGCGCCCAGAGTTCAGCCTCTGGGAAGCGTATGGACATTCCTGTGAGGGTCTTCTCTTCGAAGAGAGCCCCTGCATCTCCTCCGAGTTAGGCCTGGAGGGCATATTCATTCAATTGAATTGCCACAGACTCCCAGCCAACTGGGAGGAGCTGTGGAGGCTCGTCTCCTCCCATTCCTGTGGTATTAAGGTTTTGCAACCACACCACCATAGGATGGGGGCCGGGCAGGAAAGAAGATGTGCGATTTACACCCACATGATGTCTCCATTCTTGTTTGCTTTAGATAGCTCCTTTCAACTAGTAGCTGCGCAGCTGCACCTTAATAGGAGGTATACTGTTATTTCCACATCCATTCCACCATCAGCCAACTTCAACATTGTGGCACAGTTGGTGAGGCCCTTTCTCTTGCTCGAGATCTAAACAGTAGCCACCCACTCTGGAGAGACTACTCGATTAATCCCAGGGGCAATTCCTCGCTGAGCTGGAGATGGGTGTCCTAAATGTGGATGAGTTTAAGCATCACTGCCTGAGATCCGCGTCATTTTCCTGCCTCGATCTATCTTTCTGCTCTCCAGATGCACAGCCTGATTTTGGGTGGGTGGTGGTCGATGACCTCCATTGTAGTGACCACTTTCCAATTCAAATATCATTTTCTCTGCACCTGTCACCCAAGAGCCCACCCTGGTGGTGCTTGCATGGGCATGGTGGTCTGCATTTCAGGGAATGACTGATTTCTCTGTCTCAGTCGAGGAGTTTAGGTCGGTAGATGATGCCATTGAGTTCTCTGGTAACCTCATTGCTATGGGCCTAACTACTATTCCTAGAATGTCTGGCCATTTTGCACGCTGACCGCTCCCATGGTGGTCAGCCGAGTGGGAGGTGGCCCTCAAACAGAACCATTATGCCTACATGTGCTATAGGTGCCGCCAGAATTACTTCACTGTCAGTGAATTTCGTTGAGCTAGGGCTTGGTTCTGGTATATTTTGAGGCATGCCAGCCGCTCTTCTTGTCCAGTCAAAAGGATTCAGGGCAAGTTCTCCCATTTTCCAGGAGAATGGGGTCGCAATCTCAGACCCCGAGTCCTTGGCAGAATCCTTTGCGGCCACTTTCTCTGCAATCAATGCATGTCATAATGTCGTGGAAGGCTGCTGACTGGACTTTAACACCATATGCAGAGAACCCTTCATCGACAGGTTTACTCTGAGTGATTTGCGTTCTGTTCTCGCTTCTTGCATGGGGACTTGTCCTGGTCTAGATGATGTCCCAAATGCCATGCTTCGACATCTTGGCCAGTCAAAAGGATTCAGGGCAAGTTCTCACAAGAGAGGGGGCAGAATTCTTCGTAACCACTTTCTCTGCAATCAATGCGTGTCATGATGTGGAAGGCCACCAACTGGACTTTACCTCCATAGGCACAGAACCCTTCATCAACAGGTTTACTCTGAGTGATTTGCATTCTGTTCTTGCTTCTTGCGTGGACACTTGTCCTGGTCTAGATGATGTCCCAAATGCCATGCTTCGACATCTGGGTGAGTGAGGCATGGCCTTTCCCTTAGATTTGTTCAATAGGATTTTGATAGAACGTATTATCCCAGATTCCTGGCAAATTGTTACTGTTCTCATTTTTTGTAAACCAAGGAGAGATCACTCTACCCCGGCCAGTTTTCCCCCAATCTTTCAAACCTCCTGCTTGTGCAAGTACATGGAGAAATTGGTAAATGTTAGATTAGTTTTTTTCTGGACAGCGGAGGCCATCTGTCAACTGGCACAGTGTGGCTTCTGCAAGTTCCACCACGTTGGATGCTCTGCTATGACTGGAAAATGCCATCTGCAAGGTGTAGCCTTCATTGACATGACTATCCCATGGTGTTTTTCGATCTGCAGAAGGCCTATGATACCACATGGCGATACGGTATCATGGAGGAGAGGGGATGCCTCCTAATCTTTATATCTGAATTTTTGCGAGATTATTGATTCTGCATACAGATGTGGGGGGGAGCCCTCTCCAGCCCAATGGAGCAAGAATAGAGTGTTCTCAGTATTACAATCTTTGCCCTGAGCATCAACAGCATCTCTTTGTTGCTCCTGGGAGATGTTCTACCTACGTTCTACTGGATGATCTTTCGATTTCTTTTGGTGCAACAAATGCCAACTCTGGAGCGTCAACACCAACAGGCATTGAACCCCGTCTCTCACTCTGTCAAAGCCCACAGGCTTCTGTTTTCCTTGGGGGTAGCCATCCATGGCTGCCTCCTGACCTAGACTTGTTTCTAAATGGTGTTTGCCTAGAAGTGGTGAACTCTCACCATTTCCTTGGTTCTGTATTTGACTGATGCCTCACCTCGGAGGCTTATATTTGCAGCCTTAGGGTCTCTTGTACCCATGCCATGGATATTCTTCATTCTGTGACGTTCAGTGCCTGGAGCACTGATAGGGCTACTACCTTACTTTTTATTGATCCTTTGTTCGTTCAAAGCTCAACTACGGATGCAAGTTTTATATTGCGGAAGGTCGACTCTATCCACCACACTGGCCTTCGCCTGGCAACCAGTGCCCTCCGCACTTCCCCCCATTGAGAGCCTACTTGTCGATGCTGGGGAGATGCCACTTGTACTCCGCCTCCACAGTGCATTATTTGTCTCGATTCACGAGCCTGATGCCTCCTTCAATTGCCAACAGCTCTCACTGTATCCCCAGCTGATCTTGATGGTGCCTAAGCCCCTGAGAGACACCAGTCATACCCTAAGCCCTTTGGGTTTAGGGCTAGGAGACTCCTCGAGAACTAGTTTTGTTCTGCCCAGACCGCCACTATTTGTAACCATGTTTCTGCTCTCAAAGCTTCTACAGAGCCAGGAGTATTGCCTTCTGCCTTTTTGGAGCACACCCGGTTACGCTAGAACTGTGCCAGTGTATACGGATGGCTCCAAGTCCCAAGAAAGGGTCAGTTTCCACACTGTCTCCCCTCTGTTTGAAGTCACAGGCTTTGCCAGGCGATGCATCTGTCTTCACGGCTGAGCTGTTTGTAATACACCGCTGGTTACAGGCGATAATGTGACATGCCCAGTTTGGAGACTGGATTGTGATGTATAGCGACTTACAAAGTGCCCTGAGTGTTCTCAGGGCATTGAAATCTCGGCATCCCCTGGTTCTCGATATCCATGATGCCACAGTTTTAGCCATCAGGGCGGATGTTGAGATTATCTTCTGCTAGGTTCCTAGACTTGTAGTATTTGCTGGGAATTAACACACTGATGAAGGCACCAAAGAGTCTCAGAGGACTGAGTGACCAGAACAATGTTTTGCTCTTCTACACACCCATTACTTGTCAGGAATACTGGCTGCTTGGCAAAGAAGATGGGAGATGGTCGAGGGTAACTTAAGGCTACCTTCCATAGTGCTGTGATTGTTCCCATGGACCTACCCACCAATACTGTGATGGCTTCAGTTTGCTTTCTGTTGTCTCTGAATTGGGTACACTGGTGGGATGCACCACCATTTGATGGAGCTCTCGCCTTCACCTTATTTCAACGAGGTCCTAGTACCCCAGACTGTTTGGCACATTCAACAAGAATGTGCCAAACAGTTGGACCTCCTCCATATTATTTAAATTGGGATTGCTGGGTGACCTTTAGTCTTAGTTATTATTTTGAGTCTTGTGCAGATTTCACTTTTTTTGTTCATTATAATATAGCATAAAAATAATAATTACCCTCCACCCCACCCAATTAAATATTTTGCAATTCTAATAAAAAAAATCATCCCAAGTCATTACAGAATCTCTCTTTCTCACCTTCACTTCCATCATTGGAGGATCCATATCCTACAACCACCTAAAATTTCACCCTTTCAAATTTAAACTTCCCCCACATAATTCTCAAGTTCACTCATTCATACCCAACCATTACATCATGCCACTCATCACTCATAAGCACTGCCACACCCTGATTTTCACCCAATCGCACTCCATCTCACGCTATTCATTTTGCATCATTTCATGTTTGTCACTCATAGAGCAAACATTTCCATCTCTATGTTTTAATTACGATGGTGCGGTTGGGCAGAAATCTCACTCTAAAGAACTGAATTTGTGATAGAGATTCAGCCCATCATTGACCATGATCCCAGCAATTCAATGAGATCCATAGCCAGGGATGAGAGGGTGTTAGTTTCTCTCATCAGGCAGTTAGTGCATGAGGATAATATCCTCTACTACTCATCCAAGATGAAAAAGGACCAGTTTCTGTTGCTGAAGATGGACAAGCTGAAGGAACATGCTGTGAAGCTTGTGAAAAAACTGAAGCATTCCTCTCAAGCCTGGCATGATTGGTTCTTCTTAGATAAAAAGCATTTTTGCCAGGACCGCGTGCTGAACTTGCAGAATAACTGCTGGTTCACTGTGTTCCCTAAAGATTTATTGATAATCATGAAGTTCCCAGTCCACATCATGGTGTTTGGGGTAATCACTAGCGAGGGCCTTGTTATACCCCCATTTATCTTCTTCAATTGTTATATCAAGTGATTGGAGGAGTTGGTGTTGCCCTGGAAGGCTGTTCATGTGCCACACACGCAGGAGGACCCAGTTTTGGCTCTCAGACAATTTCTTTGACTACTTCACCTGAACCTTGGGCCTCCCATCTCCCCATACTACATCCTTGTGGATTATTGTGTGTGCGGTGTGGTTGAGAGAGTATCAAGTCCCTGTGCACCACCGAGGTGGAGCTTATGTCCAACATCACCACAGTTTTCACCCAGTTAAACATGGGGACCATTGAGAAAGCCTGCAGCAGGTTCTGTTACCGCCTGGAGGCAGTGTTTGAGGCTGACAGGGATTTTATTGAATAAAATTAATAGTCCAGCAATCCTTCAAGTCTTTAACTTGTAACTTTGGTAAATAGATCTTTACAAATAAACTTTGTTTTCTTTTGTATTGAAGTTAGGAGATAAATTACCCACTGCACCCTATGCAGTCAATTTTTAATTTTTTTTAATTGATTTCAAGATTGGAGTACTGAGGAAGGTGTGCCTTCCCTGAGGCATCTTGTCTCCAGTTGGGTTATCTTCAATCTAACCCAGCAGCTCTCAGGAAGGCTGCCACCGCATGCAGTCTTTTCCAGAGGTTATATAAAAAGAGGTTCTGAGGTGGTGCAAGAAGGAGGGTTTTGGCAAGTTAGGGTGAGATGGGCAGTTTTGTCAGGTTGCTGGAGCGGGTTTCTAATTTATTTTTGTACTCATGTAAGGCTGGGTGGTGTCCTGATTGGGAGTGGGCCACTGAAACTCATTCAGTAATTTAGGGTAGCTTTGGACTGGACGCAATCCTCTGGATGTAGTTTTCCTGGGAGTTTGTGTGCCTTAAAAAAGAGGCCGTTTGACTCGGATGACCTATGATGAATGAGCCCTTGTGGCTATTGTCATCTGTTATATTATATTGTGGGGGACTTTGATTTTGTCTTCCCCTGGTGATGGTGCTTTTTGTGGGTGGGTTTTGACGGATGCGGATGACCTTTGATAGGCCCTTTTGGCTTTTGTCATCCGTGAAATTATGTTATGTTATGTTAATATCAGGAGGAGACTTTGGAGTAGTTTTTTGTGGCTAGTTTTGCAGTGCTCTGCAGGTAAAGTGTTTTATAATGTTCTGGCTCATGTGGGGTTGGAGTGAGGTTAGCTAATGTGTGTGTGTCATCAGTGATGGGACTGTTTTGGTGGTTCTGTGGGGGTCAGTAAGATGAAGAGGGTATAAAAATTTCCTGTAGCATGTAAGCATGCCTCTTCTTTGCTTTCCCATTGTTGTTTTTGTGTTACTGCTTTAAATTATTGGTGAATTTGATTTTTTTCAGTAATCATGCCTCTTTCATCAGCGGCACCCCAAAGAGCTAAATTTAAAAAAAATAATCTCTGTTCACTTTTGTGTTGGCAAGTCATGTAAAGTGTAAGTTTCCCTCATTGCAGTCCTTTCCTTTTCCCAATATTGGCAAAGTTAACTGGTGTTGCAACCCTTTGTTATTCTTGATCTCTTATAGACTGATTATGAAGGATGCTATATCAGTCTAAAAAAAAAATGTGTTTACTGAATTTTACCCAATTCAATAGCAATTTTTTTTTTAATATACTATATTGGTTACCTATGTTTTATTCCTTCCTTGTCTCCTCATCTTTATTTCTATATCTATAATAAGTAAGTTTTTGGCTTTTATATATTAATTAACAATAGCCAACTTAACATATTTTTTATTAGATATCTGTGCCATTAATTGAACTCTACCCTACTGCATACCAAGAAAATGATACTATTAATATAGAAGTCACAACAGCAGTTGCAGAGCAATTAAGGTAATTTTATAGTAATTGCTTGTTTTTATAAATAATTCTAGCTATTTACGTTTGTCTTTGCCCAGTGTGGTTATATTAGATTTTATATTAGGATGATTGGAAACTAATTATCTTTGAAAAAAAACAAACAAAAAACAAATGCCAGTGAAGTTTAATTAACTTAATTTATCAATAATAACACACCCTTTTACCAAACTGGCCACTCTCAATGTAATGATTCCTTTATAAGATTAATTTGTTGGCATTAAACATCTGTAGTAATGTTTGTGGACAGTTGAACACGATACATTCAGTTATATGCCCCAAATTTCTGGTGCTTTAATGGGGATCTGATTCAATACTTTCTTTCAAAAGATTCACCATCCAATATTGGTTGTCTTTCAGAATGAAGCCCCAGTAAAGGGATCACGATTGTTTTGCAAGGTGTTCTTTTCTACTGCGGGTGGTATTTACTAGACTTTACTACATGAGGATACACTCCACAAATCCTTTTCATTGTCTGTGTATTAGTACTAACCCTCAAAATTTATATCTTCCTTGAAAAGTTGACAACTTTAAATAAGAATGACATAGTGCCAGTTAGAGATGATAAATTAAAGCTAAACATTTTTTTCTTTCCATTTAGGCATGATCATTCATTCTCTAGTTGGTTGAACTCTATAATCCATAGCAGTCATATACTTAATACTTTCCAAACACCTTAATAAAATGTTTTTACATTGATATTTTTTTAAATTTTGAAATTTTAAAATGCTACAGTTGAATGAAGCTAAGGTTAATTCCAAACTCATCTTTGGCTATGCAGTGTACAACTATGCATCACGCTCAACCATCACTACCTTGATCCAATATTTGAACCAAGGTCTCTACTGGCTACAAGGGCTTTTTGCTCCTTGTCTAGGGTCATCCTTCGTGCAGAGGAGTTACCCTGTGTTGCCTGTTACATTTTGTATCTGCACCAACTGCACCTCCTCCCACCCTGAGTGCAAATTAGGCCATCCCCATAGCTGGGTTGACATGAACTCTGATGGGACCTGGAACACTTGTTGGTGTGCTTTTCCCTCACGCACACTCAGCACCCCTTTACCTTATTAGTATTATTATTTTCATTAGTTATTATTATTAGCATTATTATTATTATTATTTAGTATGATTTTTAGGTATATTATTAGTATTTATTATATTATAATATAATTAGTATTAATTTATTAGTCATTATCATTATTTATTATTTAGTACTTTTAATTTTTATTATGATTAGTATTAATTTATTAGTTATTATTTATTATTATTATTTAGTATAATTTTAAAATTACTATTACTAGCAAAAAATCTGCCCTATGAATATTTTGGGGGCTAGGCCTGAGTCGCTTGTTCGCTCCACTCACAAAATTAAGAAAGTGTGCTAGTGAAAAAGGTTATCTTATTTCACAACACATTCAAAATTGGTGTGCAAGAAAAAAAATCATTTTACAATTTTTTTTTAAATGTACACACCTACACAGATGGATACACACACACACTAGGATCATTATAATAAGATGATATACTATTATTCATTATTATTTATTATTATGTATTATAAGAAATTATCCATTTTAAGAAACCAAAGAGAGAGTAACTTTTTTAATATTGTTTCTATGCATGTAAAATATTGACCTAATCAATTTTAAAGGACTGAAAATTCTTTTCTTTTTTTGAATGACCATTTGTTTAGCCTTCTAGGTAAATTATGGGCTTAGATAAGTCTTTATAATTTTTTTGGAGGGGGGGGGGATTGGGAGGCTGCTATACCCCCACCCCGCAATTTGAATGTCCATAACTTTGCTTTTAATGAAGATGAAAAATGGATTTCAGCCAAAAATTTACACCTACACCAATTTTTATTAAAATCTGAGAGAGGGTGTGGTTCCATATTTCAAAATTTTTGCCTGGTTTGTCAGAGAATCTGTCAGATGGGCATAAAAAAAACAAAAAAAAACAACAAATCTGGCCATCCTCCAAGAATGCCTTCTTTTCTGCAATGCCTTTCCTCTCTCTCCACCCAAATCCCCCACACCAGCAGTGTTCCAGTGATGCCCATTGCTCTCTCCACTGAAAACCACTGGCACCTCCCATGGACAGTTTCCCATCTCTTCTGTCCTTCCACTCCCTCTCTCTCCCCCTTTTATCAGATTTATCTCACATTTATTTCAAAAATCTGTAACAGTCTTGCAAGGAGGCTAGCTAGCTATGGTTGTCCTATATGAATTCCTCAGCCATGTGTCAACCCACTCTCAGGGCACAGCCATCTTTGCCTATGCTCCTGTATATTCCATAGCTCAACTGCTGCTGTTGTAATGATGTTGCAATGTTACGCATTTTTCTTGTCTTACCTCCTTGTGCTCATCATACAGAACAGAGCTATATACCAATAGGAAAGTTCTCATTACTATCTGTTTACTCCCTCCTACTGAATTTGTGCTGTTCACAGATTCCCCAAGCATGATTTCTGCATTGTTCCACTGCTCCCATCCCAATCCTCTGATATGTGTGATCTGATTGCCCTTGTATGAGCTTTTGTCTTCACACAAGATTGTCACACCGCTCTCCCATGTTGAGTGTGCCTGGCAAAGAAGCAGCTGACCAAGCTGCTTTGTTGGCTTCAAGCAAAGCACACTGTTACCCTTTCATTTACTGATCTTCTGCATGCGAAAAGATCCTTAATGCACAATGGCTATCTGTCTTGCAAATTTTGTGCATCATATTGGGCTTCATCTTCACGCTATTCCTTATCTTGTGACCTGCCACCTGAATCAGACTAAGTGTTTCCCACATGCTCATTAGTTGCTAGTTGCGTGTAACTCTTTATCTCACTATGTTGGTCCGTCAGTCCCTGTTTCGCTTTTTTTTGTTTTGGTAATAACATTGTAACTATTGGGCCGATTCTAAAGAAATTTGAAACTCGTATGTTGTTTTACATTCTCCTTATAATTGCCAAGGTTCTCCCAAGGTTAGTCCGGAAATTATTGAAAGTTTGGAAAGTTGTAAGGTCATAAATCAGAATAAGTGAGAGCACATGACTTTGGTCAGTAGACCTTGTTAAGTGCCCTCTGCACTCCATCCATTACCACTTTTTTGCCTTTTCTTGCTTCCTACCCTAACTTAGAACACTTGCATTTAATCCTGGCCAATGCTCCCTTTTTGTCCTTGAATAATCTCTTATCCTTCCTCCCTGCCACTAGACCTCTCCCCTTGATATAATTGCATATTCATTCTCCTCCTGCCTTTCCATCCCCAGTTGCTATTCTTCTACCCCTTGACAGCAAAAGCTTGAGTAGGATGCATAGGCTCCATTCAGCAGTCAAAGCAACCTTCATTAAAAAAAAAGTCAGCATTTTCAGAGGTGTCTGACTACCCCACCAGTTATAAAATAAATATAGTATTGATAATTCTATTCTAATACTTATATTTATGATCTCTTGCTTACTTATTTGGGTCTCTCTCTTTTGCAGGTTTTTTTATAATCATATTTGGCAACCATGGGATGCTTTTGAAGAGATTTGCTGTTATACAAAATCATTGATTGCAAGTAGGATGAAAATGTATGTGAAAAGCTAAAAAAATACTATGTTCTGTCTTCACTTTTGAACAATATTTTTCCTAAAGATAAAACAACGTGATGACTAATCTAAGGTTCTATGTGAATTTGTCACTCCAAAATCTGATTAGGTTCACTCCCCCACAAGGGGGTCCCGTGGCCAGACTTCAGATTGCATGCATAAGTATAAGCAACATCAGACAGTCTAATGTAGGTACCCTTTTCTATATTCTGAGGTTTCCATTTTCAGACTTCTATTTTAGCAGGAACATTCTGTTCCTTCGCATATTTAAATAATTTAGAACAGGAGATTATAGTAAATGAAGGTGGGTTTTATGTATAAGTCAATATTATATGAGTGCAAAATGATAAGCAACATGGATGGCTTTTGTGTTTTAATGATTACATAGGCATTTTTCTATATGAACAGACACTAGAAGTTTTTATATGCAACATTTGTTAATTTATCTTGCTATGCAAAAATGCACAGGTCTCAGTTTTCCTTGGTCAAGACTAAAGGGTTGCACTTCTGCCACCATCCACGGCTCCCTCTTGAGTTTTTCTTAAATGGGTTAAACCTGGAAGTGGTGGATTGACACCTTCCCTGGCAGGCTCATATTCTCAGCATTAGGGCCTCTTGCACCCATGCTATGGACATTCTTCATTCTGTGATTTTCAGCACCCAGAGTGCTGATAGAGGTACTGCCTTAATTGTATACCCATCCCTTTTTCGTTTGAAGCTTGACTACTGATGTGAGTTTTATGCATATGTGGCTGAGTGTGTATTACAGAAGGTGGACTCAACCCACCCCATTGTAAGACTATGTGTCAATGCTGGGGAGTTGCCATGTACAGTTTATTATGCTCCTCCCTCAGTTGGCAATCTTTACAGTGCCTATGCCGCTGAGAGATGCCAGTCATGCCCTAATCCCTTTCAGTTTAGGGCTAGGAAACTGGTTCAACCCAGAATGACTCCCTGGAGGGTACCACCTTTCACTATTTATCCCTACAGACTTCGTGTCATGCTAGATCTATGCCAGTGTATATCAAACACAGGTTGTAGTTGGATTCCACACCATATCTCCTCTGTTTGTAGTTAGAGGGACTTTACCATGCCCTGGGTGTCTTCATAGCTGAGCTGTTTCCAATACACCGCTCAGTATAGGATATAATGTGTTTTGCCTGGTTCACATACTGGATTGTGATCTTTAGCAACTTATAAAGCGACCTGACTGCTCTTGAAGCATTGGAATTTTCACATCCATTGGTTTGTGGTATCTGTGATGCCACGGTTGCTGCAAGATGGATGGATGTCAAGATAATTATCTTCTGCTGGGTTCCTGGATATGTGGGAATTGCGGGGAATGAGTGTGTCAGAGTCTGCAAGGACTAGGCAATCAGATAAGCATTTGGCTCTTACTCACACTGACTACATGACAGTAATTAGGTGGGCTGCTTGGCAAGCAAGATGGGAACTTAAAGTTGTGTGCCATTGCACTGAGACTGTTTCCATGGAGCTACCCCCCCCCCATAAGCTGCGACTGCTTCAAGGCACATATTCTCAAATTGAGCACACTCGCTGGATGCACTACAATTTAATGGAGGGCTCACCTACACTTTATTGCAACAACTGCATTGTCCCCCAGACTTGCACATTCTTGGAATATCCCAGTCTGGTTGATCTTTGCATGTTGCATGTCCCGGTTTTGGGATGTGCAAGTCGCTAAATTAGCTTAACATTATGCTGTAATGTGATTACATTGAATTTTGCCCTAGTATGTAGTCACCAGAATGCTCTTTAAAAATGATGTGTCAGGCTGTTTATAGTTACTTAACAACAGGACTTTTTTTGCTCTTCCTTACTTTAACTATATGGTAGGATACGGTTAACCTTTAGGCTTGAATGACAAAGAAGTTGAAAAATGACATACCAGAATTTTACGTTGTATTTTAGTGTCCCTTATTTTCCTTCACTACTGCTTGCCTAGTGTGCTAGGAGTGTGATCTTGTATGCTAGATTTTGACATGAGTGAGTTTTGTGAAGGGGCATCTTGTACTTAATTTTCAAAGATTATTTTGAATATTTTAATTAAATTGTTGGTTGCCTGCCTGGATCCATAATGGAGGCCTGATTCCCCAAGGACACCTGATAGAATCTTTCTTTTCTGTTGATATATGTATTTATTGTCTGTTATTCTTGTTCATTGAGGTTTACATTTTGATTTTATTTTAAATTTGTTTGAAGCTAGGCTTATATTTGAGCTTTTTCCAGCTATACCTCTAGAGGCTGGGGCTAGATGAGACTGCTATAATTAAAGAAATATATACTGCTTTGTCCCTCCCGAACAAAGAATAATTTGTTTTCTTTGTCAATATTTCTTCCAGTTATCATCAGATCAAGAATGAGGTCATTCCACGCACTATTGCCTCTCAAATGCAGGATCTGAGGTTGAGGGCTAAGAAGGCTGCTGATAAGTTTCATCAACTTGAAGAAAAGGCCTCTTCAGATGATGATGTGGACCAACGTGATGTTGTCCAGCTGATGAAGCTGAATAAAGAAGTGGAGCAGCTGAAAGCTCGATGCGATGCCCTTGGAGATCCTTTCCTCAGGTAGACCACCATCATCCTTTTTAGTTGCCAGTGCACCACAGGGAAGTACCCTCTCCAGACTTGCAATTTGTACCCAAAGGAGCAGCACTTCCTCTTGGCCCCAGTGCCCGCAAGGATGGTCCCGACCACAAAGGCAACCTCCACTCTGGTTCCAAGTCTGGGGAAGCTGGTGCATTCCCCTAGTCCCTTTATGCCCCCTTTCCACCCCTCTTACTATTCCTTTCTTTACCCCTTTCATTGTTCCCATCTCATGTTGCTCTCTTCAATTTCACACTCGGATTCACTGGATGTCACCCCACAGGGTGGGGGGGTTACCCTATGTAGCCTTTTACACTTTATACCTGGAGGACCTGCACATCCTCACAGCCTGAGTGCAAATTAACGAGCGAAACCCTGTCACTGGATTGACATGAACCCTCTGATGAGGCCTGCACTTCCCATTCGTTCTCAATCCCACGAAGGCTTCAGGTTGCTTTCTGTCGTCTCCGAATTGGATGCACCGCCATTTGATAGAGCGCTTGTCAGTGCCCTACTGTGAAGACTGCGTTGTCCCCCAGACTGTTTGGCACATTCTTGTTGAATGTCCCAGTGTGCGCGATCTCTGCGCACGTTACCTGTCCTGGTACCGGGATGGGGGGGATCGCTACCGCCTGTCCCTTGTACTCTGGACAAGTTCATGCACATTGACTTTTGAGGGGAGGCCAGCTTTCTCTCCTTTATTTAACTAGGTCTTTTTTTGTTGGTTTTGGTTATTTTAGTAGGTCGCATGTTCCTGCGCCGGGGGCGGAGGCGGACCTCGCCCTGACGCCAGAGCTTGCTTCCTGCTCATTGCCTTTTTCCTTTTTTTATTTTTAGTGTTTGTTTTTTTTTAATCTTATTTTAAAGTAGCCTAGTACTAGGCAGTTTTTAATACGGTTAGTAATGCCCAAGTAGGCAGTCACCAGATGAGCTCTTAAAATTTTTTTAAAAATACCAACCCTACTCGTTAGTGGACCCACCTATCTCTACTTCTCTTTATTACATACCAGCCTACCCGCATATAAACTTGTCGTTCTTTCCATGGAGGTTCTGGTTCCCAGGCCTACCTTCATCCTCTTATGAGCCTTTGTCGAGTAGCAGTGTATACAGTGTGTTGGGCCATCAACTCTGTTCACCTTCTTCAGTACACATATAAGGTGGCTACGGTGGCATCATCCTATTTGGTTAAAGCTCTAGGCCATTTTCTCCTGAATGGTAGCTGGGTGTCCAAGCCGATCAACACATGACCTATGGACCGAGTATGTGTAAATGAGCGCATCCTGGAATTTTCTGATCCTATGGAGACTTTTTTCTCTTTTTCTGATACTATGGCCACTAGTGAAACAAATTGTGAGAATGCGCATGGAGATCCATATCCAAGTGCCTTCTGCCCTGCCTAGGTGTCAGGGAGGACAAGGTAACATGAGACAGCCCTTCAACTGATGTAGGGGCTCAGCTCTGACCATCTGCATGCAGCAAAGGGGATTCCCCTTTGCCATCTTTGGAGTGGCTCTTGTGCTGCTCCACCTCTGAAAAGGAGGTGACCCCCCACTGTGCTCTCTCAGGAGCCCCTCCAATGCTCTCATTGAAGAGGAGGTTTACTCATCTCTTAGTCCTACAGGTGGGGAGATTCCCCCTAATCCCCTTTTATGGAGTCACCCATGGATGACGGCATCTCTCGACCAATGGCAGTCTTCCCTTTCCTATCAAAGGGGACTGTCAAAAGAGCAGGCAGGCAGCCAGCCAAAATTGACTCGATAGGGCCCATTTTGCCATGTTCCATGCAGTCATGAATTCTGACTTTGTGGGCATCAATGTGCCTGCCCCCATCTCTTCACCAATGAAGGTTGGCCCAAGATATAAATAAAGAGAAGTCAGTCGGGATCCATGATCCCTTGGGGAATGATGGCCACATGGAGGCACCCCTTGTGATAGACATGGTCCCAGAGGTGACCCAGCCCCTGATGGCAGGATCTTCCATAAGGTCAAACCTAAGTCCACCACTGTGCATGGTTCTCCTCAAGTTGCTTGGGATTCAAAGAACTCAAGAAAAGGAGGGATCTTTCTCCAACTTGCAGAAGGATCTTGCTATGTCTGGTTCCCATTCCCCATTACTAGAGATGTGCAGATTCTTTTTTATTTATACTTGATGATGTCGATTCCATCTTATTTTAGTTTTTAATGAATAATTTATTAGCTACTTTATAATTTCTATATATATTAGTCACTTATTAAGCTGTCGTAACTTAGAAGCCAATAAACAAAGCGACGAATTATTTTAATAATTTATTAATCAGTAATCACTGAGTTAATGGAATTTTATAGCTTTTGAAGGTTTTAACTTTTAACATTGAATAAAAAATAAATATGGACTCTGGCAGAATTTATTGCATTCCCTTTCATATTAGGATATAATTCAATGAATATATCAAAAAACAAAAAAATACATCAATTTCTCTGTGATTCAATAAAAAGTTAAAAGTCTACATCTTTTAGACTTTTGTAAATTTATAAAATAAGTTTTCATTTATCACTATTTACCTAATACTTTTAAATATCTAAAATTTAATTTGTTTAGCCTTTTAGCTATTATACTTCCTTTCTTATTGGAATATTTTCATTTTTCAACGAGTTACAAAAATAAAAAAATACAGAATTATTCTATTTTCGCTGATTCACAAGTTTCATCCTTTGTGATTCCAAAATTAAAGATGCATAAATTGAAGTTCAATAACATCAATTTTTCTCGAGTAAGCTGGTTATGATGTGGCGAGAAGATATTGCCACTAATACTGAAAAGTCTCTCACTCTCAATTGATGATGGTGGAGATGAAAGCATTTTATTTGCAATTCTTCCAAGTTCAGGAAATACATTTATCTTTGTTTTCCACCAAAGTATTGGATCCACATCTCGTGGCTACAATTGTAGTGAGCAATATTTCTCAAGTTCATTTCTCAGTGCATATTAACTTAAAGATGAAGAAGATTGGTGGCAAAGTTTCTTCTTGTTTCCCTTTTCATTTGTGGCATTTGACTCCACTGATGCTATTAAATCATTCAAACACGAGTCAAATTCAAAAAGATCAGCACTTGCTCCAGCTCCCTCTACATTTTGATTTTCACTTTCAGATTCTTTGTCAGTGGAGGCAGCACTGATATTCTTCATAATTCTCTTGATCATTATGCATTTTCTTAAGAGTGTCAGTCAAAAAATTCTGAATTGAAATGAGACGAGTTTTTGAACCTTCTTCAGAACTTTTGAAAAGTAAATTTTTATAGCTTGGATCCAAGATGGTTGTTGGCTATTAGATCTTCATTTTCTTCATACTTAGCAAATCTGCTCTCCAATGATCTTGAGATTGCACTGACCATGCTTCCCAAATCTGACTTAGCTTTGTTTATGGCATGTTTCAAGCCTCACTTGTGCAATAATTTCTGAAGCATTAGCAGTCCTTCCACTCAGCTTGAAAAATAAATTAAAAAAATACTAGCATTGTTATTTTGTAGTTAGTGAACTAAATAAGTAATTAATGTAACCATGAAAGGCATGACTATTTATATCCTTCAGTATATAAAGAACCTTACCTATTTAATATTTATTACTGTATTTAATTAATCTTATATAGTTTTTTTGGCTACGGTGGTAAAATTTTAATTAATTTATAAATAATAATTATAATAATGAATAATTAATATTATAGTTACTATCTGATTAAGTTAACTTGTCACAGATTAATGATTGAAAATTGAAATGTCAATTATAATTATATTATAATTTATAATCTATATGTTTATCTATTTGCTTGATATTAAATTTCTGCAAAAAAAATCCTATTACCTTTGAGTTTTTAGATCAAAAATTTTGAGCAGGCTTGAGCATTTGCCAATTAGTGCCCATTTGTTGGCATCAAATACTGGCAAATTTGGGACTTATGCACAGTAGTTAGCAATTGCAATTTTTTGTTCGAATATTCGTTCAAGCATGAGGTAAATACTATTCCAACAAGTGTTTACATCTTAAATAAACGTGTGTTTGGGTAAACTATGCTGCGTTTGGAGCTTTTCAAGCTTAGTGTATGCTGATGATGAGTGATTAAAATTCCCTTTATTTGGTGGCAATTTGCAATTATCATTCACTGATCATTCCTTGATCATTCACTGTTCAAATATTGCATCATTTATGACCAATTGGTTGGTGTGAAGAAAACCACTAAGACTGTTAAAGCCAGTATTTGTGATTCCCTTGACCATATTTGCTGCACCTCATAAGGGGCACAGCATTTGCCATCCTGGCTGCTTTGCTGACAGGACTCAGCAGCCCATCTGACCCCAGCTGAGCCTCTTCTCCTTCCTTCAGAACACTTGTTTCCCCCCTGTTTCCTTGCTCTTCATACAACCTCTCCCACAACTTTCTCTGTTCAGCTTCTAATTTCACAAGGTAGATGCTGACCTTCTTCTCAGCCAACTATCCCGGATCGGGGAAGGGGGCAATGTTCCTTAACTCCTGAGCTCCGGTTTGAGATGGTGGGTTTTTAACAACCTACTTCATCCTCATCCATACGTTCCTCACATTCCTTTTCCTTCTCTCTTCACTATCTATTTTTTTACATCGTGCTTAAGGTGGAGCTGCCAGGTCACCCACCAGGCTTGAGGGGTGGCCTTGAATGGTGGCATCTGGCTCTGCCAGCCCCGTACACACCCCTTGCAGGATGGGCTTCTGCGAGGGGTGATGAGCATTTGCTTCCCCCCAAAAAATAGGGTCACCATGCCCAATGATGACAAAATAAAAAATCTTCCTTCAAATTTCCCCTCATACATTGTCAGAACCAGCCTCGGGCAGCGCAACAGAAAAAATGGAGGTCCTGCCCCCGCTGTCCTCTTCCAAGGGGACCCTCCAAATCTCTCTAACTGGAGAGGAAGCTTAGTCTTCTCCATTGCCTATGGGTGTAGGGGACTCCCCTTTACCCCCTTGTCTGGAGGTGCCTTCGGGCACCTCCCTCTTTCCAGCGGCAGTCCGTCCTTTACTGCCAAGAAAGCCAGCAGGTAGCCTATAGCCGACCACTCCCCATTGAAGCAGCTCGGTAGAGAAAACCCCCTTAAGGAGGAGAGGGAAGCCAGGCGCCTTTGGTCGATTCCCTCAAAAGACCTGCTGGCTAGAATACTAAACTTAATGGGGGTCAAGGCCTGTGCCTCCCCAGACTCTACTTGTGACACCACTACCAATAAGACCTGTGATGTCCTGGGTGGGGATGGCCAACTGGAGTCCCTGCCCCCCAAGATAGACATGGTCCTTGAGGCAACCCAGCCTCAGACGGTAGGGCCTTCCATGAGAGCGAATCCGGGCTCAGCACCATTTACCGAACTAAAGTCCGCCCCTATACAAGGTCCTCCTCAAACAGCTAGGTTTTCCAAGGCAGTACAAGGAGGGGAGGGATCTCCTCCTCCGGCCGGTGCCCCTGCAACTGCCAGTCCATCTAGCCTGAGGGCTCCTGCCGGTGGAGGGGAGAAGCAGGTTCATTCCCCACCCTCCTCTCCTAAAAAGAAAAAAAACTTGGGTCTCCTCTCCATCCATGGGGATGGATGGGTCTGCTGCCACTTTGGTAAGCAACACATCCAGGCCTCTGCCCCACCTTGCTCCCGGTGCAGAGCCCCTGACTAAGTCCAGAATTGCTAGTGCGCAGAGCGGAGCCTCCTCAATTACATTGTGGCCCCTCATTCAGAGATTACCCGGGGTTTGCAAGCCTGCTGGCTTCAAACTCCTGTAAAGGGTGACAATGTTGATGACTTTTCTCTGGTAAGAAATCTTTAGTGTGTTGACTGGAACAGGAGCTGCCAAGTGTAGGCCATGAATTGTCTTTTGCAGTCTCCTTCTTTTCTTATGTAAACGCTTCTTAGTTATTCACTCCACTGATGGCAGCATGTTGACCAAGGGCAATCAGAGGATATCTTTAGCTATTATGATTGGTAGAGAGCCGAAGGTGACCCGTTTCTCGGAAGGGAGCCTTCTGGCGAATGTGGCGGATCCCTCTAGACAGCCAAGATAAGTGCTTTTCGGACATTTGATGGCAACCCGATGAGTGACACCGCACTCAGCCATGAACTTTGTGAAAGTAGTAGTTTATGCAAAGGAACTCTTGGACTACTCCATGGAAGATATCACTCTAGAGCTGGCTGATCACGGGGCAGTCAAAGGAGGGTCTCAAGACCCACCCCTACACTCTTCATCACGTTCGACTGTGACAAGCTCCCTGAGTTGGTGCATGGTGGTTGGTGCCGCTACCGCGTGAAGGCATTCGTGCCACTGCCGCGGAGGTGCTATTACTGTCACCGCTTCGGCCATATGAATTGCTCATGTAGACGTGCAAAGTCGGGGTCACCCGAAGTCTGTGTAAATTGCTCCAAGGCCGCTTCCGAAACCGCCTGCTTGCCTAAGGTTTCGAGGCAGAGGGAGGAAAAGACTTGCATGGCGAGCTCAACCTCGCCCAATAAGTCCTCGACGGCGACAGCGCATTGTCCGGCCAAAAGCGCCCGGGGTTCTGCCTCTGGGAAGCATACGGCCATTCCCGTGAGGGTCTTCTCTTCGAAGAGGGCCGGCGCGTCTCCTCCGAGCTAGGCCTGGACGGTATATTCCTTTAGTGGAATGGACATGGACTCCGTGCCAGATCTAAACGGTAGACACCCCTTCTGGGGAGACTACTCTATCAATCCCCTGGGTCAAGTCCTTGCCGACCCGATTGACGAGCTTGAGATGGGTGTCCTAAATGTGGATGAGTTTATGCATCACTCCCCGAGAACCGCTTCATTTTCCTGCCTCGATCTATCTTTGTGCTCTCCAGATGCACAGCCCGATTTGGATTGGGGAGTGGTTGATGACCTCTACGGTATTGATTACTTTACCATTCAAATATCATTTTTTGGGCCGCTGCCGCCCCAGAGCTTGATGTGGTGGTCTGCATTTCATGAAATGACTGATTTCTCTATCTCAGTCTTGGAGAATAGGTCACTAGATGAGAAGGCGAGTTCTTCTCGGGCAACCTCATTGCCTGGGGCCTAGCTACTATTCCTAGAACGTCTGGCCGTTTTGCACACTGACCACTCTCGTGGTGGTCAGCTGAGTGTGAGACGGACCTCAATCAGAAGTGCTATGCCTACATGCGCTATAAGCGCATGGGTGGAGAGTCGTCCTCCCGGATTCCGACTCCTCACCTGGGAGGCTCATATTCGCAGCCTTAGGGTCTCTTGTACCCGCGCGATGGATATTCTCCGTTCCGTGACGTTCAGCGCTTGGGGTGCTGATAGGGCTACTGCCTTACTTTTTTATCGATCCTTTGTTCGTTCGAAGCTTGACTCAGGATGCGAGTTTTATGCATCCGCAGCCGGGCGCTTATTGCGGAATGTGGACTCGATCCACCACACCGGCCTTCGCCTTGCGACCGGTGCCTTCCGCACTTCCCCCATTGAGAGCCTGTTGGCCGATGCTGGGAAGATGCCACTCGCTCTACGCCGCGTACAGTGCATCACTCGCCTGAAAGCGCGAGCCCGTCGCCTCCCTCAGTCGCCATCAGCTCTCACTGCATCCGCAGCTGATTTCGACGGTGCTATTGCCGCCGAGAGACGCCAGTCATATCCTAAGCCCTCTGGGTTTAGGGCTAAGAAACTCCTTCGAGAGCTAGGTATATCTCTCGGGCCGGTGGCTTTCCTGGTTCTGCTCAGGACGCCACCCTGAAGGGTACCACCTTTGGCTATTTGTCGCCACGCCTCTGCTCCCAAAGCTTGTACAGCGCCGGGAATATTGCGTTCGACCTTTTTGGAGCACACCTCGTGTCACGCTGGAACCATGCCAGTGTATACGGATGGCTCCAAGTCCGAAGAGGGGGTCGGCTTCCACGCCGTTTGAAGTCAGCGGGGCTCTGCCAGGCTCTCCGTCTGTCTTCACGGCCGAGCTGGTGGCAATACACCACTCGGTACGGGAGATTACGTGACGTGCCCGGTTCGGAGACCGGATTGTGATCTATAGCGGCTCACAGAGCGCCCTGAGTGCTCTCGGGGCATTGGAATCTCTGCATCCCCTGGTTCGCGATATCCGTGATGCCACGGTTTTGGCGAGCCTGTGGATGTCGAGATTATCTTCTGCTGGGTTCCTAGACATGTAGGAATTGCGGGGAAGGAGGGCGCCAAAGAGTCCGCGAGGACTCTGCGACCGGACCAGCGTTTCGCTCTTCCTCACACCGACTACATGGCAGGAATACGGGCAGCTCTTCGGACTGCTTGGCAAAGAAGATGGGAGACGGTCGAAGGGAACTTAAAGTTGCGTGCTATTGCGCTGCGACTGTTCTAATGAACCTATCCCCCAATGCCGCGACGGCTTCAGGTCGCTTTCTGTCGTCTCCGAATCGGACACACTCACTCGTGTGACGCATCGCTATTTGATGGAGGGCTCGCCTGCGCCCTATTGCGACAACTGCGTCGTCCCCCAGACTGTTCATCACATTCTTGTCGAATGTCCCAGTCTGGGTGATCTTCGCGCACGTTACCTGTCCCGGTACCGGGATGGGTGGGGTCGCTACCGCCTGTCCTTTGTACTCGGGACGAGTGCATGCGCATTGACTGGTGGACTTGTTGACTTTTGGGGGGAGGCCGGCCTTCTCCCTTTCATTTAACTAGGTTTAGTTGTATTGTTATTGTTATTGCTTCCTAATTGTTATTTCTTTTTATTGTTTTTTCTGTTCAAATTTTTTAAAGTAGCCTAGAACTAGGCTATTTGTTTACGATGACTTATGCCTAAGTGGGCGGTCGCCAGATAGCCCCTAAAAAAAAATTACCTTTCCCGGTACCGTGATGGGCTGGGTCGCTACCGCCTTTGTACTCAGGACGAGTGCGTGCACATTGACTGGTGGACTTGTTGACTTTTGGAGGGAGGCCGGTCTTCTCCCTTTTATTTAATTAGGTTTTGTTGTTTTTTGTTATTGGTTTTCTTTGTAGGTCGCACGCTCCTGCTCCGGGGGGGAGGTGGACCTCCCCCCGATGCTGGAGCTTGCTTCTTAATTGTCTCCTTTCCTTTTTACCTTTTTTTTTTCAATTTTTTTTTAAAGTAGCCTAGAACTAGGCTGTTTGTTTTCGGCAACGTATACCCAAGTGGGCAGTCGCCAGATAGCCCCTTAAAAAAAAACCCTGTTCGTTTGTATCTCGACTATGGATGCGAGTTTCATGCATCCACAGCTGAGCGTGTATTGCAGAAGGTGGACTCAATCCACCACACGGGCCTTCGCCTGGCGACCGTTGACATCCGCACTAACCCTCTTTGAGAGCCTACTAGTTGATGCTGGGGAGATGCCACTCGCTTTACGCCATGCACAATGCATTATTCACCTGTACGCGCGAGCCCGGCGCCTCCCTCAGTCGCCATCAGCTCTCACTGCATCCGCAGCTGATTTCGACGGTGCTATTGCCGCCGAGAGACGCCAGTCATATCCTAAGCCCTTTGGGTTTAGGGCTAGGAAACTCCTTCGAGAGCTAGGTATATCTCTCGGGCCGGTGGCGCCTCTGGTTCTGCCCAGGACGCCACCCTGGAGGGTACCACCTTTGGCTATTGGTCGCCACGCCTCCGCTCCCAAAGCTTGTACAGCGCCGGGAGTACTACGTTTGACCTTTTTAGAGCACACCTCGTGTCACGCTGGAACCGTTTTAATGTATACTGATGGCTCCAATCCCAAGAGGAGCCGTATCCCCTCTGTTTGAAGTCATTGGGGCTCTGCCAGGCAATGCGTCTGTCTTCACGGCCGAGCTGGTGGCAATACACCACTCAGTACGGGAGATTACGCGAAGTGCCCAGTTTGGAGACCGGATTGTGATCTATAGCGACTCGCAAAGCGCCCTGAGTGCTTAGGGCATTGGAATGTCCGCATCCCCTGGTTCGCGATATCCGTGATGCTACGGTTTTGGCGAGCCGGGCAGATGTCGAGATTATCTTCTGCTGGGTTCCTGGACATGTAGGAATGGCGGGGAATGAGGGCGCCAAAGAGTCCGCGAGGACTCTGCGACCGGACCAGCGTTTCGCTCTTCCTCACACCGACTAAATGGCAGGAATACGGGCAGCTCTTCGGACTGCTTGGCAAAGAAGATGGGAGACGGTCGAAGGGAACTTAAAGTTGCGTGCCATTGCGCTGCGACTGTTCCCATGGATCTACCCCCGAATCCCGCGAAGGCTTCAGTTTGTTTTCTGTCGTCTCCGAATTGGACACATTCGCCGTGGGACGCACCGCCACTTGATGGAGTGCTCGCCAACGCCCTACTGTGAAGACTGCGTTGTCCTCCAGACTGTTCAGCACATTCTTGTTGAATGTCCCAATCTTGGCGATCTTTGTGCACATTACCTGTCCTGGTACCGGGATGGGCGGGGTCGCTACCGCCTGTCCCTTCTACTCTGACGAGTTCGTGCACATCACTGGTGGACCTATAGACTTTTGGGGGAGGCCGGCCTTCTCCCCTTTATTTATGAGTTGAGTTTTTTTGTTTTTTTAGTAGGTTACATGTTCCTGCGCCGGGGGGGGTGGACCTTTACCCGACGCTGGAGCTTGCTTCCCGTTTATTGGTTTTTCTTGCATCTTATTTTAAAGATGCCTAGTATTACAAGGTGTTGAATACGGTGACTAATTCCCAAGTAGGCAGTCGCCAGATGAGCTTTTAAAATAAAAATTAAAAAAACACACAGACTACATGAGATGAATACAGGCAGCTCTCCAGGCTGCTTGGCAAAGAAGATGGGAGACGGTTGAAAAGTTTCCTGCCATTGCGCTGTGACTGTTCCCATGGACCTTTCCCCCAATGCTGCAAGGGATTCAGATTGCTTTTGTTGTCTCTGAAGTGGACACATTCACGGGAGGAACTGCTATTTGATGGAGCGCTTGCCTGCGCCCTATTGTAAAGACTGTGTTGTCCCCCATACTGTTTTGGCACATTCTTTTTGAATGTCCCAGTCTAGGTGATTTTCGTGCATGTTACCTGTCCCGGTCCTGGGATGGGCGGGATCGCTACCGCCTGTCCCTTGTATTCGGGATGAGTTTGTGCACATTGACTGGTGGACTTACCAATATTTTGGGGAGGCTGTCCTTCTCCCCTTTATTTAACTTGTTTTTTTTCTGTTTTGTTTGTTATTTTTCTAGGTCGCACGTGCCTGCACCGGGGAGGGAGACGGACCTCCCCCTGATGCTGGAGCCTCTTGCCTTCTTCCTTTTTTTTGATTGTTGTTTTTGTTTTATTTTTTACATTACTATTTTAAAGTACTAGGTAGTGCTAAGTACGGCGACTTATGCCCAAGGAGGCAGTTGCCAGATAAGCTTTAAAATTTTTTTTAAAAAATTTTGTTCCAATTTAACCCTTAATCTGCCATACTAAGAAAATGGAAGACCCCATTAGTGTCAAAAAACAACCGTTAGGAATTTGATGGAATTTTCCATTGGCCTAAAACTATAAGATCACCAATTGGTCCCAGCGGTGTTATGCTCTGAACCTTTTGGTCTGCACACCGCTTTAAGGGTTAAATCTGCAATTAAAGCAGTACTAACAATGTGCATGCCACTTGCACCATATAGTGAAGAGAGATAATTGTGTTGGAATTTATATCCAAATCATACACATGCTTTTTCAGGCATCTCATACAATAATGCAGTCCCATTTAGTTGCCTTATCCCACCAGTTGTGCCCCCCTCCCCCCTCCTTTCCTGCCCACATACCAGCATGATATTAAAACTAAAAGGAAATAGAAATGTTAAAATGAATGAACATGTTATTTGAATTATCTTCCCCTGAGTTTGGGACTTGTAGTCTTGTCGTTCTAGGAATTCCACGTTGCAGATAGTGACAGTGTACCTTTTTTCACCAGGGAACTATCCCTGCTCCAGGAACAAATGGAAAGAAAAGATTTGGTTGAGTCGTGTTCCTCGGATGATGCATCTGCCAATATTCTCGTCGTTGCCTCGACAGTTGTGTTGCATGACTTTGTTCAAAGTATTGCAGATTTACCCCAACTCCTTGATAAATTGCCTAAGGTAAATTGGAACCAGAGTTAACTGATTTTTATTCCCTTTTGTTCTTAGACTCTCCTGTTATGGGGCCAACTTGAGGGCCCAGTAGTTGAGAATCTCTTGGTCGTATTTTCACACTGTAAATAGACTTTCCTTCATTGTGAAGACCCATGTTCAGGAGAGTTATACACCTTCTTGGCGCCTAGCTGTAGATGTGGTTGTCTGGAGCTATGTACTAGAGTGGAAAGAATTTTTGTATTTCAATTCCACACATTGCTGAGAGTTAATTTTTTGTTGTAACAACTTTTCAAAATTTAAATTGTATGCAACCCCTCGCATAATGCACCCATTTTTTATCATATTTCAAATATGAAAAACATTGCAGGCCAAATATTAACTTTTCAAGAGTTTCTTTGCTTAAATATGCACTTCAATGGAGCCAAGAATTGTAGTCGGTGTCAAAGAGTACCACCCACCACTCATGAAAAGAAAATTAGCCCCACACATCAAATTACCTTATGCAAAATTTTACAGTTTTCTTGCTTTTACACACTATTACCATCCTTTTATTATAACATCCCCTGACTTTTCCAATTAAAAAATGGGTAATTTTTTCTTTTCAATTACATTTAAGATAACTTTGTCTATTTTTATAATGGACTTCCTCTGATGTAGAATCGAAGATGTAGTATTTTGTTATTCCAATTAAATTGATATAATCTTCAGCTTCAGAATTAAGTGTTTTGGGCAGTTCAATTTTTCTGATATAATCATGGTTCTTGATGCTTGCTTTCTGATAAGCCTGCTGGAGTTTTTTAACATAGTTAATAAAATGTTCTCCAGATGAGCAAAGTAGGAATTATTTTGCAGTGCCTTTTCCATAATTTCCTTATGATGTTTGATCAAACTTCTAAATCCCTGCATCATACCAAATGTTGAAAGCTCCATCACTTATCTATGGATTTCATTTAATCAAAAACTGACGAAGCATAAGCTTCCATTATGATTTATGAGATCTCTAAGGCTTTTAGTAGGACTTCTGATGAAATATAAAGCTGAAGGATTCTATTTGCACATGTCAGCACATTTCCTGATTAATTTTTCTTCAGGTCTAGCATAGCAGCTAGCTGATCTGAAACAAAGCTAGATTGATGCTAAAATGCATTCCTTAGATATTTTTTATCTGAGCTCAAAGTCTCAACTACATTGGCTGGCATTTCTTTAATGTTACTATTGATTATAATAAATTTAGCAATATTCAGTTTTATCAGGTTGTTTAATTTTATTTCCATTAGATCCTTTAAACATGTTTGGTCCAATAATTTTTCAATCTATTCCTTCAAAGATGTGTCATAAAGGAAGCTCATTTTTAGGTAGAAGGCAAATGAGCCATTGCAGTGGTTTAGCAAGATATACTTCCATTTAATAACTACCAATACTTCCAATATTTACTGGTGTGCCATCTCATAATAATGCTTTTAATGTTTCTTGACTACCTGAATCAATTAAATATTTGCTAATTTCACCTGCAATACATTGAGCAATTCTTTAACTATAACATAATGCTCTTCATATTCTATTTCTTTCATTGTTTTTATTTAATCACTTCTTTCATCAACATAATATCCATGCATTCAAGCTGTGTATATTAGCCCGTAGCATCGATAAACAAATTTCAGCAAATCAACATGCACATTTCAGGTTTTGTACACTTTAGTACTGTGGGAGAATTCCATGTGGAATTTATTTTCCAGCACGGAAGTTCCATGCGCTGGAGACGGTTCTGTTAGGCTTAAATTGGTAAGCCTAACCGTCCCCCTTCCACAAGCGGTAGCCTTGAACCACGTCCACCACGGTCCACCTTTACACGGGTTAGAATTGCCTCGGCAAGAAGATTCGAGGCCATTTGAGAGTAGAGCTGTTTCCCCACTCACCCCCGCAGGAAGAGCCTCGGACATATATAGTGCTCGTCTCCCATGAGGCAGACACAGAGTTGAGAAGTCTCGCCCGGACCCCAGAAGATTCCCCTAGTTCCAAGTCATGTGCTAACAACAAAGCAAAGTAACGGCTGAACTATTTGTGTGTCGGATTTAGCCCCAGGCAGTGAGGTAATTCCATTTAACGATCGCAACTAAGTGATTTTTCCGCCTTCACTTATTAACTCCTGTCAAAGCCCTCCTCGTCTTTGGGTGGCCGAAATACTCTCCCCTGGCCTGGACGTTACCCCCCCCTCCTTTTTGGAGAACCGTCACCACTTTAACTTCCCGCTCAGAAGCTCCGAGCGCCCTCGCCTCACCTGCATAAGACATCCGTGAAGCCTTACCCTGACATCTCACCCGGAATCCTCCGTAAGTCAACCCCTCTTCCCCTTCAGTAACCCATTTGAGTTAATTCCCCCCATTTGAATAGTCTCCTCCTTCATAGTCTGATGCATGACTACAATCTCCCCCAGCCCCCGTTTACCGATGTAATTTTACCCATTAATTATCTGAGGTAATTTTACCCATTAATTATCTGATGTGATTTTGCCCATCAATTTTCTCATTTTTATGTAAATAAAATTATATTTTTGTACATGCTTCTTTAAATAACCTTGAGCTTTGCCACTGCCCAAATTTTACCTGACCTCGTTGCACTCTTTCTCATTGTTCCGTCCCCCTTGTTGGTTCATCTTTAAGTTATTGGTCCCTCTCCCATAGATATAATATGGTATTGATATAATATAATGTCATACCACGACAAGTACACATATTCCAAAGGTACAAAAAGGTTTTTTGAGAAATATTTGGGGCTCAAAATTTCATTTTCTAAAATTTTCAAGCCAGAAAGATATACACCATCAGAGTTTAGTTTGTTGTTTTAAGTGCTTCTAAATACATTAAGAGATGAGTTTAACCTGACGGATAATGACAAACAAGTGAGGAGTTCAACTTTTATCTAATGTAGCCATCTCTTGCTTTCTTTCCATAAACTTCACCAGAAGCTTCCTTCACCATTCGTACACACCTTGAAAATGGCATGGAATGTCAATAGAGAGTAGCTCATCAACAATATGTTGCAGGTCCACATTAGATGCATTGTAAGTAGTGGCTCAAACCTGCACTCCTCTTCAGGGGAAAGTAGATCTGTTAGGTTCTTAGCAGTCTTGCCTATTTTCGGTGGCCTTAAATCTCGTATCTCTTCCTCATACACAGTAACTTCTTGGATCTTCTTAACTCTGTTCTTCTGATCAACGCCTGCCAGCATTGCCAAAAGGACGTTCTCAGGATGGGCTCAGTAGTAATTCTTTTGGCTTCACTGGCAGGTTGGAGTATTTGCAGAAGATTGGTCTGTTCCAGATGTTTAGATCCCTCCGTGCATTTTGGAGAGAACTTAATGTGAAACCAGATGGGCCCATAATGACACATGACAAACTTTGTGAGGACATAAAAGTCATTATTAGGTTTTTCTGTTGCCACATAAAGTCAACATACTCTGCTGGCAGTGGTGAGCCATCTTGCATGAGATATTGCCCATGGTTTCATATGTAGGAGATCATCTTCAATTACACCACTTCTAATAGCACTGGTAATTATGTACAGGTAAGCTCGGTCCAGACTAAGCTCATTCACATCTACATCTGGAAGCGGAGCTCATTCAACAATACATTGAAAGCCATTTGGGGATACTGGTAGAGTTTCACAGGTGGCTAAGGCTTTACCAAGTGGTCCTTCCCATTGAGTTCCACTTTCTGTTGGACCAATATATTTCCTGCAAGGTGCCTCAAAGAAAACTCATTTAGATGCAAGTTGCAGATGATCCACTGTAAAGGACTATGCAATTGATATTCCAGCCCTCTTATGGGTCCATTCTTGTAGCCAGTATTAGTTGCTGTGCCATCAGCTTCCACTGCCTTTATCTCATCTTTAATATCATTTTCAACAAGCCATTTCATGTCCATCTGCAATACCTGCACCTGTTCCTCATTCAATAGTTAGATGATCTAAATAGAAAGTACCAGGTTCTCCTACAAGCACATAGTGATCTTGAATTTCTTTTGCTCCATACCATTTGTTCCCTTTCTTCATTTTAGTTAGTGTTGTCTCTCCCCTCCCATCAAAAACAAAGCAGTAATTTTCTCATCTCCCAAACATTCAGATTTGGTGAAATTCTTCCTTAACTTCTGTTGTGTCCTCCTCCAAACTTTGTGATGGTCAATTTCATGGAAGCGGTCTTCTGAATTTATAATACCATACTCGAATAGGGCTGCACTGCTAATAGCAGCAGTTCTATTTGACACAGAATACCGATCTGCTTCCATGTCAATTGTTGGTATTTGTATGGTGGTGTTTTCTGTTCTCGCAAAGACTTTCTTCCATCCATCATCGGAAATGTCATGAGGTTTCTTCATCCAAGGCTTCATCTGAAATTGTAGTTTTCTATTCCCTCTTCTTTTCTTTCCTGAATTTGATCTTTGATTTTCCTTTTTTTAATCATTTGACTTGTTTTTACATCCACTCCTCCAATTTTCATGTGACATCCAGTTCTTTGGTCACTAAGAAATTCATGCTTTCAACATGGCACTTTCATGTTCTTTTCACACTTTCAATCCAAGAGATCAGCCCACTGGCAGCCTGCTATATCAAAAAGTGACCCAATGATGAGATAAACTTCTTACTCTTAGTGGCATTCATTCCTTGTTTTGCTAACACAGACGCTTCTTCCACCAATAGGAACATTTGGTTTTAACATTCTGGATCAGTTGGACTGGAATACTTGCTTTTTTCCCACTCTCACTAAGGGCATCGAATACTTCAGGAATAATATCCTTGTTCCTCTTGTATTTATTGTCTTTTACATACTGAATATATCTTCCAACCTGTTGTTTTGTTGGCAGCTCAGAGTGAGAAAGTTCTGGAAGTGGAGCCAAAGACACTGTGACTTGTTGATGTTTGAGTTCTTTTACTCATCTTAGCCCTAAAATGAATAATACAAAGACCCATTAGTATAAAACAGAAATAATACATGTGATGAATGAATCTATAACATACATTCAAAAAGGTGAAGCCCTATCCCTCCATAGGAAATACTTGTAAATATCTCGTAAATTCGTCATACATCGATTAATTTATACTGTCCTCCGAGTAGTTTACAAAAAAGGACTTCCTCAATCTAAAATTGCAAAGTGCAAATTTTCTTCCTGTACAAAAATTGCCCATCTCTAGCTTCAGAGACGAAAATTATAATAACTGAATACAGCAATAGCCTCACCCTACGGACAAGATAATATTTAAGCAAAAGTTGTCCACAAAAAAGGGGTTACAATTTAATTTTTTTTGTCCATTTCCAAATTTTGGATGGTCTGCTCTACAAAATGGTTTGTGACACCATGCCCTAGTTTATATATATATATATATATATACACTTCCCTTAACTCCATAATAAACCTCTCTTTGCCAAATTTCTGGTTGAGATGACCTTGTTGGTTTTTACACTTTCAGGGTCCTGATGTCTCGACCGTGAAGACGTTCTCCTCGCTGCAGATGGCTCTCGATTCGGCCAAAGTGGGCGATACCATCGCTTTGCTGCCAGGCACTCACATTCTGAAGCATCTTGGGCCTTTGGCGGCTGGAGGCACAATTTGTGGTCAGTGTGTCTGTGACTTTGAGAAGGAGGAAAGGGTAAGCTGATGCAAGAGGAGGAGGAAGAAGAAGAATGAATAGGAAAGGCTGAAAAAGTGATGAAGAATCGGAAAATAGTAGCTAGTATAACCTCCCAAAGCATGATCATGTGTGTACTTTCAAGTGTCTGCACTCTTTGAACAAATGTGATTTCTCAGGTTTATAATAATCCCACTACCAGATTTCTTATGGTTTACTGTTTTGTGATATTGGCATTGTGAAAGGGTAAATAAAAGACCTCATGATCATCAACCACTCTCCCACTAAGTAGGGCTGGTGTGCATCATCACTAACGTACCCTCACTCTTTATGCCTTACCCCGTAAGGGGCGCAGCGATTTGCCATCCTGGCCGCCGTGCTGACGGGATCCAGCGCTCCGTCCGGCCCCAGCTTAGCCTCTCTTCCTTCCTTCAGATAGCCTGTATTTCTCCCCTACTTCGTCGCTTTTCATACAACCTCTCCCACAACTTTCTCTGGTCAGCCTCTAATTTCACACAGTTGATGCTGACCTTCTCAAGCCAACCCCCCGGGATCGGGGCTAAGGGGGGAGAGGACAATGTTCCCTAACCCCTGAGCTCCGGTTTGGGATGGGGTTTTTTTAACAACCTGCTTCATCCCCACCCATACCTTGCTCATATCCCTTTTCCTTCTCAATTCACTGTCTATCCTTGATTTTACGCCGTGTCTAAGGTGGAGCCGCCATGCCGATGGACTGCCAGGCAACCAGGCGGGAGGGGTGGTCCCAAATCGTGGCGCCTGGCTCTGCCGGGCCTGTAAGCACCTCTTGCAGTGTGGGCTACTGCGAGGTGATGTGCGATTGCATCCCGTGTAAAAAAGAGGGTCACCATGCCCATGTATGATCATCAAAAACCCAAATCTCTCCCCAATTCCCCTTCCTCATCAACGGAGCCGCCCTCGGGCAGCTCCACAGAAAAAATGGAGGTGTCCCCACCCCCGTGTGCTTGCGCAGGGGACCCTCCATACTTCTGTAACCGGAGAGGAGGCTTACTCTTCTCCTACGACTATGGGTGTAGGGGACTCCCCCTCACCCCCTTCTCTGTAGGTGCTTTCGGGCACCTCCCTATTTCCAGTGGCAGTCCCTCCTTTTCTATTTAAGGGGACTGCCAAGAAAGCCAGCAGGCAGCCCATTGCCGACCGCCCCTCGTGTAAGCGGCTCGGTAGGGCAAACCCCCTTAGGGGGAGAGGGAAGCCAGGCCCCTTCAGTCGCTTCCCTCAAAAGACCTGCTGGCAAGAATTTTAAACCTTGCCAGGGTCAAGGCCTGTGCCTCCCCACACAAGACTGGTGACACTGCCAAAGAGACCTGCGATGTCCTGGGAGAGGATGGCCAACTAGAGGCCCCTCCTGTGATAGACTTGGTCCTTGACGAAACCCAGCCTCTGAGGGTAGGGCCTTCCATGGGGGGGAATCCGGGCTCGGCGCCAAACACCGAACCCAAATCCGCCCCTATGCAAGGTCCTCCTCAAACGGTTAGGGTTTCTGAGGCAGTACAAGGAGGGGAGGGATCTCCGACCGGTGCCCCTGCGACCACCAGGACCTTCTCCATTTCGGAGAAAGACCTGGCTGAGGCTGGTCCATCTGGCCTAGGGGTTTCTGCCGGCGGAGGTGAGAAGCGGGTTCATTCCCCGCCCTCCTCTCCAAAAAAGAAAAAGACTTAGACCAAAATGACAAAGAAGACTCGGGTTCCTCTCCATCCGCGGGGGCTGCGAGGACGGATGGATCTGCTGCCCCGCTGGCAAGCGACCAAGCCAAGATCGGCACATCCGGCCCCTCTGCCCCCCGGTTGCGGAGCCCCTGACTAAGACCAAAAGCGAACAGGGCGGAGCCTCGATGACATCGGGGCCCCTGATTCAGAGGTTACCTGGCGTTTTCGAGCCCGCTGGCTTCAAACGCTTCCTCGTCATTCGCTCCAGTGATGGCAACATGATCCATCAGAGGAGAGGATTAGCTAGAATAATTGGTAAAGAGTCGAAGGTGACCCGTTTCTCGGACGGGAGCCTTCTGGCGAATGCGGCGAATCCCGCCGAGGTGGCCAAGATAAGTGCTCTTCGGACACTTCATGGCACCCCGGTGAGTGTTACGCCGCACTCTACCATGAACTTTGTGAAAGGAGTAGTTTATGCGAGGGAACTCGTTGACTACTCTATAGAGGACATCACCTTAGAGCTGGCCGACCATGGGGTGGTCAAGGTCGAACGTGTGATGAGAAAACAGGGAGGGGCCTCGAGACCCACCCCTACACTCTTCATCACGTTCGACTGTGACAAGCTCCCTGAGTCGGTGCGTGCCGGTTGGTACCGCTACCGCGTGAAGGCATTCGTGCCACTGTCGCGGCGGTGCTATTACTGTCACCGCTTCGGTTATACGAATCGTTCTTGTAAACGTGCAAAGTCGGGGTCAGCCGAAGTCTGTGTAAATTGCTCCAAGATCGCACACGATAAGTCTAAATCATGTGTGGCCAAGTGTGTCAATTGCGGAGAGCCGCACCCCGCTTCTTCGAAGCAATGTGGTGCTTATCTCTTTGAGAAAGAAATCCTTGCCGTTCAGGCCCAGGATCGACTCTCATTCCGCTAGGCTAAGGACTTGGTCCTGGCACACCCTGCTCTGCCTGGGACGTCATATGCCTCAATAGTTAGAAAGGCACCCTCTGCTCCTGGATCCAGGCCAACGAGCACGGTTGTTTCCGCGCCCATTCGGAGCCCTTCTGCGGGCTCTACTCAACCCGGGCGCTCCCCTGGTAAAGCTGGCGGCAAAAAGGGTTCCCACCCAGCCCCGGCTAAAACCAGGGCTTTCCACTCTTTTCCCATCGTGACCGTTTCCCGTAAGGCGAAACGGCCACGCGCCTCCACCGAGTCGATGAACTCACAGGATGCAAAACCCCTGAAGTTGGTCGCTAGGCCATCTTCCGGGGTTCCTAAAGCTGTCCCCCGAAAGGAGGACAGCAACAAAGGAGCTTCGGCTCCTTCGCCCACGCCTAGAGGTGGAACGACTGGCTCGGAGACGGTGTTCCTCGAAAAGTGGGCCCCCCGCCTCCGAAGCCGCAACGCCCGCCTAAGGTTTCGAGGCGAAGGGAGGAAAAGACTCGCATGGCGAGCCCAACTTTCCCCAATAAGTCCTCGAAGGCGACAGCGCTTTGTCCGGCCAACAGCACCCGTGGTTCTACCTCCGGGAAGCGTACGGCCATTGCCGTGAGGGTCTTCTCTTCGAACAGGACCCCCGCGTCTCCTTCGAGCTAGGCCTGGAGGGCATATTCCTTCAATGGAATTGCCGTAGACTCCGGGCCAACTGGGAGGAGCTGCGGAGGCTCGTCTCGTCCAGTTCCCCGTTAGCCATTTTTCTGCAGGAGACCATGCTAGGCGCGTGCCCCCTGCCCGCCTTCCCGGGGTATAAGAGTCTTGCGACCCCACCAACGCGGGATAGCCGGGCTGGGGGATACGCGGTTTACACCCGGCATGATGTCTCTGTTCTTCCTTTCTCTTTAGATACCTCCTTTCACGCAGTGGCTGTGCAGCTGCACCTGGATAGGAGGGATACTATCATTTCTGTGTACATTCCACCGTCAGCTGACTTCGACGCGGGGGACTTCCGCCGCGTCGTGGCATGGTTGCCGAGGCCCTTTATCCTGCTTGGAGATCTGAACGGCAGGCATCCTCTCTGGGGAGATTACTCAATAAATCCCAGGGGACAGGTCCTTGCCGATCTGCTCGAAGAGCTTGAGATAGGTGTCCTAAACGTGGATAAGTTTACGCATCACTGTCCGAGAACCGCTTCATTTTCTTTCCTCGATCTATCTTTGTGCTCTTCGGATGCACAGCCTGATTTTGATTGGGCGGTGGTCGATGACCTCCATGGTAGTGATCACTTTCCCATTTAAATATAATTTTCAGGGCAACTGCCGCCTGAGAGCCCACCTCGGTGGTGCTTTGCGCGGGCGCGGTGGCCTGCATCTCAGGAAATGACTGAATTCTCTATCTCAGTCAAGGAGTTTAGGTCGGTAGATGAGGCCGTTGAGTTCTTCTCCGGCAACCTCATCGCCGTGGTCCTGACTACTATTCCTAGGAAGTCTGGCCGTTTTGCATGCCGACAACTCCCATGGTGGTCGGCCGAGTGTGAGACGGCCCTCAAACAGAAGCGTTATGCCTACATGCGCTATAAGCGCCGCCCGAACGATTTCACTGTCGCTGAATTTCGTCAGGCTAGGGCTAGGTTCCGGTATATTTGGAAGCACACCCGCTGCTCTTCTTGGCGGGCATACGTGTCTTCACTTAACGGGAAGACCCCTTTTGCAGAGGTGTGGAAGCGAGTCAAAAGGATTCGGGTCAAGTTCTCGCAGGACCCCCATCCCGTTCTCCAGGAGAATGGGACCGCAATCTCGGACTCCGCGTCCGTGGCGGAATCCTTAGCGACCGCATTTTCCGCATTCTCTAGACGGGATGCTGCTCCGCCAGCATTCAATGCACGTCGTGATGTCGCGGAAGGCCGCCGGCTGGACTTTACCTCCAGAGTCGGAGAACCCTTCAATCACAAGTTTACTGTGAGTGAGTTGCACTCCGCTCTCGCTTCGTGTGCGGACACCGCCCATGGTCCGGACGATGTCCCGTACGCCATGCTTCGACACCTGGGTGAGCGAGTCATGGCCTTTCTGTTAGATTTGTTCAACAGGATCTGGGTGGAGGGTCTTCTCCCAGACTCCTGGCGAATCGCTACTGTGCTCGCCTTTCGCAACCGGGAAGAGATCACTCTACTCCGACCGGTTTCCGCCCAATCTCTCTAACCTATTGCGTGTGCAAGTTGATGGGGAAATTGGTAAATGTTAGATAAGCCTTTTTCCTGGACAGCGGAGGCCATCTGTCTTCTGCACAGTGCCGCTTCCGCAAGTTCCACTCCACGTCGGATGCTCTACTCCGACTGGAAAATGCCATCTGTGAGGCTTTCCTTCGTAGACAGCACTACGCCACGGTGTTTTTCGATCTGGAGAAGGCCTATGATACCGCATAGCGATACGGCATCATGGAGACTCTCCACACGCTGGGGGCGAGGGGACGCCTCCCAATGTTTATATCTGAATTTTTGCGAGATCGTCGATTCCTCGTACGGGTGGGGGGAGCCCTCTCCGGCCCAAAGGAGCAGGAAGAGGGTGTCCCGCAGGGAGGTGTCCTCCGTGTCACACTCTTTGCCCTGGGCATCAACGGCATCACCTCGGTGCTGCCGAAAGATGTTCACGCTACGCTCTACGTGGACGACCTTTCGATCTCTTTTGGCGCGGCCCAGATGCCAACTCTGGAGCGTCGACTCCAACAGGCATTGAACCGCGTCTCTCGCTATGCCGAAGCGCGCAGGTTTCGTTTTTCTTTCGCCAAGACTACGGTGGTGCACTTCTGCCGCCATCCACAGCTTCACCCCGACCCAGATTTGTTTCTTAATGGGGTGCGCCTGGATGTGGTGGAATCGCACCGTTTCCTCGGTCTTGTATTCGACCGACGCCTCACCTGGGAATCTCATATTCGCAGCCTTAGGGTCTCTTGTATCCGCGCCATGGACATTCTCCGTTCAGTGACGTTCAGCGCTTGGGGCGCTGATAGGGTTACTGCCTACTTTTTTATCGATCCTTTGTTCGTTCGAAGGTCGACTACGGAGGCGAGTTTTATGCATCCGCAGCCGAGCGTTTATTGCGGAAGGTGGATTCGATCCACCACACCGGCCTTCGCCTTGCGACCGGTGCCTTCCGCACTTCCCCCATTGAGAGCCTGTTGGTCGATGCTGGGGAGATGCCATTCGCTCTGCGCCGCGTGCAGTGCATCACTCGCCTGTACGCGCGAGCCCGGCGCCTCACTTAGTTGCCAACAGCTCTCACTGCATCCGCAGCTGATCTCGATGGTGCCTATGTCGCCGAGAGACGCCAGTCATACCCTAAGTCCTTTGGGTTTAGGGCAAGGAAACTCCTTCGAGAGGTAGATATAGCTCTCGGGCCGGTGGCGCCCTTGGTTCTGCCAGGACGCCACCCTGGAGAGTACCACATTTGGCTATTTGTCGCCACGCCTCTGCTTCCAAAGCTTGTACGGCGCCAGGAGTACTGCGTTCGACCTTTTTGGAGCACACCGTGTCACGCTGGAACCGTGCCAGTGTATACGGATGGCTCCAAGTCCCAAGAGGGGATCGGCCTTCACGCTGTATCCCCTCTGTTTGAAGTCATTGGGGCTCTGCCAGGCAATGCGTCTGTCTTCACGGCCGAGCTGGTGGCAATACACCACTCGGTACGCGAGATTACGCGATGTGTCCGGTTTGGAGACCGGATTGTGATCTATAGCGACTCACGAAGCGCCCTGAGTGTTCTCGGGGCATTGGAATCTCCGCATCCCCTGGTTCGCGGTATCCGTGACGCCACGGTTATGGCGAGCCGGGCAGATGTCGAGATTATCTTCTGCTGTGTTCCTGGACATGTAGGAATGGCGGGGAAGGAGGGCGCTAAAGAGTCCGTGAGGACTCTGCGACCGGACCAGCGTTTCGCTCTTCCTCACACCGACTACATGGCAGGAATACGGGCAGCTCTTCGGACTGCTTGGCACAGAAGATGGGAGACGGTCGAAGGGAACTTAAAGTTGCGTGCCATTGCGCCGCGACTGTTCCCATGGACCTATTCCCCAATCCTGCGGCGGCTTCAGGTCGCTTTCTGTCGTCTCCGAATAGGACACACTCGTGGGACGCATCGCTATTTGATGGAGCGCTCGCCTTCGCCCTATTGTGACGACTGCGTCGTCCCCCAGAAGTTTCGGCACATTCTTGTCGAATTTCCCAGTCTGGGTGATCTTTTGATCTTTGCGCACGTTACCTGTCCCGGTACCGGGATGGGCGGGGTCGCTACCGCCTGTCCCTTGTACTTGTGACGAGTTTGTGCACATTGACTTGTAGATTTGGTGACTTTTGGGGGGAGGCCGGGCTTCTCCCTATTATTTAAGTAGGTTCTATTTTTTGTTTTTCTTTGTAGGTTGAACGCTCCTGCACATGGGTGAGGGGGACCTCTCCCCGATGCCGGAGATTGCTTCCTAATTGTTGTGTTTTTCCAATATTTATCAATTTATTTTTTCATAATTTATTTTAAAGTAGCCTAGTTCTAGGCTGTCGTATTTCTGGCGACTTATGCCCAAGTGGGCAGTCGCCAGATGGGCTCTAAAGGGAAAAAAAAAAATGGTGCACTTCTGCCACCATCCACGGATCCACCTTGAACCAGACTTGTTCCTAAATAGGGTTTGCCTGGAAGTGGTGGATTCGTACCATTTCCTTGGTCTTGTTTTGACTGAAGCCTCACCTGGGAGGCTCATATTGACAGCTTAGGATCTCTTGTACCCACCCCATGAAGATTCTTCGTTCCATCAGATTCAATATTTAGGATGCTGATAGAGCGCTACTGCATTACCTTTCTACTGATCCATTGTTAGTTCCAAGCTTAAGTACAGATGCCAGTTTTGCGCATCCTCAGCCGATCATTATTAGCTCTTTTCAAAAATCAACTTTTTCTTATCTTCAGAGGTTTCTGCACACTTCCTCATGCTTTTTGATCTAGGATGTATGGAAGCATTACCACATGTAACTTTAAATTTTCTGCCTTGAAATTGGCCCAAAATACTAGTTTGGAGTTCTCTTGAATTATATTTTTCCTTTCATCTTTTGATCAAGACAAGATAGCAAGAAATTAATTAAAAATAATAATTAGCAAGCATTTTTTATGAAATAACAGAAACGAATGTGAATCCAGAAAGCCATCTACAAGCGACCACTTCACAATGGCATTAAGCAAGGAGCTCATAAAGCTTTATGGGCTTAGGTTTGATATCTCAGAACCTCCACATCTCTCCATTTACTGTCACCTAATAGGTATTTATAATGCGCCCTTCAGGGCTGTTAGCCCTCCCAGATCGCAGGTTGTGTAGCGAGTGTAAAGAAAGTTTACAGGGGAGAGAAGGCAGTAATGAAGAGATGAGTCTTCAGGAGTTGTTTAAAAGTAGCAAGGGAGGGAGAGGATCGGACTTCGCAGGAAGAGCATTCCAGAGTCTAGAAGCACAAACTGAGAAGGAACGGTCACCCATATAGCAGAGGACAAAACGAGGAGGGTTCAGGATGGGAGCGAGGTTAGACCGGAGTGCCCGAGGAGTTTGACAACGGTATAGGGCAGACGTGAGATAAGGTGGAGCCTTGAGGTTTATTGCCTTGTAGGTGATGAGAAGAATTTTATAGTGGGTATGGAAGCGAATAGGTAACCAGTGTAGCTCCTGTAACAGAGGCATCGAAGGAGAGAGCTGGGCAGCATAGATTTGAACTAGTTGTAGGGGACGAAGTGACGAAGAAGAGAGATTCATTAGACTGTTCCCATGGACCTACCTCCGCGATGCCGTGATGGCTTCGAGTTGCTTTCTTCAAATTGGACACAGTGCCATATGATGGAATGCTCATTGGCACTTTATTGCGATGACTGTGCTGTTCAGCACATTGTTGTTTAATGTCCCAGTCTGGGTGATCTTCGCGCACGTTACCTGTCCTGGCACTGGGATTAGCGAGGTCGCTACCGTTTGTCCTTTGTACTCGGGACTGGTTCATGCACACAGATTTGTGGACTATCTGACATTTTATATGACTCTCTTTGCTGGTCCAATTTCCCTGCGCCATGGGGAGGCATGCTTCCTTTTTTTTGCTTATTTGCTTGCCTTTGTGTTTTTGTTATATAGGGGTGAGGGGGCACCTCCCAACCTTTGTGTCTGTTTCTGTGATATCATCAATTCCACCCCTACAGGGGACTGCTATATGTAGACTATTACACCTAGTACCCTTAAGATCAGCACATCTTCCCAGCCCGAGTACAAATAAAAAAGGCATCGCTCACTGAGTTGAAATTGAACTCTGGCAATAGGTAGGGAAGCTAGTTCACTCTACCTTTTCCCCTCTTTTTTTTCTAGGTTTAAGTACCTAACCAGCTACCACATGCCATGTCAGAAGAGAGACTTTAAAACCTCTATAAACAATCCCCTTTAATGCCTGCAAGTTGATGGAGGTCAAGACTCAAGGGTTCCTAGGTATTGGGACACGAATTATGAGAGAGTGATTATGATGCCTTAAATATGTGTGGAAAAAAATGCCCTGTTGCAGAGTTAGAACTAAGTACAATGTGCCGGATACTGTGAAAAGATAAAATAAATGCCTAATTCTACCCTGTAATACATTTTTTTAATTCTTTGTTTGTACTAATTTGTTTGCATTAACCATTGTGCAACTGTATATATAAAATTGTTCTCTAATTTTGTTGCAGTTATATGTACATATATATATATATATATATATATATATATATATATATATATATATATATATATATATATATATATATATATATATATATATATATATATATATATATTTGTTGACTTTGTTGTATACTCTGCTATTATATCTGCAAATATTCTGTCAAATTGTACCCGTCTTTGTTTTGGAGTTGTTGAAAAGAAATTAAAATAAAATAGCAAAAATTGGCCATGTCTCTTTCCAAGCACTCAGGCATTGATGAAATAGGGTGAGAGGACATTGGTAGCTGAGGGGAATGGTTACCGGGACTGTCCACTGCACCTTTCTATGTACCCGTTTTCTTACACATAAAATGTGAGACCCTTTATTTTTATTAAGGAGTGCCTCAAGTAGTTTCCTAATTTCAACACTTAAACCCCCCAAAAATTCTTTTAAACCTTTTCTTCCCATTACCACCTTTTCCTGCATATTTAGTTTAACTGACATCTTGATCACTGCATGGCCTCCCAACTTCAATTCACACAGGCGGATCTCTCTTAATTGTGGAGGTTTGGCAGGTCCTGGACAGTTGCGTGTCATATGTGTCTTGAATGTCTCAAATATTCCATTCCTTAAAGTACTTTCTTCTTTTCCCTATCTTCACCACTTTCTCTAAAAACCTCTTCTCACAGATTTTTATGTGGAGCTGCTCCCCTCAGTTTATTATTAAGTAAAAATTAATTCCTCTCACCCCCGCCCTCCCTCCTTAAAGAGGATTATTTAATAAAAAATAAGATTGGATTTTGCCAATTCATTATTGTTATTTTTCAGGCATCGGGCCTGGGGTGAGTATTATAGGGTCTCCAATGACTGGGGACGTATTTCTGGATATGTCTTTATCAAATGAGGACGGACATTTTCTGCTTTACTCTGTCGACCTGCGACCGTTGGAGTTTCAGACTGGGATTCTTTTGCACTCAGGAAAAATTACTGTTAAGGAGTGCACCATTTCAGGTGAGTTCATAACTGTGCAGCCTCTGCTCTTCTCTGCTGGGGATGTTTCTCTCGTGCAACACGCTGCTTTATGATTTACACTGGCTTCCCATTCAATACAGAATTAAGTTCCTTGTGTTTACATAAAATCCTTAATTACCACTGCTCCCTCTTACCTGTCCTCCCCACAGACAATATCTCACTCCCGCAGGACCTTCTGCTTTGGCTCTGTTCCCCTACTCATTGTTCCTCGTAGTCATCTATGCTGCATGGGTGATTGTGCTTTCTCTTTATTTTCCCCGTGAATGTGGAATGACCTTCCTGTTGCAATGCACTCATCCCCTTCCCTTCTCATCTCTCTTTTCGCTAGCTGTTCCTTTGTCGATAAATGGACGCTCTGTGAAGGACCATGGCGCTGAAGAGCGCCATACAGTCTTAGGGGTGAGACTAGGGATGTACCAATAAGCAAATTGGCCAATTACTTAGATCAACTGCTGCTGTTGGGGCTTTGAGAGAAGGCAATCCTCCAAATGTAAGCTGCACCATGGTTGCCCATGCTACACTTTATACCAGGGATGTATTCTGGAGGAGATGCACATCCTCCCAGCCCAGGTGCAAATAGGGAAGGTCTTGATCACTGGTTTGACTTGAACACTGATGGGGCCTTGAAGTTGGGGGTACTTCCTACTAATCCTCAGCACCTCTTTTTCTTTCTATACCTGTAGGAAGGTGGCTGGGGCTACCAGTTCTGCTACACTTGAAACCTGCTGGAAGAGCACAGCCTCACAGTCCAAGTGCCTGTTACATCCGGTATTGTAGGTTTTGCACGTCCTCACTGACTGATTCAACCACTCACTTGGTTGAATTGATTTTTGTTGGTTTCTGTGCTTCCTCCATGTCCCTCTCAGCACCCACTTTTCTCTACGACTTTCCGCTCTTTTTTCCCTGGGTTAAAGGACTTGAACAGCTACCTCATGCCGAGTCAGAGGAGAGGCCTTAAAACATCTATAAACAACGCCCTTTAAAGCTGGCAGGTTGCAAGAGTCCAGGACCTAGGGGGTCCTGTGCGTCGGAGCACGAATAAGGAGAAGATCAGCTTGGACCCAATAACCCTTTCCCTAATTGGGTTGACCACCTCCCTGCCGCCGTTCTTGAGTGCATAAGGCAGGCAGCATACCCAGCAGGAGGCCAGGCTGTGTTTTTTAAACTAGCCACCCTGGCGGGCAAGTTTTGAGTGAGTGGTCAGTCATTTCCAAGGGGATATGACACAACCAACCCACTTGGATGCCTTCTGCGTGACACACATGGCATTCATTAACCATTAGCCCAGGGGGTTGCAATAAAATTCCCACAGCATGCAACAGCCTCTCTCAACTAGCCTGGTCCCTCAGGACAGTCTGATAGAAAGCGTGACTCCACTAAATTGTGGTAACGTTGATGGGGCCTCCAGCACAGGGTGTGTGATCAAAGGCTTTCTCCCTTAATCTCCCAATTGTTGGGAGGATGCAGAGATTCCATCTGCTCCTGAAGAGCAATTAACAACAAAACATCACACACAGCCAATCATAACACCCTCTATCTTCCCTCCATCTTTACAGCACCACATACACAGTCCTCTAAAATGCCTCTAAGTACCCCAGGTCCTATAAAAGTTCTCTAAAAGTCCTCTTATTTAAATAAGGTCCTCTTTATTCATTTTTATTCTAGCTTATCTATTTTTTTAAGGTAGGTATTTAAATATTTTACTGTTTATTATAGTCTTTATGCTCAAACAGTAACTCAGTACAAAAAAAAACAAACTTTAAGAACTCTTTGAATAGATATCTATAACCGTGCAAATTAAGTCTTGCTTCTTCATTAAATTCTAGTAGATATACCTATCTCTAATGTAAGTCTGTTTTCTGTTATTTCTATAAATTCATGTTGGGTGCCTCTCTTTGAGATACCAACAATGAAATGCTAGAATTATATTATGTAAGTATATTGGAAATGTCATCCAAATTTTAAAGTCCCCTATATTTTTCAGAAAGCAAATTTTAATACTTATTTTATAGTGTATTAACAATGCCTGGTAAATGTCGTTTTCAAATTAATTGGATTAATTTTTTTTTTTTTTATATATACTCAACGCATATCTTCCGCAGATGGGGTGGCACATGGCCAGAGACCCTCCAACATTTGTATACATTATCCACTGCTTAACCAAGGTGACTCCGTAAGGGGCGCGGCGATTTGCCATCTTGGCCGCCGTGCTGACTGGATCCAGCGCCCCGTCCGGCCCCAGCTTAGCCTCTCTTCCTTCCTTCAGATAGCCTGTATTTCTCCCCTACCTCGTCGCTTTTCATACAACCTCTCCCACAACTTTCTGTGGTCAGCCTCTAATTTCACAGGGTAGATGCTGACCTTCTTCTCAAGCCAACCGTCCCGGATTGGGGGGGGGAGGGGACAATGTTCCCTAACCCCTGAGCTCCGGTTCGGGATGGGTTTTTTTAACAACCTGCTTCCTCCCCACCCATACCTTCCTCACATCCCTTTTCCTCTCCTCTTCACATTCTATCAATTTTACGCCGTGTTTAAGGTGGAGCCGCCATGCCGATGGACTGTCAGGCCACCAGGCGGGAGGGGTGGTCCCAAATGGCGGCACCTGGCTCTGCCGGGCCTGTAAGCACATCTTGCAGTGCAGGCAACTGTGAGAGGTGGTGAGCTATTGCGTCCCGTATAAAAAATAGGGTCACCATGCCCAATGATGAAGATAAAAAAAAACCCAACCCCCAACTTCTCCTGTAACATCAACGGAGCCGCCCTCGGGCAGCTCCACCGAAAAAATGGAGGTTCCCCTCCCCCCTGTGCTTGCGCAGGGGACCCTCCATATTTCTTTGACCGGAGAGGAGGCTTACTCCTCTCCTACGCCTTCTCTGGAGGTGCTTTCAGGCACCTCCCTATTCCCAGCGGCAGTCCCTCCTTTTCTTTCTAAGGGGACTGCCAAGAAAGCCAGCAGGCAGCCCATTGCCGACCGCCCCTCGTGTAAGCGGCTCGGTAGGGCAAACGCCCTTAGGGGGGGAGAGGGAAGCCAGGCCCCTTCGGTCGCTTCCCTCAAAAGACCTGCTGGCAAGAATACTAAACCTTGCCGGGGTCAAGGACTATGCCTCCCCACAAAAGACTCATGACGCTGCCAAGGGGGCCCGCGATGTCGTGGGAGGGGATGGCTAACTGGAGGCCCCTCCTGTGATAGACATGGTCCTTGAGGAAACTCAGCCTCAGATGGTAGGGCCTTCCATGGGGGGGAATCCGGGCTCGGCGCCAAGCACCGAACTCGAATCCGCCCCTATGCAAGGTCCTCCTCAAACGGCTGGGGATTCTGAGGCAGTACAAGGAGGGAAGGGATCTCCTCCGGATGATGCCCCTGCGACCACCAGGACCTTTTCCATTTCGGAGAAGGACCTGGCTGAGGCAGTTCCATCTGGCCTAGGGGCTTCTACCGGCTGAGGTGGAAAGGGGTTCTTCCCCGCCCTCCTCTCCAAAAAAGAAAAGGACGAAATAGATTAAGAAGACTCGGGGATCCTCTCCATCCGTGGGGGCTGTGGGGACGGATGGGTCTGCTGCCACTTTGGCAACCGACCAAGCTAAGACCTGCACATCCGGCCCCTCTGCCCCCCCGTGTGCGGAGCCCCTGACTAAGACCAAGAGTGCACAGGGTGAGCCTCGATGACATCGGGGCCCCTGATTCAGAGGTTACCTGGCATTTTCGAGCCCGCTGGCTTCAAACGCTTCCTCGTTATTCGCTCCACTGATGGCACCATGTTGTCCAAGGGCAACATGATCCATCAGAGGAGAGGATTAGCTAGTGCAATTGGTAGAGAGCCGAAGGTGAGCCGTTTCTTGGACGGGAGCCTTCTGGCGAATCCCGCCGAGGCGGCCAAGATAAGTGCTCTTCGGACACTTCATGGCACCCCGGTGAGTGTGACGCCGCACTCTACCATGAACTTTGGAAAGGAGTAGTTTATGCGAGAAAACTCGTTGACTACTCCATTGAGGACATCACCCTAGAGCTGGCCGACCATGGGGCGATCAAGGTCGAACGTGTGATGAGAAAACAGGGAGGGGCCTCGAGACCCACCCCTACACTCTTCGTCACATTCGACTGTGACAAGCTCCCTGTGTCGGTGCGTGCCGGTTGGTATCGCTACCGCGTGAAGGCATTCGTGCCACTTCCGCGGCGATGCTATTCCTGTCACCGCTTCGGCCATACGAATCGCTCGTGTAGACGTGCAAAGTCGGGGTCACCCGAAGATGTGTAAATTGCTCCAAGATCGCACACGATAAGTCCAAATCGTGTGTGGCCAAGTGTGTCAATTGCGGAGAGCCGCACCCCGCTTCTTCGAAGCAATGTGGTGCATATCTCCTTGAGAAAGAAATCCTCGCCGTTCAAGCCCAGGATCGACTCACATTCCGCGAGCTAAGGACTTGGTCCTGGCGCGCCCGGCTCTGCCTGGGACGTCATATGCCTCAATAGTTAGAAAGGCACCCTCTGCTCCTGGCCCATCCAGGCCAACGAGCACAGTTGTTTCCGCGCCCATTCGGAGCCCTTCTGCGGGCTCTAGCCAACCCGGGCGCTGCCCTGGTAAAGCTGGCGGCAAAAAGGGTTCATACCCAGCCCCGGCTAAAACCAGGGCTCCCCCCTCTTCCCCCAGCGTGACCGTTTCCCGTAAGGCGAAACGGCCACGCGCCTCCACCGAGTCGTTAGACTCACAGGAGGCAACACCCCTGAAGATGGTGTATTCTTCCTTGCACCTCGCTTCTTTCAGCTTCCCTCTTACCACATCCTCCTTTGGCAAGCTCTTTCATTTGCCAACCCATTCACTCTTCTGCTATCGCCCGAGGATGGTCGGATAAGTCTCCTCCCCCCCTTCTCTTTACATCTACATCCATAACTCTCTACATTCTCTCTTCCTATCAGAACATAGTCAAACATGCTTCTTTGATCCTCACTCACCCTTTCTCGCACCTGCATGCCAGGTCTTTTCCAGGTATACTTCTTGTGCACTTTCTTTTTAAGCCATGTTCCCAGCTACCATCTCTCTTTCAACACAATTCCACGAGCCTTACACCATTATCATTCACTCCCAGCACTCCCTATCTCCCAACTACCCCATTCACTACTCCATCACCTACCTTTGCATTCAGGTCACCCATTACAACTACTTTCTCATTTACAATAAAACCTTGTAGTCATCCATTCAGCTCTTCCCCAAACACTTTTTTCACATTTTTAGGTTCACCCACATGTGAACCATACACACTCACTATCACCCACTTTTTGCATCTGAACGTCTCTCGCACCCACAATGCTTCGCTCTCACTCTTTCATTTACTCCTGATTTTATCACTTTCACCCCCACCAAACCATTCTACACCATTTCCTTTCAACTTGGTTTCACTCGGGGCCAGAACATCGTTTTCCTTTTTCAAACAGACCAATTTCACTCCTCTTCTCATTCTCTCCCCATCCACGCACATTCAAACACCCCAAACTGAGGCGCTGGAGTGGCTTAGACCTTTCATGACCATTTTGAGAAATAATTACAGAAGCAAGGATTCCTAGCTCCTACTTCTGATCGCTGTTGCGCAAAAAGCGGGTGATGGGTTTGCGATAGTCCCTACACCTAATGAATTTAAAAATTGGCTTGAATGAGTTTCTGATAAAAAACAAGGCAAAAGGCAAGCATTACCAGGTATAATTTCCAATAACAAAAAAAGGAATAGGAGAGAGATGTAAGAGAGCATGCAAGAGGAAAATAGCATATTAGTTTAGAAAAAAATTTCAAGAATAACCAATGGTTAAATTTTTCAACATTATCCAATGATTAGACAACTTCTAATGCTCCAGAACAATTAGCTGGTAGTGCTCTATTTTTTTTTATAAAAGAATGTTTTATGAAAAACTTAGAACCTTGCAGAATTTTAGGTTAAATGGGATGTAGAATTCAGTGGTAAGAATACTTGCCAGATATGGACTACTTTTATGATTATATTGAATGTAGTCCAAGATCAATGTATTCCTATAAAGATCATTAGGAAGAAATTTAGGCCCTTCTGGCTTTTATCATCTATTAAATTATGAGATAACTAGGAAACTTTCTGAGAAGAGCATACCAAAGATACAGGGGTAAGGTACTACCGAAAATCTCAATCATATAGGTAAACTAGGAACGAATTAAATAAGATTATTTAGAAAAGCAACAAAAGCACCAGAAATTAACTTACCTCAAAATAATAAAAATCTAAGAAAATTCTTTAGCTATTATAAAATCAATAACAAATCAACAGAGACAAAATAGCACCTAATAAATATGAAGGGATTGTGAAAGAATCTGATGAGTAAATAGTAAATTTTTAAAATATAAATTTTGTAGGCAGTTCAGGCTCCTAAATGGGGGGGGAGGGCCTATAGATCAAAGGGAAACTATCAGTGAACATCATGCAAGCAATACTACTAATAATCTATCTTATATACTGACTCATTCAGGCCAATTATTCAGGAATATGTTTCCAGATAGCAAAATGGTGAGCAAATTCAAAATGCCTAAAGATGCTATATAGTGACATTTGGCCTTGGTGAATATTATAACGATATGACTTATAACATAGTAAGATCAGCTGACTATGTAGTGATACTTTTTACTTCTGCATTCTTGGGGCATGCATCATCAGCTCGAAACCTTTACAAAGAATTTATTGAAAGCCTGAGGGAGGAAAAATATATATCAAAAGTTCTTCATGTTTCTATGGATGGACCTCATGTCAACTGGAAGCTGATTAAGTACCTATGAAGTAAAAAAAATTGATTAGTATTGGGTCCTGTGGATTGCATATCTATCATAAATGGATATGCATATCATAAGAAAGAAAAGCAGGCTTCCAAGAAGTCTAAAGGAGATATATTTCCTCAACATTTCACAGGAATAAGGTGCTGGAGAACAGAAATGGATCTTTGCATTTAATTTCTCTTCTCTCATTAAAAAAAATATATTGAATGTGTGAAACAGAAAGTATATAAATGCTCTGCTAGCAAAAGTTTTTCAATTCAAGTTATTTAGTCTCTTTTCCTGTAATTCAAGCAAAACTGGAATTTCTTTTATGAAAAAGGATTTGTAAGCCGAATATTATTGATAAGCTAGGAGCTGACCTATATAGTTTTGATGTTTTTAAAAAGATTTTCTACTTCAATCTACAAATATAGACATTGGTTTTGGGGCTAAGAGAGCCTTGGATCATTAAATTTAGGTTAGAATGTCAGGAAATTATACAAACTATTATTGTAAAGCTTCCAGACAAAAATCCAATTAAGTTTTCTGCAGGCTTAGATATTTACAATTAAAGGAAGCAATAATACAAACCTTGCAAGAATGAAGATTTTCTGTGAATGTCTTTTAGATTGTGGTCAAATTTCAATACTAGAAGCTGATATTGAATCTAGCCAATGGGCAGAGATTTTGAGAAACACAATTTTCCAAAACAAAGTGAAAGATTTTAGTGGACAAAGATTAGATACATCCTATTCAAACTATATTTCTAAAGAAAAATGCAAAGAATTGCAAAAAACAGTCCAGTTAGTGTTGCTGATATCTCTGAGTAATGCAGAAGCCGAAAGAAGCTTCTCAATCAATGAACATTTACTAAAAGATAATGAGTGAGAGATCAATTATCTCACAAAGACTTGTTCACCAAACTCTCAGTGATAAAACTGCTGGTAATTTTTCTCATATAAAAATTAATAATAAAATGATGAGCTATTGTTATCAAGCTTCTAGAAGAAGACGAGAACATTTAGAAAACATTGAAAAGCTGGGAAAAAGATGATGATATTGGATGAAACAACTTCAGTAATGGCATCAATAGACATTCAAATAAACTTACTGAATTAGCATTATTGTAAATTTAGTTACTTTATATTATCTTTGTACTGTGAAGTTTTTTTATAGAATAATATTAAAAATAAAAGTATAGTTAAATGCAGAGGCTTAGAATTTGTCTATATAAAGTTAATTAGATTTCTAAGTTGGCTTTGGGTGGGCCCTGAGTGGAACTATACTTGTGAAATTTCAAAAAGTTTCCTTTGTAAGTCTGTGCCAGCTTCAAATGTTTATGCAGCATAGATTTTAAACAAAATAAATGTTATTTTAGGTAACAAGTTAATATTATTCATGAAAATAGCTAAAAGAACATGTACATAAGTAAATATTGATTGAAATTTCTGGTTTAAATGTCCTCTAACTTTTTCCCTGAGGGTCCTCTATAGTCTTTTTTTAATCTAAAGAACCAGTAGACACCCTGATACACACACCTCTCAGTTGCAAGGAATCCTGGCACTGGGTAGTTTGTATCCACGTACCCCTGACACGGAATGAGTCCACCCTTCCATGGGTAACAAAGGTTACTTACTACCTGTTTGATGTAAAAAAAACAAACTTACTTCTTGACACATCCATCCCCCCAATCCAGGACAAGCGACTGGTGCCTGCGTAAAAACCAGAGATTCTCATTCTGATCTTTATTTTTGTTTCATTATCCAGTCGGTGGTATCGTTTTCAAGATGAAAGAGCTTGTCCACCAGCGAAGGATAGATGCTGCAACATAGTAGTAGTAACTGCCATTGTGTATTGCACTTGTAGAGACGAGACTTTCAGGCACGCAGTCTTCCTAGGTCAGCAACCCCTATCCAGGTTTAGTCACCTTTTCCTAAAGGTACTTCCTCCCCCACATAGAGACAGCTCAAAAGAAAAATTGTTTTAACACAAGTACATTAATGTATTGTATTCATGTTTCAGGATGTTCTGTTGGGATCTGCCTTCTCGCGGGCAGCCGATGTCTAGTCGAGGAGAGCAGGTTTACAGAAGTTGATTTGGTGGCTCTCGAATGCAAGGGTGGTTCAGAGTTGATCATCAAACAATCATTGTTCAAAGAGATTCCCAATCCGCTACAATCTGAAGAAGGAGCTAAGGTATGCTGAGTACAGGAAATTCTGGACCTGAATTTCTTTTTATATTTCGAAATGCATTCTGGCAAAAAAGAATTCATTTAGTAAAACTCAATTTGAGTGAACAATTAAAACATTCAAGTCTTTTTTGTTATGAACAAACATATTTGTTCAGGACTTTGAATTTTAATATGTTTCTTATTTTCTTTACAATCTAATGATGTTCAGCTAGAGCAAGTGTAATGTTTCATGTATCTAGTGTGAATGATCGACTCTAACACAAAATTTATGAATGGTAGGAAAGTAATAATAATTTGGTAGGGGGTTTTATCGCTGATTTAAACATTTTGTGTGGCCTTTTATTTCTCAGTTACGTTTCAGTGGCGATCATAGCCGTACTGAAGTGTTTGATTGGGAAATGTGCAAGAAAGTCTCATGCCAGTACACTAGTCTTGGTATGTGGTGTTGAAGGAGAAGGAAAGATCAAGAAGAAAAGCAGGGCAATTAGACATTTGAGTAGCATGTTGGTTGTAAGAAAGTGACCAACGAATTGGTAGTAGGTGTGTGAAAACAAAGGGAGATAGTATGGATATGTAATAAAAAATACTGAGTGACTTGTGGAGAGAATCCATTCATCTGTTGGTGTGCCAAGGGTTGGAAAACAATGTAAAAGATGAATTGTTTTTCTCTTTCGAGAGAAAGGAGCCTGATGAAGGGACAATGGGATGTTCTTGATATATTTCCATGGAGAGATTTTGTGACTAGGGGTGAAGCTTGAATGGATGAGATGTTGCACTACACTATACCCACTGCTATGAAGGATAAATGGCACGGAAAAATGTTGGGTAGCTTTGTACTTAATATAGCATAAGGGTAGGGTACTTTGTAGCATTGATGAGGGCAGACTCCACCTAGCACTAAACTTGTGCATGGTGATGATGCTATTTCCCTCTGTTGATTTTGTTCATCTATCCATCTATTGCTTGTTACCTTTGTGATTTTGTTTTTAGCTTATGATCTTTTTATCCTTATTTTTTTTTTAATATAGCCTAGTCGTAGACTGTAGTGAGTACGGCGACTTATGCCCAAGTAGGCAGTCGCCAGATGGGCTCCTAAAAAAGGCAAAAAGAAAATAATAATCTGTCTATTGCCTCAATCTTTCCCCCAATGACTTCCTTATTGGACCACCAATTTCCTCTCCTTAAAAAATTACCTGATTGCCTATGACTATGGGTAAGGAAGTTTCCCCGTTACGACTACCTTATTGGAGCACCCCCCTCCCTCATTGGCAGGGTCTCACTAAAACAAAGAAAATTCTGCAGAAGCACCTCTGCAAGGAAACTCCCGCAGATGGGAGCATCTGAACTGGCCAAACCTCCTCAGAGGAACCAGGAAGGAATGGCTAAGTCCAATGGGTCATGTCCCCTCTTTGACACCTCCGACTTGTGGGCCACTGCGCCTGTCCCCCCTCCCCCAATTTTCCAGGATGCAGCTTGCTTGCTAGCCTCCTCCCCGCAAGGGAGAATCCTGTGCTGATTGTTACACCTGGTATCCGGAGGAACGCCACATCCTGCTGGCTCTTTGAGTTGAATTGAACTGTTTGACAGGTCATAGGGGAAACGGCTGCGTTCCTCCTTTACCTTGATGCACCCCCTGTTTTTCCTAAGAGTACTTCGCCTATATAATTTGTAGGACCTGACCAGCTACCTCACGCCATGTCAGAGTAGAGGCTTTGGAACCACTTAAAACAATGCCTTTTAACGCCCCCAGGTTGCAAGAGATCAGGACTTGCCGGATCCTGGGCATTGGGATTCGATTAATGGGAAGATCGGTTTCGCCCTAATAACCTCTCTCCTTTACATAAAGGGCTCGCGCTAAAGAGTCTGTGAGGAGTGGGCGACCAGACCAGCGTTTTGCTCTTCCTCACACCGATTACATGGCGGGAATACGGGCAGCTCTCCAGGCTGCTTGGCAAACAAGATGGGAGACGGTCAAGGGGAACTTAGTGTTGCGTGCCATTGCGCCGCGAATGTTCCCATGGACCTATTCCCCAATCCTGCGGCGGCTTTCGGCTGCTTTCTGTCGTCTCCGAATCGGACACACTCGTGCGACGCACCGCCATTTGATGGAACGCTCGCCTGTACCATATTGTGATGACTGCGTTGTCTCCCAGACTGTTCCGCAAATTCTTGTTGATTGTCCCAGTCTGGGTGATCTGCGCGCACGTTACCTGTCCCGGTACCGGAACGAGTGGGGTCGCTACTGCTTGTCCCTTGTACTCGGAACTATTCGTGCAGAATATACGACTTTTTAAAGGAGGCTGGCCTCATCCAATTTATTTGACTGTTTGTTGTAGGTTGCATGTTCCTGCGCTGGGCGAGGCGGGCCTATCCCCAACGCCAGGCCGCGCTTCCTTCTTATTGCTTTAATGCTTATCTTTTTTGTTTTTATTGTTTTTTCTTATCCTTTGTTCCTGTTTTTTTATCTTCGTTATTTGTTATTGACGTTTTTACTTATTCCTTGTTTTTTTTAACCTAACCTAATATAGGGCTGTAGCGTGATTACAATGACTTTTGCACTAGTACCCGGTCGCCAGATGGGCTCTTAAAAGCAAAAAAAAAACAAAACCTCCTGTTCTCAGGGAAATGGGATCGCAATCTCGGACCCCGCGTCCTTGACGGACTCTTTGGCGACCGCTTTCTCCGGGATTGTGCTCCGCCAGCATTCAATGTACTTTACCACCAGAGGCGGAGAACCATTCAACGACATGTTTACATCGAGTGAGTTGCGTTCCGCTCGCGGTTCGTGCACAGACATCACCTTAGAGCTGGTCAAGGTCGAACGTGTGACGAGAAAACAAGGAGGGGCCTCGAGACCCACCCGTACACTTTGTCACGTTCAACTGTGCTAAGTTCCCTGAGTCGGTGCGTGTCGGTTAGTATCGCTACCGCGTGAAGGCATTCGTGCCACTGCCGCGGAAGTGCTACTACTGTCACCGCTTCGGCCATACTAATCGTTCCTGTTGACGTACAAAGTTGGGGTTACCCGAACTCTGTGTAAGCTGCTCCACGGCCTCACATGATAAGTCCAAATCTTGTGTGGCCAAGTGTGTCAATTGCAGATAGCCCCGCTTATTCGAAGCAATGTGGTGCGTATCTCCTTGAGAAGGAAATCCTGGCCGTTCAGATTCAGGATCGTCTCATTTCGCGAGGCTAAGGACTTGGTCCTGACGAGCCCGGCGCTGCCTGGGACGTACTATAACTCAATGTTAAGAAAGACACCCTTTGCTACTGACCCTTACAAGCCTACGAACACGGTCGTTTCCGCGCCGATTCGGAACCTCTTTTGCGAGTTCTACCCACCCCGGGCGCTCCCCTGGTAAAGCTGGCGGTACAAAGGGTTTACACCCACCCCCGGCTAAAACTAGGGCTCGCCTCCACTGAGTCGTTAGACACACGAGGCAATACCCCTGAAAATGGTCGTGAGGCCTTCTGAGGTTCACAAAGCTGCCCCCTGAAAAGAGGACAGCACTAAAGGAGCTTCGGCTCCTTCGCCCACACCCAGTGGTAGGCTGGGTGGCTCGGAGCCAGTGGATCCTGCAAAAGAGGGACATCCGCCCATTCGCCTAAAGTTTCGAAGCGGAGGAAGGAAAAGACTCGCATGACGAGCCCAACCTCACCCGATAAACCCTCGAAGGCGACAGTGCCTTCAGCGACCCGAGTTCTGACTCTGGGAAGTATACAGCCATTCCCGTGAGGGTCTTCTCTTCGAAGAGGGCCCCCGCATCTCCTCCGAGCTAGGCCTGGAGGGCATATTCCTTCAATGGAATTGACACGGACTCCGTGCCAGGTGGGAGGAGCTGCGGAGGCTCGTCTCGTCCTGTTTCCAGTTGGCTATCTTTTTGCAGGAGACCATGCTGGGCCTGTGCCCCCTGCCCACCCCCCGGCGTATAAGGGTTTTGCGACCCCACCACCACGGGATGAGGACCAGGCGGGCTGATGCAGGATATACTCCCTCATGTATGTCCGTTCTTCTCTTCGCTTTAGATACCTCCTTTCAGGCAGTAGCTGTGCAGCTTCACCTGGGTAGGAGGTATAGTTTTTTCCGCATACATTCCACCGTCAGCCGACTTCGACGCGGGGGATTTCCGCCGTATCGTGGCACGGTTCCCGAAGCCCTTTCTCATGCTCGGAGATCTGAACGGTAGACACCTCCTCTGGGAGGGGTCAAGTCCTTGCCGACGTGATCGAAGAGTTAGAGATGGGTGTCCTAAATGTGGATGAGTTTAAGCGATACTGCCCGAGAATCGCTTCATTTTCCTGCCTCGATCTATCTTTGTGCTCTCCCGATGCACAGCCTGATTTTGGGCGTGAGGTCGATGACCTCCAACTAGTGATCACTTTCCCATTCAAATATCATTCTCTGGGCCGCTGCCACCCAAGAGCCCGCTACGTTGGTGCTTGGCGCGAGCGCGGTGGTCTGCATTTCATGAAATGACTGATTTCTCTATCTCAGTCTAGGGGCTTAACTACTATTCCTGGAACGTCTGGCTGTTTTGCACGCCGACCGCTCCCGTGGTGGTCAGCCGAGTGGGAGGCTGCCCTCAGACAGAACCATTATGCCTACATGTGCTATAAGCGCCGCCCGAACGACTTCACTGACGTGAATTTGGTCGAGCTAGGGCTAGGTTCAGTTATATTTCGGACCACGCCCACCGCTCTTCTTGGTAGGCATACGTGTCTTCGCTTAACGCGAAGACTCCTCTAGCAGAGTTGTGGAAGCTAGTCTAAAATATTCGGGGCAAGTTCTCGCAGGACCCCCCTCCCGTTCTCCAGGAAAATGTGACCGCAATCTCGGACCCCGCTTCCGTAGCGAAAATCTTTACCACCGCTTTCTTCGCATTCTTTAGCCGGGATGCTGCTCCGCCAGCATTCAATGCGCGTCGTTATGTCGCAGAAGGCCGCCGACTGGACTTTACCCCCAGATTCGGAGAACCCTTCAACGACAGGTTTACTTTGAGTGAGTTGCGTTTCGTTCCCGGACACCGCCCCTGGGTGACGAGACATAGCCCTTCTGTTAGATTTGTTAAACAGGAGGATCTGGATCGAGGGTATCCCAGATTCCTTGCCAATCGCTACTGTGTCGCTTTTCGTAACCCGGTGAGAGATCACTCTACTCCGGCCGGTTTCCGCACAATCTCTCTAACCTCCTGCGGGGTGTAAGTTGATGGAGAAATTGTTAAATGTTAAATTAGCTTTTTTTATTTACTGCAGAGGCCATCTGGGTCATTCCATGTCAATTCAACCAGTCATTTTTGCCACCGACTTAGATTTTCTTGCAAATTACTGTACTTATAGACCTTAATGGTATGTGCCTCACCTCTGTAGGTCAAATAGTTTCTGAGATATGACCCCTTGAAGTTGGGTCAAAAAGGTCAGTCAAATATCTCGGAGATTATTGCACCTACAGAGCTCATTCTGATACCATTCTAAAGTAATAAGATTCCCTACAACTTTTATTAATGCATATATTTCCTACAAGGTCAAACAAAAGAGTTGACCTTTGACCTTGAAAAGGTCACTTGACCTAGAAATTGATTTTTTTGTAACTTTCCCTAAAAATTTGTACAGCAAAGTGTTCATAAAGAATTTTCTTTGAAAAATGTTTAATTTAGGCGCTACCGAGTTTTATGTGAGCACAATTTAGCCGAAAAGGTGACGATTTTGGTGTTTGACATGTACTGTATATTTTAATTACCATGGGCATAGCCAGCCCTCCAGTTTTTTTGGGGGGATACCATTCAGGGGGGAACAAAGGGCAGTCACGGCGAAGTCCTAAATGAATGCCTGCAAAACCAAAGGTATGATTTTGAAGCTGAAAGAAAAAATATAAAATGCTAAATTTTACAGACATTCGCACAAAGTAATGAGAAAATATAAGGAAAGGGTAACAATTCTTTGTTGTTTTTTTTTACTTTCAAATGTAAAATATTTTCCATGAACAGGAGGGGAGGATCTCCCACAAACACCACCCTCCCCCATCTAAGCCTAGCTATGGTAATTACCATAGACCTATACAAGTGACCTCTATTTTAAGTTTTATTTTCATGAATGATATCAACTTTGTTAATCACATTGATGTTTAGTAGATTTTAATCTAAATACTAATAAAATTATGTTTAGTAATTATTAGGAAAAAAATAATATATAAAACAAAGTTTGCAATATTATGCAATTTGGATGAACAAGACAAAATATAGATAAGTTCAGTAACTGTTGTGCTTCAATAATACCACGTGAAACATGAATTGACTTGTCAATGGGATGCCCAGGATAGTAAACTTTAGTTTACAGCTCTTCTCTCTCTCAGTCAATGTGAGAGTGTGACCTAGTGAGGAGCATCACTATCTTAGCTTGGTAAGACCTCTTTATATTCAGTTTTTTCTTCTTCTTACCTTTATACCTTAAACTATTTCCAGTTTCATTTAATATTTACAACGTTATATTGCAAATTATATACATTTAATCCTAACATTCTGCTAATCAAATATCTGTGTTGCCTCTTGATTATTAATTATGCCTGGTGAAATGATGTCACTATTGTACGCATGAATAACTTTATTTTCCCAGTTCCTGGCATTTCTTTTACATCTAAAGTTAGTCTGAAAAATTGATAATTTTTTATCCTGGACTAATAACTCAAACGTAATTAGCTAGGAAGCAGAAGGTGAATAAAAGTTTGCAATATTATGCAATGGGATTAGTGCATGAGCAACTAAACTATATTATACATATTTCTTCAAACTAATGTGGCCCTTTTTATTTTTTTCCAGGTACCATTGATCTAGGCTCATTGAATGTAGGGCGTTATTGCTGTGACCCTTTTCAAAGACAAGAAAGAAATTACTAAAGGACTTTGTTTCGTACCTGAAGAATTAATAGAATGCAATCTGATGGCACAGCATAAAGTATGTCCTACCTGTCACAATTTATTGTTAAAGGCTTCATCTTCACACACTGGATCTCAAAAGCTCACTCCATCACAATGTGATATTGAATTAGAAAAGGAGTATGAACTTCAAAACCTCAATACATCTTTGGTCACAATAACAGAGTCCCCATTGCAAAAAGCTAAAGCATCACAAAACAAGCAGTACACAAAGAAGAAATTCATTCAAGTAAGAAGCAATTTGAAAGAGTAGGTAGTACAGAAATTACATCTGGAAATGTCTCAGATGTTAATACAGAAACAGAAATTATTCAACAGCTAAAACATAAATTGACCATCTTCTCTGTCCTACCAAAAACCTGAACCAGACAAAAAATAATGAACACTTTTAATTGCTCACAATACATGGTTCGGCAAGCAAAACATTTGGTAAAAGAGAAGGGGGTACTATCTATGCTAAATCCAAAGTTGGGGAAACGGCTGGACAGGGACATTGCTACTAAAGTTAGAGACTTCTATAAATCACCAGACATCAGTAGAGAACTGCCAGGTTTAAAAGACTACATCTCAGTAAAAGGAGCTGATGGCTGTCGTGAAAGAAAGCAAAAATTTCTCGTACTTAGCAATCTGAAAGAGGTATATGAAGACTTCAAAGATTGGATTCTCAAAGTTTGCAGAGCTGAGACCAAAAGAATGTGTTTTGCCAGGAGCTAGTGGCACACATTCTGTGTATGTGTGTGTACTAAACATCAAAGTGTGAAACTAAGTATGGCAGCTGTTGAATCTGTGTTTCAACATCAAGAAACAACCGACACTTCTGATGATACCCAAAATACTAATCATATTTCAAATTATAGACATTGCCTCGCCCTTCTCCAATGCAAACCGCCTCGAGAAAAGTGCTATTTTGGTGAATGTGAACAATGCCCCCCAAAGGAAGAATTTTTGGATTTATTAGTTTGACAGAAAGGGACTTGATGAGATTGAGTTTAGGCAGTGGGTTACAACAGACAAATCAACTTTAGAATATAAAAAATTAACAGCAGAAGATTTTAGTCCATATTTCCATGAACAATTAACAGATCTCCTGCAACATGATTTCATTGCCAAAGCTCAAAGTAGTTTTTTATAAGAAAAGAAGCAAGAACTAAGTGAAGGTGAATTTGTAATTGTGGGGAATTTTTCAGAGAATTATTCTTTTATTGTGCAAGATGCAACCCAGTCATTTCATTGGAATAATTGCCAAGCATCACTACATCCATTTGTTGTTTACTACCATAAAAACAATGAGTTACAACACGAAAGTTTTGTAGCAATTTCTGACTGTAATCAGCATGATGTCATCGCAGTTCACCTTTTCCAAACAAGGCTAATAAATTTCTTAAAGTCATCTCATAAAATCACAAAAATATTTTACTTCAGTGACGGGTGTGATGCCCAATATCAGAATCGCAAGAACTTCATTAACCTTTGCTACCACAAGAATGATTTTGATATTGAAGCAGAATGGCAGTTCTTTGCAACGAGCCATGGTAAAGGACCCTACGATGGCATCTGTGGAACTGTGAAGAGGGTAGCCGCCAGAACGAGCCTTCAGAGAACAGGAGTTAATGCTGAACCTATTCTAGACCCTAAGGCGCTCTTCAATTTCGCAGTAAAAGCTCTTCCTTCACTTACCTTCACTTTCATAACATCAGAAGAACATGAAGCTCACCGACAGAAGTTGGTGAAGCGCTTTGACAATGCAAGAACCATTCCAGGTAGCCTGGTCACCTAGCCATTTAGTTATTAAAGTCACATGGTCACTTAGTAATTAGTGAACTACTACTACTACTAAGTAGTTTTTCTTGCCCCTGTAAGGCAAAGGTTTAATTGGGAAGTGCCACTCTAATGATGAACAAAGAAAGTTAGATTTATAATTTATGGATTGATAAGATTTAAGATGTTCTTGTTTAATAATCTTCTTTCTTAAATTTAATAACTTAAATTCTTAAATAATAACTTAGCAAACTGAAAGATTAGAATATAATTATGTATCTAATGTATACATATTTTCTTTATTAGTAACACAGAAGATCCATTGTGGCAAGGCTGTCAGCCAGGAAGTCATGGAAGTTAGTGCATATTCGACTTCAACTATCACAAGATTGGAAAGAACCTCTATTCTTCAAAGCAGCACAATTCCATTGGTATCTATAAAAGGGTTCTGTTTAGCTATCTTGATGAACACTGGTGTCTCGCATGTGTCCTGGAGGTCAAGCACGAGAGCAATGAAGTTCGGTTGAGCTTCCTTCACCCACACGGCCCTGCCAAATCGTTTGTTTATCCTGCACCACCTGATGAACTTCTTGATGCTAGTGATGTGTTAATGATTGTTAGCCCAACAACCATTATGGGCCGAACCTATACATAGGCAAAATTGGAAATGAAAAAAGCTACCACTATTACAAATGCCCGCAAATATAGTAATATTGAAACATATATATATATATATATATATATATATATATATAAATATATATATATATATGTATATGTACACACAGTATACTGGTATATATTTTCAGTGTATTCAAACAATGATTTGAATCTTCAGGACTCATTTCAGAATTATAAAGTCTTATCGCATATTAGTTCATATACATAGTAAATTGCTTATCATCCAATTTCAATGTGTCATCCTAAATACTATTTTAATATAATATGCATATAGAGCAGTATTTTATTAAAGCATACATTAGATTTTATTATAAACAAGGGTACTGGTATAAGTACCGTAGATGTTGATTACAATAGTGTATTTAACAGTACATGTCAAACACCAAAATCGTCACTTTTGGGGCTAAGTTGTGCTCACCTAAAAATCTGTAGCTCCTAAAATAAACATTTCTCAAAAGAAAATTCTTTATCAACACTTTGCTATACACATGTACAAATTTGGGGGAAAGTTACAAAAAAAAAAATTGATTTCTACGTCGTGACCTTTTCAAGGTCAACTTTTTGCTTGACCTTGTAAGGAAATATATGCTTTAATAAAAAGTTGTAGGATATCTTATTACTTTAATATGGTAACAGAATGAGCTCCGTAGGTACAATAGTCTCCGAGATACTTGACTTTGAACTTTTTCACTTTTTGCAAAAATGACCTTTTTGACCCAACTTTGAGTGGTCATATCTCAGAAACCATTTGACCTACTGAGGTGAGACAAATACCATCGAATTTGTCTTATTAAGGTCTACTAGTACAGTAATTTGCAAGAAATTCTGAGTCGGTGGCAAAAATAAATGGCCAAATCTTGGTTGAATTGACATGGAATGACCCATCTGTCTTGTGCACAGTGCTGCTTCCGCAAGTTCCATTCCACGTCGGATGCTCTGTTCCGACTGGAAAATTCCTTCTGCGAGGCTTTTCTTCGTAGACAACACTACGTCACGGTGTTTTTCGATCTGGAGAAGGCCTATGATACCGCATAGCGATACGGTATCATGGAGACTCATGCCTTCCAATCTTTATATCTGAATTTTTGCGAGATCGTCGATTCCGCGTACTGGTGGGGGGAGCCCTCTCCGGCCCAATGGAGCAGGAAGAGGGTCCCGCAGGGAATTCTCCTCATTGTCACCCTTTTCCTGAGAATCAACGTCATCACCTCGGTGCTGCTGGAAGATGTTCTCTCTACGTTCTACGTGGACGACCTTTCGATCTCTTTTGGCGCGGCCCAGATACCAACTCTGGAGCGTCGACTCCAACAGGCATTAAACCGCGCCTCTCGCCTCTCGGTTATTCTTGGCCAAGACTAAGGTGGTGCACTTCTGCTTCTATCCACGGCTCCACCCTGATCCAGATTTGTTTCTAAATGGGGTGCGCCTAGAAGTGGTGGACTCGCACCCTTTCCTTGGTCTTGTATTCGACCGACGCCTAACCTGTGAGGCTCATATTCGCAGCCTTAAGGTCTCTTGTACCTGCACCATGGATATTCTTCGTACCGTGACGTTTAGCGCTGATAGGGCTACTGCCTTAATTTTTTATCGATCCTTTATTCGTTTGAAGCTCGACTACGGATGCGAGTTTTATGCATCTGCAGCCGACCGTGTATTGCAGAAGGTGGGCTCGATCCACCACACGGGCCTTCGCATGGCGATTGGTGCCTTCCGCACGTCCCCCATTGAGATCCTACTTCTCGATTCTAGGGAGATGCCATTTGCTCTGCGAAATGTACAGTGCATTATCCTCCTGTACCATTGAGCCTGGCGCCTCCCTCAGTCGCCAACAGCTCTTACTGCATCCGCAGCTGATCTCGACGGTGCCTATGTCACCGAAAGACGCCCGTCTTACCCTAAGCCCTTTGGGTTTAGGGCTAGGAAACTCCTTCAAGAGCTAGGTATAGCTCTGGCCGGTCGTGTCCCTGGAGGGTACCATCTTGGACTAAGTCGCCATGCCTCTGCTCCCAAAGCCTCTACAGCGTAGGGAGTATTGCGTTCGGCCTTTTTGGAGCACACTTCGTGTCACGCTTGAACCGTGCCTGTGTATACGGATGGCCCTAAGTCGGATCGGTTTCCACGCCGTATCCCCTCTGTCTGAAGTCAGTGCGGCTCTGCCCAGCGCTGCATCTTTCTTCACGGCCGAGCTGGTTGCAATAATCCCCCCTCGGTACGGGAGATAACGCGTCGTGCCCAGTTCGGAGACCAGATTGTGATTTATAGCGACTCAGAAAGCGCCCTGAGTGCTCTCGGGGCATTGGAATCTTCGCATCACTTCGTTCGCGATATCCGTGACGCCATGGTTTTGGCAAGCTGTGTGGATGTCGAGATTATCTTTTGCTGGGTTTCTGGACATGTAGGAATTGCGGGGAATGAGGGCGCCAAAGAATCCGCGAGGACTGGGCTACCAGACTAGCGTTTCGCTATTCTTCACACTGATTACATGGCAGGAATACGGGCAGCTCTCTGGGCTGCCCCTCAATGAAAATGGGAGACGGTCGAGGGGAACTAAAAGTTACATGATATTGCGCCGCGACTGTTTCGATGGACCTACCGCCACGGCTTCAGGTTGCTTTCTGTCGTCTCCCAATTGGACACACTCCCGGGACTCAACGCCATTTGATGGAGCGCTTGCCTGCGCCATACTGTTAAGACTGCGTTGTCCCCTATATGTTCGGCACATTCTTGTTGAATGTACCAGTCTGGGTGATCTTCCTGCACGTTACCTGCCCCCGTACCCGGACGAGCGGAATCCCTACCACTTGTCCCTTTTACTCGGGACGGATTCGTGCACACCGAATTGTGGACTTTTACGAGTTTCTGGAGGAGGCTGGCCTCCTTTATCTTTGTTCCTGAACATGTATACGTTGCGGTAAATAAGCTTGCTGACGAGGGCGCCGGGCTGTATGCACATATTCTGCAACCAGACTGGCCTAAAGTTTTGCATGGCATATAAGATGGGAGACGGCGCACAGGAATTTAAGGTTGCGTCCTAATCCGCCCAACCTTTCCCGTAGACAACCTTCAATGCCTCGACGTCAACAGATCATTTTTTTGTCACCTCTGAATCGGACACACTCGCGGGACGCAGCGTCATTAGAGGAGTGTTCCCTTAACCGTTTTGTTAATATTGCTTGCCCCTCCCACCCGATTGTGAGACACATTTTGGTTGAATGTCTTAGTCTGGGGTCGCTCCTGCCTATCCCGTCTCCTTAGGATGGACCTGTACACACGGGACTATTGTGGGATTGAGTTTTTGAGGGGGCCGAACTCCTCCCTTGTACTTAATTATTTTAATTGTTAGCTGTATGCTCAGGCCCCTGAGGGAGGCGGGTCCCTTCCGGCTCCTGAGCCTGTTTAATCGTTAATTTTTTACTAAAGATAGGCTCTTATGACATCTGGAGATTGTGTCCCCCACGCCCGTAGCAGGATATGCCGCTATATATCTTCCAGATATTTTCACCTCTATAGATCTCTCCTCACAAACTTTCTCCTGGATATGCCCTCGTTGGTTTTCCCTCTAAATTGAAAGAAACCACACGTCACTCTCGGGTCGTCCCGGAAAGGAAGGTTCCGGTGCGGTCACCACCTAAAAGGCATATAAATACCGCAATGGCATGGTCGATACAGACATCTATGCTTCCGTTGTCACCAGGAACCAGACAGGTAAACACATATTTCCAAAACAAAAACAACGCCCACAAAACCTGCGTATGTTGTATGTTTGGGAGAACCCCTTCCATTCGGTGAAGTTCCTCGAAGCTACTGACCTAAGGGATCGGGACTTTAGTGGGGCTTAACTTACGTAAGCGCCTTCGTCTGCTAGGCCGAGTTCCTCGTAAGTTAGGGCGAAGGGCAGACACTTGCGGGAACTGGAGGGTCCCCCTCCCCCCGCCCAATTCAAGCTCATTTAACGCCTTCCTGGTATTATGATGAGAAAGTAGATTCAGACCCCAGTGTCTCCGCCCATTTCACCCATGGTTGTAGCTGAATTTATTTGCTCTTGCGACACAATCGATGTCGAAGAGGGTCTTTTTAGTCCCTCATCGCAGCAAGAAAATGAGCGGACAAATCAAAATCCACCACTTTGGCGCTTGGAATGATTCTTTTGGTTTACCTCCTCACTCTACCTTGATCTCATTGTTGAACCCCACAAGGGGGCGCCTCGTGTAGACTGTTGCACCTGGCTCCTGGAGTAATATCACATACCCCTGGGAGTCGAAAATTAAATTGAAATACCTGGACTTTTTTCCCTTCTAGTCATCTTCCTTTTAACTCTTTTTATCCATTTAATTTCTTGGTCCGTGACTAATTTTGCAGGCTATCGCCAACCAATTTTTGGTCCTTCCTATTCGGAGAGTGAGGGGGTTTTAACATTCCTGCTTTCTTGCCACCCTCTTATTATCATCTGCAAGGGGGTGTGGCATGTATAGCACTAAGATCATCCTGCAGCTGACATTGAACAATTGTGAGCTTTCCGATCAATCCTTTACTATCTGTCGTAGACGTCCTCATTGTTTTTTGCTTTAAATTTTGAGAAAAATCAATTATTGGTAATCACTAGTTGTTTCCACCATCTTGACAGGTCACTCATAGAGAAATGATCTCTCGCTGCCACGATTTAAGCTAGCATCTGTGAACTGTTGTCTCTATTTTCGTTACGTCGCTTCGTTTCTAATTAGTTTCTAATTTTCGTGCGTCTCTTTTAGATTATTGTGAATGGGAAACTCCTAGACGTCCAAGTTGCTAATAAAACTCTCACCAACAACAGTGGTGTTGCGAGACCATCAAAGCCATGAAGAGTAAAGTAAGTTTATATGATAAAAATCGTTTGGTTCTTCAGGCTTCAGAAACCATTTGGGAATTATAAATTGAGATTTACGTATGTTGTCTCCCATTATTGTTTGAATTTTACACTCTAAGTTATCTCTAGATACAAATAAGCTTTTCCAGTGCGCCTTAAATTACATTTTCGTATTTTATACCAAAGCTAGAGAAACAAATTATTTGTGATATTAAGTTTCTCATTAAATTTTCTAAAATAAAGATAAAAGCTATGGTGTTTTAAAGGTAAAAATATCCTATCGCAAGTTGCTTGTTGTTAATTGATCTCTAGGGGCAGATGACCTTTGCTCTCTTTGACCGCTTTCGACAAATTGGTTTCAAGTTCTAATTAAATCAACTGGTCTTCATCATCACTTAAAAAAAAGAACAAAAAAGAGACCGAGTATCAACGTCACAGAACGTAACCTTCCCAACCCAACCCATGATATCGTATAATGCACAAAGCCTCCATCCTGTTTTCGGCGCCATTGCCCTTTTGTTGCATCTCGCCCAGCCCGGGGTCATCCCCGTCCACACGGTCCAAAACTCCACATCCTTTGTGCACACCGAACATCGCCCTGTCCCTGCCCAGCCTTTCTTTAACACTTATTTAATCGATCCATCTTTTGTGTGATCTTCCAACCAGTTCACAACTCTATTCTCACCCCTTCTTCATACATGCCCGTTTCACCCTAAAATATTCTCGACTAGTCTCATTCATACTTTCCACACACCACCTACACATTCGTTCTTCACACACACATTTTTACGACCGACATTTATCTCAAATTATCCATTTGTAATACTTTTCCTCTGTCTTTCCTCCTCCCACAACAGTCTCACTCTCATACACCAATATGAGCTCTCCTGCCAGTTTCTTGCACATTTCATAACCTTCGACGCGCACTTGGGCTAAGATCACCCCCGAGACTTTTCTACACTTCATCATCAACAACCGCTTTCCCACAAAGGTGGGTTGGCGCGCATCAATGCCAATAGCAACGTGACTAAAGATGATCCACAACAGCTCCGCTCATTACCGCTATTTTCACTACATTACAGATCATTGCCTACTTTCTGTCACAGATACCTTCACTATTTTTCGCTTCATATATTTCTGAATAAATTTTTGCCCAAACCATGCTCTCCTTCCAGCATGATGACTTTCGCACCATCCACTCAACATGCTTACACCCTCTCTACCGAAACGAGCATACACATTATTCAGACACACAGACCCTGCCTTCCCTTTACACCTCTTATTCTTTGCTTTCTACGGCAGCTGCTTTAGGACAATGTACAATCAATTTTCTCCAGCCACCTCACCGATAGCACGCAACAAACTTATTCCCCTCGCAACTCTTGTATTCATCTTTATCCCTTTTCAATGTATACAGTGATACTTTCACAGCATTCTTCCATTCCTCGATCACTGTTCAAGTTTCAAAGGCTTTACACCAGTGGGGGGGGGGTAGCTATTTCCCCACAGACGCAACTTTATTTTTCTAATGTGTGTCCCACCACTAATTTATAATTTCAAAATTATTAAATCATTATTTTGATGTATCAATGCAATTAAGCTCGAGAATGTACTGGACAACAAATTTCGTACCCTTTCTTTAAACCAACTTTTTTATTATTATTTAAAATATTGGGAATCAATGCCTTACTGCCTGACCATTAGATTCATTTCATCGTACCATCACAACCAAATTTTAGCATATTGGTTACAATACCATCCACTCGATTGTCCTTTTCCTTTTCCACACCTTTCATAACGTTTGCGGCTTCTTCAAACTTACTGTATATCCTTAATTTGGTATTAAGTGCCATTCTAGAATAATTCTATCATAGCTGATATCCTTAAAAGGATGAATTGGGGATAGCGTTGGGGGAAAAGGATGAATTGGGGTAGCGTTGGGGGGAAAAGAATGAATTAGGGATCGAGTTGGGGAAAAATGATGAATTGAGGATAAGGTTTGGTAAAATTTAATTTAAGGGAAACAAGAATACCCGCCCCAATCATAATGGATTCTCACTGGCAGCACTGATAAAACTGGGTCGCCCGAAAAAGGTCACAAGGGGTGTCGAAAACACCCAATAAAAACGGGGGGTAAGCAAAGGATTAAAAGAAGACTGCACAACACACACAGAAGCACACTTAAATTACAGGCACACGACACATTCTAAAAACAAGGGCGGCTGGGCCAACAAACATATGACATGCGCCATCCGCACGGGAGGGCACAAGACAAGATAAACTTACAAAATGGATAAACGATAAAAATGTAAGGAGGGAAGGTGACCGAAGAGAGTCTTCTGCTAAAAGAAAGCGGGGGGCAGAAAGGATGGGGAAGCAAGGCGGGGATAAACTACTAAGATGTGAGCCACCGCAAAAGGGACGAGCAAGATCAACCCGACCTCCACCCGAAACTAAATAGCCATGGGTGAGTCGCGTGTGCCCAATTCGCAACCGGCAAAGATCAACCTCCCGAGACCGGAGTCGCTGAGAACTAGAGGACCAGGGACGGACAGAACGTTTAATAAGGGACAGCTTAGAAAGGGGGAACGAATCCCACTCTGCCACAAACAGATATACGTCCTGATTACGGGGTAGGAGTCCCTAAAGGGCAGAGAGGCGGCATCCGGGACCTTGAGGGCGGCTGATCGGCCTCGCTCGTTGCCTGGAACCAAACAGAACGCCACCCTGTAACGGGGGGCATTTCTAACTAGCCAGGAAACGAGTCTGTAAAACCAAAGGGTGGGTGGACGCAAAATAACGAACAGCCTGCAAAGCAGGCCAGGAATCGCTAAAAACCAAGAATGGTGGATAAAATCAAAAGAATGGCCGTCACTTCGGCGGTAAAAACTGATGCTACAAGAGGCAGATCGGACTGAATGGACTCCGTAAAGGACACCGCGGCCGCCCCAAAAATGAGGGCCGACTTTGAGCCGTCATTATAGATGGAACGCGGGTGCGTATTAGAACACACGTTCAAGAAACAGGCATTAGACTGGGGTCAGTGAACCCTTTCTCGAAGCGCCAGAAAGCAGTACAGACCTCAGCAGGGCGAATGCTCCAACACGGGAATGGGAGGGCCAATACCCAGGAAGGTGAGATGGTCCAACCCGGAGCCCCAGAGGCTGGGGTATAGATTGCCGCCGCAAAAGAGTACGAGGAAAAAAGGCACTCATGGACAGGGGAGGAAGGGTACTGCCCAACACGAAACTGGGATCGTAGGCTCCTTCCGCAAAAAGCCTAGGGATAGGCGAACGATCAGAGTCTAGCAACTTCAAGGAGGAAGGAGACGCTGAAGAGTACACCTGACAACCGTAGTGCAGTCGGGATTAAACCAACGCCGAATAAAGCGACCGCAAGGGGCGCCTACCACCACCCTAAGTGGTGTGGGATAAAGCTCCAAGTAAATCCATAGCCTTCGAACAGGAAGCCCTCAAGCTACCCAAATGAGCTTGCTATCAAGCGTTAAACCCAAGAAAAAAACAGGGACATACTCAATCGCCGTGTCATCCAAAAAGATGGGAGGGGGACCAAGGACCCCACGACCTCTATAAAAATGCATGGCCTTTGTTTTGGTGACCAAAAAAACGGAAACTTGGAGACACCACGACCCGACACGGCATCAATTTCCAGCTGTAATCGATGGTCAGCAGAAGGCAAGCGGGGAGATGAACAAAACAACGCCAAGTCATCCACGAAGAGAAGCCGAAACCCCCTCCGGAAGAGTGGACATCAGACTATTAATAGCAACGACAAAACATGTCACAATTAAAACACACCCTCCTCTTGAACCCGCAAGCCTGAGAAAGCATCTCAAACACGGAACTTAAAATTACGGGATGAAAAATCTTGAATAAAACTAGTAAAAAAAACCCCTCATACTTCAGTCATATAACCGAGGTCAAATACCATACTTCCAGGTGGTGACGTATGCCTTTTCAATGTCGAAAAACACCGTCAACACCTGAAGCCTGGAGAAAAAAGCCCGTTAAACGGAGTCTTCCAAACGAATGCAGTGGTCAAGAGTACTACGACCGCTGCGGAAACCGTACTGAATTGGAGAGAGGAGCGAATTGGACAGCAAAAATCATCCTCTCGAATATCACTGAGGCAGCTCGTAAGAGCAATCGGGCGATAGTGACTGGGGTCCAAACCGTCCTTACCTTGGTTTGAGAAAGGGTATAACAACCCCCACACGCAAGCAGGGTGGATAAATTCCTTTGGCCCAAAGCAGGTTGTAAAGGTCAACCAAAAATAACTCGGAGTGGGAATGAAGATGGAGAAATTCGTAGTAGATGCAATCTTCACCGGCAGCTCGTAGACGGAAAAAAGAGCATTATAGGCGTAGGTGGCGCACGTGGTAAAATCTAAAAGGCGAGAGACTATAGCGGCCTTATGATCGAGAAACCGTCGAGGATAGCTATCAGCGCTACTCACCGAAGCAAAATGTTCAGCCAGAGCATAGCTGACCAACTGGCCATTCGACACAAGCGAGCCTCCGATATCCAGAGGGGAGATGGCATGACCAGCGTAGTGACCACAGATCTCATTTACCCGCTTCCAAACCCGAGTCAACGACGTAGACGAAGCGATGGAAGATACGTACCGGCGCCAAGACTCACGACGGAGGGTCCACTGGCGAATAGCACGAGCCTGATTCCAATCAACCCTATTCGAGACGGTCGGGTTCCGCCTATAACGGGAATGAGCCAACTGATAGGCAGAAATAGCCGACGCGTAATCCCTCGACCATCAGGGGACGGTAGAGCGGTCCGCACCAGGACGCCTCCGCGGAACAAAGCAGCCTCGAAAATATGAGAGTGTTGAATCAACGGTATCGAAGGAACCCAGGGCGGCATCGGTAAAGGAAGCCTCCCGGAACCCAAACCAATTTGCTCGCCGCAGATCCCAACGCGGAGGGAGAGAAAGGCACGTGTCAGGAAGGGCGGCCAACAGGACGATGGGGAAGTGATTACTTCCGGAAGGTCGTCCCGAATCGACCACCGGAAATCTAGGAAACAGTCGTGCGAACATAAGGAAAAGTCTACAGCGCTAAAAGAATCCGTATCACCTCAAGACGGGTGGCAAGCATTAAAAACACCAAGTAATAAAAACGGGATAGGTAACTGACTTGTGAGCTCTAAAATGTCAGACCGACTCAAATTAAAATCCGGAGGGATGTACACAACAAACAGTTAAAAACTTGGAGATAAAAATATCCGCAGCAACAGCCTGCAAGATAGTACGGAGTGGAAGTTGCGCCGAAAATAGCGAAGAGGAAATTAAAAGAGAAGCACTACCATATGACAGGCCCCCAGCAGGGAGGGTGGAATTAAACCCCCTCAAGTGCGAAAGCACCGGGAAGGGACAAGTCTCAAGCTTATTTTCTTGCCAACCAACCACCGAACGCTAGAAAGCAAGAGCTGGAGTACCTTCTACTTGGGGAGAACCCCTTGACAATTTCACTGTAGGATGACATATTACTGTCGTCTTGACACCAACGTCGGGATTCTAGCGACGGAAACCGACGAAGGTCCCCGACGACTAAAAGACTCAAAGGGAACAATGGGAAGATCGCGGTGAGCCGGGAACGCACTCGGCACGAACTTGGGAAATGGATCCTTTATTATAACGTTAAACGCCGACGTTCGTGGATAATTAGAGGAAGCAGAATTTCTCAAACAACCGAGATGACGAGTTCAATAAAAAAAATTATGTTGAGTGTATGGTTGGATATCGAATGAATTGTCCATTACGAACTGTTAAACAATCAAAAAATTGATACTAATCTCTACTAAACCAACTTTGTCGTTTAGAGCCCACTTTGCGAAAGGCGGACTTCCTTACTCAACAGAATGGGTGTCATTTTCCATCATGATGATGCACGTTCTCACACAGCTCAAATGACCAAAGATCTCTCCGAGGAGCTTGCTTAGAAAATATTATTTCATCCTCCAATTGCTCCTTCTGATTATCACTTTTAAAGGATTACAGAACCATTTGGGTGGTCCTAGGTTGACATCAAGATAAAAGATTCAAAACGAGTTAGATTAATATTTTGCATCAAAACCTAAATTTTTTTACATGTGTGGTATTTATAGGCTTGCCCACAAATGGAATGAAGTGTAGTGTTCAAACATCACTAATAAATAATTTAAAGGTTATATATATATATATATATATATATATATATATATATATATATATATATATATATATATATATATATATATATATATATATATATATATATATATAATTTCAAGAAGGATTGATAACACTGACTTAAATCAGGGGATTGGTACACCCGCCACCCGCTCTCCCAAGCGTCTTAAAATTAAGCCATGAGGTTTCATTCGCTTTGAGGTCCCGCATCGGTGAAACAGGTCTGTAAATATTTGAATTGTAATTGTTTAGCTAAATATTTCCCAAAAGAATCCCGAATTAATGCTTGATTCTTTTGTCTTATTTACAGACCCATTCAACTCTGTTACAATCTATTTACCAATTATCCAATTTATTTACAATTTACCAATTAATATTTAACAATCAAAGTACCAATATTTACCAATCAATTTACTAATTTACCCAATCTAATTATCAATCATCATTTACCAATTATCCAATTATCAATCATCATTTTTTATACTCTAATTACCCGACCATATTTATCAATTGTAAATCCATTCCCGTTAACTCATTCAAATTTAATTCACGCGTAGTTATCAATACAATCATAAACTGTTACTGTATAAATTCACCCTGAAATAATCTAGCTGTTTATTCAATAATATATATTTTTCTTAACTCTTTGTTTTTAATTTACGTATTTCCCCAACGTCACACAGATTAGGCCTAAGGAATTCGTCTGCAAAATTTAGACTCGTGGTCATTTAACAATTCATTCCCTTGAATAAAGAAATATAGGTTTTTATGTTTATTGTGATCTGAGAGCTATCTAGGATATTGCTGCACTATTCATTTAAAACCTATAGTGCCTCGCCCCTATGAGCATTGTAATACGAAAACACTAAGAAATTCCTAACAATGATCATTTTGATGTAATTTACGATCAAATGTACCTTATATAATACATGTCTAAGATATAGGTAAATCTAAAAAATAATGATTAAATTCAATATTATACATTAACTGACGTCCCGAAAATACAATTCATAATTTCCTGGCGTGGAAGAAAATCAGATATGAGAGAGTTAGTGCTCATTCCTGTGTAAGATACTATTATTTATCATCAATGCTGTGTGTAGGGGAATCGTCACTTCCTCGTTCTCTCTCAGTGGAGACACGAGGCGGTTACCGCAAAGACATTCGGCCCCGGCACCGTGAGGTCAAGCGCGTAACCACAGCGCCTCACCTCTCGTCGCTATGAAAGGCCTAAAGGTTAAAATGCAAGATCTTCCCTACGAGAGTGATATTCAATATCACCTCAAGTAAGAAATTGGAGACGCTTTTCTCTCAAGTTCGAAAGCTAACGAGGAGCCGATGTAAGACTTGGTGAGAAAAAGCGTTTGGAATAAGAACCCTAAAGGGCCCGTCCCCAAGCTCCCCCCCCCCCTCTTACCACTCCTCCAGTGGGGAGACGAGGTATAAATAAGAAACACTGAGGAAGATCGAGGTAGAATACGTCAGTCTCCAGGTGACGAAGTCCCCGGATTAAGATCGGGCTACCGAGACTGGACAGGTAGAATACTTGGGTCGTCAGACTGCGAAGTCCCCTGCAAGAGAGGCAGGGCTACCTTAAGGGGCTAAGAAGTAGCTCATCCTCGAGCAAGTCCCTGGTTATCAAACTGAACGTTAAGTTAACTTTGTTAAGTTCAACTTACTCTCGTCAGAGAGACTCCTCATATCCTGGTTCATCTTAAACACCAGGGGTATTCCTCGTCCTTGAGGAATTAAGAAAATAAGAAGGAAAAGGCTTCCCCTCGAGCCCGTTACTCGGTGGCCACACCAAACTTATAAGTTAACTTGGTTAAGGAACCAAGTTCAACTTATTCTCGTCAGAGAAACCCCCCCTCCGTTATCCTCGCCCTTGAGGAAGATCCCCCATACCAGAAAGACTGCTCAGATTTACTTTCATTTGTACTTGCATTCTTTATTTCACTCTTCTTTGTACGCTTTTTACTCCCCGAGACCAAGACAAGCTCTTTCCCAGACAGATCCATACTATCACACGCCTTCTCATCATCAGACACCCTATTTCTCTCTTTGCACAATTCATACACCGGATGGCTCACCAGGTAGTCAGAAGGTTCTCTCCATCTCCTTAACTGACTCTGATGAGCCCGCACTCTCTCAGTCATACCGTCCTTCAAACTCTCCAAAACATACGTCACCCCATTTTCCCAAACTCTCACAACTCTATAAGGTCCATCAAACTTCTCACTCATCTTTGACACATTCAACCTACCCTTCACTTCTTTCACCTTCAATACTTTCGCACCTAATTCAAATGGACAGAACTTTTTATGTGCCTCACGCCATACACTCTGCTCACTTTCCCTCAAACAGAACCTATCTTTCACTCGCCTTTCAAAATTCTTATCGTACGTTCAGCCAATCCATTTGAAGATGGAATATACGGAGTCTTTCTCACATGCTCCACACCATTCTGTCTCAACATTTGCTCAAACACTTCTCCTTCAAATTCAGGCCCATTATCACTCAGACATCTTCTAGCGAGCGGCGAATCGACTCCGCCATCCCGAGTCCCCAAAAAGACTCATTCAAACGAAGCTTTTAAGCCGCTCGCCCGCATTTCTCATACGCTATACAAGTGCAAGGTCTCTTGATCGGGAAGATGGAATCCTTGAACGCTCGGCCCGTTCGTCAGAGAAACTCAACGTGCCTCGAACCTGCGAAATTGAAGCGTTTTTAATTTCGCCGTTGGTTTGGCCGTTGCCCCAATCCACATAAGGACTTTTATACAATTTATCTGCGGCTGCAGTAATCTCATCAATGCTTGTGGGGTTCGAGCTCAGGATTAATGGGCTAATACCTTCGGGAACTGCTCTCATGGAGATTTCGGTGAAGGGAGAGGGTTAAAAAGATCGATGTGAGCACCCTTTACCCTGATAATGTCCTTCAAATGAGACAAAAAAAGAAGAAGGACTCCTATCTCCCATTTCCTGAGTATTCAGGAGCTCTCTCAGGTCATCAATTTGGGGCACGCAACTCTCCTACACTGACGCAAACATTGCGTCACTCTTCTCAGCTCCTCGTTCGCGAGAATGACTTGCCTTACAGTCCTTCCAGGCGCATCCTGGTTGACTATTCAATTCCTGACTGTCCTCGTCCTCTCATTCCTCTCGCTTACCGTCGGCACATCTTCGACCAAATTCATGGCCTCTCTCATCCTGGCGTCAATGCAACTCACCAGGTCGTTGCACAACGCTTCGTTTGGACAGGTATGAATGCCTACGTGGCCAAATGGACTCGCTCATGCCTGCCATGCCAGCGTGCTAAAGTCCACCGCCACACAAAAGCTCCTCTGGTCCCTTTTCCTCTTCCTTCGTCACGTTTTGACGCCGTTCACATCGATTTAGTAGGTCCTCTTCCTTACTCCCGTGGTTGCAATTATCTTCTCACCATGATCGATCGTTTTACTCGCTGGCCAGAGGCGGTTCCTATCTCGGACATCGGAGCTTCCACTGTCACTCGAGCTTTCGTCTCAGCATGGGTTGCTCGTTTTGGTGTTCCCTCAACGATCATGACTGATCGTGGCAGCCAGTTTGAGTCCCACCAATGGGATGCACTCATGTCAGTCCTTGGCTCCTTTCGCCTTCATACTACAAGCTACCACCCCCAGAGTAACTCTAAGGTAGAATGTCTGCATCGGACCATCAAAGCAAGCTTACGCTCCACCGATCCAAACATAACTTGGTGGACAAGCTACCTTTGATTCTCCTTGGCATTCGCTCCACCATGAAAGAGGATTTGGCTTGCTCTGGAGCGGAATTAGTTTATGGTACTCATCTTCGTCTACCCGGTCAATTCTTTTCTTCCTCTGACCGACCTCTACCTTCTCACCTAGATCATTCTTCATACGTAGATAACCTTGTACGGGTGATGGCTGAAATTAAGCCAACTGCCCCTAGAGTGCCTGCTAATTATAAAACCTTCGTGCCGAATGAGATGACAACATGCTCCCATGTTTTCGTCCGTCGCGATTCAGCTCGCACTTCGTTACAACCAGTCTATGACGGACCCTTTCTCGTTATCTCCAGAAAGCCAAAATTTTTCGTCTTAAAGCTTGGCACCAGGCAAGATACTGTCTCTATCGACCGCCTAAAACCGCTATACCGATAATGTTCGTCTTGAACCCCAATCACCTAATTTTCCTCCTACTATACTCCTTTATGGTCCAGTAATCTCCCAAAACAACCTAAACCCCACCTTTTTAACTACTCCTTCTCCAACTCCACCTTCCATTTTGCTTCCTCCTCCTCCTTTTTTAATTTTTTTAAAAAAATGTAGATAGAGGGGAGTAGGAAAGGGGACAAAGAAAAAATAATAGCGTAGGCGAGTTGCGAACAGCTTCCCGCGTCGCTGGACCACTGTTAGCCAGCGGCGAATCCATTCCGCTATCCTGATTCCCCCAAAAGACTCATTCAAACGAAGCTTTTAAGCCGCTCGCCCGCACTTCTCGTACGCTATATCATCATCACTTAAAATCTCATTTTCATCATCCATTACCAATTCAATCATACCGCAAAACTTGACAACATTCTTTGCACACTCATTCAACTTCATCACCTCATATTCACCTTTCATAATACAATCCTTATCAGTATCCAAAGACAAATCATTCAATCTCATAAAATCCACACCAAGCAGAAAACAACATGGCATTTGCTCATCTTTCAGAATCACAAAGTCATGCTTCACATTCACACCATTACCCAAACTCACTTTCAGATTAACCTGTTCCCATGCCACTATCATGCCATTCCCTAATCCACTTATCCGTAACTTTACAGGTTTATGCTCGCAACATCTAAAATCATCATAGTTACTCAGAATCCTCTCATTCACTAAAGACACTTGCGCTCCAGTATCAATCAAACCACAGAACAACCTTTCACCAACTTTCACTTTCGCTTCCATCATATCAGGTCCACCATGTTTGCAATACACAGAAGGAACAAGCACACCAACATCAGCACTGATATCCACACTGTCATCAACTCCCATATCATCAGTCACCACACACTCATCTTCATCCAGACAATCATTCTTCTGTCTCATATATGAAAACTTTTCAATCACCCAATTGTAGTGTACACCACTCAAACACTGCAGATGCACCACATTAGGATCCAAACCCTTCATCTTCTCATTTTTGTACACAATCGGCCTTTCACCACCAAAGTGCACATAAACAATCACTCCATACAAACGACTCACTACAATTAACACTTCCTGAAATGGCATGACCCCTTGCATACACATTGCTCTCAATTCTTTCATGAAGTTCCGCACCTTTGCCATACCAATGCTTTCAGGCTTCCTACATACTTCACTCATTACCTCTTCCCTTAAGTCATCCACACTATCGGGCACTCTCACATCTACTCCATCACGCTTCAAATCTTGCAAACCATTTCATACACTCTCAAACAAGGAATCACCAGCACCCTTACTCTCCTTTCCATTCATAATCCCTTTCGGCAAATACTCAGGATCACTCACTCCACACAAATTTTCATCATTTGTACCAGGATACCTTGACATCAAATCAGCCACTCCATTTCGTTCACCAGGCATATACTCAATCACATAGTCAAAGTCACTCAAATCTTCCAAAGTCCTTGCAATCCTACTATCAGCCCACTTCATACGCTGCGGATACACAAGAGGATGGTGCTCAGTTTTAATCACAAATCTGACACCATACAAAAATGGACGCAACACTTTCAAACAATATCTTATCGCAGCCAACTCTCGTTCCACAGTCGTATACTTTTGCTCTGCCGCATTCATAGCCTTGGATACATACCCAATTATTTGCCTAACATTCTCTCCATTCAAACGCTGCTCTTGCATCAGAAAACCTCCCATACAATAGCGACTCGCATCTGTATACAATTCAAGCATTTTAGCATTCACACTATAATATGGATACGCTAATTCAACATCTTCAGCCGCTGCCTCTTTCAGTTGCTCATACGCCTCATTCATCTTATCATTCCACCTGACAACCGTACTACCTTTCTTGCCCATCCACTCAGTCAGAGGCTTACTCACACCAGAACAATCACGTATAAACTTTCGCTGGAACTCAATCAAACCCCAAAACGACTTCAGTTGCTTCACAGTCACCGGTTTCGGAAACATTCGCACCTTCTCAACATACTTCGGCGACTTCCGCAACCCGTTCTCACTCACCATATGCCCAAGGAATTCCACTTCTTTCGCAAACCATTCACACTTCGCCACTCTCACCTTCACACCAACACTCTCCAACGTTCTCAACACATCCTTTATCAATCTCATATGCTCCTCAAAAGTCTCAGTCATAATCAAAATATCATCTATAAACGCAATCACATTCTTACTCGCAAACTTACTCAACATAACATTCATTGCCCGCTGGAAGGCTCCAGGAGCATAGCCAACCCAAAACTGAGGTTCCGGAACTGATAATGCCTCTTTGTGGAAGAGAAGGCAGTTTCCGGCCGGCTCTCCTCAGCAATGGGCATCTGGTAATACCCCCATACCAGATCCAGCTTCATAAACCACTCCATCCCATGCATACTATACACACACTCAGATACCACACACATCGAAAACCTTTGTTTCACAGTCCTTTCATTCACCTTTCGATAATCCACACACAGACACAATCTTACATCCGGCTTACGTACAGGCTCAATTGGACTATTCCATGCACTCTCGCTCTCTTCAATCACCCCCAATTGCTCTAATTCCAAACACTGCTCCTCAATCTCATCAGCAACCGGACGTGGAAAATGCCTCGGCCGCTGATAGATTGGGGAGTCCTCCTTCAAGACAATCTTGAATTCCGGGAGCTTTGCAACCCCGATATCCAGATCACCCTTACTGAGGGCTCCCTTTCGTTCAAATATCATATGATACACATCCTCCCTTTCATACTCAGTCAAACATCCATCCAATTCTACCCTGCTCTTCACTTCATTATATATCCATTCACATCTCTTTTCATTTGCAACATTAACTCTGACATCTGTGCTATCATCCATACCTACCTCATCGACAGTGGAGAGGTGACCTAGTACATCTCCAACTTGGATTCCCCTCACCTGCCCTTTCACACTGGGGTCCGCCTGCACACATACAAACGGATAATTTATTCCCATCAAGCCCACAAGCAACACGCCTTACCTTATAACACGCATCCTTTCCATCCAATATCACAGTGTTCTCACCCACATTCAAACTAACATCCTTACTCCAACTCACTCTAACAGACACCCTTTCACCCTTCACTCGCCTTACATTCTCCATAGCAGTCACCTCAATACCAGTAAACACACTCCTCAAAACACTACCATCTTTCCCTACATACAACTTATACACCCCATTTTTCCCAATCTTTCTCTCAATCTGATCACTCGCAAGATGCACAACCATACGATTCATTTTCATAAATGCATACCCCAAAATCACACCATACTCACTACACAATCACAATATCAATCACAGAGAATTCACATTCATTCATCAACATACCCTGCATTCGAACAGGTGACCTTATCATTCCAATCACAGGCACTCTCCTATTACCAATACCTACTAAACTACCCTTGCACTCAGACAGGAGGGCTTTCTCGCTAAACTTGTCATACACATCTTTATACACCAAGCTCGCCTTGCATCCAGAATCTATTAAAGCCAAACACTCAATTCCATTCAATTCCACCTTCACACTCAGACACTTATACTTCCTACTAGACAGCACTTTCAAACTAGACAGACTTACAAACACATTACTCACACTCATGCACCCAGAGGATACTTCACCAGGCACCCTCTTACAATTCAGTTTCCCGCTTCAGACTTTCCATTCACACCTTGTGCTCTCAGTCTAATCCAACACTTTTCACTCGAATGTCCTTCCATCGCACAATAGCTACATACATTCCTCTGGTCACGACACATCCTCGCATAATGACCAGCCTTTCCACAATTACCACAAGCATACTTTATACTTTCCCAAGCAGTTGCTCCACCATTTAACCTCGGGCAATCTTTCTTCAAATGGCCAATTTCTTTGCACTCGAAGCATTCTTTCACAATTTCCTGGCAATTCTTTATCATATGCCCCTTCTTACCACACCCAAAACATGCACCAGACATCCACCTACATTCTGCCAACATATCACATTTCCTCCCACACCGACGACATTCCACAATCTTTCTCACACCATTCGGTCTCTCATTTGCTGGGACATACCTCGGCTTTTCTCTCATATACCGATTCCCACGCTTGACATTCATCTGTCCCCTTCCATTTGACCACCCTCCATTTACCCATCCATTCTGCCGGCCCAGGAAGCTCGACCTCACTCCAGCTGGTGCAACCTTCAGGGCATTCCTGTAGCTGACAAACTGCTGGGGTGGGGGAAAGTTCTTGGGCTTCTTACCCCCAACATTCCCACTGTACCATCCATCCTCTTCGAGATCACTTTCATCATCAAATCGTCCATCTTCCAACAGTTCCAACACATCCTCCCACATCAAACGTTCACCTGTCAGTCTCATTCTCTCCTTTCTCTTTCCACTCAGCCATTCACTCACCTTTCGTGGGATCGTGTCCAGAAACTTTCTCATCAGTGGTTTACATTCATTTACATCATCATCACCATACCTCGTTCTAGCCATACTCTCAAGCCTATGTGCATACATATTCACCCCTTCGTTCTTACCCATACGCGCCTTCTCAAATTCATTTTCTCTCTTATATTTCGCACACTCTTTCATTCGTTTCCCCTGTCCAATCATCCGCTTCTTCACTACATCGTTCTTTGGCTCTCCCACACTCGTTATCACTCGAAAGAACTCCAACACTTTCCGATCCAAACAATCTCCCAGAACACTCACCCAGTGACCTTTGTTCTGCGTCTACTTGAGCTTGCAGTACCGCTCAAAATCCCCGAAGAACTCATCCATACTCTTTTCCCCATGCAGTCTAAACTTATCAATCCTAGGCACTTTCCTAATCAAAATTCCTTTCCCCACATTCACTTCACTCTCCGAAGAGCTACTCTCAGTCTCACTCATTCAAATCAAATCGTCACTCTCTCCCTCATCTGATATGATTTGATATACAGTCCTTTACTTTACAAAAAAATAGTTATATTTACAGTTTATATTTACAAAAAAAATTGCTAAACACCAGTGCATATTCAAATAAATATTTTATACAAATTGTAATTTTCCCAACCGAAAACAAAATAAAGTATGACGGGCGCAGAGAACAAATGTAAACGACCCAACCAAGGTCCACACAACAAATCAATCACAACAAAAAAAACTCCCGAACGAGAAGGGGTACAGGGCTATTTCTTGGCGCTGGGGGAGGGGGCAGTGGTAGTAGCAGTCTTGTCAAATAAGAAGGGGCACAGGCTCGTCAGCCAATGCACGTAGGCAGTGCAGGTACCGCCCTCCATTTCAGGGCTGGGCTGGGCGGAGCACTCGCCTCGAGGATTCTTCTTACAGTGCGTAAAAGCTTCCACCCTGTAGAAGAGATGATATCCCCCATTGGCAATTTATTTACCATAAAGGGAGGGAAAAACCAACAAGTGGGCACTCGACCCGAGGAAATTCTGTTAACTTCTTACCTCTAAGTGAACATCCACGTGCACACGACAAATTCCCGTTTATAACTTTTATAATTCTAGATATTTACTGTTATGCTTTATAACTGATTATAAAAAATATATCTTTCGTTAAATTATGGTAAAGTAATATCTCTGAAAAGAGAATACAATTGGTTAACATTATTCCTAAAAAAAAATTCGGAAGGAAAATTATACCCAGACACTCACACAGGGGTAGGGAAAGATATATGTAAAAGGGGGTGAGAGAATGGCCTTACAAACACACACACACACACACACACACACACACACACACACACATACACACACACACACACCGCTCGCCCACAACGTGAGGCACTGACTCTAAAGGGTAGGAAGTTATCTTCTTTCTTGATTACAGGCTTGGTAAAGGTGATTAAGGATTTCTTTAAGGGTAAAGTAATATTGGAACTGGATTCAGCATTTTTTATACAGCGGGAACTTGGAAAGTCTTCATAAGTATCTCTTGATAAATTTTGAGTCTTCATGGTGAGGCACTTTCCAAATTTCTTTTTACACACTGCGGTATTTAACAGATTACAAAATGAAATTAATTTTCATACATTCTATATGAGGTCTAATAATAATTAATTTATACACTCTATTCACATTACTTTATATTAAAAGGTTTTACATTATTGTTGAATCTTACACTTGTTGCATCATTATGCATAAGCAATTTAATAAGATTTAATAAGTTTTTAAAGAAATTTCTTGGATCCAATGGTCTCAATTTAGAACGTTTTATCTCTTTAAAATATAAGTTTGGGGAGTTGAATTTATATTAAATGGTTTTATCTTTAATTGCAGATATCTTAATCTTAACATAAACAAAACAAAACCATTATATTAATTGTTTTTCTAAAATATTAAAGTCATTTAATGAATAAGTTTAAATATTAAATTAGCGGACATTGTGGCATCTGTAGACATGCTATAATGGTTGCCAAATACCACCATATCTCTCATTTTTATGCCCAAATCATTTTTTTCCAATCATTGATTAAACCCGATTTATATTAAATATGAAGAAGGCATGGAATTTTAATTGTTACCTAACTACAGATGAATTTGTAGTGTACGAGAAGAACAGGCGAGCGGCTTAAAAGTTTCGCTTGAATGAGCCTTTTCGAGACTCAGATTTGCCACTGGCTAACCATGGTCCAGCGATGGGGGAAGCTGTTCGCAACACGCCTACGATAGTATTTTTTCTTTGTCCCCTTTCCTACTCTCCTCTATTTACAATGGTGTACAGACCAAGGAGGGGGAGCGTTAGCCCTTAGATAACTTTTTCAAACAGATTCTCTCATTTCTTCAAAATACGCTAAGCTTCTAGGAGGGTGGTTGTTTAGCGTACGAGAAGTACAGGCGAGCGGCTTAAAAGCTTCGCTTGAATGAGCCTTTTCGAGACTCAGATTCGCCGCTGGCTAACAGTGGTCCAGCGTTGCGGGAAGCTGTGCGCAACTCGCATACTCTATTATTTTTTATTTGCCCCTTTTTCTACTCTCCTCTATCTACAAGTTTTTCCTGATTTCTTTAACGGCCCTGGCTATATCTATACTCGTTCGTTATTATTTTTGTAATTTTGTAGTAATCACTGGTGGGCACCCGCTAATTTTTTGTTAGTCCGCAATTCGCAATTCCGCTAACTTTGTTTGGCATTCCGCTTATCGCTAATCTGCAAATTTTCCGGCTTCGCCGTTCCGTAGTCGCAAATCTGCTTAGTCTAATAATGAAGTTCACAAAAGTCCGTTCACCCTTTGTTGGTAGTTTTAAACATAATTTCCATTAAAATTACCTTACAATTTATATATTTATTTTATATACACATCACTCTGCAGAGCAAAATCTAACTCACTACCGGACCAGGTGGAACTGACATTAAGGAACGCCAAGGTCAGATGCAGCGGTGGCGCACCACGGCTGTGAGGATCACCTCTCAGCAATATCAAGTATCAAGTAAGTAAGTATCAAGTAACAGAACTTTTAAAACAGAAAAATGCAGAATCCTCATTACATTCCATAGCTGAACGCGACTTTGCCGCCGGATCTGGTGCGACTGCGACTCTATTTTTGCACACACACACACCCGTGCGGCTTGCAACTTTGCGACTGCATTTTTTTTCCCCCTGTGAAACTCCGCTAAATTACAAAGTAAACTGTAGCGCGATAACAGAAACATGCTTTTATAAGGCAGAATTTTTTTTTATTATTTTTAATTTTTTTTAGTTAAAACCCAGCCTAACTTAATATCTACGGGTCCTCCTCCTCCTCCTACATGTCCTCCTGGTCCATCTTCTCCTCCAGGAGGTCCATGTTCACTTTGAGAAACACAAGCTCTTCAAAGTTGACCTCAGCCAGGGAGGACCTCTTGACCCTGATGACGTCCCCGACCGTGCTGAATAGTCTCTCCACAGCTGCAGAGCTGGAGATGGGGGTTATTGTACTTAATGAATAAGTCCACCCACACCCTCTTGTGCTGGCAGGGGAAGAGGGACCACGCAAACTCGCCTTTAGCTGTTACCAACTCAAATTTGGCACTTTGAGCCAAATCGGGCTTTAAAACTGGCTTAAAACAGCGGCGGCAATTTCTTTCAAAAAAGTCGGATTTTTTCATGTTCAAAGTTGTGGAAAATTGGCGGTACGACTTTGTTTGGTCCGACTTTTTCAAAACGTTTGCGACTTCGAAATTAATAGTGCGGCAGAGTCGCAGCTCATTGCTGCAACGCTCAGGTCTATTACATACATTAGTCATTGTTGTCCTCTTCCTCCCTCTGGCACAGCCACTTTCCCCCCTAGAGGTGCATTTTTCCATTGGCAAACACAGCTTTTCTAAATGATCATTAATCAGGAATGATCATTTGAGCTTGAGGACGACAGAGCCCAAGCAGAACAATCTTTCTACAGCCGCGGAAGAGAGGATAGGGGTGTTGTACTTGATAAAGAGGTCCACCCAAAACTCTCTGTATAGCCTGCCACCTGAGGGTTGCGCAGACCACCACGCATTAGACATATCTAGAATAGGATAGCCAGATTTCTTGAAATGAAATCCGGGACGTCTGGCCACCCTAATTTAGAAGTTTCTCCACCTTTTCAAGAATATTCTTGAATTTCGTGGAAATTAAATTGTTGGCGGTTTCTTAAATTTCGGAATGCCTACCTTAGTGATTAATTAAGTGTAGTAATGTATTGTTTGCACATATACCACCAGCTTAAGAAACCCCCCGGTAATTTAACCATGGTTCTTTCTGAATTAAAAAAGAACATTGGTCTTTTTAGAGTACTAATCCATTTGGATTCCCTTCCTTAAATGTTTTTTTTTTGGTTCGACGTGTGAACCCATTATAAGTGTTCATAAAACTTTAAAGTGCTCATTTTAAGGTGTCTTTGAGTGTATTATTCCATTTTACGATGTGGTCCCTACAAATGTACAAACTATATAATGTCATTCATTTTATCCCTTACCCTATGACAATCTCGAAATTCAAGCAGATTTGTTATGATTTATATGTAAGTTCTGCGAGTAAATGATGCTAACCTCAATGCACAAATAATTTCTAGTTTTCGATGATTGTATTTACCCGTGGGGCTTATAACAACATTTGAATCACAACACAACAATGTTGAAAATGATAAAGAATGATTATATGCATTTTCTCTCGAGTGAGAGAAACGGCACAGGGCTGCCATTTTTTTCAGTCTTGACAACCTTTACATATATGACGCAATTTTTATGGGGCGTTAATCTCTGGACCATACAATATACACTAGTATCATGAAAATGAAAAATCAATAATATTTATTATCGATGTTTTGTCAAAATACGAGTGTAATGATGAAAGAATATTAATAATTGGAAGTTATGTGTCGTATAAAGATAGAAACTATATCAATTTTATTTCTTCTTTTTTTCAATTACCCAATGACAATTTTTACATTTATAAATTTAACCAGATTTTTTAGGTATGAGTTACGTTCATAAATTCATTCTGACTATCACTCAACAAACCACTATATATATTTTGTTTGGATCACATATATCATCGTTTTTTGTCATCAATAAAGTAAATTATATATTTTTTGTCAAACGTCATTTATTTCTTTTCTTTTTTTCAACTCTAAATTTATAGTGAGGTAGAACTTCTGGGTAAAACATCCCTTTTATAGTGGTCGATTATCCTTTTGATATTATTTGCGTTAGGTTGCATGTGTTTGCTTCTCTGGTGATGTTAGGCTTGTCCACATTTGACCGGTGTGATCAAGTAGTATGAATAATCTTACCTTATGCAAGAACCATCCGGTTATACACAGTATTTATATCAGAGTACTTCTCGCCCATACAAACTGAGCTGAGACAACCGCAGGATATGAATCAACACGCCGGCCAGCTGGCAATCGACACCGAGAGCAACACAGCGTATCCTTACCAAGGTGGTCATTCCAGAACGTTCCACCAAATTCCTCTAGACGAACAAATTCCCCCAAATCCCAATCACACGCTCCCCTGATCATAAAGATCACCAAAACAACTATGTATATTAAAAAAAAACAATGTATCTTAAACAGGAACGCAATAATGCGTTCAAACGACACACCCTCATGTAGATAAAAGATCTATCCCCACATAAATGATCACTAAGCAACAATATTTACAAACGATCGGTAACATTCCATCAGTATTGGACGTAATCGGACAGCCAGTTAAGTGCTCTTCTTACTCTCTGTGAACATCGCCTTCCATCACCAGAATCGGTCTCACAAATAACTTCATCCTGCAATCCATCATCACCCTAATCGTTTGAATCATCAGAGGATTAAAAACCCGCAACAATGACTGGTTGAATGTCCAACAGATGACCTGACATGCCGTTGACAGCAAAATTGTTCTCCGAATTGACACCAGTAACATACCCTTGTAGATAGAGGGGAATAGGAAAAGGGGCAAAGAAAAAATAATAGCGTAGGCGAGTTGCGAACAGCTTCCCCCGTCGCTGGACCACTGTTAGCCAGCGGCGAATCCACTCGGCGATCCTGAGTCTAAAAAGACTAATTCAAACGAAGCTTTTAAGCCGCTCGCCTGCACTTCTCGTACGCTATAATATATATATATATATATATATATATATATATATATATATATATATATATATATATATATATATATATATATATGGTCCAGAGACGCGGGAAGCTGTTCGCAACTCACCTACGCTATTATTTTTTCTTTGCCCCTTTACCTACTCACCTCTATCTACAATGGTGCCCAGAACCGGGATTACTGTACCATAAAGGGGTATAGTAGGAGGAGAATGAGGTTATTGGGGTTCTACATGAACATTTCGGTATAAGTAGGTTTCAGGCGTGTTGCGAGAGCACTATATGAGGGCGAGAATTAATGGCGTGTTGCGAGAGCACTATATGAGTACTGAATGTAATTGCGTGTTGCCATACCACTATGTGAGTGCGAGAGGATTTATGGCGTGTTGCCAGAGCACTATGCGAGTGCGAGCGAATTGATGACTTGTTGTCAGAGCACTATGTGAGTGCGAGAAAATTGATGGCGTGTTGCCAAAGCACTATGTGAGTACTGAATGTAATAACGTGTTGCCAGAGCACTATGCAAGAGCGTGGATTGATGACTTGTTGTCAGAGCACTATGTGAGTGCGAGGATTGATGGCGTGTCAGAGCGCTAAAATATATATTATATATATATTTATATATATATATATATATATATATATATATATATATATATATATATATATATATGAGGAATTAAACCACATTCTCCGAAGACAATTTAATTCAGAACAGTTTCGGTGTATCTCACACCCTTTTTCAACTGACACTGGGTAGAAAATATAAGAGAAGTGCATATTTTCTACCCAGTGTCAGTTGAAAAAGGGTGTGAGATACACCGAAACTGTTCTGAATTAAATTGTCTTCGGTGAATGTGGTTTAATTCCTCATCTTTTCTTGCGATATTGCATTAATTTTCATATATATATATATATATATATATATATATATATATATATATATTTATTCAAATTGTAACCTATCTCAATATAAATGGAAAACCAATTTTGCTTTCAAAATGTATTCCACAAAAATTCATCTGGTAAAAGATTTTCACTTACACCAACACACACAAACGAACGCACGCCTTTAGCTGCCCACTTTGAAGCAGTCACCTACTCACTCGTGCTCCACTATACTTCGAATCGAGGTCAGTAATAAATCCTCTTACCCTTATTCTCAACAAACTGCCATACGAAAGTAGGTCCTAATTCTGTTTACTTCTCTCATTGCAGATCCCAATTCACAGTCCATCATAGTTACCATACCTTACCGTACCTTACATTTCACTCCATGGTTTTCACTACTTTCATACATTTCATTACGTTACGTTATATTTCACTGCCTTCCTCACAAGTCAACCATAATATCCTACACTTCCCATCCTTTTACAAGTCATTTATACATGTAATACCATCCTATAATCTCATCCTTCAATACCATCCTGTAATCCACATTTCAATTATATTTACGTTGTATTCCATAACAATTTTTCAATTTAATTATCTCATTCATTCGTATAATTGTAATTACCTCTCACTTGTTATTTCCTAATTTAATTCTCTCATTGTGCATTCGTTGATTTTATAAATATATATTTTGTTTATCGTCCGTTTTCTTATAATCCTCGCGTTCGAAGTTTTCCAAATTCAGTTTAAGTCAGTCGTTAGGCCTAAATATCAGCAAACGACTATTCCATTCAAATAGCTATCTAGGCTGATTTATTAACTAAAATCAATCCCACTAATAACCAATACCATACCTCCATTTAGCTCTGTGCATTTCTTGAACCGCAGGACAAGTTGTCCATAACGTCCTTACAAACCAACCGACTAATGGCTCTTATCTCCTCCCTGATGGCTTTCTTGAGTTCCGTGATGGTCCTGGCTCCCCCTGAATACACTCTGTCTTTAAGGTAGCCCCAGAGAAAGAAATCTGGGAGCTAAGATCTGGGCTGTGAGGTGGCCACTCAAAATCAGTCTTGAGACTGATCGCACTGCCACCAAAGTTCTCTTTCAGCCAATCTCAGGACAGGTTTGAGGTGTGAGAGCTTGCTCCATCTTGCTGAAAGCAGATTTTCCACATAAGCGACGGGAACAAGGTCTGAAGCTCCCTCTTGAAGGTTTTGAGGTCTTCAACATCCCGCTCCTTGGTGACTTTGTAGCGCGCTAGAAGTTCAGGCGAGTGGCTTAAATGCTTTGCTTGAATGAGTCCTTTTTGGGACTTAGGATGGCCGAGTGGTTTAGGAGTCTCGCTAACGGCTATCTAGCGACGCGGAAAGCGCGTTCGAAACTTGTATCGCTATTTTTCTTTGCGCCCCTTTCATACACAAAGCTATCTACAACTGGCATTGTCGCACCGATTTCTCGAAGAAGAATGGTCTAATGATGACTCTGGCTGAGATTGCAGTCCTTACCGGGCACTTAGGGGAGTGTAGGGACTTGGTGGCTACCTCATTTGGTCTGGAGGTCCCCCAGAAGACATTTGACTGCGAGTTTACCTTTCCTTCAAGATAGAAGTGAGCTTCATCTGAGATCCAAAGGAGGTTAAGGAAAGTTGGGGTCTTTTGAATGTTCTCCAGTATCTTGACTGCCATAGCCTTTCTCTGCTCATTGTCTGAGGCTGTAAAGGTCTGCTTCGTCTATATTCTATATGGGAAGGCCTTTACGTCCATTATAGCTATTTGATGATTGGTTTAATCACAAACTTGCATAGACAGCAATTATTAAACCTTGCTATATGAATTTGAATATTAAAAATGACTTGAAAGAGAAAACGTGATGAAGGATAACTAATTCAACCGGGAAGGTTTGAAAATCACTGACTCATAAATTTAACAAGATTTATCGAACAAACAATAATGGAATATGTCTAATTTCATAATACAGTTAATGAATATAATATAAATATATATATATATATATATATATATATATATATATATATATATATATATATATATATATATATATATATATATATATAATATAGGGAAAAGGCCGATAATTATATTGTTAAGAGGAATAAGCTATACAATGTCATATTATAGTGAATATATATATAATATGGGGGAACTATATAAAATATAGTATAGTACTAAGTATAGTACTGCCACGTGGTTTTTGAAGTATAAATAAGGGGAACTGGAATTCAAATGAAGGAATTACATTCTGAATATTTTTAGAATATTTTTAGACCTTTGTATACACTGATGATCAATTAGGGAGCTAATTCTTACTGACCTTGCTTGAGTGCTGCTGAGATTAAAGTGATCGTTACAATGCGCTGTGGACTGGGGGAAACGAAAAGTCTATTCTGATTGGTTAATTTCGTATTAAGTTGTATAAAGGTTTTGATTGGTTGTTGGTTGGGAGGAGTCGTACTTTGATTTAGAGGTAACCGTATTGGTATCTCAGGTCAGGTCGTACAAAAATGGATTTTGGGCGATATGCATAATCTTCTCAGACGGGAAATTAACAACTGCCTCTTTACGAACTTTATAGGAGCTTGCAAAGATGTAACTGCTACATTCCTTATAGATACTGGCGCAATTGTATCGATTATTTCCATCAACCTCGTACAGTATTGCGAAATGAGAAAGTCGAGTGTAAATATTGCTACAGCCAACGGTGGTAAGATCAAAGTACACGGTGAAGTCATGCTAGACATAGTCATGCCCAGTTTACGCCGTACCTTCAATTAGTGGTTCGTAGTCGCGGGCATAACATCACCCATTCTAGGATCAGATTTTTCGTTCATGACGATCTTTTGGTAGACTGTGGTCAAGGCATTCTAGTAGACAAATTCACCAAGTTATCTTCTAAAATTAAACAATCAGAAGCCCCGTTAGTCACTATAATTATCAATGACCTTTCACACGTCCCCGAAAAATGCAAGACAGTGATTCAGAAATTCCACTTAATATGCAACCTGCAACAAGTAGACGTCGTTAATCCTCCACCAAATTCCGTGTTTCATAGCATTGAGACAGGAGGTTTACCACCAACTTTTGCTCACTCAAGACCCCTTTCTATGGAAAAGCTGCAATTTGTCAAAGCAACTTTTGCTTCTCTATTAAAAGAAGGCGTAGTGAGGCCCTCAAAATCACTATGAGCATCACTGATTCACATGGTGCAAAATAAAAATTCAAATGAATACAGAGTAGTGGGTGATTTTCGCTCGCTTAACGTGATCACCAAGCCCGATCGTTATCCTCTCCCTAGAATTCAATCTATGGCTAATCATCTTCACGGCAAAACCATTTTTTTCTCCTCTTAACCTAATTAGAGCGTATCATCAAATCCCAATGAATAAAGCAGATATAAAAAAAAACCCGCTGTCATAACTCCATTTGGACTTTGGGATTTTTCAGACTCCCATTTGGCTTAAAGAATTCCAGTTGCACTTTTCAACGCCATATGGACAGTATATTCCGTGATTTTGAATGTGTATTCGTCTATATTGACGACATTCTTATATTTTCCGAAAACGAAGAAAAACCTGTCAGGAGTTGGTGAAAAGTGAAATTGAATTCTTAGGACATCATATTTCAGACTCGGGAATAAAACCACCACCCAAAAAACATTTCAGAAATCTCTAATATGCCGATACCTAGGCATGTTAGGTTAATATCGAATATGCCTAATTTCGCTGCAATTGCCGCTCCGCTTACAGAATTGGCACGCATGCAACCAAAAGCTCGAGAACTCATATGGAATGATGCCGCACGCGAAGCATTCAATAGTACGAAGGCAGCCCTGGTAGAATCAATCGCGCTAAAACATCCCCTCCCGAATGATGCTCCGAATCAGTTGGTGACTAATAGTTCCCAATATGCGGCGTGTGCTGCTCTTCATCAAATGGCGAATGATTTTCCTCAACCTATAGCCTTTTATTCGAGCAAATTGAGCAAGACACAAGAAGTTTATTCAACATATGATCGCAAACTTTTGGCAGCATACTTAGCAGTCATACACTTCCGACACATGTTCGAAGGTCGACAGGTAACTCTGTGCACGGATCATAAACCACTTATTTCCGCTTTCTTATCACCGTTACGTGCGAAAACTGAGAGACAGCAAAGGAATTGGACAGTGATATCGGATTATCGGTTATCGGATTTTTTTTCCGCGTTCTGGATTCATCGGTATCACCGATACTTTTGGTTCCAAACTAACGATAATCGATAATTTCAGTTTTTGGTTCCAGTTTGGCACAGGGAAGAGCCGCGCGTGCCTGAGAAGCAGAAATAAATAGGTCCGAGCTGGGAACCAGCTGTCAGACGAGAGGTCGCGAGGTGTTGCTCCTGCGTGGCACCCGTTTTACGCGTTTTTGATGATTTTTTCCCTATGTTCCCGTGCTTCTTCTGTTCTAAATTTTTTGTGCACGTGTATATGAATACATGTACTATTCGGTGCTATTCTTTAATATCCGTTTATTAATGTTTTGAACACTTATGAAGTTACGCGCCTATTCTAAACGGATCCTATTTTTGCTATTTTATAGTATTGAATTAGTGATGGCGTCGCAAGAGACTGTGCCCACATCAAGCCAAAGAGACTCAGCGGAGTTGATTGACTTTGAGCTCACTGAGGCTGAGCCTCAGTCATCCTGACCATTCATTGGCAGGTGGGTGAAGTACAAGAAGATGGTTGGCGACAGCTACAGCTGACAGTGCTTGTCCTGCCTCTCCAAGATCACTGAGGTGAAGGTGAACAAGGGCACTAAGGCCAACCTGAAGAGCCACTTGGACAGGATTCATCCTGACAAGGTAAAACAAGTTGATGAAGCTTGCAAGGCCAACGTTGGGACTGGCGGCCGCAGCAGGAACCGGTCCGTTCAGTCAGACTATGGCGGGTCAACCAGCAGAAGCAGCGGCAGATGTCCATCGCCGAGAACCTTGGCATTATGGCCCAGGGCAGCGCCGTCCTGCAGTCCACCGTCGACAAGACAATTGTCAGGTTTGTGATGGACAACATGCTGCCGCTGCAGATTGCGGACAGTCAGAGCTTCAGGGACATGGTCCACGCCCTCAACCCTAAAAAGAGGTACCCTTCAGGAGGACGCTGGGGAGGATCCTCAAAACCTATGAGAAGATGAAGGAGAGCCTCACCAGGTAAGAAACTAAGAAACCATATTCAAATATTCTTACTATTGTATTATAAAATAACGCTATATATAGTCAATAATCAATATGTTATTATAATTTTGGATTTATCGGTTATCACCTTATCGGACGATACATTTATCACCAGTTATCAATTATCGGTTATCGCTGATAAGGTGATCGTTATCGTGATACATTTTTTCGTTATCGCGCCCACCACTGATATTGGAGTACATCAACGACATCGACTACATCCAAAGAGAAAATAACGTAGTTGCTGACTGTATGTCGAGAAACGTGAACGCAGTCCTGGTAGGCCCCCTCAACCTTCAAACATTGGTAGCAGAACAAGCGAAAGATGGCGAATTCGAGAAATTCCAATGTAAACTTAAGTCATTTCCATTTTTTTTCGAGAATATTACCCTCTGGTGTGATGTTTCCTCTCAATATCCCAACCGTCCGTTCCTTCAGTTTGCAGAAATACCATTATTAGCCAACTGAATAATCCATCACATCTCAGCATCAAATGACCCCTTAAATTAGTTAAAACTAGATATTTCGGGCCAAATATGGTCAGGGATATACGCTCATGGATGCGAGGATGCATGTTATGTCAATTTGCAAAAATAAATCCACACACGAAATCCCCAGTTCTCTCCATCAATTTTATAACGGTAAGATTTGAAACCGTACACACACACACACACACACACACATATATATATATATATATATATATAATTGGACCCCTTCCGCAGTGTACACTTTATAGCCAATCTTATCCGTCTAATAATCGCTATATACTCTCATGCATTGACAGAGTGACTAGATGGATAGAAGCAATACAGATTTCCGATATAAGCGCGGCGACGGTAGCTTTGTCATTCTTAGACGGCTGGATTTCCCACTGGAGTCCCTCTGTACCTGATTACCGATCGAGGAACGCAGTTCGAGTCCGAACTTTTAAGGAACTCTCGACCCTCGTTGGTTTTCATCGTCTGAGAACAGCGGCCTAGGGACCATTCACCAACGGATTAGTAGAAAGGGCACATCGTACTTTGAAGACTTCCAGTATAGCACGTAAACAAGGCTGTATAGTGGCCCTTCCAATTGTTTGGTTGGGAATCGATCATTTCCAGCATGACGTTTCCTTTTCCCCCTCAGCCAACTCAGTGGTGCTGGTATCATAACAAATATAGTGCACAAGCCGTAAAATTTTTAAAGCCTTGCACATATTTACAACCAGTAACTCCACCTAATCTCAACTCTCCAAATCCTCAATCAAATCTTCATTCCTCAACCACTTTCTCCAAATCCTCAAATTTCAATTTTCCAACCTTCAAATTTACATCCTTTAAACTAACAACTCAAGGGGTAAACGATAAACGAGTCAACATCTACCACCTACACCTCACTTCACTTATTCAGGTAGGTCCTCACTTTTGCATTTTGCCCTACACTCAATCCTCACTTCATATCGTGCCAATTCATTGAGCACTCATGCAGTGCTATGGTAACACGCCATAGATTCATTCAGCACTCATACAGCTTCAATGGCAACACGCAATCATTTCATTCAGCACTCATACAGTGCTATGGCAACACGCCACCGATCCATTCAGCACTCATACAGTGCTATGGCAACACGCCATAAATCCATTCAGTACTCATACAGTGCTATGGCAGCACACGTCATCAATTCTCTCGCACTCACATAGTGCTCTGACAACACGCCATCAAACCGCTTGCGACATGCCATTATGTCACTCACACACAGCTATGACAACACGTCATCAATTCTCTCGCACTCACATAATTCTCTGGCAACACGCCATCAAACCACTTATACCGGAAATGTTCAGTTAGAACCACTATCACCTCATTCTCCTCCTACTATTCCCCTTTATGGTACGTTCGGAAGTGGAGTTAGTTGGTTGGGAAGTGTTGAAGGAATAGTTGGGTGTGAAAGGTAGGCTGGGATGACCACTTGACCTCTATTAGAGGAAGAGAAAGGTAGTGCCTGTTCCAGATGAACGGCCTCTATGAAAGTAGGTTTAAGCCGATCAAGGGAAACCGTTTCCTGCTTGGTGCCAAGCTGCAGTACAAAGAATTTTGGCTTCCTGGAGAAGACGAGAAAGGGTCCGTCATAGGCAGGTTGCAAGGATGTGCGAGTGGAATCGCGACCGAGAAACACATGAGAGCAAGTTGCCATCTCTTTTGGAACGAAAGGTTTCTGATTAGCAGGCACTGTTTTGGCGGTAGGCTTAACCTCAGACATCGTCCGTACTAAATTGTGTACGTACGCAGCAGGATGTATGTCGGAAGGAAGAGGACAGATAGCGGAAAAAAGAATTAGCCCGAAGGACGAAGTTGCGTACCATAGACGAGTTCCGCAGCAGAACAATTCAAATCTTCTTTCAATGAGGCACGAATTCGCAGGAGAATTAAGGGTAGCTTGTCCACCCAAGAGATGTTGGGGTCAGTGGAGCGTAACCTTCCCTTGAGAGTCCGGTGAAAATGTTCCACCTTATAGTTACTCTGGGGATTGTAACTACTAGTAGGGAGACGAAAGGAGCGAGCACTGACTTGAGTGCATTCCATTGGTGGGATTCAAGTTGGCTACCTCGATCAGTCATGATCGTTGATGGGACACCAAAACGAGCAACCCATGCTGAGACGAAGGCTCAAATTACAGTGGAAGCTCTAATGTCCGGAATAGAAACTGCCTCTGGCCAAGAGGTAAAACGATCGATCATGGTGAGAAGGTAAGTGCATCACACGGAAAGGGCAGAGGACCAACCAGATCGATGTGAACGGCGTCAAAACGTGCCGATGGAAGTGGAAAAGCAGCCAGAGGAGACTTTGTGTAGCGTTGAACATTTGCAGGTTGACAAGGCAAACATGCGCGAGGCAATTTGGCCACGTCGGCGCTCATACCTGGCCACACGTAACGTTGTGTGATGAGCTTGCGAGTTGCTCGAATGCTAGGATGAGAGATACCGTGAGTCTGGTCAAAAATGTGCCGACGGTAAGCGAGAGGAATAATTGGACGAGGAAGGTCAGGCAATGAATAGTCAACAAGGATACGCCTGGAGGGACTGTCCGGCAAGTCGATTTCGCGAACGATAAGCTGAGAAGAGTGACGCAATGTTTGAGTGTCTTCATCTTGTTCCCGGGCAAGCGCTATTGTCGCGTGATCGATGGGCGAAGTTTGGGAGAGTTGCGTGCCTGAAATCGATGAAATGCGAGAGAGAGCGTCCGGAACGACGTTTGAAAAACCAGGAACGTAGCGAATATCGTTTGCCATCTGCAGGATGAAGTCAAGGTGACGAGTATAAACTACAGAGTGCATAGATGAGGTGCCACTAGAGGCGAGCACACCAACCAATGGCTTGTGGTCGGTAAAGACAGTAAATTCACGTCCTTCCAATTATTGTTGGAAGTGACGGAGGTCGAGGTACGAGGGGCGGTGAATAAGTTTTGCGAATCAGTAGGGTAAAACAGAGGAAGGGGAATGGCTGTTTGTGGGGGTGTTAGGACAAGTTATGACAAGTCAGGACCTGCACCCGCACGCTCCTGCCTCGTCTATTTAAGAAGCAGTAGCTGATCGCAGATCGTCTGTCACAAATTTTTCAACAATGCAGAAGGTTGAGCACCGCGCGGTGATCAAACTTTTGAGCAAGGAAGGCAAGAATGCAAAATAGATCAATGAACGCATGGTTGCAGTGAACACCGACACCGCCCCTTCCTATGCAACTATTGTTAGCTGAAATAGGGAGTTCTGCCATGGTCGTGAGTCCCTTGAAGATGACCCCCGTATAGGACGCCCGTCAGACGTGACCAACGAGGACAATTTGGCCCGTGTGGAGAGGATGATCCTCGAAAATCGACGGGTGAAGGTCGAAGAAATTGAGCGAGAACTTGGTAGTGTTATGAACATCATCCACGACAATTTGGCCATGACCAAGGTCTCTGCCCGTTGGGTCACTAGAAACCTCACGCCTCATGATCGACTTCAACGTCGTCAAAGTCCACAAAGCCAGAGTTGCACAAGCTGCCCTGCGCGAGTGCGAGTGCGGATTCGAGGAGCTCAACCATCTCCCCTACAGTCCAGATCTGGCCCCCAGCAACTACTTTTTATTCCACCAGCAAGGCTGCACTGCGTGGACGCCAACTTTGGGGATGTTTAAGATGTCCAGCTGGCCGTCTAGGAGTGGATTAAACAGCAGTCGGGAGATTTCTGGTTGTCGGGAATTCGAAGCTTCAGGGACAAGTGGCGCAAGTGCATTGAAGTCAAGTGTAGTTATATGCTCAGTAATTCGCGGGAAAACGTACTGTACCTCAGTTGGGAAGGAAGAAGAGCCTTAGATAACAAAGCGAGAGGTTGCCAAGAGTCACCAACCTTCTGCTGTAGCGTCGCACCGACATGAGTAGCGGATGCGTCCGAAGCAACGCTTATGGGAGCTCCTGGGCAAGGATGGGCCAGGACGACAGCGGAAACCATAGCCTCTTTGGTGCGAGAGAAAGTCTCGCAAGCTTTGGGGGACAGGAAATAAGAAGATTTTTCTTGGTCTTGGAAAGCAATTCGTAGAGAGGTTGCATAATGTAGAAGATGTTGGAAATGAACCTGTGGTAAAAGTTTACCATCCCAGAGAATCTACGAAGTTGTTTTAGCGAAGAAGGTTGAGGAAAAGCCCGGATAACTTCAACTTTGTCCTCGAGAGGGCGAAGTTCCCCAGGGAAAATGTGGTGTCCCAAAAAGGAGAGCTGTGTAACACCAAATATGCACTTACAAGTGTTGAATACGATACCATACTCATCTAACCGGGCAAAAGCTGGCGAAGGTGAGAAAGATGCTCCTTTAAAGACGAAGATGCTATCAGGAGGTCGTCTATATAACACAATACGAAAGGAAGACCTCTCAGAACCTTATCCATGAAGCGTTGAAAGGTGTGACCACTGTTACGAAGCCGGCAAGGCATTCGGTTCATGACGAAGGAACCGAATGGAGTGGTTATAGCCGTCTTAGGGATATCATCAGGGTGAATCGGGATTTGGTTCAAAACGGGAACCAAATCGAGCCGAGAAAAAAATTGAGCAACCGAAGAGTAGGTGCTTAGGAACGCCCGCAAAAGTTGCACGGAGACAAACAGAGAGGAGAGAGAGCTGGTAGAAGGAAAGAATGAACCAGCAACAGTTAGTGTTTTGGTTCTGCCGATAAGCTTGTAGTGACGAGCATCGACTAGAATGTCGTGCGCGGAAAGAAAATCTAGGCCTAAAATTGGCATTCCGACGTCGGCAATGATGAACGAAGGATACGCCTACCATTAGACCTTATGGCCGATGAATTGGCAGCTTTAAGGACAAGATCAGAAGAAGTGCATGCTTTCCCGACTGAAGAGGCTGGAATGACACTGCATTGAGCGCCAGCGTCAACCAAGAATGAGAAACCAGAGAGATCGGTCATGCACACTAAAAGCAGGATCGGCCTGAAGAGATGAGGTTGTAGAGGTGACAGACACACGTATCACTTGCGAATTGAGTTTAAATTTCCCTGTGCTGAAGGTGAAGGCTGGGTAAGGGAACCCATAGAGTTTTGTAGGATCGGAGGTGGTGAGGTAAGATTAGGTTGAGGTGCTAGCTGAGCATTTTGCTTGTAGTTGCATGGGGCATATCATTTTTCTGCTCTAGAGCTAAATTTGAGGTGCTTCCATAATTAGAATGGTAGTAGCAGCTACCCTGAGAGTTGTCAGGATAGGGATAATTGGGCTTCGGTTGGAAATGAAACTGCTGTGCCTCACCTCTTGTGCTGCTGTTTTCTCGTTGGTGTTGATCTTTTCGGGAGGAGGAACGATGTTTGACTCCTCCGTCCTGCTCACGATTGTGCTCTCGGTGAAGACCCGTTCGCACCTTTAGGTCCCGAATATCCATCTCTAACCTCTCCAGAACGGATGAAAGACCCGAAGCCTGCGAGGATGCATCCTGAGGTAGTTCTGGTCGTTTGTAAGGAGTTTCGCCCGGTGACCTAATTTGTGAAATGGATACATGTGAGTCGTTTTTAACATTAGAGTTGTATGATGTGCTACGCCCCTTATTTACATTGCTAAAAGTCCTGGTGCCTGCATTCACCCAGCTGACGAATGGATTGTTATATAAGGCGTCAGCCGCCTCTGCCATCTTCTCCATGTTCGCAAGGGAGGACATTAGTATAAGGGTCTTAAATTTGGTCCGGCCACCCACGCAAGGATATTTCTGTTATCAGCCGCTCGAGTTGGTCGAGCTGTGCTCCCTTGGCATGTGTCATGTCCTTGAGATGGTCCAGAGAGTGCGTGGGGCGCCTGTCCCTCATCTCCTGCGTATCAAGAAGGATACACAGGTCCTCAATTTGTGAGATCCCAAATTCCTCCATGAACGCCATCTTAAACCTTCCCCAAGTCCCAGAAATACACCCATAAAGTAGAAAACTCTTAAAAAGTTGTAAAAATACTTAGAGGTAATCTTTGGGCGACGATGATTGTCCTTTGATCCTCGGGAACTGCCTGGAATAGGAGAATGACCTCCACCATTTTCCACCAGCAAATGTGATTTTGTGGGTCGAATAGCGGAAGCTGAACCGAAGAGGGAGTGGAGAAGGGATGTTAAGAACATAAGAAAAGAAGGAGACTTCAAAAGACCATTCATGGCCTGCACTTGGCAGCTCCTGTTCCAGTCAACACACAAAAGATTTCTTACCAGAGAAAAGTCATCAACATTGTCACCCTTTAAGGAGTTCGTCAGATCTAATCTACAATATACATAAAATGCATCCAGAGGATTATGTCCATTCATGCAACCGCAAAATATAATCTACCCACTCCTTAGAAAAATATATACATAAAAAAAAGTCAGTCTTATCTAGCAGCTTCATCCATATATTTATCTAATCTATTCTTAAAACTACCCAGAGAGGAGGCTTCTATCACATGTCTAGTGAGCCTATTCCATTCATCTACCACACGATTTGTAAACCAATTCCTCCCAATCTCCTTCCTAAACCTATACTTATCAAGCTTAAACCCATTGCTACGTGTCCTGTCATGTTCACTAAGTATAAGAACCTTACCCAGATCCCCTTTATTATATCCTTTTACCCATTTGAAGACATCAATCAATTCCCCTCTGACTCTTCTCCTTTCCAATGTATGTAGATTTAGTTTTCTGAGCCTTTCACTATAAGGTAAGTTCCTTAGCCCACCAATCATCTTTGTCATCCTTCTCCCGGCAGACTCAAGCAAATCAATATCCTTCCTATAATATAGTGACCAAAATTGTACTGCATAGTCTAGATGAGGCCTAACTAGCGCCAGATACAGTTTTAGAATGACTTCAGCACTCTTATTGCTTACACTCCTCCTAATGAATCCCAATATCCTATTAGCTTTATTCTTAGCATTTAGGCATTGCTTTCTAGGACGAAGGTCTGAACTTACCAAAATACCCAAGTCCCTCTCACAATCGGTCCTCCCTAAATTTCTCCCATTTAATTTATAACTATTCAATGGATTATTTCTACCTATACTAAGTACACTGCATTTGTCTATGTTAAACTTCATTTGCCATTTCTCGGCCCAATTGGACAGAATGGTGAATTTCTCATGCATTACAACAGTATCAGAATCAGCCCTAATGGCCCTACCTAGCTTAGTATCATCAGCAAATTTACTCAGGTCACTACTTATACCTATGTCAAGATCATTAATATAAATTAAGAATAGCAAGGGACCCAAAACAGATCCTGGCGGAACTCCACTGCTAACGCACCCCCACTCAGATTTAACTCCATCTATACTAACTCTTTGCTGTCTGTCACCAAGCCATGACTGAATCCACCTAAATATACTGCCATCGATCCCGTGTGCTTTAACTTTGCTCAGAAGTCGTAAGTGTGGCACTCGATCAAAAGCCTTACAAAAGTCCAAGTATAAAATATCATAGTTTTCATCATTATCTGCTGCTTCATACACCTTACTATAAAAAGACAGCAAATTAGTGAGACAGGATTTACCCTTACTAAAGCCATGCTGTGATTCTTTTATCAACTTATGCTTATCCAAGTGATCTCTAATATTCCTTGCTATAATAGATTCCATCATTTTCCCTACCACTGATGCCAAACTTACTGGTCTGTAATTAGACATATTTGTTTTATCCCCTTTCTTAAATTTTCGCATCACATTGGCTTTCTTCCATGCCACTGGCACAATGCCACTCTCCAATGATTTTCTAAAGATGCATGCTAGGGGCTCACTTAACACATCCTTACATTCTTTCAAAATTCTAGGAAAGAGCTCATCAGGACCGGGTGCTTTACTACTTTTGATTTTATCAATTTCCTTTGTCACTATCTCCTTTGTGATCAAGATATCCTTTAATTTCTCTCCATCATTACCCCGAAAGATCATTGACACCTTGGGTATATTCAGAGTATCCTCCTGTCATTTAGCATTCCAGCCATTGAGTCCCTATCACTCACTAATTCTCCATTGGAATCTATAAGTGGGCGTATTTTATCTCTAACCTTAGTTTTGTATAATTGATAAAAACATTTAGGATCTTCCTTTGCCCTATTTGCCACTTTAATTTCATAACTCCTCCTTGCTACTCTAACTAACTTTTTAACATCTCTTGCTAGTTCATTATATCTCTGCCTTAAGTGATCTTCTCCATTTTTTATTTTCTTATAAAGGCTCTTTTTAATGCCAATATAATGCTTAATTTTATCTGTCATCCATTTTGGGTCATTATTTTTAGTCCTAATCCCCTTATATGGAATGTTAATCATCTGACCTGTAATTAATTGCTCAATTATTCTTTCCTACTCCTCTTCAATTGTAATCTCTTCCTCCTAGTGATTATTGTCTCCACTAACTGATATCATTGAATCTATTCCTGAATTGATTTCATTGCCTGGTTTCTGTACAACTGCCTCCAGGTAAGTCCTTAGCCCATTATAATTTGCTCTTCTAAAGTCAGGAATTTTAACATTATTCATGCTACTATCAATACCATTCCATTTCATCTTGAATCTAATTTCACAATGGTCACTATTACCCAAATTTCCTCCAATCTCAGTATCCTTAATAACTTCTTCCCTATTTGTCAGAACTAAATCCAGTATATTATTACATCTAGTGGGTTCGTTAATAATCTGCCTCAGAAAATTATCTTGGACAACATTCCAAAATTCCTCAGCCTCCTGATCACCCACAAGAGCTTCCCAGTCTATAATTCTGTAATTAAAATCGCCCATTATACACACATGCTTACTTCTAAATGCCCGTTCAATCTCTTGCCACAGAAGATTTGAAGCTTCCTTACTAAGATTTGGTGGTCTGTTTAATAATCCTATCACAAGCTTGTTTTTACCTTCCTTTACATTTAGCCATAATGACTCTGTGTTATCATCTAATTTAATTGTGCTGTTTACACAACACTGGAGATTATCTTTAATATAAATAATAACCCCTCCTCCTCTCTTCCTATTCCTATCTGTATGGAACATGTTAAAGCCCCCAATCTCAACCTCACGTTTAAAGTGATTACCTGCCAAGTCAAGCCATGACTCTGTTATCGCAATTATATCAAAATTCTCTTCACTCGCTAACGCCCTTAAGAGATCTATCTTATTCCTTATACTCTGACCATTTGTGTAGTATATTTTCAAGTTTTTTTTATTATTCCCATCTTTATTGCATCGTGCATTTCTATTCCTAGTTATCTGCTCATTCCCTTGTACATTAGTCCCCTATAACGCATCAGTATGCCCTCTCCCCTAGCTATTCCTCTATCTCTGCATCCCTTCCATTTCCTACACCTGCCCGACTAAGATGGAGCCCATCCATCGCATACAACCTCCTATTCCCGTAAAACCCTCCCCAGACATCTACAAACACCATTCCTAACTCCTCACACAGTCCTTTTACAAAATTCATTCAAACCAATTGCACGCGACAACCATTCTTCCCCAACATCCAATCTCGGAAGCACAACAGAAACAACACCTTTTACCCTGCTTCTACTCATCCTTTGAACTAACCTTTTATACTGTTCACGTAACTCACATTTACCCACCTTCTTTACATCATTCACTCCTACATGCGTAATCACAACTGCATCCCTCTCACACCCAGAAACCAGCCTATCATACCTCTCACAAACATCACTTACACCAGCACCCGGCAGACAAACTCTTATTCCCTTCCACTTGCTATCACTCAACTTCCTATCTAAATACCTAATCTGAGAGTCACCCATCACTAGCACCTCTGTCATTCTCCTATTCTGTCTTGGCCTAACATTACCCTCCCTCCTGCTCTCAGTCACACTACCACCCATCCTGCTTTCATCCACAATCACACCAGGCAAATCACTTTCACACTCTTCCTCTCTCAGGACATTGAATCTGTTAGTCAACCTAACAGGTTCTATGTCCCTCTCATTCACACAACTAACCTGTCCTAACTTATCTATCCTATCCATTTTCACCCACCATTCATCATCACTCACAACTTCCACACTGTTCCCAGTCCTAGCCCTATCTTTCACCCTCTTAGCACTAATCTCACCCTTCAATCACACACTTGCATCTCTTCTCACCTCAAACACCAAATCATTCAACCTCTTACATTCCCCACTCAACCTCCTAACCTCCCCTTCCAGAAAACACACACGGCATTCAGTTACATTCACTCTCCTTTCAACTCCACATGCATCACACACCACATACACACTACTTTCAAACGGCATGCTCTTACCATCTATACAAACGGCCATACTCTCAGAAATTTACTAATGAAAAAGTTAACACTCACCAAAAAAAAATTCTTTCTCAGGATTGCTGCCAGTTATCTTCCCCAAAAGTATTAATCACTAATGTATTTATTACATAGTGATTGATGTATTAAATAAATACAAGAAAAACTACACACCCAAATCAGTATTATATCCCAATCTTACAATGAGAATCAGGAGCATCCTGTAAGACAACCTTCCAGAACAAAGCCAGACAGCCAACTGGGTGGTAGGCGAATGAGAGAGGATTTACGCGAATAAACGTAAAATTTGAAAAAAAGAAGAAAATTGGTCACTCTTTGTATATATTACAGTATAATATAATTAATTTTATGAAATTAATAAGGGATAATCACTTAAGGTTGTTAAAGTCAAATAAGGATTGAAAACAAGCACGTGTCGAAAGTCACTCGTAAAAGATAAAACAGACACCGAGAGAAAAAAGAGAAAAAAAATGGAACCCAGTGAGGCGGAATTCGTCCTTCGAAAAATACAACGCACGTGACAGTGAAAATTAATTTAATTTTACGAATTAATTAATGGGAGATATTCGAACTAGTATGCTCACCATTTATAGGTTTTAAATGAATATTGCGGTAATATCCTAGATGCCTTTAGACCACAATAAACATAAAACCTATATTTAGTTATTCAAAAGAATGAATTGTTAAATGATAACGCAAGTCTAACTTTTTGCAGACGAATTTCTTAGGCCTAATCTGGGTAACGTTGGGAAAATGCGTAAATTAATAACAAAGAGTCTTAGAAAAATATCTATTATTGAATAAACAAAGTTCGATTATTTAAGGGTGAATTTATAAAGTAACAATTTATAATTGCATTGAAAATTACACGTGAATTAAATTTGAATGTGTTAACGGAACTTTGGAATGCATAGCTTTAGCAATAATACAAATATAAGGGATTACTGGGAATGGATTTACGTAAATGGATTATAAATTGAATTAAATAAATGGATTTATATAATTCGTAAATGTGATACCTATATTTAAGAAAGGGGATAAAACAAATATGTCTAATTACAGACCAGTAAGTTTGACATCAGTGGTAGGGAAAATGATGGAATCTATTATAGCAAGGAATATTAGAGATCACTTGGATAAGCATAAGTTGATAAAAGAATCACAGCATGGCTTTAGTAAGGGTAAATCCTGTCTCACTAATTTGCTGTCTTTTTATAGTAAGGTGTATGAAGCAGCAGATAATGATGAAAACTATGATATTTTATACTTGGACTTTTGTAAGGCTTTTGATCGAGTGCCACACTTACGACTTCTGAGCAAAGTTAAAGCACACGGGATCGATGGCAGTATATTTAGGTGGATTCAGTCATGGCTTGGTGACAGACAGCAAAGAGTTAGTATAGATGGAGTTAAATCTGAGTGGGGGTGCGTTAGCAGTGGAGTTCCGCCAGGATCTGTTTTGGGTCCCTTGCTATTCTTAATTTATATTAATGATCTTGACATAGGTATAAGTAGTGACCTGAGTAAATTTGCTGATGATACTAAGCTAGGTAGGGCCATTAGGGCTGATTCTGATACTGTTGTAATGCATGAGAAATTCACCATTCTGTCCAATTGGGCCGAGAAATGGCAAATGAAGTTTAACATAGACAAATGCAGTGTACTTAGTATAGATAGAAATAATCCATTGAATAGTTATAAATTAAATGGGAGAAATTTAGGGAGGACCGATTGTGAGAGGGACTTGGGTATTTTGGTAAGTTCAGACCTTCGTCCTAGAAAGCAATGCCTAAATGCTAAGAATAAAGCTAATAGGATATTGGGATTCATTAGGAGGAGTGTAAGCAATAAGAGTGCTGAAGTCATTCTAAAACTGTATCTGGCGCTAGTTAGGCCTCATCTAGACTATGCAGTACAATTTTGGTCACCATATTATAGGAAGGATATTGATTTGCTTGAGTCTGCCGGGAGAAGGGTGACAAAGATGATTGGTGGGCTAAGGAACTTACCTTATAGTGAAAGGCTCAAAAAACTAAATCTACATACATTGGAAAGGAGAAGAGTCAGAGGGGAATTGATTGATGTCTTCAAATGGGTAAAAGGATATAATAAAGGGGATCTGGGTAAGGTTCTTATACTTAGTGAACATGACAGGACACGTAGCAATGGGTTTAAGCTTGATAAGTATAGGTTTAGGAAGGAGATTGGGAGGAATTGGCTTACAAATCGTGTGGTAGATGAATGGAATAGGCTCACTAGACATGTGATAGAAGCCTCCTCTCTGGGTAGTTTTAAGAATAGATTAGATAAATATATGGATGAAGCTGCTAGATAAGACTGACTTTTTTTTATGTATATATTTTTCTAAGGAGTGGGTAGATTATATTTTGCGGTTGCATGAATGGACATAATCCTCTGGATGCATTTTATGTATATTGTAGATTAGATCTGACGAACTCCTTAAAGGGTGACAATGTTGATGACTTTTCTCTGGTAAGAAATCTTTTGTGTGTTGACTGGAACAGGAGCTGCCAAGTGTAGGCCATGAATGGTCTTTTGCAGTCTCCTTCTTTTCTTATGTTCTTATATACATAAATGTATTTATAATTGATAAAAATGGTTTAGTATAATTAATAAATGATAACTGTATTATAATAAATGAATCTTGGATTATAATAAATGATAATTGGATTATAGTAAATAAGTGGTTTTTAATAAATGATAATTGTATTATAATTGAGTTGAATGGGTCTGGTGAACGATGAAGCACAGCCAAGAGAATGAAGCTTCATGGCTTATTTTAAGACGCTTGGGAGAGTGAGTAGACCAATCTCCCGATTTAAGTCAGGGTTACCAACCCCTCTTGAAATTATATATATATATATATATATATATATATATATATATATATATATATATATATATATATATATATATATATATATATATATATATATATATATATATATATTATATATATATATATATATATATATATATATATATATATATATATATATATATATATATATATATATATATATATATATATATAATAAGGGGAGTGTCCCGTTGAATATAAACGGTTGGTGTTTAAAAGATTTATCGACGACTGATTCCTTATTTAAAAACACAAAGACCATGCTCCATTATTTTTAAATGATTTAAATCAACAACACCCTAATATTAAATGGTTACTCATCATCCCTCAAATTATTCACTATATAGACAAACGTACAACCAACCACAGCCTACTTAATAGTTTTCTTTCTGCCTACTTATGTCCGTAATATCAGTTGATACTGCCAGTTACTCCAAAATCAGGTTAGTACTCGTGCAGAGAAATTTTTATTTTAGTTTGTCCCATTTATATCCAAATGATCTAGTTTATAATTGACTTTTCCTTAATTTAATGTTTTAGTCGTCCTCTTTGGCCCCTCCATTATTGATTATTTAATATTTAAACCTTCGTGCCTTAGTCTACTCGTATTCATTTAACATTCAATCACTTAAAATTTAACTTTATTGAATTACTTGCTTCGCTCAATCTATTAATATCCGCTTTGATTACATACCCCCTGATCTAACTTATTTTGGATTGTTCGCCCTGCCGTTATAATTCCTTCTTTCTGTAGTTTATAGTGAATTTCTTTTATTTCGCTTAAGAATTCGTTGATGATGGTCATCGTTAATAACCGAAAAGTCCGGAAAATTAAATGTTCGTAACCATCTCATATGTCTTCATATTCCTGCTAGCTATATATATATATATATATATAGTAAGAAATAAATATTTACATTTGTAGAGGTGTAGACCGCTGCACACTCTTCTTAATCCTAGACCACTTGTCACTTCCTCATCATCTAAAAGTAATTCAAAGTTTGTGACAAAATTAACAAAGACAATGACATAGATCGATTTCGCTCGAATGTTTCAGGACACTTACATGCGAAAAACTATGGTGTTCCTTCCTAAAGACTTGTGCGACGCTACGCATGTTTAGGTACGTGTCGATCGTATCGCACTATCAAAACTTGCTAAACCAGCCAGCCGTATTATTCCATTGGCATAAATATCTCCCTGATCTCCCGACAACTTAATATTAACCAATTTTGCATAAGCCTATAAAAAACATCATCGGCAAATGCTTCTTTCAACTTAGCCTTGATCATATCAGCATCAGCTTGTGATTCCTCATCCAATTCTAAATACAAGTCAAGCGCATCACCCTCCAAATACCAACACAAAAAACTAGCTAAATCTTATATTTTTTTTACATTTTGGCAACGAGTTTAACTATTTTAATCTATGCCACGACATCTCCTTCACGGCTGAAAGGTCTAATTATATCGGACGACCACTTGACCGCTATGCTGATTTGCCTTTTGCCTAGATAGCTTGTGACCAAGTAGTTTGGATAATCTTACCTTATGCAATGACGATCTGCTTAGAGACAGTATTTATATCAGAACATTTCTTGCCTCTACAAACTGAGCTGAGACAACCATAGGATTCGAATCAACACACCACGCCAGCTGACAATCGATACCTTTGAACGAGAGTAACACTGAACATTCCCTCACCAAGCTCGCCAACCAAATGCCTCTGGATCTTAAGCGTACCCACACTACGGCGGTTATTCCAGAAGTTCCACTAAATTCCATCAGACATACCAATTTCCCCAAATCTCATTCACAACTAGATAGCTGGTTCTTATCCACTTTTAAATTGGGAGTTAAGAGTGTTCTGAGAAAATTGTGTCGAATAATTTGGAGTAAGAAAGTTACAAAAATCATCTTGTTCTTTGCTTCTATGCCCTGTTCATTCGTCATCCCAATATCCTATGCAATAATACACAATTTTATATATATTAATGAAAAGATATATTAAACCAATATACATAGCTACGTCTCATTGACCCTTCATTGAAAAAAGATATGACAATTGTTGTTTACGAGAAGAAAATAACATCATTGTATATATATATATATATATATATATATATATATATATATATATATATATATATATATATATATATATATATTTATATATATATATATATATATATATATATATTATATATATATATATATATATATATTATATATATATATATATATATTATATATATATATATTATATTATATATATATATTATATTATATATATATATTATATTATATATATATATATTATATATATATATATATATATATATATATATATATATATATATATATATATATATATATATATATATATATATATATATATATATATATATATATATATATATATATATATATATATATATATATATATATATATATATATATATATATATATATATATATATATATATACACATACACACACACACACACACTCAAGAATGTGGGAGTTGGCTTTCGAGTTAATCTTTTACAAAAACTATAACTTATGACATACCCAAGTATAATGGAGAGCTGCAACAAACTGAAAATATGGAAAACATACTATTAATCAACCGTCATACTAGTATGAACATAATTGAAATGAATGAAGAGGAAATAAATCCAAACAACAATATAAGACAAACCATAAACAGGCGAGCTCACACGATTTGTAAGAGGCTAAGGAGCTAAGGCTCATAAGGATGACCTCAGTGATAATTTAGTTTGGTTATATCGGGCTTTAAAGTCATTCAGAGTCCTGATAGCACAATTGGAGCTGATGGATGGAGAGATGACTGTTGATAGTTGATAATGGCGAAGCAGCAGGTTTGTTACTGGAGCACTACATCTGTTCACAGTCCTTAACCGGATGAAGATCTTTTGATGGCTGGCCAATTCTTCAGTGCTGCTGAGGATGGTGGTGATTTTGACAAATTACTCAACCTATTATTGAAAGAGCAGAGATTAAAAAGCTATTGAAATCACGGTAAATATGTAGATTAGCGGCCCGGCTCCCCCCAAAAATTGTGTGTAAATATTATCGTTCACTCGTGTCGGAATATTCATGCTTGTTTGAGTCCTTTTCGAATTATTATTCTATAAACAATTAGGATTATATACTGGGGGGCTGTGCCCCCCCAGACCTTCCGCAATTTAATGAAACTCAGGATCATCGTAGTATAGTCCCCCCATTGTGTTTACCCCCACACGAGCGGTCAACTTAAATGTACTCCCAAAACGTGAAACATTTTGGAACATGGACGAAATAGTACGTCCCATCGTTCGCACCGATAATCTACCTTTTTACCGAAATCACTTAATGTATACAAAGCTACGAAACCTGATAATATTAACCCCAAAATACTGAGAGAGTGTGCCTGAAGAGTTGTCATTGCCATTGACTATATTGTTTAATGAGTCAATTAATTCTGCTTCGGTTCTTGAGGATTGGACTACTGCGATTTTTTACACAAATCTATATGAAAGGTAGTAGGGGCATTCTACCTGAAATGTACATACTTTTTGTCAAAATCTCGACACTAGGTCATGGATTTTGATGATTTTTTGCATGTAAGTTGGGTCTACCTTCGAACAGGTAGCACGTGTTTTATAGAGCTCTCAGTCTGTTGATCTATTTTTCAGATTTTTCTATAGTTTGTTTGTTTTTTGTTTTTTTTCTCACCACAATCAGCGAAAGCTAAGTTGCTCTTCTTTTTTTTCTTATTGCTACTTAAATTCTTTCTTTGTTTGAAAAAGTGATGGAGTTTGGGGATGAAAGTGAGCATGAGTGTCGGAATGTATGCATTGGTTGTGGTGTATTAGGTGAGGGGTATACATGTGTTGTATGTGGGCTGCGTGAATGCATTGTAGATTTAGAGGGGATGAGAAGGCAGGATTTAGACAGGATATGTAGGCTGGAGGGGTTAGTTGCTGAGCTCAGGAGGGAACTTAGTGTTAGGCCTAGATTTGGGAATAGGTTAGGTGGTGAGGTAGACCAGTTAGATGTTTCAGGTGAAGGTAGAGGGCCGGTGGAGGAGGTAGGATATGATAGTTCTAGTGATAGTGAAGTTAGCCCCCTTAGATTAGTTAGAAATAGGCCTAGTGAGGATGGGGGACAGTGGAGAGTGGTTAGGAAACATGAAGCTAGGGAGGCTTCTCCTGTTCTTTGTGAGAATAGGGTTGCCTCTGTTGAGGTGGTTAGCCAGGGGGAGAATAGGTGTGTGAGTCAGAGGGACACAGAACCTATTAGCTTGACTAATAGATTCAGTGCCCTAAGAGAGGAAGTAACTGGAAGTGATATGACTGATGGGGGTGGGGGTGGAGTTTGAGTGACTGGTAGTTTGAATGAGAATAGGAGTGGGGATGGAGTTAGGTCTGTGGGGGTTAGGAATAGGAGTCTGACTGAAGTGCTTGTGATGGGTGATTCGCGAGTTAGATATTTAGATAGGAAGTTGAATGCAAGTAGATTGAATGGTTTGAGGGTGTGTTTGCCGGGTGCTGGAGTGAGAGATCTGTCTGATAGGTATGAGGAACTGGTGTCTGGCTGTGCAAGGGATGCGGTTGTGATTACACATGTAGGAGTGAATGATGTGAAGAAAGTGGGTGCATGTGAGTTACGTGAGAGGTACAAGAGGTTGATTGAAAAGGTGAAAGAAAGTAGAATGAAAGGTGTTGTGACAGGTGTGCTTCCAAGAATGGATGTTGGGGTAGAATGGATGTCTCGTGCAATTGGGCTGAATGATTATGTGAGATGGAAGGTGTCATGTTTGTGGATGTGTGGGATAGGTTTGTTGGAATGAAAGAAATGTATGCGATGGATGGACTGCATTTGAGTAGGAGGGGGGTAGATGTGTTGTGGGAGGAGTATGATCGTGTTATTAGGTCTTTGCGGGCGGGAAACTAGATACTAATAGTGGTCAGGGAATTATGAGAGGACATTATAGTACTGAAAGTAGAATGGACTTGGCAGATTACAGAAATAGGTTCCAAGGCGATAGAGGTGAGGTCATTCAAGTTTCAAGAGGTGCTTCAGGGATAGTGGGGTTAAATTGTTTCTATACAAATGCTCGTAGTCTTAGAAACAAGAAGGATGAGCTATTTAGTTATATTAGCAATGAGGATATAGATATATTATGCGTTACTGAATCATGGGTTAATGAAATAGAATTTAGTGACACTATAAGTGAATTTGATTTTCAGGGCTATAATATGTACATTAGTCAAAGGACAGGTAGGATTGGTGGAGGAATAATTATCTATATAAAAAACAACATTGTTTCAAGTTTAAATACTTCAATAAAGCAGGATGGAGTTGAGTCACTTTGGATAGATATTAGGTTCAGTAAAAATAGAATGGTGCATTTGGGAGCTTTTTACAGGCCACCTGGGCAGACTGATGATATAGATGAACTAATGATAAGGGAAATAAGTAAGGGATGTGAAACAGATGCAGTTATTATTGGGGACTTCAACTTAAACTCTGTGGACTGGGAAAATATGATAGGTAGGGATAGAACAAGTGGCAGGTTCATAGAATGCTTTGAGGATAATTTTTTGAATCAATTTGTTAATGAGCCAACGAGGGGGGACAATATATTAGATTTAGTACTTTCTAACAGTGATCATTTAGTTCAAGAATTGACTGTTGGGGAAGCATTGGGAAATAGTGACCATCAGATAGTTCGTTTTAACTTGGGAATTGAGAAGGGTAAAATAACTGAGAATGCTGAAAAAGTTCCAAATTTTCATAAGGGAGATTATGTAAAACTTCGAAGCTTGCTAAATTTGGTAGACTGGGATATAGAATTCAGAGGTAAAAATGCTTATGGGATGTGGGATACTTTCAAGCATATAATAAATGTAGTCCAAGAACAATGTATCCCAATGAAGGCCATTAGGAACAAAAGTAGGAAACCATTATGGTGGAATCAGGAGATAGCTAGAAAAATTTCAGAGAAGAAAAGGGCATATAAAAAATTACAAGTAGAAAATAATATTCAAAATTTAAGTGATTATAGAATGGCTAGGAATGAGTTAAATAAGATTATAAAGAAGAACAAAAGGGTGTCAGAAATTAAATTAGCTCAGGATAGCAACAAAGATCCTAGAAAGTTCTTTAGTTACTATAAAACTAATAACAAGTCTGGCAGAGTTAAAATAGGACCTATCAAATATGAAGGGTTTGTGAGAGAAACTGATGAGGAAATAGTTGAGGTACTAAATGGTCATTTTGCATCAGTATTTACAAAAGAGAAACTAAATAGTCCTATGTATAGTACTCATAGGTCAGGAAAAGAGGTGTTCACTAACATTTGTGTGGATCGGAGGATGATAAAAGGACTAATAGGTGATTTAGATACTACCAAGGCCTCCGGCCCTGATAATATTCATTCTAGGATACTTAAGGAAGGGGTAGAAAGTATCTCAATAGCTCTGGACAAGTTATATACTAGGTCATTGGAATATGGAGAAATACCCGATGATTGGAAGAGAGCGAATGTAGTCCCCATTTTCAAGAAGGGTAGTAAAGAGGATCCAAATAACTTTAGACCGGTTAGCCTAACTCCTGTAGTCTGTAAAATTCTTGAGAAAATAGTTAAAAAAGGGATTTGCCAACATCTAGAGAGGGAGGGGTTAATCAGCGATGCTCAGCATGGGTTTAGATCAGGTAGATCATGTTTGACTAACTTACTAGACTTTCTGGAGTTTGTAACAGATCAAGTAGATAAAGGAGAGAATGTAGATATAATTTACTTAGATTTTAGTAAAGCATTTGATAAGGTACCACACAGGAGACTAGTTCATAAATTAAAAATGATTGGGATATGTGGGGGTGTTTCAAATTGGATAGCTGAGTGGCTGAAAGACAGGAAGCAAAGGGTAGTGCTAAATGGTGTAAAGTCAGAGTGGAGGGATGTTATCAGTGGGGTTCCTCAGGGATCAGTTCTCGGTCCATTATTATTTGTCATCTATATAAACGATCTTGGGGAGGCAGTTAATAATAAAGTGTCAATTTTTGCGGATGATACCAAATTAGCAGCTGTAGTTAAAGATATTGATGATAATTTTAAAGTGCAGGGGGATTTAAATAAATTGTTATCCTGGGCACATAAGTGGCAAATGACTTTCAACCTTGATAAGTGCAAAGTTATTAACATGGGAAAAGATAATAGAGAATTTAACTATGAAATGGATGGGCATTGGCTGAGCTCAGTAGAGGATGAGAAAGATCTAGGAGTAGTAATAGATAAGTCATTAAGGTTTTCTAAGCAGTGTATTGAAGCAAGAAATAGGGCAAATAGAGTGCTGGGTTTTATTAAGAGAAATGTCAGTTACAAAAGTAAGGAGGTTATTCTTAAACTCTATAACTCTTATGTTAGGCCACATCTAGAGTACTGTATACAGGCATGGTCCCCACATTTTAGACACGATATTAACCTTCTTGAGTCAGTGCAACGGAGGGCAACAAAGATTATTCCTTCCCTGAGGCACCTTGAATATGAAGATAGACTGAGGGTATTAAATATGTTCTCGTTCGAAAGGAGGTGTGTGAGAGGGGATATGATTGAGCTGTTTAAAATTTTTTCCGGGATAGATAAATTGGATGTTAGCAAGTTTTTTGAGTTAGATGATGGAAATCGGACTAGAGGTCACCACTTGAAAATTAAAAAGCAAGGGTGTAGGTTGGATTTAAGAAAGTATTTTTTCACCAATAGAGTGGTAGACTTCTGGAACAAATTGCCGCAGAGGGTAGTAGGTAGTCCAAATCTAAATGTATTTAAGAATAGGTTGGATGAGTTTATGGGAAGGGAAGGTTGTGATGGTTCCTAAGTTTTGTATATATTAATATTGTTTGTATATATCTATAGCTGCATGATTTAGTTCTTGACAAGCCTTGATTGGTGATACCCTTGTTTCTGGATGCAATCCTCTGGATGTAGTTTTCCTGGGAGTTTGGGTGCCTTGAAAAAGAGGCCGCTTGACTCGGATGACCTATGATGAGCCCTTGTGGCTTTTGTCATCTGTTATATTATATTGTGGGGGACTTTGATTTTGTCTTCCCCTGGTGATGGTGCTTTTTGTGGGTGGGTTTTGACGGAGGTGGATGACCTTTGATAGGCCCTTGTGGCTTTTGTCATCCGTGTAATTATGTTATGTTATGTTATGTTAGCTCATTTGCGGAATTTTGTTTTTGTGTAAATATTATTGTTCACCCGTGTTGGAATATTCAGGTGCGTTTGAGTCCATTTTGAATTATAGCTAGCGCTATTTTTTTTCTAAAAAAAAATGCTGAAAGTAAACAAATTGAAAATGCTGTTTACTTAGGCCATTTTGTTTACAAAAATGCCCCCAAATAAAAAAACGAAAAACGCTATTTACGTACTTTATTGCAGTGGTTATACTTCTGAAATAGTGATGAGGAAAACCTATTTTGTTCTCGTGTTTGAGTCCTATTCAAAATATAGCTGACGCCATCTTTGTTATACAAAACTAAAGAACGAAAAATGCTGTTTACTTACTTTATTTCGTAGGGTATACTTCAGAAATAGCGATGAGGAAAGTGTGGAATCTTTCTTTAATTCCTGTTTTGGTCAACAGGAAGCGCTTGCAAGATAGGCGTTGAACTGTTAATTTTTTCTTCCAAAATAGTACATCCCGTCGTTCGAGTTACTAATCTACATATTTACCACATCTAATACCCGGCAACAAATCTTGCAATCGCTTTTAATTTTAATTAAATTATGAACGTCCAAAAAGGTTACAAATTTTTCTTTATCAGAAACCAGAGTTAATAATTGAGAAATAGACAACGGACAAACTTTACCAACTGATTCCATTAAGAAACTATGTAATAAATGTTTTTATGATACGCAAATGGCTAAAAAAAGTAGTTCCTTTAAATGATCCAGCTAATTAGATTTAAATGTATAAAAAAGGTAATAAAATAGAAAAATGGGGAAAAATATATTGACAAATAAAAATAACTCCAAATGAGGATAATAAAAAGCTATTAAGTGAAAAACAAAATAAAAATTCAAATCAGTCATTTCTGACATCAGACCCAACCCCCACCCCTATTATAATTCACAAAACGATTAAAGGCGTTGACATGATGTAGTTAAAGCATTCACCTCTGTAAATGTCAGAATATTATTCTATAAACAATTAGGATTATATACTGGCGGGTTGTGCCCCCCAGACCCCCCCCAATTTAATGAAACTTAGGATCATTGTAGTGTGATCCCCCCATTGTGTTTACCCCCACTCGAGCCGTCAACTTAAATGTACTAAAAAAATGTGAAACATTTGGGAACACGTACAAAATACTATGTCCCATTGTTCGCACTGATAATCTACATATTTACCGATAACATCACATACCAATTTTGGTAATACTTCAGTTTTGGGGTGCACAGTAGGTTTCGCTGTTTATAGGCTACAATATATGTCTTATGACATCAGACAGCATCAGATGTGAACAATTATGGCATTATATTTATTTGTATATGAGTATATACTGGGTGACTGTGCCCCCCAGACCCCCCCCCCCTCATTGATTGAAACTCAGGATCATCACGGGGTGGTTTCCCCCACATTGATATCTCCCCCACAAGCAATCCCCTTGAATTTACTGGGTTTTTTTTCCCCAACTGCTTTTTACTGGCAGAAAAACCTAACCTAATAACAAACAATACTTACTTTTATAGGTTTCTTGATTAGTTTATGCGCCTCTAGATAATCTAAAAGTTTTTCGCGATTATACAAAATAAAGCCGAATTCGAATAACAAAGCAGCACATGGAGAGCACAAAAATGCCATAATGAAACAAAAACAATTGCAAAACGGGTCCTATTTATAAGCTACGACGTTGCCAGTAAGAAGCTGTTATCGTTTGCAGCAAACAAAAAATATGAAAACAAAACAATAAAAGAAATCAAGAAACCTTACCTAACTTAGAAAGAACTATAAATGAGCAGAGGCGCAGATATTTAGTAAATAATACAGACTAAAAGTTACAAATCTGCCCCCAAAAATATATATATAATGCCGTAATTGGTCACATCTCAAGCTACTGTCTGACGTCATAAGAGGTATATTGTAGCCTACTAACAGCGCCACCTACCATGCGCCCGAATCTGAACTATTACCCCAATTTTTTATAGCTCTGGGTCATCCATGGCCATTTTTATGGCCAGGTCAATTTTTGGTCAAATTAGTTGACAAAAAGTTTGAGGGGTCATAACTTTGGCTAGAGTTAACCAATCAGAAGGATTTTGGTCACAAAATGCTCAGGAGAAAGAGATCTTTCAAATGAGTGGAAGAATGACATTCCTAGGACAATCTTTGCCATGATGACCCTTTTTTGAACTCTTTGACCCTGGCCAAAGTGCAACTTTGATCCTCTCCAAAATTTGTCCCAAGTTAGCTCTATTTATCTTCCATAGCTCCAGGAAAAATAAAAATGGGATCTCCATGGGTTTTTAATCTATGAGCATTTATATACCATCAGGTTAGTGGTATTTTCAGTCATGTCGCTCTACTGGGACCGTTTATGACATCAGATAGTGTTAGTAAATAGTGATTTTGAGAAAGTTTGATGTATCTTGAGACGGTCATCATATTTCAGTCTTTCCATACACAACCTGTCCCCCTTGCTAGGCTGCACTGCCTTTTTTCAATTTTAGATTCAATAAAATGAGATTATTTTTTATTATTTCAGAAATGTGAGACAAACAACATAATACCTTTCAAATATTACAAATTTACAATTTTTATTACCTATACAAAATGTTATTTAATACAAAACATTAGACAAAAGATTATTTAAGACAAAAATTTAAACAAAAACTTTTAGACAAAACATTATTTAATACATACCTAGGCACTCATTTGAGCAGAACCATCACTTTGTTTGTTGCATCAGACTCCTTCTTGCTAACTGTTTAGCTTCTTCCTGTTGCAGTTTTTGGTTCTACTGACACCAAAATGTCAGATGTCCATAGTACAAGAATCTTCTATTTCAGAGAAGCAAAAACTGTGAGAGGGTCCATGCAGGTGAAGAAATTTCAGTCACTTCTCGTGACTCTGGAAAAACTTCGGTTATGAAAGCAAGCCACCAATGTCCATCATAAATCACTGACATAGCCTGCAAGTTTTCCATTGAACACTGGACATGAAATATTTTTTGTCATTGATTCTAATCTAAAAGTCTCACAGAGACTAAATGGGTGAACTTGGAGAGCCTCCTTTGATATTGGAATGAATGAATGAGGCTTTTGTGTGCCTGGAATAGTTTTGGTCACAGGTCTCGTTTTTAAAAGTGGTTCCTCCTGTTCATATTCCTTTTGAATTCCATATTCCCAAGAGTTTCAGCGAATATAAACAAATCTCTTGGTGATAGAATCTGTTTGTCATAAGGTCTTCTCAAGCTCTCTTCAGTAGCCTCCCTTTTGATGGTGCCACCTATGCTGTCTGATGGGCCCTTCCCATGGCTAGTGGCAAAAAAATGCCACTACTTCTATACCATATTCCTCTTTATGCCAGTAAAGATTCTGGAAAGATTTACAGTTTTTATACTGTGCTGCACATCTGTCCGAAAAGTAGTAAATTTTCTTTACCGTTTTGAATACTGATTTCAGATACTCTATCAACATTCGCTGAAATAGATGCACTGACACATTATCGTGGATGTTACACTCTTAAATTATGGTGTATGAGTCATGACAGAGTTTTCCATCTTTAATGTGGTAAAACACCCAAGGATGTATTCTCACCTGTGCGCAATTCCAATGATATCCCTGGGCTGCGTATTGTATTACAAATGAATAGTTTTCTGAAAAATCACCAATTCCTACAAATTCACCATTTGTAATATTGTTTTTCACAGTTTCCAAGTACACTGCTTGTAATTTTGCAACAAAATCATGTTGCACTAAAGTTTTGACACAATCACAAAATCTATCCATGAAATCATCAAGCGATAGTACCATGGTTACCAAGCTCAGATCTATCAGTTGATGTCCACTGTTTGAATTCAATATTATCCACATTCTTCTGTTCATAAAATGCAAATAGTTTTGCTTTTAGTTGATCCACAGGTGGCCAGTACTTGCACAATCTCATGTAGCATACTGGATGGGCTGGATTACATACAACAGAGGCAACTAGGTGATGGTAAGAGGTTAGATCAGTGATATCAGACATCTTGGATCCAACCATCATCAGTTTTATATTTTGATGTATTGTACATACACATACTGAGTGAGTTCCACTGCCTCCCGCAAGAACACACTCACATGGCTGTAGTATAGCAAACTTTGAGAATGATACTTTTACCTCAGGATACTTCACTTTGAAACGGCTATGAAGTTCCTTCAAATTGTTGAGAATGAGTCGTTTCTGTAACTTCTGCTTTTCCCATTCAATTCACACTACTAGACAATCCTTCTTTCCTGGTAAAACCTGACTCATGTCATCACTACAATAATATTCAAGGACTAAAGATTTTAGTTTCTCAGGAAACACTCTGCCGAGCTTAGGGTTAGGTGAAGCTAACATTCCTTTCTCCTTTAGTATATGGTGAGCTTGTATTGCCATTCTCTGAGAGCAATCAAACTCATTCATGAGTTTTCTAACGCTCATACTGGTTGCAAATATGGTTAGAATTCTGATTTGATCCGTACGGCTTGATTGTCGATATTTTTTCTTTAGAGACTGGATGACTTCTGGCATACAGTTCACGTTACATGTTTGCGGCACATCTTGTTTTCCTGAACTACTACCCACGACCAAATCCAACTTTCTCCTAACAGATTCTTCAACTTTTAACCTTTTCTCAGGTATGTAAGTTGGATGCCTTTTGGCTTTCTTTTTATCAAAGGGGCTCTCACCGATGAAAGACAATGATTGGTTCAGTAAGTCAACTTCCACTTCCCCAACAACTGAATCCTCTTTTTGGCTAGGCATCTCATTGAACTCCTGTTCAGATGCTGAAGTTACAGACTCCTCTGGAGTATTTTGCTCCATTAGTAACTTTGAAAGCTTCTTCCTACAAACAGAACAAAGCTTATCTTTGCTAAGAAGAGATAACTTCTGCAAAAGCTGACCAGAAACATTTCTTAGGTCTTTCTTTTGCAGGGATTTATGGATCTTCAGTGGATCACTGCAGTACTTTCGAATCACCATCTTAATGAAACAAAGCCTGAAAAAGATCCAAATAGTAAATTACTGTTTATAAACAATATACAATAAATTAATTAAAATAAATACCCATATAAATGATTGAAGTAATTATATTTAAAATTGCCAATATACAATATCAATATAGCTGCTTCAATCATTGCATTGTCCTAGAAAATTGGTAAGCAAAGAAAGAAGTGCCTAATAATCGTCAAGTATTATATCTTAGTAGAAATAGGTCAAAGTTTAGGAGCAAAGGGCTGTAGGTTGGTAGACTGGTTTATAAAACAAACATTTCCATTAGCGGTTTTTAAGATTTGATTCTTCATAAATACACAGAAGTGGACAAAACACAAGAAAAGAGTAGGTACCTATTCAATGATCAACATTATTTTGAATTATTTTCATGTTTTCTCAGTCCAGCGCTTCAATCCTAATAGCTATTAAGTTAGCTAATGGCTACATCATAATGCATTGCTGAGAATAGGCTTATTACACTTAGTTTAATCTTTCTTCCATACCTATTTTTGTAGGGTATAGCTACCTATATTCTGTAGGTATATTCAGTTTTGATCAAATTAAAGGATTTGGTGAAAATTGCCTTCTCTCATTTGAAATAGCTTGGCATAATAAAAATATGTGATCTATCAAAAGTCACTATTAATTAATGGGTGTTCATTTTAGATGCTTAATAAGTAATAAATCATTCTCCTCTTTTTCATAATATAATAATTTGATAGGTAGCTGTATAAAAATCATTAGGTATTTCAAAATTATCAAAAATAAATACATATCAAAATTACATACCTGTAAATTATTTTAGGATCTGCAGATAATCTCACAATTAATATTAAGTTGGTAGTTTAGAAGATATCTTGAAATTATTTTAATTTATATATTAAAGACATAAATGACATTGGTATCTGAAAAACATACATTAATTAGTTAAGGATTAATGAAAGGCAGTTAAAGACTGCTTTTCATGTTACATTGATTTGGCAAGATTACCTATATAAGGTAGGTACCTAGGTATATAAGGTGTATATAGGCAGTGATGTATTATTTATTGATTCAGAAAGTTTATATAAGAGGTATATAGGCCATGCCATGGTTTGGACTTACGTAGATATGTGATAGCACCATAATTTCTGGGTCAATAATACTTTTAGTAGGTATACCCAGTGTTACATAATTGCCCATAGATTCTAAACCCACAGAGATCCCATTTTTATTTTTTCTGGAGCTATGGAGGATAGAAAGAGGTAACTAGAAAAAAATTGGGGATGATCTGAGTTGCACTTTGGCTGAGGTCAAAGAGTTCACAAAAAGGTCATCGTCCAAAATTGTTATAGAAACATCGTTCTTCCATTCATTTGAAAGATCTCTTTCTCCTGAACATTTTCATATTAAAATCATTCAGATTGGTTAATTCAGGCCAAAGTTATGACCTTTCAAAGGTTTTGAGTCAATCAGTTTTACCAAAAATTGATATGACCACAATGACCAGATAGGCCACATACTTAGTATGTGAACTTTATTCATCATAACCAACAAATGATGTAAATTTCATGCGATTTTGTAACCAAGGTGTCAGGAGGGTGTGTACACTTCACGTAGAAAGAGAGCCCTGACTTCCCAGGTATCAAAGTTGTTGAAGTGTTTGAGGCAGCAAATCGTTGGGCACCTTTCAGAGAACCAATTCATCTTGCAGCATCAGCATGGATTTGTGAAAGGGAGATCATGCCTGACCAACTTACTGGAGTGTTTGGAGTATTGGACTAATTGTTTTGATAATGGTAATCCAGTTGATGCAATTCATCTGGACTTTAGAAAGGCCTTTGACAGTGTGCCATTGCAAAGACTATTGTTCATATTATCAAAAGCTGGAATTGGTGGTGGTTTGCTGTCATGGATTGAGTGCTTTCTAAGGAAGCGAAGACAGTGTGTTGTAAATGTTAGTGTGTCAGGATGGAGTGAAATATGTAGTGGGGTACCACTACATATTTGGAAACATTTGGGAACACGTACAAAATACTATGTCCCATTGTTCACACTGATAATCTACATATTTACCGATAACATCACATACCAATTTTGGTAATACTTCAGTTTTGGGGTGCACAGTAGGTTTCGCTGTTTATAGGCTACAATATATGTCTTATGACATCAGACAGCATCAGATGTGAACAATTATGGCATTATATTTATTTGTATATGAGTATATACTGGGTGACTGTGCCCCCCAGACCCCCCCCCCCTCATTGATTGAAACTCAGGATCATCACGGGGTGGTTTCCCCCACATTGATATCTCCCCCACAAGCAATCCCCTTGAATTTACTGGGTTTTTTTTCCCCAACTGCTTTTTACTGGCAGAAAAACCTAACCTAATAACAAACAATACTTACTTTTATAGGTTTCTTGATTAGTTTATGCGCCTCTAGATAATCTAAAAGTTTTTCGCGATTATACAAAATAAAGCCGAATTCGAATAACAAAGCAGCACATGGAGAGCACAAAAATGCCATAATGAAACAAAAACAATTGCAAAACGGGTCCTATTTATAAGCTACGACGTTGCCAGTAAGAAGCTGTTATCGTTTGCAGCAAACAAAAAATATGAAAACAAAACAATAAAAGAAATCAAGAAACCTTACCTAACTTAGAAAGAACTATAAATGAGCAGAGGCGCAGATATTTAGTAAATAATACAGACTAAAAGTTACAAATCTGCCCCCAAAAATATATATATAATGCCGTAATTGGTCACATCTCAAGCTACTGTCTGACGTCATAAGAGGTATATTGTAGCCTACTAACAGCGCCACCTACCATGCGCCCGAATCTGAACTATTACCCCAATTTTTTATAGCTCTGGGTCATCCATGGCCATTTTTATGGCCAGGTCAATTTTTGGTCAAATTAGTTGACAAAAAGTTTGAGGGGTCATAACTTTGGCTAGAGTTAACCAATCAGAAGGATTTTGGTCACAAAATGCTCAGGAGAAAGAGATCTTTCAAATGAGTGGAAGAATGACATTCCTAGGACAATCTTTGCCATGATGACCCTTTTTTGAACTCTTTGACCCTGGCCAAAGTGCAACTTTGATCCTCTCCAAAATTTGTCCCAAGTTAGCTCTATTTATCTTCCATAGCTCCAGGAAAAATAAAAATGGGATCTCCATGGGTTTTTAATCTATGAGCATTTATATACCATCAGGTTAGTGGTATTTTCAGTCATGTCGCTCTACTGGGACCGTTTATGACATCAGATAGTGTTAGTAAATAGTGATTTTGAGAAAGTTTGATGTATCTTGAGACGGTCATCATATTTCAGTCTTTCCATACACAACCTGTCCCCCTTGCTAGGCTGCACTGCCTTTTTTCAATTTTAGATTCAATAAAATGAGATTATTTTTTATTATTTCAGAAATGTGAGACAAACAACATAATACCTTTCAAATATTACAAATTTACAATTTTTATTACCTATACAAAATGTTATTTAATACAAAACATTAGACAAAAGATTATTTAAGACAAAAATTTAAACAAAAACTTTTAGACAAAACATTATTTAATACATACCTAGGCACTCATTTGAGCAGAACCATCACTTTGTTTGTTGCATCAGACTCCTTCTTGCTAACTGTTTAGCTTCTTCCTGTTGCAGTTTTTGGTTCTACTGACACCAAAATGTCAGATGTCCATAGTACAAGAATCTTCTATTTCAGAGAAGCAAAAACTGTGAGAGGGTCCATGCAGGTGAAGAAATTTCAGTCACTTCTCGTGACTCTGGAAAAACTTCGGTTATGAAAGCAAGCCACCAATGTCCATCATAAATCACTGACATAGCCTGCAAGTTTTCCATTGAACACTGGACATGAAATATTTTTTGTCATTGATTCTAATCTAAAAGTCTCACAGAGACTAAATGGGTGAACTTGGAGAGCCTCCTTTGATATTGGAATGAATGAATGAGGCTTTTGTGTGCCTGGAATAGTTTTGGTCACAGGTCTCGTTTTTAAAAGTGGTTCCTCCTGTTCATATTCCTTTTGAATTCCATATTCCCAAGAGTTTCAGCGAATATAAACAAATCTCTTGGTGATAGAATCTGTTTGTCATAAGGTCTTCTCAAGCTCTCTTCAGTAGCCTCCCTTTTGATGGTGCCACCTATGCTGTCTGATGGGCCCTTCCCATGGCTAGTGGCAAAAAAATGCCACTACTTCTATACCATATTCCTCTTTATGCCAGTAAAGATTCTGGAAAGATTTACAGTTTTTATACTGTGCTGCACATCTGTCCGAAAAGTAGTAAATTTTCTTTACCGTTTTGAATACTGATTTCAGATACTCTATCAACATTCGCTGAAATAGATGCACTGACACATTATCGTGGATGTTACACTCTTAAATTATGGTGTATGAGTCATGACAGAGTTTTCCATCTTTAATGTGGTAAAACACCCAAGGATGTATTCTCACCTGTGCGCAATTCCAATGATATCCCTGGGCTGCGTATTGTATTACAAATGAATAGTTTTCTGAAAAATCACCAATTCCTACAAATTCACCATTTGTAATATTGTTTTTCACAGTTTCCAAGTACACTGCTTGTAATTTTGCAACAAAATCATGTTGCACTAAAGTTTTGACACAATCACAAAATCTATCCATGAAATCATCAAGCGATAGTACCATGGTTACCAAGCTCAGATCTATCAGTTGATGTCCACTGTTTGAATTCAATATTATCCACATTCTTCTGTTCATAAAATGCAAATAGTTTTGCTTTTAGTTGATCCACAGGTGGCCAGTACTTGCACAATCTCATGTAGCATACTGGATGGGCTGGATTACATACAACAGAGGCAACTAGGTGATGGTAAGAGGTTAGATCAGTGATATCAGACATCTTGGATCCAACCATCATCAGTTTTATATTTTGATGTATTGTACATACACATACTGAGTGAGTTCCACTGCCTCCCGCAAGAACACACTCACATGGCTGTAGTATAGCAAACTTTGAGAATGATACTTTTACCTCAGGATACTTCACTTTGAAACGGCTATGAAGTTCCTTCAAATTGTTGAGAATGAGTCGTTTCTGTAACTTCTGCTTTTCCCATTCAATTCACACTACTAGACAATCCTTCTTTCCTGGTAAAACCTGACTCATGTCATCACTACAATAATATTCAAGGACTAAAGATTTTAGTTTCTCAGGAAACACTCTGCCGAGCTTAGGGTTAGGTGAAGCTAACATTCCTTTCTCCTTTAGTATATGGTGAGCTTGTATTGCCATTCTCTGAGAGCAATCAAACTCATTCATGAGTTTTCTAACGCTCATACTGGTTGCAAATATGGTTAGAATTCTGATTTGATCCGTACGGCTTGATTGTCGATATTTTTTCTTTAGAGACTGGATGACTTCTGGCATACAGTTCACGTTACATGTTTGCGGCACATCTTGTTTTCCTGAACTACTACCCACGACCAAATCCAACTTTCTCCTAACAGATTCTTCAACTTTTAACCTTTTCTCAGGTATGTAAGTTGGATGCCTTTTGGCTTTCTTTTTATCAAAGGGGCTCTCACCGATGAAAGACAATGATTGGTTCAGTAAGTCAACTTCCACTTCCCCAACAACTGAATCCTCTTTTTGGCTAGGCATCTCATTGAACTCCTGTTCAGATGCTGAAGTTACAGACTCCTCTGGAGTATTTTGCTCCATTAGTAACTTTGAAAGCTTCTTCCTACAAACAGAACAAAGCTTATCTTTGCTAAGAAGAGATAACTTCTGCAAAAGCTGACCAGAAACATTTCTTAGGTCTTTCTTTTGCAGGGATTTATGGATCTTCAGTGGATCACTGCAGTACTTTCGAATCACCATCTTAATGAAACAAAGCCTGAAAAAGATCCAAATAGTAAATTACTGTTTATAAACAATATACAATAAATTAATTAAAATAAATACCCATATAAATGATTGAAGTAATTATATTTAAAATTGCCAATATACAATATCAATATAGCTGCTTCAATCATTGCATTGTCCTAGAAAATTGGTAAGCAAAGAAAGAAGTGCCTAATAATCGTCAAGTATTATATCTTAGTAGAAATAGGTCAAAGTTTAGGAGCAAAGGGCTGTAGGTTGGTAGACTGGTTTATAAAACAAACATTTCCATTAGCGGTTTTTAAGATTTGATTCTTCATAAATACACAGAAGTGGACAAAACACAAGAAAAGAGTAGGTACCTATTCAATGATCAACATTATTTTGAATTATTTTCATGTTTTCTCAGTCCAGCGCTTCAACCCTAATAGCTATTAAGTTAGCTAATGGCTACATCATAATGCATTACTGAGAATAGGCTTATTACACTTAGTTTAATCTTTCTTCCATACCTATTTTTGTAGGGTATAGCTACCTATATTCTGTAGGTATATTCAGTTTTGATCAAATTAAAGGATTTGGTGAAAATTGCCTTCTCTCATTTGAAATAGCTTGGCATAATAAAAATATGTGATCTATCAAAAGTCACTATTAATTAATGGGTGTTCATTTTAGATGCTTAATAAGTAATAAATCATTCTCCTCTTTTTCATAATATAATAATTTGATAGGTAGCTGTATAAAAATCATTAGGTATTTCAAAATTATCAAAAATAAATACATATCAAAATTACATACCTGTAAATTATTTTAGGATCTGCAGATAATCTCACAATTAATATTAAGTTGGTAGTTTAGAAGATATCTTGAAATTATTTTAATTTATATATTAAAGACATAAATGACATTGGTATCTGAAAAACATACATTAATTAGTTAAGGATTAATGAAAGGCAGTTAAAGACTGCTTTTCATGTTACATTGATTTGGCAAGATTACCTATATAAGGTAGGTACCTAGGTATATAAGGTGTATATAGGCAGTGATGTATTATTTATTGATTCAGAAAGTTTATATAAGAGGTATATAGGCCATGCCATGGTTTGGACTTACGTAGATATGTGATAGCACCATAATTTCTGGGTCAATAATACTTTTAGTAGGTATACCCAGTGTTACATAATTGCCCATAGATTCTAAACCCACAGAGATCCCATTTTTATTTTTTCTGGAGCTATGGAGGATAGAAAGAGGTAACTAGAAAAAAATTGGGGATGATCTGAGTTGCACTTTGGCTGAGGTCAAAGAGTTCACAAAAAGGTCATCGTCCAAAATTGTTATAGAAACATCGTTCTTCCATTCATTTGAAAGATCTCTTTCTCCTGAACATTTTCATATTAAAATCATTCAGATTGGTTAATTCAGGCCAAAGTTATGACCTTTCAAAGGTTTTGAGTCAATCAGTTTTACCAAAAATTGATATGACCACAATGACCAGATAGGCCACATACTTAGTATGTGAACTTTATTCATCATAACCAACAAATGATGTAAATTTCATGCGATTTTGTAACCAAGGTGTCAGGAGGGTGTGTACACTTCACGTAGAAAGAGAGCCCTGACTTCCCAGGTATCAAAGTTGTTGAAGTGTTTGAGGCAGCAAATCGTTGGGCACCTTTCAGAGAACCAATTCATCTTGCAGCATCAGCATGGATTTGTGAAAGGGAGATCATGCCTGACCAACTTACTGGAGTGTTTGGAGTATTGGACTAACTGTTTTGATAATGGTAATCCAGTTGATGCAATTCATCTGGACTTTAGAAAGGCCTTTGACAGTGTGCCATTGCAAAGACTATTGTTCATATTATCAAAAGCTGGAATTGGTGGTGGTTTGCTGTCATGGATTGAGTGCTTTCTAAGGAAGCGAAGACAGTGTGTTGTAAATGTTAGTGTGTCAGGATGGAGTGAAATATGTAGTGGGGTACCACAGGGGACTAACTGTACTTAGACCAGGGCTTTTCGCCATTTACATTAATGATCTTCCCAGTGCAATAAAGTCAAAGATATTTGCAGATGACACTAAGGTATATAATGAAATCAAGGTACCTGAAGACATTGTGAAATTGTAGGAAGATATGAGGAGTATGGAGGAGTGGTCAGATCAATGGTTGATATCAACCAATGCAAGAAAGTGTTTTGTTCTGCATATAGGTAGTAATAATGAAGGAGCTGTATATGAAATTAATGGAGCTGAAATTGCTTCTTCTGATATTGAGAAAGACCTTGAGTGCTGGTCTCATCTGGATTGAAATTTGAGAAGCAGATTTCAGAGTGTGTGAGGAAAGCTAATTTTGTATTGAAGCAGGTTAAGCAGAACTTTCACTTCTTGAATGTTGAGTCTGTAGGAATATTATATAAAGCTTATGTTAGACTACAACTTGAGTATGCTATTCAGGCATGGTCTCCTTACCTGCAAAAGGATATAAAAAGAATGGAGGATGTTCAGAGAAGAGCTTCTAAGCTGGTACCAGAATTTGGAGCATTGACCTATGAGGAGAGACTTGGGTGGACTACCCTTGAGGAGAGAAGAAAGAGGGGAGATATCATAGAGGTGTTCAAGATCATGGGAGGATATGACTTTGTGTCTGAGCCCGAGGAGTTTTTCCAGCCTGCACAAGGGATTACTAGAGGTCATAACAGAAAACTCTTTAAGAAGAGATGCAACAGAACTCTAAGGCAGAAGTTCTTCACTCAAAGGGTCGTGGAGCCATGGAATGATTTGCCAGGCGATGTTGTGAACTCCACCAGTGTAAACTCTTTTAAAATTAAATATGATAAACATATAAGAGAATTGAATAATCATTAGCTAGGTGAGATTTTAAAGCATATAGTGCATATTTCTTATTCTCACAGAAATTCAAATGGTGAGTACTGACGACATACTTGAAGCAGCGATCGAGCCCTGTGGTGATTTTGGTGTGGATAATCTCGGAAGTGATTGACTTTTCTTCAAAATAATTTCTTAAGTATATTATTATTATTAAAGTGTTTGTGAATTATGGAATAAGGTAATGGTAAACATGAAGATCGTCAACGTGCCCCCAAAAGTGTATTTTTGGGCATGTATATTTCGTTCACCCATGCATGTATATTTATGCACGTTTGAGTCCTAGTTCAAATATACCCGGTGCCATTTTTGTACAAAAATGCCTGAAAATATCCAAACAAAAAACACTGTTTACTTACTTTATTGTGGTGAGTATACTTTTGAAATAGTGGTGAGGAAAGCGTGGAATCTTTCTTTAATTCCCATTTTGGCTAATTTTAGTAGAAAGTCCCATTCAAAGCTGATTTTTAAAATAATGGCAATCGCTTGAGTCACGTTTAGTTTTTGTACATCTAAATTCATAATTATCTTTAATCTCTAATGCCTGACCACAAACTTCACAATTGATTTTAACTATAAGCAAATTATGATCGTCCAAAAATGTTAACAACTTTTCTCGATCGAAAATAAAGCAGAAAGTTCGATAATAGATGAAGGGAAAATTGCACAGAACAAAACCAGGTTGAAACTGACTTTGCCGCCTAAAAGTTGTCTCTCCACCCAAAAGGCTCCACAAAAACTAGTTCCTATAAACGATCTAGCTAAGTATATTTAAAAAGGTAATAAAAATAGTAAAATGGAAAAAAAATATATTGACAAATAAAAATGAATACAAATGAGGATAATAAGAAGACATTAAGTGAAAAACAGAATAAAAATTCACTATTTATTAATTTCTGACATCAGACCCCCTTCCCCCACTATAATTTGCAAAACGATTATAGTCGCAGAAATGATTTGGTTAAATAAAAATGTTAGAACATTATTCTATAAACAATTATGATTATATACTGGGGGGCTGTGCCCCCCAGCCCCCCAATTGATTGAAACTCACGATCATCATAGGGGGGGGGGCTACATTGTTTAAACCCCCCTCATGAGCAGTTCCCTTGAATTTACTCTAAAAAGGTGAAACATTGGAACACAGACAAAATAGTTTATGTTCCATCATTTGCACCGCTGATCATAATGCTTACCAAGGTAACTATCACAGCACTTTAAGAAGAAGGATGTGTTTTACGGAGCTCCTAACTTTAGATGTTGTAGCGGGCCGAAAATCTAAACTAACCCCCAATCGATCCAACCCGCTTCCTACACTATCCGGACGTGAGAAATCGAAGGAGAATGAAACGGATTGTATATACAGTCCCTTTACTTACAAAAAAAATTTACAAAATATCTACAATAGAGAGGGGGCGATTATATTGGAGATCTTACTTTTTGGCCAAAAATACAAAAAGAAAATCCTATATATATGAATACTATTTAATCTATCCTAATAAACATAAAAAATCAAACAACCCCAAAAAAATCCTGACTACAACAGTCAATATATACACAACAATCAAGGCCTCACTTTATACAAAGAGGATGGGAAGATGTCCAGCCACCTGCCACTCGAGCGAACAAAATGCCTAGGACTTACAAGTGTGGCGCCTCTGCGCTTGATGGAAGATAATGACTTTAAAAAAAAAGCTTACATGGCTATTATAAGCCCTCCTTCATTAAGCTATACTAATGGCCTTTATTTATTAATGATAATATAGCTTTCCAGGATATAATGCTTTGTTTGTAATATAAGGATATACGAAACTAAGTCCTATCTTTCCAGAATATGAGGCCTGGAAAGAAAGAAAAAAAACATGGTAATCATTTTTATACATAAAATAAACAAAAAAACAAACCCATTCCCATTCACACACATTCTTACAGAGGGAGGGAGAGGGTACTGAGAAAAGGGGTGGGAGAATGGCCCTTTTACACACACTCACATTCGCCCCACCACACCCCTCCTTCCTTAAGCCATTCGACCAGCCACTCACTAAACCCTTTCAATCACTCTTCACGGTACCACTTGTGCTCAATCGCACCCTTCTGCACCCATTCACACTCATCTACTGGTCCCTGGCTACGCGTAGCAATTAGTCGGGGTTGTTCGTCAGTCGTCCTGTCAGTCTCATCGTCACTATTTATCATCTCATCAACCATACTCTTAGCCCTCATTACCAGTTCTCCCATCTCACGACAGAATTCTTTCATACTCTTCCGTTCAGAACCCTCACTCTTCATACCCCCATTCATCAGCTCCTCACTCACAGCTCTCATCCAACTCAAGGTACATTCTTGCGAAACAGACAGGTCATTCACATCCCCTGTATTCTCAACAGGCATACCAGAAACCCCTTCGACTGGTTCCCACCAGAAACCTGAAAAATCAGCCACTTCATCATTCACTACATCAAACTCACCCCTACTATTACCATTCATAAAACCCGAAAAATCAGCCACACTAGGTTCATTCTGCCCAAACACACTATCATTCATACTGTTCCCAAAACCAGAAAAATCAGGCACAGGCAGCTCACTCACTCGTCTACTTATACCAGCCAAATCACTCACCTGTTTACGCAAAAACTCAATCTCCCTTTCAAGATCCCCCATACCAGAAACACTCTGCTCAGACTTACTTTCATTCATACTTGCATTCTTCCTTTCACCCTTCTTTGTACGCTTTCTACTCCTCGAGACTAAGACTAGCTCTTTCCCAGACAGATCCATACTATCACATTCAATCTCATCATCATGCACTTTACCTCTCTCTCTACACAGTCCATACACTGGATGGCTCACCAGGTAGTCAGGAGGTTCTCTCCATCTCCTTAACTGACTCTGATGAGCCCGCACTCTCTCAGTCATGCCGTCATTCAAACTCTCCAAAACATACGTCACTCCATTTTCCCAAACCCTCACAACTCTATAAGGTCCATCAAACTTCTCACATATCTTTGATACATTCAACCTACCCTTCACTTCTTTCACCTTCAATACTTTTGTACCTAATTCAAATGAACGGAACCTTTCATGCGCCTCACGCCATACACTCTGCTCACTTTCACTCAAACGAAACCTATCTTTCACTCGCCTTTCAAAATTCATCACAAACTGACATGGGGACATTCCAGTTGCACTATGCACAGTTGAATTATACGCCCACAACACTCTCCCCAGACACACATCCCAGTCATTCACTGTCGTACTCATCATTCTCAACATCTCACACAAGGTTCTTATAGTCCGTTCAGCCAATCCATTTGAAGACGGTACATACGGAGTTGTTCTCACATGCTCCACACCATTCTCTCTCAACATTTGCTCAAACACTTCCCCTACAAATTCAGGCCCATTATCACTCAGACATCTTCTAGGCTTCCATACACACATAGGAAAAAACAACTGCTCAACCACACGCGCAACAGTCACACTCCTTTTATCTCTCACAGGCGCTGCATACACAAACTTACTTTTATGGTCAACCATCACAACCATACCAACATTCCCAGCACTCGTACTCGGCAAAGACACACAATCAATCACTACCAATTCAAACGGTTCTTTCGCATCAACTTTCAACATCGGTGGTTTCACTTGCACACCTTGCACCTTTCGCTTCTGACACCTTTCACACGTAGTTGCAACATCATTCACAACAGTTCTCAGAAACGGGTGGAACACATGCTCCTTCATACACTCCCACACCTTAAACTTACCCATATGCCCATAATTATCATGCACAACCTTCACCAGACCAATCATACCAACTAAGGACATCACAGGTACATACATATCATCACCACCCTTCACATGCCTCACAAAATATACAACATCCATACAAACAACAAAATCCTTAGCATACCTTTTAAAATCACTTAAACACTCTGGCCATTCATTCAAATCAACACGCATCATTACACACCTCTTCAACTCACTAACAAAAGGACACATCTCTTGCATCTCTAGAATATCATCATCACTTAAAATCTCATTCTCATCATCCATTACCAACTCAATCATACCGCAAAACTTGACAACATTCTTTGCACACTCATTCAACCTCATCACCTCACATTCACCTTTCATAAGACGATCCTTATCAGCATCCAAAGACAAATCATTCAATCTCATAAAGTCTACACCAAGCAAGAAACAACAAGGCATTTGCTCACCTTTCAGAATCACAAAGTCATGCTTCACATTCACACCATTACCCAAACTCACTTTCAGACTAACCTGTTCCCATGCCACTATCATGCCATTCCCTAATCCACTTATCCGTAACTTCACAGGTTTATGCTCGCAACATCTAAACTCTTCATACTTACTCAGAATATTCTCATTCACTAAAGACACTTGCGCTCCAGTATCAATCAAACCACAGAACAACCTTTCACTAACTTTCACTCTCGCTTCCATCATATCAGGTCCACCATGTTCGCAATACACAGAAGGAACAAGCACACCAACATCAGCACTGATATCCACACTGTCATCAACTCCCATATCATCACTCAACACACACTCATCTTCATCCAGACAATCATTCTTCTCTCTTATATATGAACACTTTTCAATTACCCAATTGTAGTGCACACCGCTCAAACATTGCAGATGTACCACATTAGGATTCAAACCCTTCATCTTCTCATCCTTGTACACAATCGGCCTCTCACCACCAAAGTGCACATAAACAATCACTCCATACAAACGACTCACTACAATCAACACTTCCTGAAATGGCGGGACCCCTTGCATACACATCGCTCTCAATTCTTTCATGAAGTTCCGCACCTTTGCCATACCAATGCTTTCAGGCTTACTACACACTTCATTCATTACCTCCTTCCTTAAATCATCTACACTATCGGGCACTCTCACATCTACTCCATCACTCTTCAAATCTTGCAAACCATTCCATACACTCTCAAACAAGGAATCACCACCACCCTTACTCTCTTTTCCATTCATAATTCCTTTCGGCAAATACTCAGGATCACTCACTCCACACACATTTTCATCATTCGTACCAGGATACCTTGACATCAAATCAGCCACTCCATTCCGTTCACCAGGCACATACTCAATCACATAGTCAAAGTCACTCAAATCTTCCAAAGTCCTTGCAATCCTACTATCAGCCCACTTCATACGCTGCAGATACACAAGAGGTTGATGATCGGTTTTTATCACAAACCTCACACCATACAAAAATGGACGCAACACTTTCAAACAATATCTTATCGCAGCCAGCTCTTGTTCCACAGTCGAATACTTTCGTTCTGCAACATTCATAGCCTTGGATACATACCCAATTATTCACCTGACATTCTCTCCATTCAAACGCTGCTCTTGCATCAGAAAACCTCCCATACAATACCCACTCGCATCTGTATACAATTCAAGCATTTTAGCATTTACACTATAATCTGGGTAAGCTAATTCAACATCTTCAGCCGCTGCCTCCTTCAGATACTCATACGCCTCATTCATCTTATCATTCCACTTGACAACCGTACTACCTTTCTTACCCATCCACTCAGTCAGAGGCTTACTCACACCAGAACAATCACGTATAAACTTTCGCTGGAACTCAATCAAACCCAAAAATGACTTCAGTTGCTTCACAGTCACCGGTTTAGGAAACATTCGCACCTTCTCAACATACTTCGATGATTTACGCAATCCATTCTCACTCACCATATGCCCAAGGAATTCCACTTCTTTCGCAAACCATTCACACTTCGCCACGTTCACCTTCACACCAACACTCTCCAACGTTCTCAACACATCATTCACCAATCTCATATGCTCCTCAAAAGTCTCAGTCATAATCAAAATATCATCTATAAACGCAATCACATTCTTACTCGCAAACTTACTCAACACAACATTCATTGCCCGCTGGAAGGCTCCGGGAGCATTAGCCAACCCAAAGCTGAGGTTCCGGAACTGGTAATGCCTCTTTGAGGAAGAGAAGGCAGTTACTGGCCGGCTCTCCTCAGCAATGGGCATCTGGTAATACCCCCGTACCAGATCCAGCTTCGTAAACCACTCCATCCCATGCATACTATATACACACTCAGATACCACACACATCGGAAACCTTTCTTTCACAGTCCTTTCATTCACCTTTCGATAATCCACACACAGACGCAATCTTCCATCCGGCTTACGTACAGGTACAATTGGACTATTCCATGCACTCTCACTCTCCTCAATCACCCCAATTGCTCCAATTCCAAACACTGCTCCTCAATCTCTTCAGCAACCGGACGTGGGAAATGCCTCGGCCGCTGATAGATTGGGGAGTCCTTCAGGACAATCTTGAATTCCGGGAGCTTTGCAACCCCGAAATCCAGATCACCCTTACTGAGGGCTCCCTTTCGCTCAAATATCATTCGATACACATCCTCCCTTTCATACTCAGTCAAACATCCATCCAATTTCACCATGTCCTTCACCTCATTATACATCCATTCACATGTCTTTTCATTCGCAACATTCACCCTGATATCTGTACTATCATCCATACCTACCTCATTGACAGTGGAGAGGTGGCCCAGTACATCTCCGACTTGGATTCCCCTCACCTGCCCTTTCACACTGGGGTCTGCCTGCACACATACAAAAGGATCATTCATTCTCATCAAGCCATCAAACACACAAGCAACACGCCTTACCTTATAACACGCATCCTTTCCATCCAATATCACAGTGTTCTCACTCACATTCAAACTAACATCCTTACTCCAACTCACTCTAACAGACACCCTTTCACCCTTCACTCGCCTTACACTCTCCATAGCAGTCACCTCAATACCAGTAAACACACTCCTCAAAACGCTACCATCTTTCCCTACATACAACTTATACACCCCATTTTTACCAATCTTTCTCTCAATCTGATCACTCGCAGGATGCACAACCATACGATTCATTTTCATAAAATCATAGCCCAAAATCACACCATACTCACTACTCACCTTATCAATCACAGAAAATTCACATTCATTCATCATCATACCATGCATTTGAACAGGTGACCTTATCATTCCAATCACAGGCACTCTCCTATTACCAATACCTACTAAACTACCCTTGCACTCAGACAGGAGGGCTTTCTCGCTAAACTTGTCATACACATCTTTATACACCAAGCTCGCCTTGCATCCAGAATCTATTAAAGCCAAACACTCAATTCCATTCAACTCCACCTTCACACTCAGACACTCATACTTCCTACCAGACAGCACTTTCACACTAGACAGACTTACCAACACATTACTCACACTCATGCACCCAGAGGATACTTCAGCAGGTACCCTCTTACCATTCAGTTTCCCGCTTCAGACTTTCCATTCACACCTTGTGCTCTCAGTCTAATCCAACACTTTTCACTTGAATGTCCTTCCATCGCACAATAGCTACATACATTCCTCTGGTCACGACACATCCTTGCATAATGACCAGCCTTTCCACAATTACCACATGCATATTTGATACTTTCCCCAGCAGTTGCTTCACCATTCAACCTCGGACAATCTTTCTTCAAATGGCCTATTTCTTTACACTCGAAGCACTCTTTCACACTTTCCTGGCAATCCTTTATCATATGCCCTTTCTTACCACACCCAAAACACGCACCAGATGTCCACCTACATTCTGCCAACATATGACCTTTCCTTCCACACCGACGACATTCCACAATCTTTCTCACACCATTCGGTCTCTCATTTGCTGGGACATACCTCGGTTTCTCTCTCATATATCCGTTCCCACGCTTGAAATTCATCTGCCCCCTTCCATTCGACCACCCTCCATTTTCCCATCCATTCTGCCGGCCCAGGAAGTTTGACATCACTCCAGCTGGTGCAGCCTTCAGGGCATCCCTGTAGCTGACAAACTGCCGGGGTGGATGAAAGCTCCTGGGCTTCTTACCCCCAACATTCACACTGTACCATCCATCCTCTTCTAGATCGCTTTCATCATCAAATCGTCCATCTTCTAACAGTTCCAACACATCCTCCCACATCAACCGTTCACCTGTCAGTCTCACTCTCTCCTTTCTCTTTCCACCCAGTCATTCACTCACCTTTCGTGGGATCGTGTCCAAAAACTTCCTCATGAGTGGTTTACATTCATTTACATCATCATCACCATACCTCGTTCTTGCCATACTCTCAAGCCTATGTGCATACATATTCACACTTTCACTCTTCCCCATTCGAGCCTTCTCAAATTCATTTACCCTTTTATACTTCACACTCTCTTTCATTCGTTTCACCTGTCCAATCATCCGCTTCTTCACCACATCGTACCTTGGTTCCCCCACACTTGTAATCACGCGGAAAAACTCCAATACTTTTCCCTCCAAACATTCCCCCAAAACATTCATCCAGTATCCCTTATTCTCCGGGTACTTGAGCTTACAATATCGCTCAAATTCCCCGAAGAATTCTTCCACACTTTTCCCACCATGTAACCTAAATCTATCTATCTTTGGCACTTCCCTTATCAAAATACCCTTTCCCACATTCACTTCACTCTCACTTGAGCTGCCTTCACTCTCACTCATATCAATCATACCATCACTCTCTCCTTCATCCGAGTACAATGAGTCCACACTCTTGCCTCTTACCTTCCTATCCTTCCCCTTTGCACCACTCTTCCTTCTTCTCTTGCATTCAACTCTCTTCCATTCTCTGTCCTTCCTATCACTCATAATCACCCTATCCTCTCTAGACTCGCACACACTCGCATTGATCCCATTAGTCTTATTCCCTTCAGTCGGAGCAGGGGTCAAGGTCGAGGGTCCTAGGGCCGGTCCTGACCCCTTCATCATGTCATACAGGTCCTGCATCCGTCGGTCCGTCTGATCCTGTCGGTCTCCCATTTCCTTCTTCATCCTATCAGTCTTTTCATTCATCCCTTTTATTTTATTCTCCATTCCCTCCATCATTCCCCGTAACATTTCACACTCCTCTTCTTTCTTTCTCAACTCCAGTCTCAATCGCACTACTTCTTCATTCAATGTTTCCGCTACAGCCATTGTTCCCAAGTTAGTAAAAAAGATAGGAGAAGGGAAAAATCAATCAAACTACTTGTCACACTAATTGGGTATGGACTGCAATCCAATCCAGTCACGCTCCCAGTTTCGAAGTCTCACGTCCCTATTCGGGCGCCAAATGTAGCGGGCCGAAAATCTAAACTAACCCCCAATCGATCCAACCCGCTTCCTACACTATCCGGACGTGAGAAATCGAAGGAGAATGAAACGGATTGTATATACAATCCGTTTCATTCTCCTTCGATTTCTCACGTCCGGATAGTGTAGGAAGCGGGTTGGATCGATTGGGGGTTAGTTTAGATTTTCGGCCCGCTACAATGTTATGTGAAGTTTATCTGCTGCCTGGTAGGTTATACCATACTGATCATGACTTAAGGTAAGGGTTTTCACAAGGCAGGGGTCTTTGTGGTATTGCCATCCAGTCCCCTTCTCGGTAAACATGAAGATCGGCTGCGCGAATGATGAGACGCAAAATATTTCATCCCTGTTCCAATATGTTTCACGTTTTTTGAGTAAATTCAAGGCGACTGCTTATGGGGGTTTATCACTGCAGGAGGACCCTCCTACGATGATCTTGAGTTTCAATCAATTGGTGGAGGTCTGGGGGGCACCGCCCCCCAGTATATAATCCTAATTGTTTATAGAATAATGTTCTAACATTTTTATTTAACCAAACCCGCATGAATATGCATGCACGGGGGAACAAAACATACATGCAAAAAATACACTTTTTTGGGCGCACCGCTGATCTTCATGTTTACCCTCTTCTCTAGCTAACAACACTACTGATGCATCACTGGCCAACGATCATTTCCCCATAAACAACTCTGATATTTCTTTGCACACTCCCTTGACCCTTATTCCATCCAATAATCCTGTTTTGGTCCCATGTGGTACATGTAACTCTCCTGTTGGTTAGATAGGAAGTTGAGTGTGAGCAAATAGAAGGGAGTGAGAGTTTGTTTAACATAGCCTAATTTCAAGGATGACAAAAGCCACAAGAGCCTATCAAAGGTATCTGTATCTCTCAAAACCCACCCACAAAGTGCATCCATGGGATTGTGTCAGATCATGCATCTACAATATAGAATTTAAACAATCCATAGGATTGTGTCAGATCATGCATCTACAATATAGAATTTAAACAATCCATAGGATTGTGTCAGATCATGCATCTACAATATAGAATTTAAACAATCCATAGGATTGTGTCAGATCATGCATCTACAATATACAATTCGAACCATACACAGGAATGTTGTTGAAAACAAAAAGCATCATTATCAAGACTCGTCAAAATCCAAATCAATCGCAATATACAATAATAAAAAACTGCATCCACAGGAATCAGTCCAGAATCCCCCCCAAAGTTAACTCTCCCTTCCCATATAATCATCTAATCTGTGTTTGAATACATTCAAGTTTGGACTGTCTAATGTCCTAGATGGCAAACCATTCCAGTAATCTACCACTCTATTGTTGAAAATATATTTTCTAACATCCAAACTGCACCTCTGTTTTTTTATTTTTAAGTGGTCCTATTGCTACCTTCCAACTCAAATAACTTGCTAAAATCCAACTTATGCATCCCAGAACAGATTTTAAAAAGTTCAATCATATCTCCCTTCACACATCTTCTCTCAAATGAGAACATATTTAGTACCCTCAGTCTATCCTCATATTCAAGGTGCTTCAAAGAAGGTATTATTTTGGTTGCCCTCCTTTGTACTGACTCTAGCAGGTTGATGTCATGTCTAAAATGTTGTGACCATGCAAGTTGTAAAGTTTAAGGATAATCTCTTTACTCTTGTAGCTAACATTCCTCTTAATGTATCCTAGCACCCTATTTGCTCTATTTTTTGCCTCAATACACTGCTTTGAAAATTTCACTGACCTATCTAATACTACACCTAACTCCTCATCCTCAACTGAATTCAGCAAATGCCCATCCATTTCATAGCTAAATTCCCTATTATCCCTTCCCATGTTAAGAACTTTGCATTTTTTAAGGTTAAAAGTCATTTGCCACTTCTGAGCCCAAGCTAATAACTTATTTAAGTCACTCTCAACTTCTTTGACTACAGCTGCCAATTTAGTGTTATCAGCAAAAATTGACACTTTGCTATTAACAGCCTCCCCAAGATCATTTATATAAACTATGAATAATAAATGGCCTAGAACAGATCCCTGAGGGACACCACTGATAACGTCCCTCCACTGTCACCTCACCCCATTCAGCACAACTCTCTGTTTCCTGTCTTTCAGGCATTTAGTTATCCAATTCCAAACTTTACTTCATATCCCATGTATTTTGAATTTGTGAACTAGTCTCCTATGTGGAACCTTATCTAATTGTTTAGTAACATAATCCATAAAATCCAGTAGATTTGTTAAACACAATCTACCTCTTCTAAACCCATGCTGAGCATCATTTATTAACCTACCATACTCTAGATGGTCAGAAATCCCCTTCCTAACTATCTTCTCAAGGATTTTACAAATGATAGAAGTTAAACTTACTGGCCTAAAGTTATTTGGGTCCTCTTTACTTTCCTTTTTAAAAATTGGCACTGCATTCACTAATTTCCAATCATTAGGTATTTCTCCAAACTCTAGTGATCTATACATATCTTCTCAAGAGCTACTGCAATACTATCTACACCTTTGAGTAACCTAGAATGAATGTTGTCTGGGCCAGATGACCTACTTGTATTTAACTCAAATATAAGCATTTCTCTGTTCACATTAATGGTATTCAACACTACTTCCCTTGACCTAGAATTATCATCAATTAATCTATCTTGATTCTCTTGTGTAAATACTGAAGAAAAATGATCATTAAGAACCTCTACTATTTCGTTATCAGATTCTTTCAAAACCCCTTCATATCTAATAGGCCCTATTTTATCACTGTTGGATTTATTGTTAATTCTATAATAGCTAAAGAATTTTCTTAGATCTTTATTATTATTTTGAACTAAATTAATTTCTGCCGCCATTTTGCCCTTCTTAATAATCTTATTTAGCTCATTTCTGGTCAACCTATAATGATTTAAAGTCTCAAAAGTACTTTCTCTCTGTAATCTTTGGTATGCCCTTTTCTTCTCAGAAATTTTCCTAGCTATCTTGACATTCCACCACAATGGCTCCTAGACTATGTTTAGTGTAGTCTTTACAGTGTCCCACATCTCATAAGTATTCTTTTCCCTGAATTCTATATCCCACCTAATCTGATTTAGCAAGTTTTGTAATTTATCATAATCTCCCCTATAAAAATTTGGAGTTTTTGTGGAGTTTGTTGATTTTCTACCTTTCACTATTCCCAAGTTAAAGCGAACCATCTGATGATCACTATTTCCCAATGCTTCTCTGACAGTCAATTCCTGAACCAAGTGTGATCATCATTTGAAAGAACCAGATCTAATATATTGGCACCCCTTTTTGGCTTATTGACAAATTGAGTCAAAAAATTATCCTCAAACCTTGCTCTATCCCTGCCTCTTATATTTTCCCAGTCCACAGAATTTAAATTAAATTCACCAAGAATAACTGTATCTACTTCACATCCTTTCCTTATTTCCCTGATAATTAGCTCATCAATACAATCAGTCTGTCTGGGTGGTCTGTAAAAGGCTACCAAGTGTATTATCATATTTTTTATGACCCTAATATCTCTTCACAGTCACTCAACTTCTTCTTGCTTTATAGAATTATTTAGATTTGAAGAAATGATATTTCTGATAGAAATAATCAACCCACCACCTGTCCTATCTCTTCTTTGACTAATGTACATATCACAACCCCCTGTAGTTCAAATTCACTCACATTTTCATTAAATTTATTTTCATTAACCTATGATTCTATTACACATATTATATCTATATCTTGATCAATAATATAACTAAATAACTCATCTTTCATAGTTCTAAGACTACCAGCATTGGTATAAAGACAACTCAGCCCTCCTCTTCCTGAAGCACCTCTTTTAGAATGTATACCTTCCACTCTATCTCCTTTGCATCTCTTTCCTTTTCCTGCCCCACCCTGTACTCTTTATATTTTCCTAACCACTATCAGCAACTAGTTTTCCACCGGCAAATACCCGACACTATCTAACTCCTGCCACAACCTGTTGACCCTAGCCTGGCTTAGATGGAGTCCATCCAATGCATACAATGCCTTATTCCCATAAAACCCATTCCAAACATCTACAAACACTAATCCTGACTCTTCACACAGGCCTTTCACATACTCATTCAGTCCAATTGCATGAGACAACCATTCCATATCCCCACATCCAATCTCGGAAACACACCTGAAACAATGCCTTTCACTCTACTTTCACTCATCCTTTCAACTAATCTCTTGTACCTCTCTTGTAATTCACATGAACCCACCTTCTTTACATCATTTACTCCCACATACGTAATCACAACTGCATCCCTCTCACACCCAGACACCAGACTATCATACCTCTCAGACACATCATTTACACCAACACCTGGCAAACAAACTCTCTCTCACTCTCCCTTCCATTTACTTGCACTCAACTTCCTATCTAAATATCTAATGTGAGAGTCACCTATCACAAGCACCTCAGTCATCCTCCTAGGTCTAGCATTACCCTCCCTCATGTTCTAATTCAAACTATCACTTATTTCACTTTCTGCCACAACCACATCAGACAAATCACTTTCAACCTCTTCCTCTCTCAGAGCATCAAATCTGTTAATCAACCTAACAGGTTCCATGTCTCTCATACTCACAGACCTAACCTGTCCTAACCTATCTATTCTATCCATATTCACCCACCATTCATCTTCACTCACATTAGTTACTTCTTTCTCTCCAGTCCCTAGTCTAGGCCTATCTCCCACTGTCCTGTCCCAGCCACATTCTTCATGCATACACTCGCATCCCTTCTCACTTCATTCACCAACTCACTTAATCTCTTGTAAGAAGGCTCTTGATACTGTTCCCCATAAAATGCATTGAAAAATTGAAATCTTATGCTACTGTCTTGGAAGTGTTGAAATGGATAAAAAGCTTCTTAAATGGTAGATTCCAAAGAGTTATCATTAAGGGTGTCCCATCAGACACACTCCCAGTGTGGACTGGTGTTCCCCAGGCTAGTGTTTTAGGCCCTGTCCTTTTTCTGATATATATATTAACGATCTATTGGAAGGTGTTAAATCTGGAGGCAAGCTTTTTGCAGATAACTCAGTTATTCAAAATGATCAGAGTCCACATTAGATAGAGACATTCTACAAGAAGATTTATTGAAACTCCAAGAGTAGATAGAGTAGGAAGTGGTTATTGGAATTGAATAAAATAAATGTAAGGTAATGCACATTGGAAGATCCAACCCTGGATATGAATACCAGCTGAATGACACTATTGGGTCATTCCATGTCTATTCAACCAGTCATTTTTGCCACTGACTCAGATTTTCTGGCAAGTTAACGAGACAAATTTAATGGTCTGTGTCTCACCTCTGTAGGTCAAATGGTTTCTGAAATATGACCCCTCAAAGTTGGGTTAAAAAGGTCATTTTTGCAAAAAGTGAAAAAGTTCAAAGTCAAATATCTCAGAGACTATTGCACCCACAGAGCTCATTATGATACCATTTTAAGGCTAATAAGATTCAACTTTTATTAATGCATATATTTCCTTACCAAGTCAAACAAAAAGGTCATTTGACGTAGAAATTGATTTTGCTGTTTGACATATACTGTATATTGTAATTACCATGGGCATAGCCAGCCCTCCAGTTTTTTTGGGTGGGATACCATTCAAGGGGGAGCAAAGTGCAGTCACGGTGAAGTCCTAAATGAGTGCCTGCAAGACTAAAAGTATGATTTTGAAGCTGAAAGAAAAAATATAAAATGCTAAATTTTACAGACATTCACACAAAGTAATGAGAAATTATAAGGAAAGGGTAACAATTCTTTTTTTTTTTTTCAAATGTAAAATATTCTCCATGAACAGGATGGGGGTGATGTCTCCCCCCCATCTAAGCCTAGCTATGGTAATTACCATAGACCTATTGAAGATGACCCCTGTCCAGGACGCCCGTCAGACATGACTAATGAGAACAATATGGCCAGTGTGGAGAGGATGATCCTCGAAAATTGATGGGTGAAGGCCGAAGAAATTGAGCAAGAACCTGGAATATCACATGGAAGTGTTATCAACATCATCCACAACAATTTGGCCAAGACCAAGGTCTCTGCCTGTTGGGTCCCATGAAACCTCATGCCCCATGATCGACTTCAATTTCGTCAAAGTTTGGAGAAGTTACTGCTCGTCAGAAGCGACGCGGCAAGTTGACATGCGATGTCCTGCTCCTCCACGACCATGCCCCTCTCTACAAGGACAGAGTTGCACAAGCTGCTCTGCGCGAGTGCGGATTAGAGGAGCATGACCATCCGCCCTACAGTCAAGATCTGGCCCCTAGCGACTACTTTTTATTCCGCCAGCTCAAGGCTGCACTGCGTAGACGCCGGGGTAGTCGAGGGTAGTTATATTGAAAAATAATAAAACACTTTTCCTCATATCTTGTTTCCTTATATCTGAATTGCAAAACTTATTGACTGCCCCGCATATGTGCAAATTGTTAGGGAAAGTTAAAAAAAAACTTGATTTCTACGTCAAGTGACCTTTTCAAGGTCAAAGGTCAACTTCTTTTGTTTGACCTTGTAAGGAAATATATGCATTAATAAAAGTTGCAGGGAATCTTATTAGCTTTAAAATGGTATCAAAATGAGCTCTATAAGTGCAATGGTCTTCAAAGTATTTGACCTAGAACTTTTTGCAAAATTTACCTTTTTGACCTAACTTTGAGGGGTCATATCTCAGAAACCATTTGACCTACATAGGTGAGACACATAGCACTGAATTTGTCTCATTAAAGTCTACAAGTACATTAATTTGCAAGAAAATCTGAGTCAGTGGCAAATAAAATGGCCAAATCTTGGTTGAATTAACATGGAATGACCCTATTCTTGAGGTAACCTTGGAGGAAAAAGATTTGTGTATCTATGTTACTCCTGACCGGAAATCTACTGCTCCTGTGGCTAAAGCTGCAGCAAAGGCAAATTCTATGGTGAGATGGATGGACAGGACCTTTACCTACTTGAAATATTCTGTTCAAGCTTGGTCCCCCCATTATAAAAAAGATAGTGTGACTCTTGAGAAAGTTCAACGAAGAGCCACAAAACTTATACCTGGGTCCTCTTTACTTCCCTTTTTAAAAATGGCACTACATTTCCTAATTTCCAATCATTAGGTATTTCTCCAAACTCTAGTGATCTAGTATATATCTTCTCAAGGGCTACTGCAATACTATCTACACCTTCTTTGAGTAACCTAGAATGAATGTTGTCTGGGCCAGATGTCCTACTTGTATTTAACTCCAATATAAGCCCTTTAATTATTTCCCTGTTCACATTAATGGTATTCAACACTACTTCCCTTGACCTAGAATTATCATCAATTAATCTATCTTGATTCTCTTGTGTAAATACTGAAGAAAAATGATCATTAAGAACCTCTACTATTTTCTTATCAGATTCTTTCAAAACCCCTTCATATCTAATAGGCCCTATTTTATCACTTAGATTTGTTATTAATTCTATAATAGCTAAAGAATTTTCTTGGATCTTTATTATTATTTTGAGCTAAATTAATTTCTCCTGCCCTTTTGCTCTTCTTAATAATCTTATTTAGCTCATTTATGGTCAACCTATAATGGACAGGCCTTTATTTCATTCATATAAACAATTAAACATACAATACATTTCTTATACATTCAGATCTTCAATATTTATAGATATTAAATAGTGATGCATTCTTGTCGACTAATCTAAATCTATTAGTAAATAATTATTAATGTTATAATTTCACTGAATAATAGGACAGATGAGTTGATACAAAACTTGATTGACACTGATGGGAAATAAACAATATTTAGAATTTTGATTCAGCTATTTGGCAAATAGGAAAGAAAGTTATAGACTTAAAAAAACCCCACTGTTGAAAGAGTCTCTATACTGAAATTTTGAAGGAATCGTTTTTGGAATCGGAAAACAGATTATTTTTTGCGATCCTGCTGCCGATTCCCCCCACATTAATGATTCTTATGATTTCTGATTCTGATTAATTGCCCCCATCTCTAGTTTCTACTCGATTTTATTAATAAATTCTGTCTGAATAAGGAAATTATCCTCACAAAGGATTTTAACCTTCCCTCAATCAAGTGGGCACAGGTGCTTCCTAATACAGGTATATCCTGCACTGATTCCCAATTCCTAAACCTTTTACCTCATTTGGTCTCACCCAGTTAGTATTGGAACCAACTTTTTATTCCTCAGGAAACGCACTAAATCTAATTCTTGTTTCTAAGTCTGGTAGAACAGGTGAGACTGAAGTCCTGCTCCCTTTCCCTAACTGCAGCCACATTCCAATCAATACCAACTATATGTTTCAATTCCTAAATAGTACTGATCACTCCCCGCCTATTAAATTGTGGTGACATAGAAATTATAAGGCAATTAATTAGCATCTCAACTTAGTCGACTGGGATTTCAAACTTGACCGCATGATTTCAGACCAGATGTTCACCCGCTTCACTAAAATTTGAGATCCCCTTGTAAATAGGTTTGTCACAACCAGTCACCTACATCTGCAACTTCAAAAACCCCTTGGCCTGTCAGACTGCCAGCGGCACTCAAATGACATAGGGCTGACTTTGGAAAGATTATAAAGGCAAATGATAGTTATTTGGTAGAACTCTTCCTGAGGCAGAAACTGCTTTCACTTCCTATCTCAATACAAATTATCAATATCAAAACTTTGCCATAACCAGTCAATCCAACTACGAAAAATCGATTATTGACCTTCTTGCTAGCAACACTAAAGTATTCCATGTTTACATCCACAGGAAAAAAGTTGGTTCTCCATCCGTGGGTCCTCTAAAATCCCTGACTGGCCAGGTCATAAATGATCCTGCAGCTATGTCAGCTTTTTGCAGCAGGCTTTGTGTCAGTCTACTCCACTACAAATCTCACTTCTCCCACTTCCCACCATACGCACAACCTCTGTATCCCTGATTTGGATATATCTCTTAATGATATTATTTTGGCTTTAAATCAACTGGACCCAACATGTTCCATGGAACCAGATGAAATTCATCCTCTTTTGCTAAAGTCCTGTGTGTCTACTATTGCTTACCCACTTTGACTTATTTTCAGACATTCCCTTGAGTGTGGTTCCCTCCCTCGAATCTGCAAAAAATCCTTGGTGATTCCTATCTTACAACTAAATCACGTACTGGTTAGACCAGGGTTATAATATTGACTTAATCCTCTTCAATTTTTCCAAAGCCTTCGATGTAGTTAACCATGACATTCTTCTAGATAAATTATACAAACTTGGCATAAGAAACAAACTACAATGGATAAAAAATTTCTTATTTAATTACAAAATGTCTGTCGTTGTAAACCACCATCAAAGCAACACTAGAGATGTTTTGAGTAGAGTTCTTCAGGGTTCTTTCCTTGGACCATTACTTTTTCTGATTTTTATGAACTATTTAACCCATGTCCACTCCTCAACAAAAATTTTTGCAGATGACCTCAAACTCTATGTAAAGATAAATGTAAAGTATCACCAAAGTATACTCAATGACGTAAATGACTGTCAGACTGATATTGACACATTGACCAGTGTTTCTAAGTCCTGGGGTGTAACTATGAATAGTGAAAAATGTGTATTACTCCGCTTTATCAGGAAGCCCATATCTTGGGATAGACTTAATCTCTCAGATACTTACTACTTAAATAACTCTCTTATCCCAATGAAAGACTCCACTAAAGATTTATGACTATAATTGACACTTCATTAAAATTCCATCACATACTAAATATTGTTCACAAAGTTGGAGGACTTTCTTGCAACAGTCTACTGTGAATAGAGACCCACCATTTATGGTGTCGCTATACACATCACACATTCATCCTCTATTAGAATACTCTTCCCTATGGAATACTGGTTACATAATGGACCTTCACTTACTGGAGTCAGTTCAGTGCAGGTAGACCAGTAATGTACGTGGACTGGAAAATTTGGCCTATTCTGACAGATTAAAACTTTTGAATCTCTTCTCTGTTCAAGGCAGACTACTTAGGCATGACTTTATTAAGTATTGGCAAATCTTTCATGGTAAATCCTCCCTAACACCATTCAAACTATTCCCTCACCCTTGACACCCAGGTACTAGAGGTCATTAGTTTAAGGTGGATCATTCCCGATGTCAACTAGAAATACGTAAAAGATTTTTTACTGTAAGGTGTATTCCAGTATGGAACTTTTAACCAGGATCGCTTGTGTCTATTGCTGATTTAGCCTCATTCAAGACAGCCCTTGCTGACCATCTTGGTGACCTACTATTTTCATATGATTAAGTACTGGTAGTATTAACACTATTACCCATACAATTAGCTGCAATGATGCACCCTCCGACCATTGTAAAGTATTTGCCTATCCATGTAATTCCTAACCCTGAGGGTTGGCGCATCAGTAGTGTGTGGCTTCCATGGACCCTACCCAAACTGGTTAAGTTTGGGAAGCCCATCAGGTGAGAACAAAGGTGCAATAAAACACATTCACACACAGAGTGATAAATGACTGGAACTCCCTACCAGAATCTATATGACAAATACACACTACAGTTGGAAATGGAGAGAGGCAATAGGATCTATGTAGATCAATGACACTAGTCAACACACATTTTTCATCAGAGACCCTACTATACTTTTCTAAATGCATTTTCCATGCTGAATCCCAATCTGCCTTCGGTTTTGCTCTACCATGTACCATTTTTAAGATATGCCAAAAATTCAAAATGGCCACCTGCGATTATAAAATGTAGTATATTACTGGTATTGCTCTATTGCATGCATCATTATTGTACTGCTAAGATGGGCAAACTAGATGTTTCATGAGTTCTTGCTGGTTAAAGAGGTATAGAGAAGAATTCATTTTTTCCTGCATGCATATTTTACGCAATTATTTATAATTCTGTTTTATGCTTTCAGGTTCCTCATGTGATGTGCTTCTTCTAAGCTGCTCCTTCTGCATTGATCATAAGAGGCTTCCAAATATTTCCACAAAGCAGTAATAATGCCTTGAGAGTGCAAAAATCATCCAGATAAATTCTGCTATGTATGTGGGCATTTTACAACAAAATCTCAGCAGTGTACTATCACAAATGATATAAAGAAAATGTACAAACTCTACTTCGGTTACCCTCTGGGTGACCAAGATAAAGCATGGGCACCACACCAAATTTGTATTTCCTGCTCTAATGGATTACGTGACTGGATTAACAAAAAGAAAGCTTCAATGCCCTTTGCTGTTCCTATGATATGGAGAGAGCCCAGAGATCATCTCAAAGATTGCTATTTCTGCAGTTTGACCACAAAAGGATTTTCTGCAAAAAACAAGCACCAAATTGTTTATCCAACCATGGATTCGGCATGCAGACCAGTTCCACATGATGTATCTTTGCCAATTCCAGTTCCACCTGATGATGTCAGTGATGATAGCACTACTGAAGGTCCATGCACATTAGATGCAGATGTTGAATATGAGGATGCTAACTCTGAGCCAAAGATATTTACTCAGGAAGATTTGAATGATCTTGTGAGAGATCTGTCACTGTCAAAGGAGAAAGCAGAACTTCTATGTCTACAGGAAAAATTCTTACTCAAGAAAAATGTGTATGCGAGTTACTTTAGAAAGCATAATCATGATTTAACCTATGCTTCACAATATATGGACCTCTCTGCTACTGCCATGATATAAATGGATGGTTTGAAGCATTGTCACAGACATATGAGGCGTCTCTTTATTGATGCTTCTAAGACAAGTCTGAAAGCTGTCCTCTTGCATAATGGCAATGTAAAGCCTTCCATTCCTATTAACCATTCTGTCCACCTTAAGGAGATATATGACAATATGGATATTCTTCTTAAAGCCATAAACTACCAAGCCCATCAGTGGTACATCTATGGTGATCTAAAAGTCATAGGCATGCTAATGGGTATGCAAGGAGGATTCATGAAGTACTGTTGCTTCATCTGCCTGTGGGATAGCTGTGCCACTGCAAAACATTATGACAAGAGTGCCTGGCCACTTTGATCTGCATATGAGCCTGGAATAAGCAGTGTTCAGTCTGTCCCTCTGTTAGAGCCTCAGAAAATATATCTACCACCTCTTCATTTTAAACTAGGTCAAATGAAAAACTTTGTGAAAGCAATGGCTAAGGACAATTCTCAGGGATTCCAATATCTGTGCAAAATATTTCCACAACTGAGTGCAGCAAAACTAAAAGAAGGCATATTTGTGGGACCACAAATCAGTGAGGTTTTAGCAGACCCTGACTTCGAGAAGACCCTCACTCCTCTTGAACTAAATGCATGGCTAACCTTCAAGTGGTTATGTGCAAACTTTATGGGCATTAACAAGTCACCTGCATACAGAGATGGCGTGGACAACCTTCTTCAATCTTATAAAGAAATGGGATGCCGTATGTCACTTAAAATCGACTTCCTGCATTCGCACCTAGACTTTTCCCAGAAAATCTTGGAGCCGTAAGTGATGAGCAAGGTGAACGTTTCCACCAGGATATCAAGACCATGGAAACTCGCTATCAAGGATTTTGGAATTAGAGCCTGATGGGAGATCATTGTTGGATGTTGTATCGTGATAATCCTGAGAAAAAATTCAAACGCAAATCCCATGCACAACATTTATGAATTTGAGTTTTGATTTATTAGTCCTTCAATCATTGTTTACCATTCTTATACATGCAATATAAGTACAATTAACTTTATGATGCTTGTGGAATAAACAAAACATGGCTATTTATCTTTATCATATGTTTACGCCTAAAGAGATCGATAAATTTTAATTTCTATATGTTAAATGCATCATTTGTGTCAGTTCAACTTCTTAATGCAGTTCAACTTCTTAATGCTCATGGAGATATACAGAAGGCAGGATATCAAGACCCTGGAAACTCGCTATCAAGGATTTTGGAATGAGAGCATGATGGGAGATCATTGTTGGATGTTGTATCGTGATAATCCTAAGAAAAAATTCAAACACAAATCCCATGCACAACGTTTATGAATTTGAGTTTTGATTTAGTAGTCCTTCAATCATTGTTTACCATTCTTATACATGCAATATAAGTACCATTAACTTTATGATGCTTGTGGAATAAAAAAAACATGGCTATTTATCTTTATCATATGTTTACGCCTAAAGAAATTGATAAATTTTAGTTTTTATATGTTAAATGCATCATTTTGTGTCAGTTCAACTTCCTAATGCTCATGGAGATACACAGAAGGCAATTTTTTTCTAGCAATGGCGCTATGCAACCATATATCACCAGTTTCAGCAAAGAAATTAGAGTTAAATGCTACATTCTATCAGCGATGGTGGTTATATTGCATTTTCGAATATTTTGAAAACCTGATATGCTAAAGTAAAACTAAAGTCAGATTTGAAATCAGTGAGAAAAATGCCATGAGAAAAGTTTGCTCAGGTCTCTGATGATTATAAAAAAGTTCAGATTTGTTGGCCAGTGTAATGAATCCTGTAGTTTTATTTGTAACTCGATGCTTTCGGCTAGGAAGGGAACCCCAGTAATTACTCTCAGAGGAGATGTATCATCAGAGAACAAGACAAAGATGGGATGATGGAATAATTCTTGCATGTCAGAATCTTGTTGAAATATTGTCTTGTGACTTAATAAGGGTAATAGACCTTCTCTGCCATCAAAATATTAGTAATTATTTGATAAAATTGCCAACTCTAGTGAGAGGAAAAAATGCATTTTCCTAGTGCATTTGATCTTTGATTTGGTAATTGTGTGGATTCACAACCCCAGATTTCCTGTGCTATTTTGGCTACTTTCCTATTGTTTTATGTTTTTTCAGCTATCCCACTGGCCAATCAATGCCCTATATTATACACCATCATTAACCAATCAGAACCATTTATTTTCCAACTTTCTTTTGTGTTTCCAAAGAGTGTAAAAACTAGGGGGGCAGGGGGTAAAAGAGTTAACCTTTTATTTTTCCCAGCTTCCCTTCATATTTATAAAGATGGGTAAAAAGTAGTTGTTTGGGATGGGGGGCAGTATTTTCTATTTTTTTCGCGTTTATTAGTGATCTCGCCTAAATAATATATCCCTGCCACTATTTTGTCATTTGACTTAGTTTTCTTTGTTTTTATTAAAAAAGAAATTGTATTCGCCGAAACAAAGTATGAAAAACGTTGGTAATCTTTTATATTAGCGACTCAACTGGTTTTTTTTTTTTTATGTTCCAAATTGAATGATATAGGTGTGTTTCATTGTTCACTATGTATTTGGTTATACATATATGTTTGGTTACGGGAAGCCAGTTTCAAGCTGTACCTGGGTTGCTAGATGGGGTGGGGGGTCTTCACCCCCTTGCTCTCTCAGCTCACCCTCAAGAACAAGTTGATAAATGAATTTTTAATTAACCATCAGTTAAAACAAGATCGAGTCTGCCTAGAAATTTGTAATTTTTATTCTCGTCTTAAAATAATGGACTCAAAACAATAAGGTGAGTGAGAGAAAAAGAAAGTAGCCCCCCCAAAATTGTGTGGGAAATCAGGGGCCATGAATCTTCACAATTACTTTTTATTTAAATCTGACCTTATTATTTATGCAAATGTATAGAAATCTTAAAAGGTAATCTTTTACATTAGCGACTCAGGTATTTTTGGTTGCTGTTTTTCCTTCCAAATTGAACGATATCAGTGTATTTCATCATTCATTATGAAAAAGGTTGATATAAAATATGGTGAACTGAAAACTCTTAACAAAGGAAGAAATTAAAAAGAAAATAAGAATATGGGACAGTAACAACTGGAGAAAAGAATTAAATGAGAAATCAAGTTTAAGAATCTACTGTAAATGAAAAACTGAAATTAAAGGAGAAGAAAAGCTATATGATAATAGACCAGCATCAAATATTTTCTACTGGGCGGGCAAGAACAAACAACCTACCATTGAGTGACAGAAACAGACACAAATAGGAGATACAAAGTGCTTAATGTGTGATCGGTTTTCAGGTTCTTAATGTGTTCAGGTTTTCAGTTTCTTTTAGGCATTATTGTAGAAATAATTAGGGTTTCCTTTGATCTCTGACAGTGCTCTGTTTTCTTCATACTCTCTCTCTTGTTCATATGAGGCTTTTAGTCTAAGTTCTATTTACTCTACTTAATGCTCAATAGTTTTACTCTCACTACCTTTTTTTGTCCTCAAGGGTTGATGTGTTGCTTTGCTTTGGCCCTGTATTATTCAAAGAATTTGCCCCATCTGAACCTGGAGAGCATGTATTTGTTTCTGGGCATTCTCTTAAAAACTGCTCTCTTTGGTTATTTTTGCTTTCACTTGTACTTGTCACTGGCCCCTGGAGTTTTTCGGTTCTTCTATTTTGTTTTCTCTGTTTCCTTCACTGCTATTTCTGGTACTTTTTCAGTCCTCGCAGTTGGGCATTTGTTTCTGCTGCACACTCCTTTCTTTAAAGATTTATAGCGCAGTTTTGGGTAGTAGAACTCACATTCTCGGGCCAAAGTGCAACCTTTCACTTTGTCTATTCCAAATTTCAGTAGTTTGGGGCAAGCCCTAAGGTGAGCATATTTGCATCTTCTCCCACTTATGATATTAACAACTTTTTTCAAATAGTACATATATATTCTGTGGCTTTTCTTTGAACTAGAATCCTTAGTCTCAGATCTTGATTGTCCTGAGTTCGGTGGTTGATTGTTGTCTGTTTGCTTCGTTTGAAGTATTTGTTACTGATGCTGTAGGTGTTGGTTGCTTTGAATTAGCAATATTCTGAGTTTAAAAAAAAATGCAGTGTATGTGTGTGGCAACTCCCCACAATTAAGCAGGGGTGGGGTGAACCCCCATTTTGAAATTAATTACCTTAACCCTTTCACTGCGGTATGCGATTTTTCCAATATTGCCTTGAGTGTGTCAAAAGGACAGTCAAAAGTGAACTTTAATTTTCTGTCCCACCAACATTTTATTTTAATTATTCAAGTATTATCACATCATATTTCCTAAAAAAATATATAATAATAGAAGAAAATAAAAGATTTTTAGTGCATACTATTTTATTTTTAAAAGTTAGCAAAAATCAATTGTTTAGCCAAAAAATACATAAATTCACTTGTTTAGTAAAAAAATCTTTTCTTGAAAATTACTATTGACTACAATTTCGAGCACTTTTATACTCTTTCTTTGTGTGGTAAACCTCAAAACAGGGCACAATGCAAAGTGGTGGCTCATTAGAACATTTGTTACAGTAATATGTTGTTTGCTTCGCTTGCAAGTGCCTTTCCCTTTTTTAGTGCAGGATGAGGGCATAATGCTGCAAACAATACAGTTAGGCTTTCTCTCGTCATCATACTGTTTAGGAAAGTGTCGTTTCACTAGTCTCTTTTGAGTAGATAAATTGCCTCTTCTCAGTTTTTTTTTGGTTCCCAGAATACCCTTCGAGAAGTCCATCAATCACTTCTTCTCTAAACTTCCTTTGGGAAATCTTGTTAGGATTTTTGATTGCATAACAAATAAACCTATTGACTACTGCTGCTTCAATGACAAAATGCCAAATAACTTGGTACCATTTCTTGTGCTTCCTCTTGAATGTATATGTAGAACAAAGTTGATCAAATTTGTCAACACCAATCATGTATTAATTGTAAGCTATTTGAATGTTTGGTTTTGTGACAGTTCTGGGGCCCAATTTTGATGCAATAGTGCTCATTTTTTTATCTCTTCTTAGCCACATTTTTGGAGAAGTACCTCGTTTCGCCTTGAATGTTTTCATTTCCAATGGCAATTTTTTTCTGTTAGGACAAACAGTACCACATACACCATTATTCTGAACTCTCAAGTTGTCAAAGAGCTCAACTCACGAATGAAAATTATCCATGAAAACAATATGACCCTTGTTTTCAAACCCTTGAACTAATTTTGTAACCATGTCATAAGATAAGCCTTTATTTGATTTGGAGTCTTCATATCTTTTCCAGTGTAGATATCAAACTTCAATAAAAATCCAGTTTGAGAATCACATAGTGACCATAGCTTTATGCCCCACTTAGCACTTAGGTTTCTTGAAGAAAAGCCTTCCCATGAACCGTAACATGGATTCATTTACACTTAGCTCTCCATTGCTACTGTAGCTCATACAATAGACATTTTCTAGTTCCCTCAGTATTGGTCTTATATTACAAAGTCTGTCTGCATCATCTAAATTTTCATTATCAGCAAAAGGAAGGAATGGCCTAATAAGTTGGTATTGATCTCTTGAAAATATGTGCTGGGAGCCAGGTGTTGCAGTAAAGCAATAACTATCGTGAAAGTATAAAGCCAATTCAGGTTTGATCACCAAACCCATTTCCATTTCAACAGCTATAAATGCTTTTATTTCTCGTACAGTTGTTTCCTTCCATTTTCTGAATATTTATTGATTAGACAACTCCCCAGCTTTTGTAAGAATACTCTGGGCATATTTATTTGTTTCTTTTTTGGCTAGTTCAAAAATGGATTCTGGGAAAAATTTGGTGAAACACTGAACAGGTGTCAGATCTTTGAAACCTATAACACAATGACTGCCTGTAAATTCAGGGATGGAATCTAATTCATGAGAAAATTTGGTTCACCTACCGATTCCCACGTAGTCATATCAGCAACTGTAAGCCCTGAAGTAGGATTTGGAATATTGTCTTCATCGCTTGTATCATCACTAAACTCATCATAGTCAAAATTTTCAGCGTCGCTTTCAATCAGTAAAGCTTCAGTTCTTTCTTCTATATTGTCTCGCAAATGTGTTTCTTTTCTTTTTCATTCCATTACTGGGATAAAAAGTATATATATATATATGTATATTACTAGTAAGTTATTTTTTAGCAACTTGTTTATAATTTTACGGTGGATGGTTTGCACACATACAATATAGAATACTGAGAATTGGCGTTGCTTTCCATAAATTACAGAAGTAAAAATAATTTTATTTTTCAGTTCCAAGGGCTGATAGAACTAATAAAAATAAAAACAATAACTAATACAACAAGTAACAGAAAGAGATCAAGCAGCAACGCACCTCCATCGGCAACTCTTCAAGCACTGTCAGAATTTGAATTGACATGCAATACAAATACTATAATAACTCATAATTGAAACTTCGTATGCCTGGCAAAGTTTTTCTACAGAGTGAGGGAGGAGGGAAGTCGAATGTCGCAGTAAAAGGAAATATTTTTTGACCATGTGGACTAAAGTCGAATATCGCAATGACCGGTAATGGAGTTCTCGTGCCTAAAGTCGAATGTTGCAGTGAAAGGGTTAAAAATGCTAATTTTAGGTGTAAATTGCCTAAATAGCAGTGGGGGTGCAACCTCGCACAATTAAAGGGGGGTATGGGGGCAAAGCCCTCCAAAATGATATATATAATATGATGTGATTCAAAAATGCAAAAATTGTTAAGAAAGATCATGCACCACTAATCTTAACAATTAGTGAAGAGAAATTTGAAATGGGAGGCTTCCCCCCATAGCCCCCTTTAATTGTATACATCCCCACTATTTTTAATAATCTAGTAGTATTCCCTACTGTAATATTGCTTTGTATTATTGTAAGTGTCCTAGGAGTAACATTTCGTTGGTGGAGAGTGTCTATCACATGCTATAAATTCACAAATAGTCAATGTTTCATTCTGTTGCTGAAACACAATTTTTCTATGACATTTTGAAATGTTATAAGTTGGACTAACATGCATTCATGTTTCACTATCTGTTTGAGAATCAGTCTAAGTTACATGTGCATCTCGAAATGCCCTGTCATGGCTTAAGTTATGCTCACGCATTTGTTTCCAATTTTTATATTAACTTTTTTAGTTCTGAATGAAGATTTAATATAAATAATATCAAGAGTAAAGGTAAAATTTCCAGAATATCTCCACCATGACTTTTTGCCCATAAAATATATTTTCTAATGTTTTTAAGCTTACCCTTGAGTTAGTTTTATATTAATGAGAATACAACTACCACAAAAAGTAATCATTGTTTGATGAAAATAAGTGATTATCAAAGACAACCAAACCAAGTTGGTCCTAAAAAGGTTGAGTTAGGTTAGTGATTTATGATCGTTGTTGTCTCTGCAGATTGCTGATTTTTGCCAAAAATTGCTTACTTTTATTGGTAACTGTGTTCACATAAATGTAAAGCTAACTCAATAGTAAGCCTCAAAATGTCAGAAAAATACATTTTATGGGCAAAAATTTGTGGTGGGGATACTATGTAAATTTATTGTAAACAACAAATAGTGAAACGTGCATGCAAGTGTTTGCATTTCAAGGTGTGCATCATAAAAGAGTTGTGTGTTTAAGCATCAGGTTGAAATATTGTCTATTTGTAACTTTATAACTTATGATAGACCCGCACTGCCTTTGAAATATTACTCATAGAGGACACTATTACAATGATATGAAACAATATTATGGCTTTTAGAAGCTTAAATTATGTGGAAAATAAAAATTAATATTAAAAACAAACATGTTAACATAAATTAGGTATTTTATGACAATTCAAGATGTCATGGAAAAATTCCTGAGTTGCAGAATCAAGATGAAATATTGACCTTGTGTGACTTAATAAAGGGTGTTAAGCCCTTTCGCCATCGATATATTACTCCTAGAGCACTATTACAATGATATAAAGAAGTATTACAGCCTATTCAAATTTACTCTCCTTTGTATCATTGTAATATTGTACTAGGAGTAATATTTCAATGGTAAGAGGGTCTAGCATACGTTATAAAGTCACAAAAATACAATATTTCAACCTGATGCTGCAACACAATAATTCTTCTATGACATCTTGAAATTCTATTAGTTGGACTAAGCCTCATGTGCATTTTACTATTTGTTTGAGAGTTGGACTAAGTTATACTGGCTTGTACAATTTATTTGCAGTTCTTTGCCTTTTATCCCAACAGTCATTTTTATTATATGCAGTAGTAAATTACTATTAATGAACAATTGTATTTGTCTTATGACAGAAACCTTATATCTTAAGGTAATAAGAAAGGTTTGTTTATGCTACCTGGCTTTCTCCTAGTAGGTTGCATTTGAAGAAGCTCTCTAACAGATTTGTTATTGATCAAAAGTTTGAAGTGATAGTTTGATTTGGCTGTGTAGTATTTTCCATTTATTTGAAAAATATATTTGTGTCACTGAATAATATATATGTTTAGTATTTGTTCCTTGTTTGGATATGATACCCAAGTTAACTCGTATAATGAGTTAGTGTTATTTAAAGTATTATTTAGTATGCAGATCTTTAATAAGTGTATTCCTTTTTAATTGCATGCCACTATATCTCACTAGGTTGTTCTGTCTGTCCCGAGTTTGCTTTTGTGTTTTGGTTGTGACATTGTAACTATTCAGCCAATTTTAACGAAATTTGAAACCCTTGCTGTTTTACATTCTCTTTTAAATGATATAATTGCCAAGATCCTCTCATGGTTAGCCTGGGAATTATTTTGTTTTGTCAATAACATCATAACCCCTATATTCTTTTACACACTCCTTTGAATGATATAATTGCCAAAGTCCTCCCTAGGTAATCAGGGAATTATTTGGCAATAACATCATAACTATTCATCTGTTTCCAACAAATTTGAAACCCTTCTGTTGTTTTACATCCTCTTTCGAATGATATAATCGCCAAGGTCCTCCCAAGGTTAGTCTGGGAATTATTGAAAGTTTTGAAGGTCGTAAGGTCATAAATCAGAATAAGTGAGAGTACATGACTTTGGTCAGCAGACCTTGTTTTATATAAGTCAAGGACTTGGCCCTGATGAGGTTTTTCCTAGGATTTTGAAGTAATGCAAAGATGTATTAAGTGAGCCCCTAACATCTCTATTTAGAAAATTCTGGCAACCTGAACTATGCCAATTTCTTGAATGCTATACATGATAAAGATGTTTTGACTATTGTTGCATGAGTGACCAGGGACTTCCTCTGCCTTCTAGCCCTTCCAGGCCTATGTGAGGTAGCTTCTGCACTCACTCAAAACCCTTCTTTGGTGGCATTTTCCTTAGGTACCTTTGGGGAGGGGTGAGGGATGTAAAAAAAGCCATAATAGTTGGCATGCTGTTTTCATACCAAGTATTATGGCACTGACTATACTGTTAAACTGGGTTGACTTGAACTCTTTTGACATGGCATGGGGAAGCTGGTGTATTCCCCCTTTTTTCTAAGAGTATCCCCTACTTATTTCCTTTAGGTTTAAGGACCTGACTGGCTTTCATTCTCTGTTGGAAATCTCTATAAATACCATTTAATACCAGTAAGTTGCAAGAGCATGATGGTTCCTGGGATTGGTGCTTAAATAATGGGAGGATCAGTTTGGTGCCAATGACCACTTCCATGTGGCTAATAGGGCTGACCAACTTGTGGCTAGACTCGTGTAGGCTCTACCTGGTGCTGCCTCTATCTTTATGGCTGAGCTGGTTGCTATACACAGCTCAGTACAAGAGATTACATGTTGTGCCTGGTTCAAAGAATAAATTGTAATTATAGCAACCCACAGAGTGCCCTGGAATCTCCATCCCTTAGTTTCCAGTATCCATGAGGCCATGGCTGCTGCGAGCTGGAAAGATGTTAAGATTTTCTTCTGCTTAGTTACTGGACATGTAGGGATTGCAAGATAGGAGGGTGCCAAAGTGTCTGCAAAGGCTGTGTCACCAGACCAGTGTTACACTCTTCTGCACATTCACTACATGGTAAGAATCAGTGACAGCTTCAGGTTGTCTCCATATCTGGCAGACTTGTGGGATCAACTTCCTTTTAGTGGAGCACTCCCTTGCACTTTACTGCAATGACTGCCTGGTCTCAGTCTGTGAGATTTTCACAATGTTACATGTTGTGGTACAAGGATGAGTGGGGTTGGTACCGCTTGTAGGTTCTTGCAATCCTGATTGTGGAATCATTGAATTCTTAGAGGTAGGCCTCCTCCTCTATATAGAGATTTTGAGTGTCGCCTGCATGCCCAGATGCTAGAGGGAGACAGGCTTCCCTCCCGCCCCTCGCCATGCTTTTGTGGTTTTTCTCTGTTTTTTGTTTTTATTTCGGTGTTGTCTTTGTCGTGTTTTGTGTTTTCTTTGTTTTCCTTTTCAAAGTGTGAGTACATTGACTATGGCTCTGGTAGCTCTTAAAAAAAGTTTGCTGCCAAGCCAACTAAAAATTTTAAAGTAACATCTACATGGGTCTTTCATATGGCAGACCTTCATAAGGATTGGTAGGACTTAGTAGGGGCTCCACTTGTCACCTAACCTCTGGCTGCTCAGTTGTGAGCTGCATCTTCTGTGGGAGTGCCTGTAAAGCCCTCAAGGGTGCTTGTGAGACTATCTTCGGGGACAGCACCAAGGGAGCTTCAGTTCCCAAGTCTAGGTCTGAAGTTGTATAGGGTGACTCGGAGATAAGAGACCCTACAAAAGATGAGGGACCACCAGCTCTGAAGTCAGCTTGTATGGTGAGCCCAACCTCCTCCAGGTGGTCCTCAAAGCCAAGAGCTCCTTCTACAGCTAGTAGCTCCTAGAATTCTGTATCCAGGAAATCTCATAGTCATTCCAATGAGCGTTTTCACCTCTAAGAGAGCTTCCACATCTCCAAGCTAGGTCTGGAGGGTACTTTCCTTCAATGGACTTGAGTGAACTCGGCTAACTGGGAGGAGCTCTGGAGGCTTACCTCACCCATCCCCTATTAACTGTCTCCAGGACACCATGCTGGGTGTGTTCCCCCTGCCCACCATCCCATGTTATAAGGATTTTGCTACCCCACCACTAGGGTGCGTCATGTCAATAGGGGTGGAATTTCAAAATGAAATGATGTTAACGTGGAACTCTTTATTCTTTTCCTTTTCCAACAGAAACAAAATGAGAGAAATTTATTTTTGATTGGACGATATCTTCATGTCATGCAGTCACCATACTTTTCTTCGTGGATGGGAGAAACTGCGTCATATTACACAAATCAGTAATCATTGCTTCGACTTTGTCAGGCTTCCTTTCTTGGCCATCAAATACATTTTCAGGTGCTCTTTGACAATGTGCAGGAGGCATTGCAGCTGGTCCTCTGACTTCGTGCGAGGCTTCTGAGTGAAATCATGCACCAGAGCGACCCCTCATTCCGTGGCATCGTTGGTGATGAGAAGGCCTTTGTCAATATCCAGCTGATCCATGCTTTTCATGATGGAGGCAACGGTCTTGTTGTCTAAGTCAGCCTCCTCAATGCGAACCTTGGGTGGAGGTTCCTCTGATGACTCCATACTTTTGAGGTTGGCAACTAAATTCTGCATCTCCTCCAGGGACAGCTCATTGTCAAAAAGCGCAACGCTTTCATCCCTGACTCTCTGATTGCCTTGTTTGTCTCTTAAAAAAAAATGAGGGCTTTGTAAAGGTCAAGGTTGTTTCTTGGGGCCTTTGCTGAACAAACAGCTGAGAACCATGCTCAAATGTAGTAGCATATAATGAAGACTCAGAACTTGCCCAGCTTTGGACGAACTGCAGCCTTTCCTGTGTGTGAAGTGGGCAGCTTCTGTTTGTTGTATTCTGCGAACTGAGGCGCGAAGATCCACATTTTCAGAGCGTAAATCGCTCTTGCCATCCATCGAGCCTGTTGGACTGCTCCCGGCTTGTGGAATGAGATCTTGTGTCCATGAGGGATTCCACCAAGGAACACAATGGCTAGTTCTAGCAGTTCCCAGTAGTCATCACATGGGTGGTACTATCGGAGGTAGCCTTGGCAGAATTTGAGGACATCCATCTAGTCCTCCTTGAGATGGGCAGTCAGTCCACAATGCTGTCATTTGTGAGGGAGAGCATAAGTTTTCTATCCTAGTGGATTTGTGAGGGGTACATCAGGAGAAAAGTCTTCTTTCAGCTCTGCAGCCTTTTCTGGAGATGACGTCTTCACTGACAATTGATCGCACTTGCGCTCAATGACAATTCTCCAGTGTTTGCTCCCAGCTCCTCCGCGAATGGAAGCAGCATGTGTGCAGCTTGACAGTCACTTATGTTGGTCCGGTCCAGAGCAGCAGAAACTTGCAGGGAGATGATTTTCTTCTGCAATGGTGCACAGCGGGATCATTTTGGTGGAGGAGTTACTATCACACCTTGCTTTTCAGATGAAGCAGGCGAGGTCAAAAACTCAAGTTCAACTGTGGCCTGCCTTTCTGTGAATGCTTGAATTTCCTTTGAGCTGACTTGTTTCATTATCCCCATGCTGCTGTGTCCATTTCTCTTTTCCCACCCAGGCTGGATCCACACTGCCTGCCCGACTTCCTCTGAGCTTCAAGGAACTCTCGGTCCTTCTTGATCAAGTACATGGTGTCGTGATGTGCTACATCAAACAAATTTTTCAGGGAAACAATGAAATTGGCTGTTTTCCTCAGCTTGCCTTGTCCAGGATTTTGATTTCTTCAATCCATTGTACTCTTCATGCAGATGCTGTACTTTCTTTTTATCACAGTCTCGTCCCGTTTCCTGTTAGCTATCTTTTTGCAGGAGACCATGCTAGGCGTGTGCCCCCTGCCCTCCCTCCTGGGGTATAAGGGTCTTGCAACTCCACCACCACAGGATGGCCAGGCTGGGGGATGTGCGGTTTACACCCGGCATGATGTCTCCGTTCTTCCTTTCTCTTTAGATACCTCCTTTCAGGCAGTGGCTGTGCAGCCGCACCTGGATAGGAGGTATACTATCATTTCTGCGTACATTCCACCATCAGCTGACTTCGACGCGGGGGTCTTCCGCTGCGTCATGGCACGGTTGCCGAGGCCCTTTCTCTTGCTTGGAGATCTGAATGGCAGGCATCCTCTCTGGGGAGATTACTCAATAAATCCCAGGGGACAGGTCCTTGCCGATCTGATTGAAGAGCTTGAGATAGGGGTCCTAAACATGGATGATTTTATGCATCACTGTCCGAGAACCGCTTCATTTTCTTGCCTTGATCTATCTGTGCTCTTTGGATGCACAGCCTCATTTTGATTGGGGGGTGGTCGATGATCTTCATGGTAATGATGACTTTCGCATTCAAATATCATTTTCAGGGCAACTGCCGCTTGAGAGCCCACCTCGGTGGTGCTTGGCGCGGGCGCGGTGGCCTGCATTTCAGGAAATGAGTGAATTCTCTATCTCAGTCAAGGAGTTTAGGTCGGTAGATGAGGCCGTTGAGTTCTCCGGCAACCTCATCGGCGTGGGCCTGACTACTATTCCTAGGACGTCTGGCCATTTTGCACGCCGACCACTCCCATGGTGGTCGGCCGAGTGTGAGACGGCCCTCAAACAGAAGCGTTGTGCCTACATGCGCTATAAGCGCCGCCTGAACGATTTCACTATCGCTGAATTTCGTCGGCCCCGAGGTGGAGCGAGTGGCTCGGAGACGGTGGTTCCTCGAAAAGAGGGCCCCCCGCCTCCCAAGCCGCAACGCCCGCCTAAGGTTTCGAGGCGGAGGGAGGAAAAGACTCGCATGGCGAGCCCAACCTCCCCCAATAAGTCCTCGAAGGCGACAGCGCCTTCAGCGCTTTGTCCGGCCAACAGCGCCCGGGGTTCTGCCCCCGGGAAGCGTACGGCCATTCCCGTGAGGGTCTTCAATTCGAGGAGGGCCCCCGCGTCTCCTCCGAGCTAGGCCTGGAGGGCATATTCCTTCAATGGAATTGCCGTGGACTCCGGGCCAACTGGGAGGAGCTGCGGAGGCTCGTCTCGTCCCGTTCCCCGTTAGCTATTTTTTTGCAGGAGACCATGCTAGGCGCGTGCCCGCTGCCTGCCCTCCCGGGGTATAAGGGTCTTGCGACCCCACCACCGCGGGATGGCCGGGCTGGGGGATGCGCGGGCTGGGGGATGCGCGGTTTACACCCGGCATGATGTCTCCGTTCTTCCTTTCTCTTTAGATACCTCCTTTCAGGCAGTGGCTGTGCAGCTGCACCTGGATAGGAGGTATACTATCATTTCTGCGTACATTCCACCGTCAGCTGACTTCGACGCGGGGGACTTCCGCCGCGTCGTGGCACGGTTGCCGAGGCCCTATCTCTTGCTTGGAGATCTGAACGGCAGGCATCCTCTCTGGGGAGATTACTCTATAAATCCCAGGGGACAAGTCCTTGCCGATCTGATCGAAGAGCTTGAGATGGGTGTCCTAAACGTGGATGAGTTTACGCATCACTGTCCGAGAACCGCTTCATTTTCTTGCCTTGACCTATCTTTGTGCTCTTCGGATGCACAGCCTGATTTTGATTGGGGGGTGGTCGATGACCTCCATGGTAGTGATCACTTGCCCATTCAAATATCCTTTTCAGGGCAACTGCCGCCTGAGAGACCACCTCGGTGGTGCTTGGCGCGGGCGCGGTGGCCTGCATTTCAGGAAATGACTGAATTCTCTATCTCAGTCGAGGAGTTTAGGTCGGTAGATGAGGCCGTTGAGTTCTTCTCCGGCAACCTCATCGCCGTAGGCCTGACTACTATTCCTAGGACGTCTGGCCGTTTTGCACGCCGACCACTCCCATGGTGGTCGGCCGAGTGTGAGACGGCCCTCAAACAGAAGCGTTATGCCTACATGCGCTATAAGCGCCGCCCGAACGATTTCACTGTCGCTGAATTTCGTCGGGCTAGGGCTAGGTTCCGGTATATTTCGAAGCACGCCCGCCGCTCTTCTTGGCGGGCATACGTGTCTTCACTTAACGGGAAGACCCCTTTAGCTGAGGTGTGGAAGCGAGTCAAAAGGATTCGGGGCAAGTTCTCGCAGGACCCCCCTCCCGTTCTCCAGGAGAATGGGACCGCAATCTCGGACCCCGCGTCCGTGGCGGAATCCTTAGCGACCGCTTTTTCCGCATTCTCTAGCCGTGATGCTGCTCCGCCAGCATTCAATGCACGTCGTGATGTCGCGGAAGGCCGCCGGCTGGACTTTACCTCCAGAGGCGGAGAACCCTTCAACGACAAGTTTACTGTGAGTGAGTTGCGTTCCGCTCTCGCTTCGTGCGCGGACACCGCGCATGGTCCGGACGATGTCCCGTACGCCATGCTTCGACACCTGGGTGAGCGAGGCATGGCCTTTCTGTTAGATTTGTTCAACAGGATCTGGGTGGAAGGTCTTCTCCCAGACTCCTGGCGAATCGCTACTGTGCTCGCCTTTCGCAAGCCGGGGAGAGATCACTCTACTCCGACCGGTTTCCGTCCAATCTCTCTAACCTCTTGCGTGTGCAAGTTGATGGAGAAATTGGTAAATGTTAGATTAGCTATTTCCTGGACAGCGGAGGCCATCTGTCTTCTGCACAGTGCGGCTTCCGTAAGTTCCACTCCACGTCGGATGCTCTGCTCCGACTGGAAAGTGCCGTCTGCGAGGCTTTCCTTCGTAGACCACTACGCCACGGTGTTTTTTGATCTGGAGAAGGCCTATGATACCGCATGGCGATACGGTATCATGGAGACTCCACACGATGGGGGCGAGGGGACGCCTCCCAATTTTTATATCTGAATTTTTGCGAGATCGTCGATTCCGCGTACGGGTGGGGGGAGCCCTCTCCGGCCCAAAGGAGCAGGAAGAGGGTGTCCCGCAGGGAAGTGTCCTCAGTGTCACACTCTTTGCCCTGAGCATCAACGGCATCACCTCGGTGCTGCCGGAAGATGTTCTCGCTACGCTCTACGTGGACGACCTTTCGATCTCTTTTGGCGCGGCCCAGATGCCAACTCTGGAGGGTCGACTCCAACAGGCATTGAACCGCGTCTCTCGCTATGCCGAAGCGCACAGGTTTCGGTTTTCTTTGGCCAAGACTAAGGTGGTGCACTTCTGCCGCCATCCACGGCTTCACCCCGACCCAGACTTGTTTCTTAATGGGGTGCGCCTGGATGTGGTTGAGTCGCACCGTTTCCTTGGTCTTGTATTCGACCGACGCCTCACCTGGGAGGCTCATATTCGCAGCCTTAGGGTCTCTTGTACCCGCGCCATGGACATTCTCCGTTCCGTGACGTTCAGCGCTTGGGGCGCTGATAGGGCTACCGCCTTACTTTTTTATCGATCCTTTGTTCGCTCGAAGCTCGACTACGGATGCGAGTTTTATGCATCCGCAGCCGAGCGTTTATTGCGGAAGGTGGATTCGATCCACCACACCGGCCTTCGCCTTTCGACCGGTGCCTTCCGCACTTCCCCCATTGAGAGCCTGTTGGTCGATGCTGGGGAGATGCCACTCGCTCTGCGCCGCGTGCAGTGCATCACTCGCCTGTACGCGCGAGCCCGGCGCCTCCCTCAGTCGCCAACAGCTCTCACTGCATCCGCAGCTGATCTCGATGGTGCCTATGCCGCCGAGAGACGCCAGTCATACCCTAAGCCCTTTGGGTTTAGGGCCAGGAAACTCCTTCGAGAGGTAGATATAGCTCTCGGGCCGGTGGCGCCCCTGGTTCTGCCCAGGACGCCACCCTGGAGAGTACCACATTTGGCTATTTGTCGCCACGCCTCTGCTCCCAAAGCTTGTACTGCGCCGGGAGTATTGCGTTCGACCTTTTTGGAGCACACATCGTGTCACGCTGGTACCGTGCCAGTGTATACGGATGGCTCCAAGTCCCAAGAGGGGGTCGGCTTCCACGCCGTATCCCCTCTGTTTGAAGTCAGCGGGGCTCTACCAGGCGCTGCGTCTGTCTTCACGGCCGAGCTGGTGGCAATACACCACTCGGTACGGGAGATTACGCGACGTGCCCGGTTCGGAGACCGGATTGTGATCTATAGCGACTCACAAAGCGCCCTGAGTGCTCTCGGGGCATTGGAATCTCCGCATCCCCTGGTTCGCGATATCCGTGACGCCACGGTTTTGGCGAGCCGGGCAGATGTCGAGATTATCTTCTGCTGGGTTCCTGGACATGTAGGAATTGCGGGGAATGAGCGCGCCAAAGAGTCCGCGAGGACTCTGCGACCGGACCAGCGTTTCGCTCTTCCTCACACCGACTACATGGCAGGAATACGGGCAGCTCTTCGGACTGCTTTGCAAAGAAGATGGGAGACGGTCGAAGGGAACTTAAAGTTGCGTGCCATTGCGCCGCGACTGTTCCCATGGACCTATCCCCCAATGCCGCGGCGGCTTCAGGTTGCTTTCTGTCGTCTCCGAATCGGACACACTCGTGTGACGCATCGCTATCTGATGGAGCGCTCGCCTGCGCCATATTGCAACGACTGCGTCGTCCCCCAGACTGTTCGGCACATTCTTGTCAAATGTCCCAGTCTGGGTGATCTTCGCGCACGATACCTGTCCCAGTACCGGGATGGGCGGGGTCGCTACCGCCTGTCCCTTGTGCTTGGGACAGATTCGTGCACACTGACTTGTGGACTTGTTGACTTCTTGGGGGAGGCCGGCCTTCTCCCTATTATTTAAGCAAGGTTTGTTTGTTTTTTTTTGTTGTTTTTTTTGTTGTTTTTTTGCATTTTTTTTTTTTTTTTTTTTTTCTTTAGTTGCACGCTCCTGCGCCGGGGGGACCTCTCCCCGACACACCAGCTTGCTTCCTTTCCCCCTTTTGGGGTGTTGTTTTTTTTTTTCTCTTTAATTTCATTTTAAAGTAGCCTAGAACTAGGCCAGTTTTAATACGGCGACTAATGCCCAAGTAGGCAGTCGCCAGATGAGCTCTTAAAAAAAAAAAAAAAAAAAAAATCGCTGAATTTCGTTGGGCTAGGGCTAGGTTCCGGAATATTTGGAAGCACGCCCGCCGCTCTTCTTGGCGGGGCATACGTGTCTTCACTTAACGGGAAAGACCCCTTTAGCAGAGGTGTGTAAGTTAGTCAAAAGGATTTGGGGCAAGTTCTCGCAGGACCCCCCTCCCGTTCTCCAGGAGAATGGGACCGCAATCTCGGACCCCGTGTCCGTGGCGGAATCCTTAGCGACCGCTTTTTCCGCATTCTCTAGCCGGGATGCTGCTCCGCCAGTATTAAATGCACTTCGTGATGTCGTAGAAGGCCGCCGGCTTGACTTTACCTCCAGAGGCGGAGAACCCTTCAATGACAAGTTTACTGTGAGTGAGTTGCGCTCCGCTCTCGCTTAGTGCGCGGACACCGCCCATGGTCCGGATGATGTCCCGTACGCCATGCTTTGACACCTGGGTGAGCGAGGCATGGTCTTTCTGTTAGATTTGTTCAACAGGGTCTGGGTGGAAGGTCTTCTCCCAGACTCCTGGCGAATCGCTACTGTGCTCGCCTTTTGCAAACCGGGGAGAGATCACTCTACTCCGACCGGATTCCGCCCAATCTCTTTAACCTCTTGCGTGTGCAAGTTGATGGAGAAATTGGTAAATGTTAGATTAGCCTTTTTCCTGGACAGCGGAGGCCATCTGTCTTCTGCACAGAGCAGCTTCCGCAGGTTCCACTTCACGTCGGATGCTCTGCTCGACTGGAAAATGCCGTCTGCGAGGCTTTCCTTCGTATCAACACTACGCCACGGTGTTTTTCGATCTGGAGAAGGCCTATGATACCGCATGGTGATACGGTATCATGGAGACTCTCCACACGATGGGGGCGAAGGGATGCCTCCCAAGGTTTATATCTGAATTTTTGCAAGATCGTCGATTCCGCGTACGGGTGGGGGGAGCCCTCTCCGGCCCAAAGGAGTAGGAAGAGGGTATCACGCAGGGGAGTGTCCTCACTGTCACACTCTTTGCCATGAGCATCAAAAGCATCACCTCAGTGCTGCCGAAAGATGTTCTCCCTACGCTCTACGTGAATGACCTTTCGATCTCTTTTGGCGCGTCCCAGATGCCAACTCTGGAGCGTCAACTCCAACAGGCATTGAACCGCGTCTCTCGCTATGCCGATGCGCACAGGTTTCGGTTTTCTTTGGCCAAGACTAAGGTGGTGCACTTCTGCCGCCATCCACGGCTTCACCCCGACCCAGATTTGTTTCTTAATGGGGTGCACCTGGAAGTGGTTGAATCACGCCGTTTTCTTGGTCTTTTATTCGACCGACGCCTCACCTGGGAGGCTCATATTCGCAGCCTTAGGGTCTCTTGTACCCGCGCCATGGACATTCTCCGTTCAGTGACGTTCAGCGCTTGGGGCGCTGATAGGGCTACTGCCCTACCTTTTTTATCGACCCTTTGTTCGTTCGAAGCTCGACTACGGATGCGAGTTTTATGCATCCGCAGCCGAGTGTTTATTGCCGAAGGTGGATTCGATCCACCACACCGGCCTTCGCCTTGCGACCGGTGCCTTCCGCACTTTCCCCATTGAGAGCCTGTTGGTCGCCTCCCTCAGTCGCCAACAGCTCTCACTGCATCCACAGCTGATCTCGATGGTGCCTATGCCGCCGAGAGACGCCAGTCATACCCTAAGCTTATTGGGTTTAGGGCCAGGAAACTCCTTCGAGAGCTAGATATGGCTCTCGGGCCGGTGGCGCCCCCTGGTTCTGCCCAGGACGCCACCCTGGGGGGTACCACATTTGGCTATTTGTCGCCACGCCTCTGCTCCCAAAGCTTGTACGGCGCCGGGAGTATTGCGTTCGACCTTTCTGGAGCACACCTCATGTCATGCTGGAACCGTGCCAGTGTATACGGATGGCTCCAAGTCCCAAGAGGGGGTTGGCTTCCACGCTGTATTCCCTTTGTTTGAAGTCAGCGGGGCTCTGCCAGGCGCTGCATCTGTCTTCACGGCCGAGCTGGTGGCAATACACCACTCGGTACGAGAGATTGCGCGACGTGCCCGGTTCGGAGACCGGATTGTGATCTATAGGGACTCACAAAGCGTCCTGAGTGCTCTCGAGGCATTGGAATCTCCGCATCCCCTGGTTCGCGGTATCCGTGACGCCACGGTTATGGCGAGCCGGGCAGATGTCGAGATTATCTTCTGCTGGGTTCCTGGACATGTAGGAATTGCGGAGAATGAGCGCGCCAAAGAATCCGCGAGGACTCTGCGACCGGACCAGCGTTTCGCCCTTCCTCACACCGACTACATGGCAGGAATACGGGCAGCTCTTCGGACTGCTTGTCAAAGAAGATGGGAGACAGTCGAAGGGAACTTAAAGTTGCGTGCCATTGCACCGCGACTGTTCCCATGCACCTATCTTCCAATGCCGCGATGGCTTCAGGTCGCTTTCTGTCGTCTCCGAATCATGCACACTCGTGTGACGCATCGCTATTTGATGGAGCGCTCGCCTGCTCCCTATTGCAACGACTGCGTCGTCCCCCAGACTGTTCGGCACATTCTTGTCGAATGTCCCAGTCTGGATGATCTTCGCGCACATTACCTGTCCTTGTACTGGGATGGGCAGGGTCGAGACCGCCTGTCCCTTGTGCTCGGGACAAGTGCGTGCACATTGACTGGTGGAGTTGTTGACTTTTGGGGGGAGGCCGGCCTTCTGCCTATTATTTAATAAGCAGGGTTTGTTTTTTTTTTGTTTTTTGCATTTGTTTTTTTCCCTTTAAGTTGCACGCTCTTGCGCCGGGGTGACCTCCTCAGACGCAGGAGCTTGCTTCCTTTCCACCTTTTTTGGGTGTTTTTTCGTCTCTTTAATTTTATTTTAAAGGTGCCTAGAACTAGGCCAGTTTTAATACAGCGACTAATGCCCAAGTAGGCAGTCGCCAGATGAGCTCTTAAAAAAAAATAAAAAATTTTCACAGGGATCAATGGTCGGAATATTCACCTTGGAGTACTGATGTTGAACTTTTAGTGCTGTCTGCTGAACTGAGAACTTCAAATCACACAGGTCTAGCTTTGCGTGGTACTGCAAAACACACAGGACTTCCTCACAGTTTGGAATAACACTCGATGGCAGCTGTTGAGTTACTGGGGCTCCTTGGAGCCATAACTTGTCAGCGTACCTCGTGGAAGACATTGGAAAAAAGAAAAACAAGTCAATAAACAGGAGAATAAGATAAAGATCTCTCCATAACATAAAACAATACTGAAACCACCTCTTGCACTGCAAAACTGTACGAGGCGGGACCATGCCTTTGTTGCATGGGGTGGTGCAATAGGGACAAACTTCAAAGTATCTATGCGACATGAAGATGTCATGCTACAATACTTAGATTTTGCTTGTAGTGTTTCCTCATCAATACACATGAACTGTTGGGTTCCGTGTTATAGTCCGAACAATCTTACCCACCCCTATTGGATGGGGGCTAGACAGGATGATGCATGCTTTCTCTGTCCTTCTACTTGCCTTGAATACCTTTTAGGCAGCGGAAACACAGCTACACCTGGATAGGAGGAAAAACTTTTATTTCTGTACATTTCACCATCAGCCAAATTTGGAATGAGTACTTATCCTGCATTGGGGTTGAGGCCCTTTCTCCTTGGGAATTTGAACTGTAGGCACCTTCTCTGGTGAGACTACATGATCTCTCCTAGTGGTGAGATGCCTGCCAACCTGATTGAAGAGTTGGGCACAGGTGTCCTAAATGTGGATGAGTTTATCCACCACTGCCCCGAACCACTTTATTTTCTTCTCTATCTGTTCCTGTGCTCTCCGGATGCACATCCTAATTTGGGATGGAAGTGGTCCATAGCCTTCATGGTAATGACCACTTTCCCATTCAAATATTTTCTGGGCTGCTGTTGCATCAGAAACCACCTCTTTGCTGCTTGGAATGGTCACAGTGGTCTGTATTTCAGGAAATGACTGATTTCTCTGTCCCCGTTAAGGAGGTTGGATTAGTTGATGAAGCTGTCATTCTTAACCCTTTTTTTTCTATTTATTAACCTTTTTCATATATCTATTTTCCTACATCAGTTTCCTTTTATCTTTTAAATGAAAAATTCTCGTGGTAAATTTCTCTTCTTAAAAAATACCCTTATCTTGACCTCAAAGCATGAAATGAGTAAGATTGCAATAGACAACCTAATCTCATTTAATGCAGGTCTACCACAGCTTCCATGGGACTGTCATTCTTGGCCACTTAGATTCTCATGAAAATCAGATAAGACATTAAATTCATCACCAAAGCCTTCCCAAAGAAAGCAAAAACAAAGATCACATGCAAGAATCTATAAAAAAAATATTATATAGGGTTTTATGCCATAAACTTAATCCTTAAAATTGTTTTATTTCAAATGAAAGTTCTTTTTAAAAAAAAAATTTACTCACCTTAATGTTCATATTTCAGATTGCATTTCCTCAGTTTTGTTCTCTTTAAGTTGAAATATGTTTTAACAGCTAGAATCTTTTTGAAGAAGCTTAACTTAGCTAATTAGCTATGATGGAGGAGGATGTAGCAGATTCAGATGCTATGGAATATGAATGCAGTAATGCATCCTCCATTGAACTAAGCAATAATAAAGAAACCAATGAAGAGGAGCTAGTCATTCAAAATATTTCTAAACAACAAGCAGAAGAGCCTGCATCTGATTTAAAATCTCATATAGCATTAGAAAGTAAAACTTATCTAAAAACATTTGATAGGTTTTATTGTAAAAGAGCCATCAGACCTTCATTACCAAAAGAAGGTAGATTACAACTCCATAAAATCACAAACTTAAGTTTTACTCGAGAAAAAATACCAGAGTCACAGTTTAATTTAAAAGAAAGTAGAAGTGAAAATGATGAACAACCGACGACTCCACCACTATCGAATGTCACAGCAAATCAGTCCCTTCTCTTGCGATTGTTTGAAAGCAAACTTTTTGACATGTCAATGGCTGTGTCTTACTTGTATAAATGTAAAGAGCCTGGTGTTCAGCAGTACATTGGGAACAAGTTATTCAGTTTACCAAAGAAAGATTCCTATTTTTATTTGCCGCAGTTAGTGAATATGTATATACAGACATTTGAGGTTGCTGAAGTATTGCATCCATTTCTCAGTAACCATTGTCGCAATGACAGTGTTTTTGCACTTTATTGCTCATGGTTATTAGACACTTTCTCTGAAGAGTCTGTTCATCATAGAAAGAAATCACATGGAACAAAATTTAGAAATTTCATCTTGTCTGATCAGTTGAGGTAAGTACTACATTTTTTTTTAACCTTTAAAGTTCAATCATTATATTCTTTAAACTCTCAATTGAGATACCTTTGATTATATCTTTGGTAAAGTTATGATTTAAATCAGATCTTAATATGAAATTTTTTTTTTAAATGAGGGTGATTTTTCTTTTACTAATATGCTCATAAATTTCTCTTATTTTATTGAACTGAACATATAGCTATATATGTAATGTAGGAATGTAATTTCATGCATTTATTTTCTGAAAATGTTTATATGTATTATATGCCTCTCTAATGATTTAGTTACTACGTGTATATTACACCTAATCGGTTACATGTTCTCTGATAGGGCATGGGAAAGTTGTTGATGCGCTTCTCCCTCACTCCCTTTTAGTATTACTTTCTTTATTATTACTAGATATTAGTCTTATTATTGTTATTATCATTCTTATTATTTATTATTGATTTATTAGTATTATTATTTAATGATTATTTTTGAAGCCTGTGTGTTCTGATTGATATATATATATATATATATATATATATATATATATATATATATATATATATATATATATATATATATATATATATATATATATATATATATATATATATATATATATATACACTCTTAACCCCTTTCTAATTGGGGTTTACTTTTCTGCAATAATGGATGGCTCTAGAGAAATGAACCTGACATATTTGTAGTGGTCATTTCCTGCTAGCCCACTTTGATGGATTGGCTGATAACTGCAAAGGATGTCCCCCTCAGGGGGGTACCTTATGCGGCCTCTGCTGCACTTGGTACCTGGAAGAGTTGCACATCCTCCTGGCCTGAGTGCAAATTAGGCTAAACCTGTCACTGAGTTGACATGAATTCTGATGGGGCTTGGGAAAGTGCTTTGTGTGCTTCCCTCTCAGCAGTACTTTATCATTATTTATTATAATTACTATCCCCTCAACCTTTTTGTATACCCACACTTTGTACCAGGAGGAACTCTTCTCACCTGGGCAGAGTTCAGTTTGCTAGACATGGTGCTTGGGTGGACTGCACTGCACGCCGCCTGGGTATGATAATAATGTTGATCACCTTCCCCTACTCATTAGTGAACCTGCCTATCTCTAATCTCTCTGTATTATATACCCACCTACCCCTTTTTTAAACTTACTCTTCTATCCCTACCTCCTTCGAAGGTAAGGCAAGTATTAGGTACAGGGTGTGTTCGCCTATTGACTCTGTTCACCTTCTTGCAATGAACATATAGGTAGGCTACATTTGCCTCATGCATTATGGTTGAAGCTCAAGGACAAATTTGCCTGAATGGCAGGTTGGGTTGCTAAAACCAGGGTTGGCAAAAAACCCCAAAATTTTGAAAAAGCCAAATAAAACCTGTTTTTTTTCAAAAAACAAATGCTACAAGCATTAGAATAACATAGAAAAAGAATAGCTATCTCTATTTTTATATAATATTAATAATTATTTAGTTTAATAATTATATTATAGTAAAAATAGATCACAATAATATCACTGATTGAGAATTTGGGGTACCCATGTCCCATGATAGCCATAACCTTTAGAAGGAGAGATGAATTATTATGAGTCAGTATCAGAGAAATAACCTTAATTTGCTACATATTTCTTGAAATTATAAACATAAATATGAATTTTGAATAAAATAATAATAAGTAGCATTCATTTCTTGAACCCCCCCCCTTCAAAACCTGGGTTTTTTCAAATTTCCCTTGAAAAAGCCCCAAAAAACCTGGGAATAAAACCTGGGTTTTTTTTATTTGCCCACCCTGGCTAAAACCTGTCTTAGCTTGAACTGTAAGGTGGGTATGTGTAAATGATCACAGTCTGGAATCTTATGATCCTATGGAGACTTATCTTAACCTACCATTGGTAGGTCATAGCATCTAACTCTCCCCAAGTGTCAGGGAGGAGGAGATAGAACATGGCACAACATTGACAGGTGGACAAAGGGGCTTCCCATTTTGCTATGTTTGGAGGTGTCCTTGTATATCCCCACCTCTGAACAGGAGGTGCGCGCCACCCTCTGCTTTGTCAAGAGCCCCTCCAGCAGAGAGGGGGGCTTCTCCCTCTCCTTCTTTGAAGGGTTCAGGGGTTTTCCCTTAACCCCCTTCTTTGGAGCCACCCTTAGGTGTTTCCATCTTAGTATCAGGGGTAGTGCCCCCTTTCCTATCGCAGGGGATGGCCCATAGAGCCGACAGGAGCCCAGAATTGATTGGACCTGGTGGGGGGGGGGGTGTCTCAATAGGGTCAACTCCTTTAGAGGGGCAAGGGATAGCACAGCCTTGATGGGCCGTGCACCCTATGGTCCTACAGGTATACATATGCACCTTACTGAGGGCTAGTGTGTGCCTGCACTCCACCACCCCTCTTTTCCTTGATGACCCTGCAGCAACCTGTTGCATTTGGTGCCTGGTGGAGCTGGGCATCCTTTACCCTTTCAGCCTGTGTGCAAATTAGGGAACCACTGTCATCACTGGGTGGATGTGAACTCTTTGATGGGGCCTGGGAAAGTTGTTGCATTTCCCCCCTCTCCCCCTTTCAGCACTACTTTATCTTTATTTGTTATTATTAGATATCAGTCTTATTATTGTTATCATTCTTATGATTTATTAGTATTATTATTTAGTATGATTATTATATAGTCTATTATTATTATTTGTTATTAATATTATAATTAATTGTTATGGCTATCTCCTCAACCTTTTCTGCCTGCACTTTGTACCAGGAGGACTCTTCTCATCTGGATATAGTTCAGTCTGCTAGCCATGGTGCTTTGGTGTACTGCATGCCATCCAGGGATTGCCTAGCACCAGGGTATGATAATAATAGGTGATCACCCACCCTACTCATTAGTGGACCCACCTCTCTCTATTTCTTTTTATTAAATATCCCCTTACCCCCCTCCAAACTTGCTTTTCTATCCACATAGGTTCTGGTTGCCTGGCATGCATTCGTCCTCTTATGGGCCCTTAGTCGAGTGGCAGTGTATACTGCGAGGTCACTACCTGTTGCGAGGGCTGAAATCCCACTGGCTAAGGTAAGTATTAGGCACTCGGTTTGTTGGCCCATTGACTCTGCGCAACTTCTTCAGTATATGTACATATAATGTGGTTATGCTGGCATCATCCTTTATGGTTAAAGCCTCCAGGACAATTTTGCTTGAATGGTGGTGCAGGTTGTCAAAGCCCATCTTAGATGGACTTGTGGTCCGAGTATGTGTAAATGATCACATTTTGAAGTTTTCTGATCCTATGGAGACTTATCTTAACCTACCAAGACATTGGGAAGTCATAGTATCTACCTTTCAGCCATTTTTTTCCCCCTTTTACATCTGACCATGACTACAAGTCAATAGTGGGCAACTGCAAGTGCATCAAGATCTACTTCCACCCGTGACCTCATCCTCCCTAGGTGTCAGTGAAGATGAGGTAAAACAAGACACACCTTCAACTAGTTGAGGGATCCCCTCTCACCATCTCCATGCAGCAAAGGGGCTTCCTCTTTGGTGCCCAAGGGCAGCTCCACCTCTCCAAAGGAGGTGGCCATCCCCTATTCTTTCTCGGGGGGCCTTTCTAACCCTCTTAAACCGGAGAGGAAGCTTACTCCTTTCAGAAAACTAAGGGTGCGGTGGCTTCTCCTTCACCCCTTTCTTTGGAGGCACCCACAGGTGACTCCATATCTCCACAAATTTTCTTCTACATAATTGAACATAGTATATGTACATTTATGTAGAAAAAGAATTTACCATTGGTAAATTGCCCATACAGTGAAGTTGTCAGTCAATAATTGGAATAAAATTTCACTTTTTCAGCCGGAGACCTTTTTATGATGATCCCTTACTTCTAAATTATAACTTTGGTATAGTCAAGAAACCTTCTGCAGATAGTCATGTCCTCAACAAGAAGGAATCCAGCCTCAATAGCCTGTTGAGAATTATTCTAGCATGACAGTTGCCCCCTTAAAATTGAAATTTTCATTTTTGCACATAATAAAATGACTAATTTGGAGGCCAATAAATCAGAAACTAAAAGAGATAGGCCTTTTCTGATGATAGATCCTGAAAGCCTGGGTGCAAATTACATAGTACCGGTATATCAAATTCCATGCAGACATCTTATTCCATTCCAGAGATATTGGCATCCAAAAGTTGGTGCTCAGGAACATGCACAATTCAGGAGTGTCAAAAATGGGTGAAGACCCACAGCACAGAAACCCATGGGAATTTTGGCCTAGAATTTGGCACATGCGAAACATATACATAGGTACCAGCATCATTTTTTTTTTAGCCAAATCTGAGTCAGTCACCATGGTACCTGTGGTTGAGTTCATATGGAATGATGACCCTACCATGAACTTTGTGTAAGGAGTGGTCTACACGAGGAAACATGTGGAATACTCCATAGATATCATCACCTTAGAGTTGGCAGATCATGGAGCTGTTAAAGTCGAATGTGTGATGAAACCCACTCCTACACTCTCACATTTGACTTTGACAGCCTCCCTGAGTTGGTGTGTGGTGGTTGGTGTCGCTACTGGATAAAGGCATTCATGCCACTTCTGTGCTGTGGAGGTTCTACTACTGCCACTGACTCAGCCATATGAATTACTCATGTAGACATGCAAAGTTGGCTCTACCCGAAGTCTGCGTAAGTTGCTTCAAGGCTGCACATGATAGCTCCCTATCGTGTATTTCCAAGTAGGTCAATTGCAGAGAGCCCTACCTCATTTCTTTGAAGCAATGTGTTGCATACCTCCTGGAGAAGGAAATCCTACCTATTCAGGATACAGATCATCTCTCATTTTGCAAGGCTGAGAACCTGGTTTTGGCATGTCCAGTTGTAGCGGGCCACAAATCTACACTAAACTCCCAATCGGTCCAACCCGCTTCCTACACTAAATTGGACGTGAAAACCCGAGGGAGAATGGGGTGGGCATGGGCAGTCCTTTGGGCCCTGTCTTTGCAGATATCTTCATGTCCTGGTTCGAGGAACAATTATTTAGCCTGGAACTTGGAAGCATTGAACCCTTACTTTACCGCCGCTTTGTTGATGATACATGCATTCTGTTCAATAAAGAGGAGTCCTGCGCTAAATTCTTACAATATGCCAATCATATACATCCTAATATTAAATTTACATGCGAAAAGCAGCTTAATTCCTCCATCTCATTTTTGGATATCCACATTTCCCGTGTCCCAACTGGATTTGAAACAAAAGTTTTTCGTAAGCCAACCTTTACTGGTCAAGGCCAAAACCTTTTCAGTTTTTTGACCTTTCTTTCAAAATAAGTGCCATCAAAACACTAATATTCCGGGCTTTTAATATTTGTTCATCCTACTCTGGATTTCACCAAGAAGTCATATTTCTGACTAATCTTTTTAAACAAAACGGCTTTCCTGTCTCTGACTGAAAAAATTATGGCTCAATTTTTAAACAATATTTTCCATCCCAAATTTAAATTCCCTACTGTTTCAAAGATATCCGTTACATAATCTTTCCGGATCTGGGTTTTTTAAACAAAAATTTTCAAAAGAAATTACATCTCTATTAAATAAATTCTTTTTCCATACTGACTTTGAGTTGATTTTCATAAATAGACACCACATAGGATTATACTTCAATTATAAGAACAGAATCCTGCCTGAAGCGAAGTGCTCTGTTGTTTATGAGTTTACTTGCCCCAATTGTAAACTGGGGAGATACATAGGTAGTACGGTGCACTCGCTGAGGGCAAGGTTCTGTTCACATTTGGGTGTTAGCCACAGGACAGGAAAGGTTCTCTCTATTAAAGAATTCTCACCTGTTAGGCTTCACTCTATTAATTGTAAAACTGAAATCACAATGGACGATTTTAAAATCTTGAAAACCACCCCTGATCCCATATTACTAAGGATTCTTGAATCCATGTATATTAAATACCTTTCTCCTTCCTTAAATTCCGATTCCTCTTCTCGCCCACTACTTCTACTCTAAACAAATATATTACCAACCTCCTAACCTTCTCTTTCTTCTTACGCTCCTCGCCCTTTCTCCCCAGTTATCCTCTAACGGCTGATTGTTTAAGGTCAGTTTATCCTGATGTGTTTCCTGTGTTTCCCCAATCATTAATTTTTAACTTGTAACTTAATAATCCAGAAATTATCAATTGCCTGTAAATTTATCGCTATCTCCCTCCTTAATTAACATTAAATACGTTCTCTAAATTCGTTATTTTGATTATCTGTTTGGTTCTTAACTTAAATTATTTTCCACAAATTGTATTTCCAGTACCCGAAGATGGGTGAAAAGTTTACCTGAAACATTGTAACAAGAAAATGAAATGAATTTCCCTTTATATGTCCTTTCGTTCATCCTTCAAATTATATAAATTATATATATATATATATATATATATATATATATATATATGTGTGTATATATATATATATATATATATATATATATATATATATATATATATATATATATATATATATATATATATATATATATATATATATATATATATATATATATATATATATAAGAAAAACATCTCCCATTTTCACACACATTCTTACAGAGGGAGGGATAGGATATTGGAAAAGTGGGGGGACAATGGCCCTTCAAACACACTCACATTCGCTCCACCACACAGTGATGCCTGATATGTCTTATGCCTCAATTAAAAAAAATGCACCCTCTGCTCCTGACCCCTCCAGGCTTACAAGCATGGTTGTTTCTGGGTCCATTTGGAACCCTTCTGCAGGTTCTAGCCCCTCAGGTACTCCCCGGGAGAGCTAGCAGCCTTGGCTAAAACCAGTGCTCCCCCCCATCTCCATCAGCATGACTGTTTTCTGTAGGGTGAAATTACTGCATTCTTCCATTGATTTGTTATAGTCACAGGAGGTAATGCTCCTGAAGGTGGTTGTGAAGACATCTTCCTGGGATTCTAAAGCTGTCTCCCGAAAGGATGACAACACCAAAGGAGTTTCAGCTCCTCTGCTCCCACCTATTGCTGGACCGGCTGGTATGAACTGGATCCTCCAAAGGAGTCCCCCCCCCCCTACTTGACAAGGGTTTTGAGGTGGAGAGAGGAAAAGACTTTCATAGTGAGCCCAACCTCCCCTGATAATTCCTTGAAGTCTATATTGTCTTTTTCGGCTGACATCGCTCACTGTTCTTCCTCTAGGAAGTGTACGGCTATTCCCATGAGAGTCTTCTCTTCAAAGAGAGCCCCTGCATCTCTCCAGAGTTAGGCCTGGAGGTCATATTCCTCCTCCCATTCCCTGTTAGTTATTTCTTTTCACGAGATCATGCTAGGCATGTATCCCATGCCCATCCTTTTGGATTATAAGGGTTTTGCAAACTCACCACCACAGGATGGGGCTGGGCAGGAGGATGTGCAATTTAGACCCAGCATGGTTTCCGTTCTACTTGCTTTAAATACTTCTTTTCAGGTAATAGTAGTACAGCTACTCTTGGATAGGAGGTATACTGTTATTTCTGCATACATTTGACTGTCAGACAACTTTCACATGGTTGACTTCTGCTGTATCATGGCATGGTTGCCACTGCCCTCTCTACTGCTTGGGGATTTGAATGGTAGACAGCCCCTTTGGGTAGACTACTCGATCCATCCCAGGAGATAGGTGCATCACAGCACAAGAACTGCTTTATTTTCCTGTCTTGATCTATCCCTGTGCTCTCCAGATGCACGGTGGTCGATGACCTTCATGGTCGTGATTACTTTTCCAGTCAAATATCATTTTCTGGACCGATGCTGCCTGAGAGACCCCCCCTTGGTGTTGCATGGCTTGGGGGTGGTAGTCAACATTTTAGGAAATGACTGATTTCTCTGTCCCAGTCAAGGAGTTTAGGTCAGTGGATGAGGCCGTTGAGTTATTCTCCCGCAACTTCATTGCCATGGGCCTAACTACTATTCCTAGAAGATCTGGCCCTTTTGCTCACCTACTACTGCTGTGGTGGTCAGCTGAATGTGAGACTGCCTTCAAACAGAAGCTTTAGGCTTACATGCGCTATAAGTGCTGTTTGAAACTATTTCACTGTGGGTTAATTTCAGTGAGCTAGGGCTAGGTTCTGGTATGTTACGAAGCATGCACACCGGTTTTCCTGCTGGGCAGATGTCTTCACTAAACGGGAAGACCCCTCTAGCAGAGATGTGGAAGTGAATTAAAAAGATTTGGGTCAATTTAATGCCCCCCTCCCTTCTCCAGGAGAATGGGGCCTTAATCTCAGACCCTGCAGCCGTGGTGGAGTCCTTTACAACTACTTTCTCTGCATTCTCTACCAGGATGCTGCCCCACCAGCATTCAATGTAAGTTGTGATGTCACTAAAGGCCACCAACTGGACTTCCTGAGGTGGAGAACCCTTCAATGGCAGGTTTAGATTGAGTGAGTTGTGTTTCCACTCTCACTTTGTGTATGGACACTGCCCCTGCTCTGGATGATCTCCCGTAGGCCATGCTTTAACATCTAGGTAAGTGAGCCATGGATATTTTGTTAGATTTGTGTAGCAGGATTTGGACAGAGGGTATCCTCCCAGATTCCTGGCAAATGGCGACTGTGCTCACTTTCTCAAACTTTCTACCCTGGCCAGTTTCCACCCAATCTCTCTAACCTCCTGCTTGTGCAAGTGAGGTTGGTAAATGTTAGATTAACCTTTTTTCTGGACAGTGGAGGCCACCTGTCTTCTGCACAGTGTGACTTCCATAAGTTTCACTCCATGTCAGATGCTCTGCTCCGATTGGAAAATGCCATCTGTGAGGATTTCCTAACACCATTATGCCACAGTATTTTTCAATCTATATAAAGCCTCTGATGCTGAGTGATGATACAGTATCATGGAGACTCTTCACACACTGAGGCTGAGGGGATGACTCTTCACACACTGAGGATGAGGGGATGACTCTTCACACACTGAGGCTGAGGGGATGACTCTTCACACACTGAGGCTGAGGGGATGACTCTTCACACACTGAGGCTGAGGGGATGACTCTTCACACACTGAGGCTGAGGGGATGACTCTTCACATACTGAGGCTGAGGGGATGACTCTTCACACACTGAGGCTGAAGTGATGCCTCTCAATCTTTATTTTTGAGTGTTTGCAAGATTATTGATTCTGCATACAGGTGGGGGGGAGCCCTTTCCAGCCCAATGGAGCAGGAAGAGGGTATCCTGCAGGGAATAATTGTCCTCAGTGTCACAAACTGCTCTTAGTTAGCATCAAGGGTATCACCTCAGTGTTGCTGAAAGATGTTCTTGCTACACTCTACGTGGATGACCTTTTGATGTCTTTTGGTGCAACCCAGATGCCAACTCTGTAGTGTCAACTTCAACAGGCATTGAACTGCATCTATCACTATGCTGAAGTTTACAGGTTTCATTTTCCTTGGCTAAGACTAAGGTGGTGCCAGAAAAAAAAAGAATTAGCAACTTAGAATTTCATAAGCAACAATTTATCCTCTTTAGAGTCTGAAATAATACTAAACATACACCCAAGAAAGCAACTCTACTAAAACAATGAGGTTTACAAAGAAGTGACATTCATCCACCAGATAGGAATTACTTGAATACTTGGGACATGTTAATAATATTAAAGGTTAAATGATCTAGATTATAAAAGGTCGTATTGTCCACAATGGAATTTTCTTTAAAAATAAAACATGCTTCTACTATTTGTCCAATTGCAACATTCCTAATATTGATAATGAGTTGGAATTTTTTAAATCAAGTGATGATCCTTTTTTTCTCAATGTTTCATTAAGATGTTATTAATTTTACCCAATTGAAGATATTATGTTTAAGTCTTCTATTAAAATTAATACTTTTACATATGTATTTTGGAGGACATTCTGCACAGGGGATTTCATATATCATATGCAACCTATACTGTGTTTAGATTTAGTTATTTTATGCCTAAGGACAACTAAGACATTATTGGAACAGGAGGGCAATAGTTAAATTTCATTTGGTATGTATTTTCTAGAAGTATCAGAAATATTAGTAGGAGATTTGAGAAATTTAACCTGCAATTTATTCTGGCTGTTACTACCATAAACTTTTCTGGTAAAAGTCATTATATCTCAGTGAAAACCTTTTCTCATTTACCCCTAGACCAAAACATGAGGGTGGAGAGCCTCCTACTTTATCTCGCCTATCATCTCAGCACAAGCAAAGTCATAACAAGCCTCCTGTAATTGGAGGCATTACAGAAAATCCCTCCAACTCAAGTTCTCCTGTTGCGGAACTTCCCAATGCAACTGCTGGGTTTCCTCATTTCATTCCAACTGCAGGTCGAAAAACTCACCAAAGATCGAGGTCAGATGCCACAGTGGCCTTGCAAAGTGGAATTCAGTTTTCAAAAACTCATAAGCGAACGCCATCATCAGGTATGATAATCTTATAAATCCTTTTTCTTGAATACTATAAAGATTTTGTTTGAAGATTAAATTTAGGAAGATTTAAATTTTGTATTTCTTTTTATCTTTGTATTTCAGGAAGTTACCGAAATTGTATGGGTGATTTGACTAGTGGGAGAGCTTTTGATAATGGCTGCATTTGTTTTGATTCTGAAGAAGCTCGATGCAATTCCCTTCGAGGAAAAGCAACAGACTGTCACTGTGGGGTGAGTGAAAAAAACTTTTCTATATTTCACACTTTTTATTTGCTAGAATATGAAAAACTCAATCTTGAAATACAAGTAACTATCTTTTGGCCCCTACCTCTCTTCATTCTTGTAGGTGGTCCCTGGAATGTCACTACATCCCCCAGGTGGGTGTTTTGTGCTTATATGAGGTTAAGACACTTTTGTTTAGTGTGTGGTTTGGAGGGGAAGATTATTGTACTGGTGTTTGTAGTATTCTGTGCTAGTAATTCTTTTTTGAGTCTGCTATGTTGGATTCCTATCATGTTTAGGTGCACTTCATTTGGTAGTATTTTGGTTTGTTTACATGCTGTGATAATTTGTCTTATACTGTTTGGATCTTTGTCTGTGTTTGTATTGTAATTGATAGAAGGGCAAATGAATTGTTTGTTCAGTGTAAACAATGACTCTTGTTGTCCAACAGTGATTTGGTATTATTATTTCTGTTTTGTTTAGATATTTGGCAGTGTGGTTGTGGAATGTCATGAGTGAATAAGTTGAAAGTTAGGGGAGAGAGAATGGCATCCTATGTGGAGACACTTATGTAGTGGTAGTATGTGTGATTTAGGTGCTTGTGTAGGACTTCTCCCTTTCTGCTGAAGAAATTTGTTAGCCATTTTTTGTTCTAGTGAGGTCGGTGTTTGAGATTTTTCAAGCAAAGATATGTCTGGGTACATTTTTGAAAGCTTTGTTTATTTCTTCTGCTGTTTGGTCTGTGTGTGAGTGGAGGGGGGCTTGTTGTTGTTCATTGAAGTCTATAATGTACTGCATGAGGTTGGTTAAAAATAGTTATAGTCTTTTCTTAATCTGTTTTGCTGTGTTGGTATTGTAATTGATAGAAGGCCAGATTAATTGTTTGTTTAATGTAAACAATGATTCCTGTTGTCCAAAAGTGATTTGGTGTTATTATTTCTGTTTTGTTTAGATATTTGGCAGTGTGGTTGTGGAATGTCATGAGTAAATAAGTTGAAAGTTAGGGGAGAGAGAATGGCACCCTATGGGAGACACTTATGGAGTGGTAGTATGTGTAATTTATGTGCTTGTGTAGGACTTCTCCCTTTCTGCTGAAGAAATTTGAAAGCTTTGTTTATTTCTTTTGCTGTTTAGATTCTGTGTGAGTGGAAGGGGGGGGGGTGCTGTTCATTAAAGTCTATAATGTACTGCATGAGGTTGGTTAAAAATAGTTATGGTCTTTTCATAATCAGTTTTGCTTGTGAGAGAAGTATATCTGGACCTACATATTCATTTGAGTAGAGTTTATCAAGGGTTTAGGATAAAGAGAGATATGACAATAGTATGCTTTTGGCAGATGGTCTTAGTGGACGTCAGCTATTTGGTTCTATGTAGTTCTTGATATGTACAGGGTACAGTGGGTAATTTTTTTGCTATTGACAACTCTGAGAATTCTGCATATGCATGTTGCCTGGGATCTGTTCTCTTTTTCCTCTCTTAGTAGACTCAGTTGTGCATGGTCTATAAAGGAAGCAATACTATGGCTGAATTCAATCCTCTAAAACTCTGGCAAAGGCAAGCTGTGCTGCTTGGGATTCATGTCAGGAGCTCCAATGCGAAGATCTTTTGAGTGCCTGGGTGTCAATATGAGCCTGGTGCAGAGGATCAGGAAAGAGTTGGATCAATCAGGCTGTGATTATGAGGGTACAATGCTCTGATACAAAAAGAACCCCCACAAATTTGTGCCAGAGATCCAGGGCATCATTGACAATGAGGTCCATAACCAGGGACTAGAAGGTGTCAGTTAGTGCACAAGGCCATCCGCTACTACTCATACAAGATGAGAAAAAGCCAGCTACTTCATGGAAGATGAAGGACAAGAGGAAGGCAAACCTTGGGAACAAACAAAGCATCCCCTCAAGCCTGGCATGCTTTGGCTCTTCTCTGATGAGAAGAATTTCTGCCGGGACCAGGGGGTGAATTTGTCCCGCAAAGATGTACCGAGAGTCATGAAGATCAAGTTCCCAGTCCACATCATGGTGTTTAGGTTGGTCAGTAGCGTGGCTCACTTTATGCCCGCATTTATCATCCGGGAGGGCTACATTAAATCTCTGGAGGAGTTGGTCTTGCTCTGGATCCAGGAAGTGGTCGTTGGAAGTCTGTATGTGTGGAAGCAGGACTCTGCACTTTGCCATACAAGCAGCAGGACTCTGCACCTTGCCATACAAGCAGCAGGACCCAGTCTTGGCTATCAGAGAATTTCTTTAACCACATCACTCTGAACATCTAGCCTATCAATTACCCAGATTGCAGCATCCCCCACCTTTCCCTGTGGGGCGTGGTTGAAAGAGACGCCAACCAGTCCATTTGCACTACCAAGGGGGATTTTAGGTCCAGGATCACAACAGTTTTCACCCAGTTAAACAGAGGGACCATTAAGAAGGCCTGTAACAGGTTCCACCGCTGGAGTCTGTAATTGAGGTTGATGGTGATTTCATTGAATAAAATAAATAGTTCAGCAATCCTTCAAGTCTTTAACTTGTAACTTTGGTAAATAAATCTTTATAAATAAACTGTTATTTTCTTTTATATTGAAGTTAGGTGGCAATTTACCCACTGCACCCTGTAAATGTGGTAAGCAAAATGTTATGTCCAGTGAGGTACAATTTGGGGTAGGTTGAATTGGTTGTCTAGTTGGTTGAGCACTGTTGTTTAGAGTGGTGAGTGTGTGAAATTGTTGAGTGATTTGTTTACATCTGTTTTCTGTTGATTCTATTCTGACCCATAATGTGTGGTATGCATTGTAATCATTGCAGATGAATTAGTTTGGAAGTTTTCATCTTTCTAGGAATGTTGATATTCTTCTAATCGAAGACCACCTAAACATGTTAGGGGCACAGTTCTTCAATAAACTGTGATCCCCCTTGCACGCCATTCATACTCTCTCTACTCATAACTCCTCCCTAAGAACCCACAAAACCAACCCCCACCACCCACTGCACCCAATTAGTAATTAAGCTTGTTTTATAGTATTCTGGCTTAGTTTTGGTTAGGGGAAGTTAGCTAATAATTGGGTGCATTGGGTGATGAGGTTGATAAGGTGGGGTTAGGAGTAGAAAGGGCATGTAGGGTGTGTGAGAGGCATCTTAGTTTACTGAAGAACTGTGTACCTATCATGTTTATGTGGTCTTTGATTGTGGGAATTTTTGTTTATATGGGACTGGGTGGTCTCTGTGCCGCTAGTTGCACCACTTTTGGACAGGTTGTGTCTTGTGCAGGTGTATTAAATATGGTTGGTGCCCAGACTAGGTATGTGTAGTTGTCATGTGGATGAACTGTGTAGAATGTTCAGAGTTTCTTTTTGTTGTCCAAAGTTATTGTTTATGAGTGTTCTGAGGGTGTTGAGTATGAATATACCTTTGAGTCATTGTTTTGTGTGTTGAGCAAAGGTGATATGTTGGGTTACAGTTAATTAAGATAGACCATTTAGTAAGGTGTGGCTGTTTTATTGGTGATTATCAGGGGTAAAATGAGTACTGTTGAAATTTTGGTGAGAGTTAGACATTCTATTTAGCTTGTGTAGGTTTCTGGATGCTATTCATACGAAGATAGAGTGGTATGTGATGGATAGCTCATCTGCATAGATGCTTAGGTGGATTAAATGGATAGTGTGGAGGGGTATGTGTGATGCATTAAAAGAGTCGGGGAGAGGCTGGCATCTTCGGAAGTGAGTTGGGAAGCTTGTTCTTTTTGGATTGAGCTATGTTGAAAGACTTGGCCATCCCCTTTGGAGAGGAAGTTTGCTATCCATTTTTTGCATGGGGATGTGTAATGTGACAGTGTAAAAGGCTTAGCTGATATCTATTGTGGCCAGGAGTGTGCATTCTGGAATGCAGTTCTGGTTGAAGCTTTCTAAGATAGGGTTTTTAGAGCCGTGAATATTGTGGTTGTAGAGTATTTTTCTTTGAAGCCATGTTGGGTATGTGATGGTTTAATTATGTTGTGAGCATTACTTTTTCTAGTTTTTTTTTAGATAGTTTAGATGAGAAAGATAGGTTTGTAGGAAGTGGCGAGATTTAGGGGTTTGGTTTGAGGATGGGAATGATTTATGCATTTCTAAATGGGGGAGGGGGTAGTTATTTAACTTGGGAGTGGTTGAAGATTTCTGTGAGTGAGGATATGGCTGAAGGGTCAAAATGTATTAGCTGGATATTTGTGATGTGGTCTGGACTTTTAGCTTGTGAGTTTTTGAATCATTGGATTTTGAGTGCAGACTCTGGGAGGGAGGGGGAGATGTGGGGGTCTATGTGTAATTTATGTAGGATTTTAAATGCTTTCCTATTTTTATGGCTGGTGGGTAGTTGGCTGATTTTTGTGTAATGATGTAATCTATTGTTGCAGTTGACTATAGTCTTGTTGTCTGTACTTTGATACTAGGTGGCCTCTCAAAATCCTATAGAAATACTCAGTCAATCTATGCCCATCACCTACTCTATGAAGATAAACAATGACCTACTTAAGACAAAACTATAGGCCCAACAACTCTGCTCTACCTGTTCCTATCATAACCTAAATGATATATTTTACTAACACTTTTATTGTGATCTTTATTACTTCAGACATGTCACATCATCTATGTTGTTGTTTATTGTTGTTCATGATATAACTATAATTGATAATATATATAATAGATATGTTTTGATTAGTAGGTTATGAGCAGGTTGCATTGTTGATTTGGGCCGGCCCCAGCTTAGCCTCTCTTCCTTCCTTCAGATAACCTGTATTTCTTCCCTACTTCGTTGCTTTTTAAACCACCTCTCCCACAGCTTTCTCTGGCCAGCCACTAATTTCAGAGGGTAGATGCTGATCTTCTCAGCCAACCGTCCCGGATCGGGGCTGAGGGGGGAGGGGACAATGTTCCGTAACCCCTGAGCTCTGCTCTGGGCTGGTTGGTTTTAACAACTTGCTTCATCCCCACCCATACCTTCCTCACATCCCTTTTCCTCTCCTCTTCACAATCTATCTTTTTTACGCTGTGTCCAAGGTGGAGCCGCCATGCCGATGGACTGCCAGGTCACCAGGCGGGAGAGGTGGTCCCAAATGGCAGCGCCTGGCTCTGCCGGGCCTGTAAGCACCTCTTGCAGTGCGGGCTACTGCGAGAGGTGATGCGCGATTGCGTCCCGTGATACAAGTAGGGTCACCATGCCCAATCATGAAAAAAAACCCCCAAAAACCTAACCCTCAACTTCCCCTGTATCATCAACGGAGCCGCCCTCAGGCAGCTCCACCAAAAAAAATGGAGGTCCCTCCTCCCCCTGTGCTTGCGCAGGGGACCCTCCATATATCTCTAACCAGAGAGGAGGCTTACTCCTCTCCTTCGCTTACGGGTGTAGGGGACTCCCCCTCACCCCCTTCTCTGGAGGTGCTTTCGGGCACCTCCCTTTTTCCAGCGGCAGTCCCCTCTGTTCTTTCCAAGGGGACTGCCAAGAAAGTCAGCAGGCAGCCCTTAGCCAGACGCTCCACATCGAAGCGGCTCGGTAGGGCAAACCCCCTTAGGGGGGAGAGGGAAGCCAGGCCCCTTCAGTCGCTTCCCTCAAAAGACCTGCTGGCAAGAATATTAAACCTTGATGGGGTCAAGGCCTGTGCCTCCCCACACAAGACTAGTGACGATACTGCCAATGGGACCTGCGATTTCTTGGGGGAGGGGAGGGGGGGATGGCCAACTGGAGGCCCCCCCCCCTGAGGTAGACATGGTCCTTGAGGTAACCCAGCCTCAGATGGTAGGGCCTTCTATGGGGGGGAATCCGGGCTCGGTGCCAAGCACTGAACCCGAATCCGCCCCTATGCAAGGTCCTCCTCAAAGGGCTAGGGTTTCCGAGGCAGTACAAGGAGGGGAGGGATCTCCTCCGACCGGTGCCCCTACCACTACCAGAACCTTCTCCATTTCGGAGAAGGACCTGGCTGAGGCCGGTCCATCTGGCCTGGGGGCTCCTGCCGGCGGAGGTGAAAAGCGGGTTTATTCCCCGCCCTCCTCTCCTAATAAGAAAAAAATAAGAAAAAGACTCGGGGATCCTCTCCATCCGCGGGGGCTGCGGGGACGGATGGGTCTGCTGCCACTTTGGCAAGTGACCAAGTCAAGATCGGCACATCCGGCCCCTCTGCCCCCCTGGTTGTGGAGCCCCTGACTAAGACCAAAAGTGCAGAGGGTGGAGCCACGATGACATCGGGGCTCCTGATTCAAAGTTTATCTGGCATTTTCGAGCCCACTGGCTTCAAACGCTTCCTCGTTATTCGATCCACTGATGGCACCATGTTGGCCAAGGGCAACATGATCCATCAGAGGAGAGGATTAGCTAGTGCAATTGGTAGAGAGCCGAAGGTGACCCGTTTCTCGGACGGGAGCCTTCTGGCGAATGTAGCGAATCCCGCCGAGGCGGCCAAGATAAGTGCTCTTCGGACACTTCATGGCACCCCAGTGAGTGTGACGCCGCACTCTACCATGAACTTTGTGAAAGGAGTAGTTTATGTGAAGGAACTGAAGGCGCTCAAAATGACAGGCAAAAAAGGACCCGTTCGTCTCAAACACAACTGTGCAATATGCCAGTTAGAAAAGTGGTGCGTTGACTTTCTGGAGGGCTGCTACTCAAAATGCAGCCCTGAAATTATCTGCACTACTTGCATATTGACGCGAGAGGTGGAAAAATTAAAAGACCTCTATAGAGCCTCAGAGGAGAGAGCTAAGGTCCTTGAGGGAAAGTTGGAGAAGCTCGAAGCCCTTAACGTAGCTCAGGTTCGATGCCTAGAAGAGGCGCCGCCCACTGATGTTTCGGAATCCCCTGGTAATGAAGCGGATATTCCGGCATCATCTGAGGCTAAGCCAGCTGAGGCGAGAGAAAAGAAGAAAAAGAAGAAAGGAGAAATGAAGAAAAAAAAGAAAAAGATAGTTGAAACAAAAGTAGAACCCAAAATAGAAGAAAAACAGATAAAGAAGAAGAAAAAGAAAGATAAGAATGTGGAGAGTAAAGAGGAAAAGGGGAGGCCTCTTCCACAAGAGAAGACCCCGTCTTCAGAGACCAAGTGTCTGAAGGTCACCCTCATTGGTGACTCGCAAACACGGGATCTGCAGCCGCTGCTAGCGGCCCGCCTTCGCACTAGCGTTAAGGTAAGCTGCCTGTCAGGACGGGGTAACCACACCATCAGAGTAGAGGCAGAGAAAGCTCAGATTTCTGAGAATTCTGTTGTTGCTCTGATGGTGAGCGGCAACGACCTCTACCTCAGAGGGGGTAAGGTTGGACTCAGTGGTAAGACCATCCAAACAGTGATGGGAGCCGTGGACGACATAGGGCTTAAAACCCGCAAACGTGTGGTGGTTGGGATGCTTCCGAGAAGAGGTCCATCCCGAACCGCTCACGAAAGAAACGTCGCAGTGAACAAAAGGTTGGCGGATCTCTGCACGGCAGAAGGAGTCTTCTTCGTGGACCCCTATCGTACCTTTATTGGTAGAGACGACCTCTACCAAAGGGACGGGGTACATCTCTCCTTTAAAGGGAAGGCCTTTCTCGCCAATCTAATTCAAGATGTCGTGGAACGCACCCAAAGGAGCGTTCGAAACAGAGCGAAAGCGGACGTGCGCCAGCATGCCCGTGTCACTCCTGGAACGACCTTCTCGGAGGTCGTCAAAAAGGGTGTGACCACGAAAACAGAGAAGCCGGGAAACGGAAGAGCGTATGGAGTCCTACACTAGGGGACTCCCTCAAAGTTCTTCTGTTCAATGCGAGGTCAATCAGGAATAAGTTTCTTGAGCTCTGTGGCCTCGTAGTAACAGAGGAACCTGAGATGGTGGCCATAACGGAGTCGTGGATAAAAACCTCAATCCGAGATTTTGAAGGTGAATTCACGATTCCCGGTTACCAGCTCTTCCAGAAAGATAGGCCAGACAGAGAGGGTGGTGGTGTGATGTTGTATGTCAAGGATACTCTCACCTCGACGGATTGTAACATCATATCCGACCATGAACTACTAGGTGTTGACCTAGAGATAGGTCCTGCCAAATACAGGACCCTGGTGCTTTATAGACCTCCTGCCCAACTCGTTGAAAAGGACAGAGATCTGTACCAGCTGCTAGGAGAACTTGTCGAAGACAGGGTGTGTATCGTCATGGGTGATTTCAACACACGAGTTGACTGGGAAACCAGAGAACCCTGTGGCGAGAACGCACTACTCCTGGAGTTCACGAACAACGAGTTCCTCACTCAGTGGGTGAGAGAGCCAACGAGAGGAGACAATATCCTCGACTTGGTTTTCACCTCTGAGGATGACATCGTTGAGGACCTCTCTGTTGGCGAAGAGCTCGGTGGCAGTGACCACCGACTAATTAGATTTGTAGTCAAAGTCCCCAAGGCAGAGCCTGCAACTAGTAAATCAAGGAAACTGGATTTGAGAAGAGCAGACTTTGCAGGTCTACGCGCGGGACTGACTGACGCGAGGCTAGAAGAGTGCGATGCTGTTGAAGACTCTTGGAACAGTTTCAAAACCACATTCATGAGTCTTCAATCGCGTTTTATCCCTCTGAAATGCCCCCGTCGGTCCTCTGTTCAACCAAAGTGGTTTAATCGAGAAATCGGGCAACTGCTTAGGGAGAAGAGAAATGTGTACCGTCAATCGAAGATCTCGGGTGACTGACGAATACCGGAGGCTAGCCAGGAGAGTGAAGTCCAGTATAAGGGCGGCTAAGCTGTCTGAGGAACTCCGAGTGGCGAGACTCTGTAAAGAGAATCCCAAGGAGTTTTTTGGATATGTGAACAGCCGTAAACCAATCCGTCGAACGATTGGCCCTTTGAGGAATGAGGAGGGGACATTAAAGCATTCAGATGCAGAAAATGCTAACCTCCTCAACGACTACTTCTCTTCAGTGTTTACTGAAGAGTGTGGTCCCATTCCCCAGCCGACGGATTCCTACTCGGGGGAAAAGCTGGAGGCAATAGACTTCACCGAAGGAGAAATAAAGAAAAAGATCGCTGACCTAAAGACGAATAAGTTCCCTGGACCGGACGGGTTTCTACCTAAAGTGTTGAAGGAAGTGTGCGATGAAGTATCACGACATCTGTGCGCTATCTTCAACATGTCAATCCGGACCAAATGCGTTTTAGAGACTGGCGTGAGGCGGAGGTGACTCCTATCTTCAAGAAAGGAGACCGTAACCAACCGTCGAACTACCGACCTATCAGTCTGACTTCGATAGTCGGTAAACTCATGGAAAGCATCATGGTGGACAAAGTGACGTCGTATTTAGAGTCAGACCTGCTACTGAGGAGTTCCCAGCACGGCTTCCGAAGGCAACGGTCATGCCTGACGAACCTTGTGGAATTCTTCCACTTCGTTTTCAGTGAGCACGATCGGGACAAGGCGGTCGATGTGGTCTACCTAGACTTTCAGAAAGCCTTTAATAAGGTACCACACCGCTGCCTTCTCCGGAAAGTGCGAGCGCTAGGCATAGACGGAAAGGTAGCTTGCTGGATCGAGAAATGGCTAAGTGGCAGACAGCAACGGGTGGTGGTGAATGGACAGTCTTCTGAGTGGGTGCCCGTTACTAGCGGGGTGCCTCAAGGTTCTGTCCTGGGACCACTACTATTCATCATCTACGTCAATGACATGGACGGTGACATGGTTGCCAAGATTTCCAAATTTGCCGACGATACCAAGCTTGGTATGAACGTTGCAAAGGAGGGAAATACTGCCCGCCTGCAGGAAGATCTTGGGAAGATTGGGGAGTGGTCGGACACGTGGCAAATGCCTTTTAACGTGGGCAAATGCAAAGTGATGCATATCGGCCACAGAAACCCCCAATCTCAGTATATCCTTAAGGGCACTGCTATGGAATCCACCGACACTGAGAAGGACTTGGGTGTAACAATCACTAGTGACCTCAAGTTCTCGAAACAGTGCATTGAGGTGGAGAAAAAGGCCCAAAGGATGCTAGGCTATATTAAGCGCCAGTTTGGTTATCGGAACCAGGAGATTGTACTGTGCCTGTACAACTCACTTGTCCGACCGCACCTGGAGTATGCCGTACAATTTTGGAGTCCTTCATTGCGAAAGGACATCGCGAGATTGGAACGCATACAAGCCAGGGCAACCAAGCTGATTCCCTCTATCCGACATAAAAGTTATGAGGATAGACTAAGGGAATTAGATCTGTTATCGCTAGAAACCCGTAGACTGCGGGGTCAGCTCATCGAGGTTTTCAAAATACTTTGAGGGTTCGACAATGTTGACTACCGGGATATGTTCACACTGAGTGAGAACAGAACGCGCAATCACGGCTTCAAACTTGAACTGAAGCGTTACAACTGCAATCTGTGTGGAAATTTTTTCACTTACAGTATCTGCGGTATGTGGAACGCACTTCCAGTGGAAGTTGTCAACAGTGAATCGGTTGACCAGTTCAAGTCAAGACTAGACAAAGTCTTGAAAAGTGGCCGTTTAGGGACGCAAAACAATTGAGCAGCCTTGTGCCCGCTCAATTGCTAGTCCAAAGGTACCCTCTTTGAATGGACCGTAAGGTCTCCTAGGGTACCTTCTTTCCTTGTTGTTACTCCTTGTTGTTGTTACCTTAGAGCTGGCCGACCATGGGGCGGTCAAGGTCGAAGGGGTGATGAGAAAACGGGGAGGGGCCTCGAGACCCACCCCTACACTCTTCGTTATGTTCGACTGTGACGAGCTCCCTGAGTCGGTGTGTGCTGGTTGGTACCGCTACCGCGTGAAGGCATTTGTGCCAGTGCCGCGGCGGTGCTATTACTGTCACCGCTTTGGCCATACGAATTCATCTTGTAGACGTTCAAAGTCGGGGTCACTCGAAGTCTGTGTAAATTGCTCCAAGGCCGCACACGATAAGTCTAAATCATGTGTGGCCAAGTGTGTCAATTGTGGAGAGCCGCAACCCGCTTCTTCGAAGCAATGTGGTGCATATCTCGTCGAGAGAGAAATCCTGGCCGTTCAGGCCCAGAATCGAATCTCATTCCACGAGGCTAAGGACTTGGTCCTGGCGCGCCCGGCTCTGCCTGGAACGTCATATGCCCATCCAGGCCAACGAGCACGGTTGTTACCGCGCCCATTCGGAGTCCTTCTGTGGGCTCTATTCAACCCGGGTGCTTCCCTGGTAAAGCTGGCGGCAAAAAGGGTTCATACCCAGGCCCGGCTAAAACCAGGGCTCCCCCCTCTTCCCTCAGCGTGACCTTTTCCCGTAAGGCGAAACGGCCTACACTGAGTCGTTAGACTCACAGGGGACAACACCCCTGAAGTTGGTCGCCAGGCCATCTTCTGAGGTTCCTAAAGCTGTCCCCCGAAAGGAGGACAGCAACAAAGGAGCTTCGGCTCCTTCGCCCACGCCTAGTGGTGGAGCAAGTGGCTCGGAGACGGTGGTTCCTCGAAAAGAGGGGCCCCCGCTGTAGCGGCGGGATCGCGAGTCCCCAGCCAAAAGTTCCCGCCGCCCTGACAAGGTCCGCTCGGTGGTTCAAGGCGAGTGTATTGAGGAGAGAGAGTATTTTCTAAATTTATTAAAAACCAATGAATAATGGCGATCAACCACAACCCCAGTAAATAATAAAAATGCAAATTCAACCAATCACCAAAATATTTACAATTTCTAAACACACAAAAAAAATATATATAGTTGGCCTCACAATAATACCTTGGCCAACAAACACATGTATATTTACACAAAAGGCCTTACAATAAGATCTTGGCCACGCAACGAATATTAGAACCAAGATATCGCGAAAGATGGGTGCACCCTTAACTATCTAATCGAGTGAGACGTATTGGAGAAAGTGGGAGGTGGATCACTTTCTGCGGGATTCTGAGGGGTCCAGGACTCGGCAAAGCCGAGGATTTTGGGTTGCTGGGACGCTTGTTGGTACCAACTGCTGGGTCACAGTTGGTTGGATGCTGCTTCAACCACTCCCTGGAGACTGGAAGGTGCTGGCCAAGGTCCACACGTTAGAAAATTGCCCCAAAAGGTAGGCACACTTGCGAGGGTCAGGATTGGCTTAAGCCGTATCTGAAAGCCAGATGTCGGCGACAATCAGTACCACGGAACTGGAAAAGAGAAGGCACATTCAGTCACCTATTCACTGCCACACTCAAACATCTTTACTCCTAACTCATTCAACCATATCCACTCTCACACAATCTTCACTCACCTATCCTCCGTCCAGGCGGTTCTTCCTTCTTCAGTCACAACTAATGACTTCCAAACTATTAAACTAACAATATTTGCTGAAAGAATCCGCCTAAAAAGAAAACAGGAGATGAATGGGGGAGCACGATAGAGATCCATCGAGTCCCCCCACACAAAGCAAAGACGGTGATCACACGATCCACACACACACACATTCTGCAAAAGAAGAAAAAAGATTAGACATAGGGGAGGGGAGGCGGACAACCAAACTACTACACCGCCTCCGAAGCCGCAACGCCCTCCTAAGGTTTCGAGGCGGAAGGAGGAAAAGACTTGCATGGCGAGCCCAACCTCCCCCAATAAGTCCTCGAAGGCGAAAGCGCCTTCAGCGCCCGGAGTTCTGCCTCCGGGAAGCGTACGGCCATTCCCGTGAGGGTCTTCTGTTCGAGAAGGGCCCCCGCGTCTCCTCCGAGCTCGGCCTGGAGAGCATATCCCTTCAATGGAATTGCCATTTACTCCGGGCCAACTGGGAGGAGCTGCGATGGCTCGTCTCGTCCCGTTCGCCGTTAGCTATCTTTTTGCAGGAGACTATGCTAGGCGCGTGCCCCATGCCAGCCCTCCCGGGGTATAAGAGTCTTGCAACCCCACCACCACGGGATGGCCGGGCTGGGGGATGCGCGGTTTACACCCGGCATGATGTCTCCGTTCTTCCTTTCTCTTTAGATACCTCCTTTCAGGCAGTGGCTTTGCAACTTAACCTGGATAGGAGGTATACTATCATTTCTGCGTACATTCTTTCATCGTCAGCTGACTTCGACGCGGGGGACTTCCGCCGCGTCGTGGCACGGTTGTCGAGGCCCTTTCTCTTGCTTGGAGATCTGAATGGCAGGCATCCTCTCTGGGGAGTTACTCAATAAATCCAAGGGGACAAGTCCTTGCCGATCTGATCGAAGAGCTTGAGATAGGTGTCCTAAACGTGGATGAGTTTACGCATCACTGTCCGAGAACCGCTTCATTTTCTTGCCTTTACCTATCTTTGTGCTCTTCGGATGCACAGACTGATTTTGATTGGGGTGATGGTCGATGACCTCCATGGTAGTGATCACTTTCCCATTCAAATATCATTTTCAGGGCAACTGCCACCTGAGAGCCCACATCTGTGGTGCTTGGCGCGGGCACAGTGGCCTGCATTTCAGGAAATGACTGAATTCTCTATCTCATTCAAGGAGTTTAGGTCGGTAGATGAGACCATTGAGTTCTTCTCCGGCAACCTCATCGCCGCGGGCCTGACTACTATTCATAGGACGTCTGGCCTTTTTGCACGCCGACCACTCCCATGGTGGTCGGCCGAATGTGAGACGGCCCTCAAACAGAAGCGTTATGCCTACTGCGCTATAAGCGCCGCCCATACGATTTCACTGTCGCTGAATTTCGTCGGGCTAGGGTTAGGTTCCGGTATATTTGGAAGCACGCCCGCCGCTCTTCTTGGCGGGCATACGTGTCTTCACTTAACGGGAAGACCCCTTTAGCAGAGGTGTGGAAGCAGGTCAAAAGAATTTGGGGCAAGTTCTCGCAGGACCCCCCTCCCATTCTCCAGGAGAATGGGACCGCAATCTCCGACCCCGCGTCCGTGGCGGAATCCTTAGCGACCTCTTTTTCCGCATTCTCTAACCGGAATGCTGCTCCGCCATCATTCAATGCACGTCGTGATGTCGCGGAAGGCCGCCGGCTGGACTTTACCTCCAGAGGCGCGGACACCGCCCATGGTCTATACGATGTCCCGTACGCCGTCCCGTACGCGATGCTTCGACACCTGGGTGAGCGAGGCATGGCCTTTCTGTTAGATTTGTTCAACAGGATCTGGGTGGAGAGTCTGCTCCCGGATTCCTAAGGAATAGCTATTGTGTTCGCCTTTCGCAAACCGGGGAGAGATCACTCTACTCTGACCGGTTTCCGCCCAATCTCTCTAACCTCTTGCGTGTGCAAGTTGATGGAGAAATTGGTAAATGTTAGATTAGCCTTTTTCCTGGACAGCGGAGGCCATCTGTCTTGTGCACAGTGTGGCTTCCGCAAGTTCCACTCCACATCGGATGCTCTGCTCCGACTGGAAAATGCCGTCTGCAAGGCCTCCCTTCCTAGACAGCACTACGCCACGGTGTTTTTCGATCTGGAGAAGGCCTATGATACCGCATGGTGATACGGTATCATGGAGACTCTCCACACGATGGGGGCGAGGGGACGCCTTCCAATGTTTATATCTGAATTTTTGCAAGATCGTCGATTCCGAGTACCGGTGAGGGGAGCCCTCTTCAGCAGGAGGAGGGTGTTCATGAGGGAAGTGTCCTCAGTGTCACACTCTTTGCCCTGAGCATCAACTGCCTCATCTCGGTGCTGCCGGAAGATGTTCTCGCTACGCTCTACGTGGACGTACTTTCCATCTATTTTGGTGCGGCCCAGATGCCAACTCTGGAGCGTCGACTCCAACAGGCATTGAACCGCGTCTCTCGCTATGCCGAAGCGCACAGGTTTCGGTTTTCCTTGGCCAAAACTGAGGTGGTGCATTCTGCCGCCATCCACGACTCCACCCCGACCCAGACTTGTTTCTTATTGGGGTACGCCTGGAAGTGGTTGAATCGCACCGTTTCCCTGGTCTTGTATTTGACCGACGCCTCACCTGGGAGGCTCATATTCGCAGCCTTAGGGTCTCTTGTACCCGCGCCATGGACATTCTCCGTTCAGTGACGTTCAGCGATTGGGGTGCTGATAGGGCTACTGCCTGACTTTTTTACCGATCCTTTTTTCGTTCGAAGCTCGACTACGGAAGCGAGTCTTATGCATCCGCAGCCGAGCGTTTATTGCGGAAGGTGGATTCGATCCACCACACCGGCCTTCGCGTTACGACCGGTGCTTTCCGCACTTACCCCATTGAGAGCCTGTTTGTCGATGCTGGGGAGATGCCACTCGCTCTGTGCCTTGTGCAGTGCATCACTTGCCAGTACGCGAGAGCCCGACGCCTCCCTCAGTCGCCAACAGCTCTCACTGCATCCGCAACTGATTTCGACGGTGCTATTGCCGCCGAGAGACGCCAGTCATATCTTAAGCCCTTTGGGTTTAGTGCTAGGAAACTCCTTCGAGAGCTAGGTATAGCTCTCGGGCCGGTGGCTCCCCTGGTTCTGCTCAGGACGCCACCCTGGAGGGTACCACATTTGGCTATTTGTCGCCACGCCGCTGCTCCCAAAGCTTGTACAGCGCCGGGAGTATTGCGTTCGACCTTTTTGGAGCACACCTCGCGTCACGCTGGAACCGTGCCAGTGTATATGGATAGTTCCAAGTCCGAAGAGGAGGTCGGCTTCCACGCCGTATTCCCTCTGTTTGAAGTCAGTGGGGCTCTGCCAGGCGCTGCGTCTATCTTCACGGCCGAGCTGGTGGCAATACACCACTCGGTACGGGTCATTACGCGACGTGCCTGGTTCGGAGACTGGAGTGTGATCTATAGTGAGTCACAAAGCGCCCTGAGTGCTTTCGGGGCATTGGAATCTCCGCATCCCCCGGTTCGCCATATCCGTGACGCCACGGTTTTGGTGAGCCGGGCAGATGTCGAGATTATCTTCTGCTGGGTTCCAGGACATGTAGGAATTGCGGGGAATGAGGTTGCCATAGAGTCCGTGAGGACTCTCTGACTGGACCAGCGTTTTGCTCTTCCTCACACCGACTACATGACAGGAATACGGGCAGCATTTCTGGCTGCTTAGCAAAGAAGATGGGAGACGGTCGAAAGGAACTTAAAGTTGCGTGCCATTGCGCCGCGACTGTTCCCATTGACCTACCCCCCAATGCCGCGAAGGCTTCAGGTTGCTTTCTGTCATTTCCGAATTGGGCACACTCGCGGGACGCACCGCTATTTGTTGGAGCGCTCGACAGCGCCCTACTGTGAAGTTTCTGTTGTCCCCCAGACTGTTCAGCACATTCTTGTCGAATGTCCCAGTCGGGGCGATCTTTGGGCACGTCCTGTCCCTTGTACTCAGGAAGAGTGCGTGCACATTGACTGGTGGGCTTGTAGACTTTTGGGGGGAGGCCGGCCTTTTCCCTTTTATTTAACCAGGTTTATTTGTTGGTTTTTTTTCCTTATAGGTTGCACGTTTCTGCGCTTTGGGACCTCCCCCCAATGCAGGAGCTTGCTTCCTGCTCGTTGCCTTTTCCCCTTTTTAAAAAAAAAAATTAGTGTTGGTTCTGTTTTTTTTTGTGTTTTTGAATCTGATTTTATAGTAGCTTAGTACTAGGCAGGTTTTTAATATGGCCACTAATGCCCAAGTAGGCAGTCGCCAGATGAGCTCTTAAAAATACAACAACTAGAAAACCGGTCTGTAAACAGTTATTGACTTCTGCTACGAAGACAAAACATCTTTGCTGGGCATGCAAGTATGCTGGATGTTGGGCAACTGACTGGAAGAAAGTTATGTTTTCAGACAAATTACATTTTGAAGTACATGGGCATAGGTCAGTGGTAGTAAGATGAAGCAAAGATGAATCACTTCAGCCAGGACACATTCAACAGGCGCCAAAATACCTACCTAAGAAGATGTTTTAACACTAAAGGCCTAAGGTGGCTTGTTACTATTGAGGAAATGATGAACAGCATTAAATACAAGGTAATCCTGCAGACTCACTTGCTTCCCGCGATACAGAAAGGTAGCAGTCTCTGGCTCCGTGCCATACTTCCCAAATAATACACACATTCTTTGAAAAAAGTGGACTTATCGTTATAGTTGGCCTGGGAATTCTCCTGACCTAAACCCATTGATAATCTATGGGCTATAACTAAACAAATAGAGAAAACTGACTTCGACGATGCAGATGATGATTTGTGTGGTTATCAATGCCAGGTACCATAATGAAGGACTGGCAGAAATGTGTTCAAATTTGGTTGAATCTATGCCAGAGCAAGTGAAGCAGCTTCTAAAAGCAAAGGAAGGTCATATTTCATATTGAATGTACCATTTATCTTATCATTGCCGTATTCTTTTCAAATATAAACAACAATTATCAAATAATTGTATTAATTCACCACTGTCCAAACTAATTTGCACACTACTGTATATGAAATCGTCAACAAGAAAGACACTCCAGTGACTACTTCAACTGGAAATATGAAACGTACTGTTGGACAAATTTCACCAATAACAAGTTTTTTTTTGTAGCAAAGTTACTGTCACAATGACCTGATAAATTTAAGTAGCATATTATTGAAATGGTGGTAAAAAAAAATATACCTCTAATTTTTTTCTCAAAACCAGCATTTTTAGGCAGGAATTGAGAAATGGTTCAAAAACTCGTAGTTTCTCTAGATAAAGATAACATTAGGAAGATCATACTTAAAGAAGCTAAGCAACAAAGAGAAGAACTTTGAAAAACTCTTAATTATTTTGCAATTAATGTCAGATTTTTTAATGACTCTAATAAAGTGGTGACTCAAACATGGGCAGTTAAAGATACACCTGCAAACCACAGAGGTGAATATCTTTCAAAATTGGTGGAAACTGTTTTACAGAATTTTGAAATTATCTTTCATTCAATATCAGTGTTGTGTTGTGCATACACTACAGTTAGCAATAAGAGATGGTTTAAAAGGACACCCTGTAGCAACTATGATTAGTAGAATCAGGCAAGTAGCCACTGCAGCTAGAACACCCAAAATTGACTCTATTTTGAAAAACCATTCAGGTTTGGGAGCCATTTTAGATCAAGAAACATGTTGGGGATACATCTATATGATGATCAACCATTTGTTAGAGCTGAAGACCTAGCTAATAAAGATGTCTCACTCACTGAATATGAATGCAATTGACAGAATTAGAAGTTTTGCTTTGCTTTCCTTTTTTCACTACCAAAAAGTTTCCAAGTTGAAGATTTAACCCCTGAGGAATTCTTGTGCTGGCCTGGAAGGAGTTATATTTCCTTGGTCAAACTGGTGGACTGCTTGCAGATGGAATTGTATCTTCAATAAAGAGAAGGGAGCAACTACTTTTACAAAATATAATCTTATTGGCTGCTGTTTATGTATATCCAATGAACAGAGTCCTATTGAATGATGATTAGAAAGCTACAGGAAAAATGGCACTTTATGAAATAGCAATTCGCATGAGAGGACCGAGATCAGAAAATAGAGAAGACCAAGAAGAAGAAAATTTAATTATAACTAGCCAATCTGATTCTTCAATTGATAATGAAGATTTTTCAAATTATTTAAGGCAAATATAAAGTGCATCATTGAAAATGGAGACAAGCCTCTTAATATAGAAGAAACCAAATTTAAAAGAAGATTTTTTTGGATAGGGTTAAATGAAGTGGAAAAATATAACTGCTCATCAAAACTGACTATAGAAGAAGTACTACCCATGTATCCAGAGATTATAAGAAATATAGCTAGGACTGTATCAGTAATGCCTACCCAAGTCAGTGTAGAAAGACTATTTTCTGCACTAAGAATTATAAAATCAGATTTAAGAGCATCAATGAAAGAAGGCTTGGCAGAAGCAGTTTTATTTTTGAGAACAATAATGAATTAAAAATAAAGAAGCTAATTTAAAATTTTAAAGAGAATTTAAAATTAACAGTGAAATATGTCATTATTAAAACTAAAAAATATTAATTTTTATTGGAATAAAAGTTTAAGACAAGTTAATAAAAATTAAATTGTTTTGTTAAAGTTAACATAAAGTAAAGATTTAACACATTGACTGCCACTCATAACAGGAAAAATGTCATTGCAGCCAATTTTTGGGGGGGCTAATTATATTGGTATCAGTGTGGTAAGTTGCATAGTATATATCATTCCGCCAACAACTTCTAAAATTTGTAGATAGTGTATTTTTTAAATATTTTTTGTATATATCCAATGCAGCCATGGCTTGCACATGTGCATGCTAATGTGAGTGCCACATAGAAAATAGGCCACAACACTCATTTTTATGACAAGAATTTGCTCAAATCATTTTTTAGGTCATATTTGTTATGCATACCAAATTGAAGAAATGAGATGGTAACCATGGAAGACATCAATGGCATAGTTGTTTTGAAATAGAAGGATCACCACCAAGCATGCACCTGATTTTGTTGATGTAGGAGATGTGTGAGAGGCCAAAGGAGGAGATGTAGATGAACAAAGACCAGCTAGAAGAAGGAGTAAGAGAAGATTAATGCAGAAGAAACCACTGCCACTCGTGGCATATAATAAAGTAAAAGTTGGCATTGCTATATCTGATCAAATGAAATCCTATGAGACTTGCCTGAGAAAAGGGATAAAATGGTATAGGAAGTTGGCGATAAAAATGCTATTTGGAATTTGTATAGTAAATGCATTCTACAAAAAAAGCAACAGGAAAGCTCATAAAGATCAAGAAATTTAGAGAGAAAATTATTGAAAAGCTATTGGGCCTTGATACACAACCTCCACGTATGCAACAGGTGAATATCTCTCATCATTTTCTAGATTTCAGAGTCAAGGCAGGTGGGAAAAAGTGAGGAGAAAATACAAAAGATGCTACAAGACCAAAGGTGCAGAAGGTGGAAGAGATCTAACTAGAAGTTTATCAAAAACTGTGAACACATTCTGCAAAGGTTGCCCAGGTGAACCATACCTCTGCATGTCATGCTTCAAATCCATCCAAGGGTAATAATAATGATACAATTAGTAAAAAATCATAATAAATAAAATAATTTTTATTTTTTTAATATATGGTGAGATGAAATAAAGCTGGGAGCCAGAGCTGGAGCGTGAAATTTCAAAATGTTAGAGCTGGAGTTGGAGCTTAAGATTTAGATATCAGTTCCACAGCCCTGCAATGAAGCCACTCTTAGATATTTTTGCTGCTTGGAGAAACTATGGAAAAAAACTTTTGTAAGGCCAGACTTGACATTCATTTCCTACAAAATACTCTGATGATGATGTATACAGTTGGTGTGTGAAACGTCCAGATATCTCTATATTAAATGTTCCGATTCGTTGTGTTGGCTTTACTCTTCATATTGCGCTTGCGCTTCCCTTGGGATTGTGGCCCATTAGCTCTATTGTAAGATCATGCTACAATGAAGCCCCTCTTAGATATTTTCGCTGCTTGGAGAAACTACAGAACAAACTTTGTATGGCTAGACTTGACCGTCGTTTCCTACAAAATACTCTGTTGATATACAAAACTTTCAGATATCTCTATTAAATGTTTAAATTCATCGTGTTGGCTTTACTCTTTGTATTGCACTTGCGCAATACAAAGAGGAATTGGACCATTAGCTCAATTATTAATATATATATATATATATATATATATATTAAAAACAACTAACAATCAATCAATTTTACCTCCACCACAGGGGCAAGTGTTGGATTTTGCTTGCAGTTTAAGGGTTAAAAAGTGCAACTTTACAGATTTAATATTAACATAGTAATTATAATGGTATATCTGGTTCTTAATTATTGAGAAAACTAATCATGCTTGAATTAATCTTGTCTTTTTAGGCTCCAAGACTGATACCAGAACTTGAGTTTATTCGATCATTAATCAATATCGGTAAGAAATTGGGAGCTCAGCCTACAAAAGAGGCTAAAACTTCTCGTCTGTTGGCTGAATTGTCCGTTCTCAACTTGAATCTTCCAGCTCGAGTCTATCTTCCTCTTGTAGCAACTGAAATTCCCCATCACATAGTTCGTGTCCCACCACAGGCCGCAGTTGTACTCAACTCAAAAGATAAAGTAAGTAAGATGCTTCTTTGTCAGAATTTTAGTTAACTGCATTTAAAGGTAAGAAGTTCCCATTGTGTAAGACCAAGGATGCAGATTACCCCCAGGAAAAAGAAAGTGGTCAGAATTTTTTTTTTTCTGTGGCTAATTTATATTGTATCCAAGTATCCTTCATAATCTTTGGGCATTTAGAGGGTTTATCTTTTTGAGTATATAGAAGACTTAGGCTGTATTTCTGTGTACCACTACTCATTGGATAAACTTGTTCCTGAATGCTTTGAAATGTGCCCTGTCTTCCCTCCCATCTTGCCAAGGTTTGTGTTGACAACTATTTTCACTGGTTGTGACAGACCCATTCATTTGACTAGTCCCACTATCATTCACCTCTGTGGATGGCATGTTGGATTATACCACCTTTTCTCCTTGGAATTCATTTTGGAACAAAGCTAATTTAAGGAGAGTTTTACATACCTGGCTAAAAGTATTTAGACTACTATATTTTTTTCCTATAAGAAAATTAATCAAACTACAGAAGTATAGTAAACTATTACCACCATCTTGCAAAGGAAGTTCTACTATGGGTTTATGCATTCCAAAGCTCAGACAATGAGCAGCATCTTATGATGATTAATTCCATTTTTTGATCCTTCTCTTTTCTGGCTTTTTCATTTCTCAGGCACCATACATCATATATGTGGAGGTGCTTGAAGTGGAGGACATTGAAACCTCACCTTTACAAGCCAAACTTACCCATACATTACGCCACACCCGCTCTGAAGAGAACCTGGTTGATTCACCTGCATCAACATCCTCTTCCCAACTTGACCTTACCTCCGCTCTTGCTGGGCACACCAATACATCCACATCTGGCCTTGGATCGTCATCCTCAATCCCTTCATCAGTGAGCTCACCTCATCTCGTTTCGGGTGAGATTTAGTTATCAAGATTGTTGGTGTTCACTGTAAAAGTTTTGGTAATTGAACCTACTTTCATTTTGGTTTTGAATTGGGGGGGGGGCAGTCTATTCATGCATTATTACTCCATTTAACACCATTGTCTTGTAAGGGTTTTTTTATTACTTCTTAAAATCCTATGGGGTTTTTTTATCTAAACTTTATTTTTGAATGTTTAGGCAGTTATGAACAGATAGACTATGGTCCTTTTTTTGTGTGGCACCAGTGCTACATGACAGCGAAAAAAATACACCCAACTTTCAACCACTGTATACCATCAGTGAACAGGCAAACAATATTTTATCATTTTAAAAAGTTTGCTAATTCATTTTGTTTATTCCTCAAATTATATGAGAGTATTTTTAGAGAAAAAATATTTTATAAATGTTCAAATAGGTTGGCAATCTTTTTTAATAAAAAATGGCATTTATTTCATTAAAGTAATCTAGATAATTCTTACTTATCTGTATTAAGAAGTTGTTTAAAAATGCATTTTTTAAATCTATATACATATATATGCTGCAATATGTAAAGTTATTAAGATTAATATCTCAAAATGTGGTGCCTTATTTTGGGGCATATATATGATATAGACATCCTACATAAAAATGAGGCAAAACTGAGTAAAATTGTAAAAAAAAGGGCATGATGCCCAGAGGTAGTAGATGGTTAATCTGAAAGATGATGATGCACTACTGGTGGCACATAATGTCACATGTATTTAGCTTAGACCTCTTCCAAGACTTTGAAATGCTGCCTTTGGTTTTTATTTTCTCATATACAGATGTGTGCATAAGTATAGGCAATGTCAGACATGAAGTCATTCATTAAGTTTGAATCCATTGCTTATGCTTATATTGTAGCAGATCCATTCTGTTCCTTGCATGTTATAGTTAAATCATTTTGAGCAGAAGATTATTGTTAATAAACACTGGTTTCATATACAAGTCAATATTATACAAGTTCAAAAGTGTAGGCAATATGGATAGCTTTAGTGTTTTAATGACTACATAGACATTTTTTTCATATAAATCCGCACTCAGGAATTTTTGAAAACATTTTCAAAATGCTTCTAGAGTAAACTAGAAGAACATTTGAGAGGGATAGGTTAGCTGCTAATTTATGTACATAGATGTCATTTGTTGTCATCACAACATCACTAGGGAAACTTTTCCAAGAGTGTAGGGAAAGACAGCCGGAAATTCAGAATCTGCAAAACAAAATATTGTCAAACTGCACAAAACCAGTCATGGATATAAAAGAATTTCCTCCATTGTGAACATCCCAATTTCTTCTTGTAATAAACATTATTGTGAAGTATAAACCTAATGGCATCATACTCATTTCTGTATGAAGGTCGACCAAGGAAACTCAGTCCTCTAGATGTTCATTCTATGATGAAGATGGTTAGAAACAATCCTAAGATTCCATCAAATGAATTTCAAGCAAAATCTTGCAGCATGCAATGTAGATGTACACACTTCAACAATACAACTTGTTTACACCAGGAAAGATTTCATGGATGTGTCCTAAAAGGAAGCTTCTGTTGATGAGCTTATAAAGGGGCCTGTTTGCTATTTACTAAAGAGCATCTGGGAGATAAAGTTAAATTAGGTAAAATTCTATGGCGAGACTAGACAAAATCGAGCTCTTTGGTCGAAACAACAAACCCCTCATAGAAAAGAACACTGTCCTGACTGTTTGATTATGTTGTAGGTAATTTTTTGCTACTGCTGGCACTGAGGCAGTAAAAGTGATAGATGGACCATGAATTCTGAAAACTATCAGCACATACTTTATGAAAACTTGAAGCAATCTGCATGGGACCCTGAAGGCATTTCACCTTTCATCAAGACAATGATCCCAACATACCAGCAACTCTACTCAGAAATACCTAGCACAACATTACATTATTGTCCTCAAGTGGTCTTCTCAGATCCCAGATTTGAACCCCATTGAACATCTGCGGAAGGAGCTAAAGAAAGAAGCGTGTGCACAAGCCCTTTGCAATATTGTTGTATTGGAAAAGTTTGCTGAAGAATATTGTAATAAAATCCCTCCAGAAATGTGCATGAATCTTGTACATTCTTATAAGAAACTCATGGCTGTTAATGAGGCTAAAGGGGGTTATACCAGGTATTACTTTCATGTTATTGTTTTTCTTATTTACCTATAAACATTTTTGTCATTGTTATACCTGCTTTTATTTTACCATTTTGTATTGATATGTAGTTGCAATGGAGTAGGAAGCTTATGTAATATCTATACTAGGGTGTTTCATATTTTGTGAAGTGCAATAATTTTATCAGCACAGGTTTGCCTTTGGACCTTTCCTATAAAAAGTGCTTCATACAAAATCTTGGTGAAATCGAACCATGTTAACAGGTCACACACTTTTGTCTTTTCTGTGGTGTGCGGTGGGAACGAGGGGAGTTTCATGGTGAGGGTATTAACTTTCCCTTCTGAATGACATGACGTTTTTTTTCAGATTGTCTTCCACACGAAGCAAGAACCTTCTTTGGCTCATGGAGAAGTCACCGAATCCAGGTTTCTTGGGAACCCGCCTGCCCTCGTGGGAAGATGTCCTGGTCTTTCCCCACCACCATCAGATGCAGAGGGAGACCCTCCTGGAGGTGGCCAAGAGCACTTCTCTTAGCTGCACGAAGTGTGGGAGAAAGCGAACCTCATTGTCAAGGCGAAGCACGTGATCCGTCGTAACATCAGGAACCTTCACAACGAGTACGTGAGCCTCAAGAAGGAAGCCAAGCGGGAGACACCTGCCGCCGTGACAAAGAGGGAGGTTTGGAAGGGCGACCTACAGGATGTCTTCGATATCGTGAGCGGTAAGATCGCGGGGGCCAACGTCCCAGAAGAAGATTTGGCCTTTCTGGAACTGCAGAGGGAGGGGAGTGTTGATAAATTCCATGCGTCCGCTGTCGCCAAGAAGGCTGACGAAATGAAGAAGGGGCAGATGAGGAAGAGGAAGCAAGAGGCTGAAGTGGAGAAGTTGTTGAAGAAGGTTGCCCTGGAAGACACTTCCGATTCATCCTCTGTTCTGGATCATCTGTGTCGGATAAGGACTTCCAAGGCTGCCCTTCTCCCGCAAAAAGCCCACGGAGGAGAAGGCCTTCCGAGAACCCAATTGTCCCAGCCCCAACCTTTCATGTCGTCAAGCTGCTGCAGCCTCAAACTTGGGGCATGATGTCTTGGAGATTTCCTCCTCTGCCTCCACGGTGCATCGGATGAGGAGAAAGAACCGACAAACTGAAGTAAGGCGCATTGAAGAAGAAGCTTTCCGTGATCCGCCTCCTCTTGTTCTCCATTGGGATGGCAAACTAATTCAAAGTGCTGCCACATCTCTGATCTCAGAGGAAAGGATCGCTGTTGTGCTTACTGGGACCAACTTCGAGGAGCTTTGGAGTAACTATCGCCATTGATGGGACCGAGAGAGAAGTAGCGGTTACTGTCCTTTGGCTGCTGGAAACGTATCAGATTGCTGACGAGATCATCGCTCTCTCCTTTGATACGACTGCGCCCAACAGTGGCATGACAGGCGGAGCCTGCACCATAATTGAACAGTCCCCTGGAAAGACCTTCTTTGGCTGGCATGCTGGCATTAGATTCACTAGGGGGTACTGAAGGACACCTACGAACTCCTCTTCAGCCCTCCCCCATGTCACGAGATTTCCCTGTTCAAGCGATTCCGAGAAAGATGGGACTTCTTGGACAAGACATCCGTCGATACCCTCAACGACGAAGAATCCCTGGATGAGTCGAGCGAATCACAGAGGCTGAAGGATAGACTTCCTCACGGGAGTCATCCGTGACAGAGCCCACGCAAGGGAGGACTATCTCGAACTCCTTCAGCTCTCTCTTGTCTACTGTGAAGATGGAGCGGGAATATGCCTCGATTCAGGGCCCGTTTCGTTAGTCTCATTTACGTCAGATTCTGGCATGAATCAGCCGTCCCGAACTGTGCACCGAAGAATAACCTGGAGTTCTTGGCGACTCCAGGCGTTTGTGGATAGAGAACTCGGGTCAACGGCAGAGAAGGCCCTCCGAAGGCACCTCTGGTACCTCTCGGAGCAAGGAGCGGCCCTAGCGTTGTTCGACGAACGAGTGTCTCCCGATGACCGGGCTGCCATGGTCAAGAACCTAAGCCGTCCAGCAACCTCGAAAGCACTCAAGAGACTTGAAAAGAAGAACTTCACTCCCTCTCATGGTCTTCCCGAATTGGTGACAATGCGAACTTTAGAGGCCATTGGGGTATTCGCTGGGAGGATGGTTCACTACGCAGAACGTGGAACATGTTCTGCAAGATCCATGAACTAGAAGCCACCATCCGAAGCCTGCATGTCACCATTGATGCAGCAGAGAGAGGAGTGGCACTGATCCAAAGACTCCAAGCCCGAACCAAAGACGAGCAACAGAAGCAGTTCCTCCTCAAAGTTGTTCATCATGACCGCAAGACCGTCAAGAGAACAAAGGCTGGGGTAGGGGCTAAGTTCCCTCCTGCTCCTTGAGCCTCATCTACCAACGGCTTGATTGCTCTGCTCTACTTACAGAATTGTTCTGCATTTCTGGGGCCCCTGTGGATTTTTTTACAACTTTGTTTGGTAATTTTCAGTTAAATACCATTCGTTACAATTTTTTGTCTTCTCCAATTGATTTTTTTTCGAAGTTTCATTTGAAATATGGAATCTTGTCAATCAGTGCGACCAGTAAATATTGACAAATCAAACCAAATATTTGCATAAAGTATTTATGGGTCATAAGAAACAAGGGGACACCCGTGCTGACAACTTTCAACACATTTAATTTTTTTACCCCCGGGAGTGAGACACCCTAATCTATACATTATGCAAGTGAAGTCTAAACCTGAAAATATTTAAAAAATATGAATCATATTGGTGTTTTCCCTCCTTATTCACACATCTGTATGCTTTGTTGTATATTTTTTACCACTATTTTGAATGTTTTTTTAGGCTGTATTCAGCAGCAGCCTACAGTTTGTAACATTGTATCAAAACCACAGGTCACTACATTGTATAGCAGCTACAAAGCTCCTCCAAATTGTAACTCCATCCAGTGAATAATGGCATCCAATGGGTTTAATTAACTTTGTTCAACTGGCTGGCAAGTAGTGTTCCTATTTGGTGTGGCTGTAACTTTTTCTCTTTTAATGGAAATACCACTATTAAAAAAAAAGAGGGAGTTTCCTTTCTTGAAGGGTGGTTAATTAATTCATGAAAGTGAGCACCATTTCTTTACCAATGTCAACCTCAGGTGAGTAGAACACATTATGGCCATAATACAAAGATGCAGGTTTTAATTTTGCTAAAAGGGAATTATGCAGATTAGACATTTAAGCATTCATCTACTTTTTGATCCCTTACTATGTGCACTGTGCCAAGAATCACTAAATTCGAGTGCAGATAAAATGAATATGTACACCATCAAATTTGACTACTCTTAATTTTGGTTTCCAATGTACATGACTTTTGGGGGTAGCCTCACTCATTTCTTTCTATCCCTAACTTAACCTATTTTCTAAAACTTTTTGGTGGAAATACCCTCACTACTCTACACAGACATGGATAAAGACAAGTGTGCTGATTAGCAGGGATTTAGGGTTTTTGAGACATTGCATTGAAGCAGAGTGAAAGGCTTAGTGACTGTTGGTCTACATTGAGGCAGTTGAATTTTCAAAACAAGGAATTTGTGCTGCCCTTTATAACTCATTGGTGCAACCTCACTTAGAGTATGCAATTCACTTTTCCTTTTCTAGCTTCAAAAGTATATTGAATGGCTGGGAAGGGTGGAGGCCAGGGCCACCAAACTGATCATGTCTATTAGGCATAAAAACTATCAGATACACCTGTTAGAGCTTGGTGTCTTCTTGCTAGAGACCAGGAGACCTCATGGTAAACTGATAGTGTTCAAAATTCTTTTGAGGCTTTGAAAATATTGATTACCACAAGTTTTTTACCCTTAGTCAAAGTATGACTAGGAGTCATGGTTGGAAACTTCCACAGTTCAGGACTGCTCTGCTTGGTAACTATTTTACCTATAGAATATGCTAGACATGGAATGAGCTTCATGCAAAGGTAGTCAATAGTTCCAACATTGAACAATTTAAAGATATGATTGACAGATAATTTTAGTACATAAAGATTTTTAATGAATGCTACAGTCATAGGCTATGAACCTGGAAGGTAACTCCAAATAGAAGTAGGTCTTATAATTAAAAAAAAGTTGTAGTTTTCAACCTTTACTATAAAATTCCTGGTTGTGCTCTTTTTCCTTAACACAAGCAGGTATCTTTTCCATACCCACAGATATGTATGGGGAGAGCCTTGCGAGCCTTCATCTGTACTATGCCTTTTCTCAAGCTCTTATGTTTTGCCTTTCTCTAAAAAGTACCTCCTCAATATGGATATCGATATCCTTTGAAGTACTCCTATTTCTTGTGATTAAACATTTAAAAGTATGCCTACTTTTTGCACTCTACTGCATGCTTCACATTGTCATTTTGCATTTTGCTCTCTCTTTCCACTTCTAGCACACCCACATACACTCTTTGCACTACCCACTATCACTTCCTTAAATTTATTCCACTTCTGCTTTATCTCCATGTTGACACTTCCTACTTCCTACTCTTCCCTTTCTCTCTGTTTGCACATGCTTTCACTTTTGATTCTTCTTTCCTTTCCTTTCACATCTTATTCAAGCACCCACCAATTTAACTTAACTCAGTACAATCGTGTGGTTAGATACTTCCATACTCGTATCTCATAGAGCTTTCTTCTCAAGTACACCCTGCTGCATATTCTTAATTGGCACAAGTTCGTCGTACTCTTAACTTCTCTCCTCTGCCTAACTCAGGTTTATGTACCCATTCTTGTACTGAAAGAATGTGTTTGCCATACTGGATTCTTTCAGCACAGAACCCTACCATTTTCTCTCCATTTTCACCCCTACAAGGAGGGGTGCTATGTAGCACAGAAATTATACTGTAGTTAACATCTGGAAGATTGCCATCTCTCCCTGCCTCCAGAACCTCTTATTTTGCCTGATTACTTCTATGTTCCTTGTCATGCTCTTGTTCGATGATGCGCATACACACATACACACACACACACACCATGTGAATAATTGGTCATATTTTCCTAGTTAACTTTGGAGAAATGTTTGCCTCAAAGATGTTAAAAAATGCCTAAACTGAGAAGCCCTTTGGAAATTTCAGGATTTATAGATGAATCCGACTGTTGGAGTCACGAAGATGATGAGATTTCCCAGCAATATTGCCACCTGAAGAAGCGCTCAGATCGTGACACAATCTCCATGATGTCACTCGATTCATGTGACTCACGGGAGCTGGTGGCGAGAGGCGCAGCTGACATCCGCCGAAGGCTATCAGAAACTGTCAGTGCACCCAATACAGGTTTCAAGAGGGACCCAGAAGATCCTTCTGCAGCAGCTTTGAAGGAACCCTGGGAAGATAAGGTTTGTATTGTTTCAACTATCGAGAGCAAGCCGCTATGTGTGATGGTTCATTCGCACTTCAGCTTGTTCAGTGCTCTTATGTTCAAGTCCAAGTTGTTCTTAGTCTTATCTCCCTCATATAAATTACTAGCCGATACTTATACTCAATGCTGTCAAGATCTTGACCCCGTAAGGGGCGCGGCGATTTGCCATCCTGGCCGCCGTGCTGACGGGATCCAGCGCTCCGTCCGGCCCCAGCTTAGCCTCTCTTCCTTCCTTCAGATAGCCCGATTTCTCCCCTACCTCGTCGCTTTTCATACAACCTCTCCCACAACTTTCTCTGGTCAGCCTCTAATTTCACAGGGTAGAATGCTGACCTTCTTCTCAAGCCAACCACCCCGGATCGGGGCTGAGGGGGGGAGGGGACATTGTTCCCTAACCCCTCAGCTCCGGTTCGGGATGGGGTTTTTTTAACAACCTGCTTCATCCCCACCCACATCTTCCTCACATCCCTTTTCCTCTCCTCTTCACAACCTATATTTTTTACGCCGTGTCCAAGGTGGAGCCGCCATGCCGAAGGACTGCCAGGCCACCAGGCGGGAGGGGTGGTCCCGAATGGCGGCGCCTGGCTCTGCCGGGCTTGTAAGCACCTCTCGCAGTGCGGGCAACTGCGAGAGGTGATGAGCTATTGCGTCCCGTAATCAAAAGAGGGTCACCATGCCCATGTATGAAAAAAAACAAAAACCCCAACCCCCAACTTCCCCAAAAACATCTACGGAGCCGCCCTCGGGCAGCTCCACCGAGAAAATGGAGGTCCCCCCCCTTGTGCTTGCGCAAGGGACCCTCCATAATTCTTTAACCGGAGAGGAGGCTTACTCCTCTCCTACGCCTACGGGTGTAGGGGACTCCCCCTCACCCCCTTCTCTGGAGGTGCTTTCGGGCACCTCCCTATCTCCAGCGGCAGTCCCTCCTTTGCTTTCTAAGGGGACTGCCAAGAAAGCCAGCAGGCAGCCCATTGCCGACCGCCCCTCGTGCAAGCGGCTCGGTAGGGCAAACCCCCTTAGGGGGGAGAGGGAAGCCAGGCCCCTTCGGTCGCTTCCCTCAAAAGACCTGCTGGCAAGAATTTTGAACCTTGCTGGGGTCAAGGCCTGTGCCTCCCCACACCACCTGACTAGTGACAATACTGCCAAGGGGACCTGCGATGTCCTGGGAGGGGATGGCCAACTGGAGGCCCCTCCTGTGATAGACATGGTCCTTGAGGAGACCCAGCCCCAGACGGTAGGGCCTTCCATGGGGGGGAATTCGGGCTCGGCGCCAAGCACCGAACCCGAATCCGCCCCTATGCAAGGTCCTCCTCAAATGGCTGAGGGCTCCGAGGCAGTAGAAGGAGGGGAGGGATCTCCTCCGACAGGTGCCCCTACGACAACCAGGACCTTCTCCATTCCGGAGAGGGACCTGGCTGAGGCTGGTCCATCTGGCCTGGGGACTTCTGCCGGCGGAGGTGAAAAGCGGGTCCATTCCCCGCCCTCCTCTCCTAAAAAGAAAAAGACTCAAAAGACGAAGAAGACTCGGGGCTCCTCTCCATCCGCGGGGGCTGCGGGGACGGATGGGTCTGCTGCCACTTTGGTAGGCGACCAAGCCAAGATCGGCACATCCGGCCCCTCTACCCCCTCGTGTGCGGAGCCCATGACTACGACTAAGACCAAGAATGCACAGGGCGGAGCCTCGATGACATCGGGGCCCCTGATTCAGAGGTTACCTGGCGTTTTCGAGCCCGCTGGCTTCAAACGCTTCCTCGTTATTCGCTCCACTGATGGCACCATGTTGTCCAAGGGCAACATGATCCATCAGAGGAGAGGATTAGCTAGTGCAATTGGTAGAGAGCCGAAGGTAACCCGTTTCTCGGACAGGAGCCTTCTGGCGAATGCGGCGAATCCCGCCGAGGCGGCCAAGATAAGTGCTCTTCGGACACTTCATGGCACCCCGGTGAGTGTGACGCCGCACTCTACCATGAACTTTGTGAAAGGAGTAGTTTATGCGAGGGAACTCGTTGACTACTCCATTGAGGACATCACCCTAGAGCTGGCCGACCATGGGGCGGTCAAGGTCGAACGTGTGATGAGAAAACAGGGAGGGGCCTCGAGACCCACCCCTACACTCTTCGTCACGTTCGACTGTGACAAGCTCCCTGAGTCGGTGCGTGCCGGTTGGTACCGCTACCGCGTGAAGGCATTCGTGCCACTGCCGCGGCGGTGCTATTACTGCCACCGCTTCGGCCATACGAATCGATCATGTAGACGTGCAAAATCGGGGTCACCCGAAGTCTGTGTAAATTGCTCCAAGGTCGCACACGATAAGTCCAAATCGTGTGTGGCCAAGTGTGTCAATTGCGGAGAGCCGCACCCTGCTTCTTCGAAGCAATGTGGTGCATATCTCCTTGAGAAAGAAATCCTGGCCGTTCAGGCCCAGGATCGACTCTCATTCCGCGAGGCAAAGGACTTGGTCCTGGCGCGCCCGGCTCTGCCTGGGACGTCATATGCCTCAATAGTTAGAAAGGCACCCTCTGCTCCTGGCCCATCCAGGCCAACGAGCACGGTTGTTTCCGCGCCCATTCGGAGCCCTTCTGTGGGCTCTACCCAACCTGGGCGCTCCCCTGGTAAAGCTGGCGGCAAAAAGGGTTCATACCCTGCCCCGGCTAAAACCAGGGCTCCCCCCTCTTCCCCCAGCGTGACCGTTTCGCGTAAAGCGAAACGGCCACGCGCCTCCACCGAGTCGTTAGACTCACAGGAGGCAACACCCCTGAAGATGGTCGCTAGGCCATCTTCCGGGGTTCCTAAAGCTGTTCCCCGAAAGGAGGACAGCAACAAAGGAGCTTCGGCCCCTTTGCCCACGCCCCGAGGTGGAGCGAGTGGCTCGGAGACGGTGGTTCCTCGAAAAGAGGGCCCCCCGCCTCCGAAGCCGCAACGCCCGCCTAAAGTTTCGAGGCGGAGGGAGGAAAAGACTCGCATGGCGAGCCCAACCTCCCCCAATAAGTCCTCGAAGGCGACAGCGCCTTCAGCGCTTTGTCCGGCCAACAGCGCCCGGGGTTCTGCCCCCGGGAAGCGTACGGCCATTCCCGTGAGGGTCTTCAATTCGAGGAGGGCCCCCGCGTCTCCTCCGAGCTAGGCCTGGAGGGCATATTCCTTCAATGGAATTGCCGTGGACTCCGGGCCAACTGGGAGGAGCTGCGGAGGCTCGCCTCATCCCGTTCCCCGTTAGCTATTTTTTTGCAGGAGACCATGCTAGGCGCGTGCCCCCTGCCTGCCCTCCCGGGGTATAAGGGTCTTGCGACCCAACCACCGCGGGACGGCCGGGCTGGGGGATGCGCGGTTTACACCCGGCATGATGTCTCCGTTCTTCCTTTCTCTTTAGATACCTCCTTTCATGCAGTGGCTGTGCAGCTGCACCTGGATAGGAGGTATACTATCATTTCTGCGTACATTCCACCGTCAGCTGACTTCGACGCGGGGGACTTTCGCCGCGTCGTGGCACGGTTGCCGAGGCCCTATCTCTTGCTTGGAGATCTGAACGGCAGGCATCCTCTCTGGGGAGATTACACCATAAATCCCAGGGGACAAGTCCTTGCCGATCTGATCGAAGAGCTTGAGATGGGTGTCCTAAACGTGGATGAGTTTACGCATCACTGTCCGAGAACCGCTTCATTTTCTTGCCTTGACCTATCTTTGTGCTCTTCGGATGCACAGCCTGATTTTGATTGGGGAGTGGTCGATGACCTCCATGGTAGTGATCACTTTCACATTCAATTATCATTTTCAGGGCAACTGCCGCCTGAGAGACCACCTCGGTGGTGCTTGGCGCGGGCGCGGTGGCCTGCATTTCAGGAAATGACTGAATTCTCTATCTCAGTCAAGGAGTTTAGGTCGGTAGATGAGGCCGTCGAGTTCTTCTCCGGCAACCTCATCGCCGTGGGCCTGACTACTATTCCTAGGACGTCTGGCCGTTTTGCACGCCGACCACTCCCATGGTGGTCGGCCGAGTGTGAGACGGCCCTCAAACAGAAGCGTTATGCCTACATGCGCTATAAGCGCCGCCCGAACGATTTCACCGTCGCTGAATTTCGTCGGGCTAGGGCTAGGTTCCGGTATATTTCGAAGCACGCCCGCCGCTCTTCTTGGCGGGCATACGTGTCTTCACTTAACGGGAAGACCCCTTTAGCTGAGGTGTGGAAGCGAGTCAAAAGGATTCGGGGCAAGTTCTCGCAGGACCCCCCTCCCGTTCTCCAGGAGAATGGGACCGCAATCTCGGACCCCGCGTCCGTGGCGGAATCCTTAGCGACCGCTTTTTCCGCATTCTCTAGCCGTGATGCTGCTCCGCCAGCATTCAATGCACGTCGTGATGTCGCGGAAGGCCGCCGGCTGGACTTTACCTCCAGAGGCGGAGAACCCTTCAACGACAAGTTTACTGTGAGTGAGTTGCGTTCCGCTCTCGCTTCGTGCGCGGACACCGCCCATGGTCCGGACGATGTCCCGTACGCCATGCTTCGACACCTGGGTGAGCGAGGCATGGCCTTTCTATTAGATTTGTTCAACAGGATCTGGGTGGAAGGTCTCCTCCCAGACTCCTGGCGAATCGCTACTGTGCTCGCCTTTCGCAAGCCGGGGAGAGATCACTCTACTCCGACCGGTTTCCGCCCAATCTCTCTAACCTCTTGCGTGTGCAAGTTGATGGAGAAATTGGTAAATGTTAGATTAGCCTATTTCCTGGACAGCGGAGGCCATCTGTCTTCTGCACAGTGCGGCTTCCGTAAGTTCCACTCCACGTCGGATGCTCTGCTCCGACTGGAAAATGCCGTCTGCGAGGCTTTCCTTCGTAGACAGCACTACGCCACGGTGTTTTTTGATCTGGAGAAAGCCTATGATACCGCATAGCGATACGGTATCATGGAGACTCTCCACACGATGGGGGCGAGGGGACGCCTCCCAATGTTTATATCTGAATTTTTGCGAGATCGTCGATTCCGCGTACGGGTGGGGGGAGCCCTCTCCGGCCCAAAGGAGCAGGAAGAGGGTGTCCCGCAGGGAAGTGTCCTCAGTGTCACACTCTTTGCCCTGAGCATCAACGGCATCACCTCGGTGCTGCCGGAAGATGTTCTCGCTACGCTCTACGTGGACGACCTTTCGATCTCTTTTGGCGCGGCCCAGATGCCAACTCTGGAGCGCCGACTCTAACAGGCATTGAACCGCGTCTCTTGCTATGCCAAAGCGCACAGGTTTCGGTTTTCTTTGGCCAAGACTAAGGTGGTGCACTTCTGCTGCCATCCACGGCTTCACCCCGACCCAGATTTGTTTCTTAATGGGGTGCGCCTGGATGTGGTTGAGTCGCACCGTTTCCTTGGTCTTGTATTCGACCGACGCCTCACCTGGGAGGCTCACATTCGCAGCCTTAGGGTCTCTTGTACCCGCGCCATGGACATTCTCCGTTCCGTGACGTTCAGCGCTTGGGGCGCTGATAGGGCTACCGCCTTACTTTTTTATCGATCCTTTGTTCGCTCGAAGCTCGACTACGGATGCGAGTTTTATGCATCCGCAGCCGAGCGTTTATTGCGGAAGGTGGATTCGATGCCACTCGCTCTGCGCCGCGTGCAGTGCATCACTCGCCTGTACGCGCGAGCCCGGCGCCTCCCCCAGTCGCCAACAGCTCTCACTGCATCCGCAGCTGATCTCGATGGTGCCTATGCCGCCGAGAGACGCCAGTCATACCCTAAGCCCTTTGGGTTTAGGGCCAGGAAACTCCTTCGAGAGGTAGATATAGCTCTCGGGCCGGTGGCGCCCCTGGTTCTGCCCTGGAGGGTACCACATTTGGCTATTTGTCGCCACGCCTCTGCTCCCAAAGCTTGTACTGCGCCGGGAGTATTGCGTTCGATCTTTTTGGAGCACACATCGTGTCACGCTGGTACCGTGCCAGTGTATACGGATGGCTCCAAGTCCCAAGAGGGGGTCGGCTTCCACGCCGTATCCCCTCTGTTTGAAGTCAGCGGGGCTCTACCAGGCGCTGCGTCTGTCTTCACGGCCGAGCTGGTGGCAATACACCACTCGGTACGGGAGATTACGCGACGTGCCCGGTTCGGAGACCGGATTGTGATTTATAGCGACTCACAAAGCGCCCTGAGTGCTCTCGGGGCATTGGAATCTCCGCATCCCCTGGTTCGCGAAATCCGTGACGCCACGGTTTTGGCGAGCCGGGCAGATGTCGAGATTATCTTCTGCTGGGTTCCTGGACATGTAGGAATTGCGGGGAATGAGCGCGCCGATGAGGGCGCCAAAGAGTCCGCGAGGACTCTGCGACCGGACCAGCGTTTCGCTCTTCCTCACACCGACTACATGGCAGGAATACGGGCAGCTCTTCGGACTGCTTGGCAAAGAAGATGGGAGACGGTCGAGGGGAACTTAAAGTTGCGTGCCATTGCGCCGCGACTGTTCCCATGGACCTATCCCCCAATGCCGCGGCGGCTTCAGGTTGCTTTCTGTCGTCTTCGAATCGGACACACTCGTGTGACGCATCGTTACTTGGTGGAGCGCTCGCATGTGCCCTATTGCAACGACTGCGTCGTCCCCCAGACTGTTCGGCATATTCTTGTCGAATGTCCCAGTCTGGGTGATCTTCGCGCACGATACCTGTCTCGGTACCGGGATGGGCGGGGTCGCTACCGCCTGTCCCTTGTACTCGGGACGAGTGCGTGCACCATGACTGGTGGACTTATTGACTTTTTGGGGGAGGCCGGCCTTCTCCCCTTTATTTAAGGTTCCTTTTTTTGTTATTGTTTTGTTTTAGATTGCACTCTCCTGCACCGGGGTGAGGGGGACCTCCCCCCGCTGCCGGAGATTGCTTCGATTGTTAAGTTTTTCAAATTTATATTGATTGTTAAGTTTTCATATTTTAACTTTAAAGTAGCCTAATTCTAGGCTGTCGTGTTTTTCGGTGACTTATGCCCAAGTGGGTAGTTGCCAGATGGGCTCTATAAAAAAAAAAAAAAAAAAAATGTCAAGATCTTGAGCCCTCGGTAACCTGGTGCAAAAGTCATTGGATTTCCACTCCTAGTTACTGGGTTCATCTCCCAGTGAGAGCGAGAAAAATGTTGCATTTCTAAGGGGCCACTACCACTCATACAGTTCCAGCTACATACTTCATCTCTCACATAGTCGATCGTGGCACTGCTGCCTCTTCCTCCCTCCCCTCTTTGCACAGACATCATATCATTCTTCCACTCTGGGATCTGTCAAATGGGCTTTCATATACACATTCCCCTAATACAAAATGGATGGCCCTTCCTTGGGCCACAAAGAGATCCCTGCTTGCTGGAGGGTGAAAAAGGCAGTACTACTGCTCTGTTTGCGCTTGCCTTTAAGGAGAACTAGCCCTTGGTGCCCATGAACTTGCAAGCAATTGTCATTCTTATCTTCATGTAAATTTATTTATTCGGTTGGGAGACCTTGCCCACGATTTAAAATGGATGGGTGGCACACTTAATTAACTAATAAGATCTTGAATAGTTCTTTCAGAATGGTCAGACATTAACACATTTGCCCCTACAGGGCAAGAGCTCTTGCTAGCCGAGTGGACACGGCGTTGGTCTGCTAACGTCGTGGTACCGGGTTCGACCCTAGCAAACCCAGTAAGGGGCGCGGCGATTTGCCTTCCTGGCCGCCGTGCTGACGGGACTCAATGCCCCGTGCGGCCCCAGCTTAGCCTATTCTCCTTTCTGACACCTTGTCCTCTACCTTACCTCCTCACTTTGCATACAATCTCTACTACAACTTTCTCTGGTCGGCCTCTAATTTCACAGGGTAGATACCGACCAGCTTCCTCTCACCCAACCATCCCGGATCGGGGCTGAGAGGGGAGGGGACAAGTCTCCCTCACGCCTGCTTAACCCCCACCCTTAACTTCCTCACAACCCCGTTCTCTCTCCTTTTCACAGTCTATCGACTTTATGTCGTGCTTAAGGTGGAGCCGCCATGACGATGGGCTGCTAAGGTCACCAGGCGGGAGGAGTGGCCTCAAATGGCGGCAGCTGGCTTTGCCAACCCAGTGTTCACCCCTCTCAGAGCGGGCCACTGCGTGGGGCGATGAGCGTTTGCGTCCCGTGCTAAATAAGGGGTCAGCATGCTCAATGATGAATTAAAAAAAATACTCCCTCTCTAACTTTCCCTCGACCATCGTCGGAGCCGTCCTAGGCCAGCTCACCTAAACAAAAATGGAGCCCCCCCTCCCCTCTGTGCTTTGTTAGGGGACCCTCCAAATTTCTTCTGCCGGAGAGGGGTTTCACTCCTCTCCTTTGCCTACGGGTGTAGGCGACTCCCCCTCACTCCCTTCTCTGGAGGCGCCCTTTGGTGCCTCCTTCTATGCAGCGGCAGTCCATCGTTTTCTTTCACACGGGACTGCCAAGAGAGCACGCAGGCGGCTGGAAATTCACCGCTCCAGGTTCAAGCGCGTCAATAGGGCCAACCCCCTTAGGGGGGCAAGGGATGGCAGGGCCTGTCAGCCCTTGCCCCCTAACATCCTCCACTCATGCGCTAAAAGCCTACAGTGGGTCACTGTTCGTGCCCCCCTACCTACCTCGACGGCTGCCGGTTCGCCGGCATTAGGTAAAAAAGGTACCTCGAATGGGATCTGTGGTGTCGGGGGTGGGTGGGGGGAGACACCACATGGAGGTCCCCCTGAGATGGACATGGTCCATAAGGTGACCCCGCCTCAGACGGTAGGATCTTCTATGAGGTCGAACCCTGGCTTGCGGCCAAGCACAGAACCCGTGTCCGTCCCTATGCAAGCTCCTCCTCAGACGCCTCCGATCCCTGAGGCCTCACAGGAAGAGGATAGATCTCCCTGGCTGTTGCTCTTATGATAGGCAAGACCTCCATTTCAGAGAAGGATCTTGCTGAGTTCAGCCCATCTGGCCTAGGGGCTCCTGCCGGCGGGGAGAAGCGAGAGGTTCATTTCCCGCCCTCCTCTCCAAAAAGAACAAGAAAAAAAAGACTCGGGAGTTACTCTCCCGCCGCTGGAACGGACGGGTTTGCTGCCGTTTCGGTAAGCCACCAAGCCTAGATCGGCACGTCCGGACCCGTTGCTCCCCCGGGTGGGCAGTCCCAGACGATGACCAGAACTGCGCAGAGCGGAGCCTCGATTACCTCGGAGCCCCTCATTCAGAGGCTACCTGGCGTTTTCGAGCCCGCTGGCTTCACAAACGTTTCCTTGTTATTCGCTCCACTGATCGCAGCATGTTGGCTAAGGGCAACATGATCCATCAGAGGAGAGCTCTAACTAGTGTGATTGGTAGAGAGCCGAAGATCACCCGTTTATTGGACAGAAGCCTTTTGGCGAATGCGTCGAATCCCGCACCCCGTCCGACCCCAGCTTAGCCTCTTCTCCTTCTTTCAGACAGCCTGTATTTCTCCCTTACTTCGTCGCTTTTCATACAACCTCTCCCACAACTTTCTCTGGTCGGGCTATAATTTCACAGGGTAGATGCTGTCCTTCTTTCTTCTCAGCCAACCGTCCAGAGGATCGGGGCTGAGGGGGGAGGGCACAATGTTCCCTAACCACTGAGCTCCCGTTCGGGATGTTTTTTTTTAACAACCTGCTTCATCCCCACCCATACCTTCCTCACATCCCTTTTCCTTTACTCTTCACACTCTATCAATTTTACGCCGTGTCCAAGGTGGAGCCGCCATGCCGATGAACTGCCAGGCCACCAGGCGGGAGGGGTGGTCCTGAATGGCGGCACCTGGCTCTGCCAGGCCTGTACGCACCCCTTGCACGGCAAGCTACTGCGAGGGGTGATGAGCTATTGCATCCCGTTGTAAATTTAGGGTCACCATGCCCAATGATGAGAAAACTAAATATCCCCTTAATTTTCCCTGTTGCATCAACGGAGCCGCCCTGTGCTTGCGCAGGGGGCCCTCCAAACTTCTCTAACCGGAGAGGAGGCTTACTCCTCTCCTACGCCTACGGGTGTAGGGGACTTGCCCCTCAATCCCTTCTCTGTAGGTGCTTTCAGGCACCTCCATGTTTCCAGCGGCAGTTCCTCCTTTTCTTTCCATTGGGACTGCCAAGAAAGCCAGCAGGCAGCCCATAGCCGACCGCTTCCCATTGAAGCGGCTCGGTAGGGCAAACCCCCTTAGGGGGGAGAGGGGAGCCGCCAGCCGCCTGGACCCTCCAAACTTCTCTAACCAGAGAGGAGGCTTACTCCTCTCTACGCCTACGGGTGTAGGGGACTTCCCCTCACTCCCTTCTCTGGAGGTGCTTTCAGGCACCTCCATGTTTCCAGCGGCAGTCCCTCCTTTTCTTTCCATTGGGACTGCCAAGAAAGCCAGCAGGCAGCCCATACCCGACTGCTTCCCATTGAAGCGGCTCGGTAGGGCAAACCCCCTTAGGGGGGAGAGGGAGGCAGGCCCCTTCGGTTGATTCGCTCAAAAGACCTGCTGGCAAGAATATTGAACCTTGCCGGGGTCAAGGCCTGTGCCTCCCCACACCTGACTAGTGACAATGATGCGAACGGGACCTGCGATGTCCTGGGAGGATGGCGAACTGGAGGCCCCCTGAGATAGACATGGTCCTTGAGGAAACCCAGCCTCGGACGGTAGGGCCTTCCATGGGGGATAATCCGGGCTCGGCGCCAAGCACCGAACCCGAATCCGCCCCTATGCAAGGTCCTTCTAAAACGGCTAGGGTTTCCAAGGCAGTACAAGGAGGGGAGGGATCTCCTCCGACTGGTGCCCCTGCGACTACCAGGACCTTGTCCATCTCGGAGAAGGACCTGGCTGAGGCCGATCCATCTGGCCTGGGGGATCCTGCCGGCCGAGGGGAGAAGCGGGTTCATTCCCCGCCATCCTCTCCTAAAAAGAAAAAAAAATAAGAAGACTCGGGGTTCCTCTCCATCCGCGGGGGCTGCAGGGACAGATGGGTCTGCTGCCACTTTGGTAAGCGACCAAGTCAAGATCGGCACATCCGGCCCCTCTGCCCCCCCCGGATGCGGAGCATCTGACTATGACTACGACCAAAAGTGCACAGGGCGGAGCCTCGATAACATCGGGGCCCCTGAATGAGAGGTTACCTGCGAACGTGTGATGAGAAAACAGGGAAGGGCCTCGAGACCCACCCCTACACTCTTCGTCACGTTCGACTGTGACAAGCTCGCTAGGTCGTTGCGTGTCGGTTGGTACCGTTACCGCGTGAAGGCATTCGTGCCACTGCCACGGCGGTGCTATTACTGTCACCGCTTCGGCCATACGAATCCTTCATGTAGACGTGCAAAGTCGGTGTCACCCGAAGTATGTGTAAATTGCTCCAAGGCCGCACACGATAAGTCCAAATCGTGTGTTTCCAAGTGTGTCAATCTCGGAGAGCCGCATCCCGCTTCTTCGAAGCAATGTGGTGCATATCTCCTTGAGAAAGAAATCCTGGCTGTCCAGGCCGAGGATCGACTCTCATTCCGCGAGGCTAAGGACTTGGTCCTGTCGCGCCCGGTTCTGCCTGGGATGTCTTATGCCTCAATGGTTAGAAAGACACCCTCTGCCCCAGGCCTATCCAGGCCAACGAGCAAGGTTGTTTCCGCGCCCATTCGGAGACCTTCTGCGGGTTCTACTCAACCCGGGCGCTTCCCTGGTAAAGGTGGCGGCAAAAAGGGTTCACACTCAGCCCCGGCTAAAACCAGGGCTTCCCCCGCCCCCTTTCCCCAGCGTGACCGTTTTCCGTAAAGTGAAACGGCCACGCGCCTCCACCGAGTCGTAAACTCACAGGAGGCAACACCCCTGAAGCTGGTTGCCAGGCCATCTTCCGGTTTTCCTAAAGCTGGCCCCTAAAAGGAGGCCAGCAACAAAGGAGCTTCGGCTCTTCGCCCACGCCTAGTGGTTGGCTGAGTAGCTCGGAGACGGTGGTTCCTCGAAAAGAGGGCCCCCCGCCCCTGAAGCCGCAACGCCCGCCTAAGGTTTCGAGGTGGAGGGAGGAAAAGACTCGCGTGGCGAGTCCAACCTCCCCCAATAAGTCCTCGAAGGCGACAGCGCATTATCCGGCCCACAGCGCCCGGAGTTCTGCATTCGGGAAGCGTACGGCTATTCCCGTGAGGGTCTTCACCGAAGAAGGCCCCCCGCGTCTCCTCCGAGCTAGGCCTGGAGGGCATATTCCTTCAATGGAATTACCGTGGACTCTGGTCCAACTGGGAAGAGCTGCGGATGCCCGTCTCGTCCCGGTCCCGTTAGCTATCTATCCGCGGGAGACCATGCTAGGCGCGTGACCCCGCCCACCCTCCCGGGGTATAAGGGTCTTGCGACCCCACCACCACGAGATGGGGGCCGGGCTGGGGGATGCACGGTTTACAGCCGGCATGAGTTCTCCCTTCTCCCTTTCACTTTAGATACCTCCTTTCAGGCAGTGGCTGTGCAGCTTCACATAGATAGGAGGTATACCATCATTTCTGCGTACATTCCACCGTCAGCGGACTTCGACGCGGGGGACTTCCGCCGCGTCCTGGCACGGTTGCCGGGGCCCTTTCTCTTGCTTGGAGATCTGAACGGCAGGCATCCTCTCTGGGGAGATTACTCAATAAATCCCAGGGGACAAGTCCTTGCAGATCTGATCGAAGAGCTTGAGATAGGTGTCCTAAATGTGGATGAGTTTACGCATCAGTGCCCGAGAACCGCTTCATTTTCTTGCCTCGATCTATCTTTGTGCTCTTCGGATGCACAGTCTGATTTTGATTGGGGGTGGTCGATGACCTCCATGGTAGTGATCACTTTCCCATTCAAATATCATTTTCAGGGCAACTGCCGCCTGAGAGCCCATCTCGGTGGTGCTTGCCGCGGGCGCGGTGGCCTGCATTTCAAGAAATGACTGAATTCTCAATCTCAGTCGAGGAGTTTAGGTCGGTAGATGAGTTCTTTTCCGGCAACTTCATCGCCGCGGGCCTGACTACTATTTCCAGAACGTCTGGCCGTTTTGCACGCCGACCACTCCCATGGTGGTCGGCCGAGTGTGAGACGGCCCTCAAACAGAAGCGTTATGCCTACATGCACTATAAGCGCCGCAAGAAACGATTTCAATATGGGTGAATTTCGTTGGGCTAAGGTTAGGTTCCGGTATATTTGGGAGCACGCCCGCAGCTCTTCTTGGCGAGCATACGTGTCTTCAATTAACGGGAAGACCCCTTTAGCAGAGGTGTGGAAGCGAGTCAAAAGGATTTGGGGCAAGTTCTCGTAGGATCCCCTCCCGTTCTCCAGGAGAATGGGACCGCAATCTCGGACCCCATGTCCGTGGCGGAATCCTTCGCGACCGCTTTCTCTGCATTATCTAGCCGGGATGCTGCTCCGCCAGCATTCAATGCTCGTCATGATGTCGCGGAAGGCCGCCGGCTGGACTTTTACCTCCAGAGGCGGAGAACCCTTCAACGACAGGTTTACTCTGAGTGAGTTGCGCTCCGCTCTTGCTTCGTGCGCGGACACCACCCATGGTCCGGACGATGTCCCGTACGCCATGCTTCGACACCTGGGTGACCGAGGCATGGCCTTTCTGTTAGATTTGTTCAACAGGATCTGGGTGGAGGGTCTCCTCCCAGATTCCTGGCGAATTGCTACTGTGGTCGCCTTTCGCAAACTGTGAAGAGATCACTATTCCGGCCGGTGTCCGCCCAATCTTTCTAACCTCTTGCGCGTGCAAGTTGATGGAGAAATTGGTAAATGTTAGATTAGCCTTTTTCCTGGACAGCGGAGGCCATCTGTCTTGTGCACAGTGCGGCTTCCGCAAGTTCCACTCTACGTCGGATGCTCTGCTCCGACTGGAAAATGCCGTCTGCGAGGCCTTCCTTCGTAGACAGCACTACACCACTACGCATTGCGATACGGTATCATGAAGACTCTCCACACGATGGGGGCGAGGGGACGCCTCCCAATGTTTATATCTAAATTTTTGAGAGATCGTCGATTCAGCGTACGGGTTGGGGTAGCCCTCTCCGGCCCAATGGAGCAAGCAGAGGGTGTCACGCAGGGGAGTGTCCTCAGTGTCACACTCTTTGCCCTGAGCATCAACGGCATCACCTCGGTGCTACCGGAAGATGTTCTTGCTACGCTCCACGTGGACGACCTTTCGATCTCTTTTGGCGCGGCCCAGATGCCAACTCTGGAGCGTCGACTCCTACAGGCATTGAACCGCGTCTCTCGCTATGCCGAAGCGCACAGGTTTTGGTTTTCCTTTGCCAAGACTAAGGTGGTGCACTTCTGCCGCCATCTACGGCTCCACCCAGACCAAGACTTGTTTCTTAATGGGGTACTCTTGCAAGTGGTTGAATCACACCGTTTCCTCACCTGGGAGGCTCATATTCGCAGCCGTAGGGTCTCATGTACCCGCGCCATGTATATTCTCCGTTCCGTGACGTTCAGCGCTTGGGGCGCTGATAGGGCTACTGCCTTACTTTTTTATCGATCCTTTGTTTGTTCGAAGCTCGACTACGGATGCGAGTTTTATTCATCCGCAGCCGAGCGTTTATTGCGGAAGGTGGATTCGATCCACCACACCGGCCTTCGCCTTGCGACCGGTGCCTTCCGCACTTTCCCCATTGAGAGCCTGTTGGTCGATGCTGGGGAGATGCCACTCGCTCTGCGCCGCGTGCAGTGCATCACTTGCCTGTACGCGCGAGCCCGGCGCCTCCCTCAGTCGCCAACAGCTCTCACTGCATCGATGGTGCCTATGCCGCCGAGAGACGCCAGTCATACCCTAAGCCCTTTGGGTTTAGGGCCAGGAAACTCCTTCGAGAGGTAGATATAGCTCTCGGGCTGGTGGCGCCCCTGGTTCTGCCCAGGACGCCACCCTGGAGGGTACCACATTTGGCTATTTGTCGCCACGCCTCTGCTCCCAAAGCTTGTACTGCGCCGGGAGTATTGCGTTCGACCTTTTTGGAGCACACATCGTGTCACGCTGGTACCGTGCCAGTGTATACGGATGGCTCCAAGTCCCAAGAGGGGGTCGGCTTCCACGCCGTATCCCCTCTGTTTGAAGTCAGCGGGGCTATACCAGGTGCTGCGTCTGTCTTCACGGCCGAGCTGGTGGCAATACACCACTCGGTACGGGAGATTACGTGACGTGCCCGGTTCGGAGACCGGATCGTGATCTATAGCGACTCACAAAGCGCCCTGAGTGCTCTCGGGGCATTGGAATCTCCGCATCCTCTGGTTCGCGAAATCCGTGACGCTACGGTTTTGGCGAGCCGGGCAGATGTCGAGATTATCTTCTGCTGGGTTCCTGGACATGTAGGAATTGCGGAGAATGAGCGCGCCGATGAGGGCGCCAAAGAGTCCGCGAGGACTCTGCGACCGGACCAGCGTTTCGCTCTTCCTCACACTGACTACATGGCAGGAATACGGGCAGCTCTTCGGACTGTTTGGCAAAGAAGATGGGAGACGGTCGAAGGGAACTTAAAGTTGCGTGCCATTGCGCCGCGACTGTTCCCATGGACCTATCCCCCAATGCCGCGGCGGCTTTAGGTTGCTTTCTGTCGTCTCCGAATCGGCCACACTCGTGTGACGCATCGCTATTTGATGGAGCGCTCGCCTGCGCCCTATTGCAACGACTGCGTCGTCCCCCAGACTGTTCGGCACATTCTTGTCGAATGTCCCAGTCTGGGTGATCTTCCCGCACGATACCTGTCCCAGTACCGGGATGAGCCGGGTCGCTACCGCCTGTTCCATGTGCTCGGTTCAGATTCGTGCACATTGACTTGTGGACTTGTTGACTTCTTGGGGGAGGCCGGCCTTCTTCCTATTATTTAAGCAAGGTTTGTTTTGTTGGTTTTTTTTTGTTTGTTTTTTTTGCATTTGTTTTTTTTGTTTGTTTTTTTCCTTTAGTTGCACGCTCCTGCGCCGGGGGGACCTCTTCCCGACGCACCAGCTTGCTTCCTTTCCCCCTTTTGGGGTGTTTTTTTTTCTCTTTAATTTTATTTTAAAGTAGCCTAGAACTAGGCCAGTTTTAATACGGCGACTAATGCACAAGTAGGCAGTCGCCAGATGAGCTCTTAAAAAAAAAAAATCAACTCTGGAGCGTCGACTCCAACAGGCTTTGACCCGAATCTCTCGCTATGCTGACGCCCACAGGTTTCAGAGGCCTTTGCCAAGACCAAGATGCACTTTTGCCGCCATCTTTGGCTCCATCCCGACCCGGACTAGTTCCTAAACGGGTTTTGCTTGGAAGTAGTGGATTCACATAGTTTCCTTGGTTTTGTTTTCCCTCATCTTCGCAGCTTTAGGGTCTCTTGTACCCGCGCAATGAACGTTGCTTGTTTCGAGACGTTCAGCACCTGGGATGCTGAACGTGCCTTCCGCACGTCTCCCATTGTGAGCCTACTTGTCTCTGCTCTTAAAGTTTCCACAGCTTTGGGAGTATTGCTTTTGGCCTTTTCAGAGCACACTTCGTGTCAAGCTGGAACCGTGCCATTGTATATGGATGGCTCCAAGTCCCATGAAGAGGTCGGCTTCCACTCCCTCTCCCCTCTCTTTGAAGTCATCGTAGTTCTAGCAGGCCCTGCATTTGTCTTCACGGCCGAGCTGGTTGCATTACACCGTTTGCTACGAGCGATAACGCGTTGTGTCCGGTTCGGAGACCAACTCATTGGGATTTTTAGTGTCTCATAAAGCGCCCTGAGTGCTCCCGGGGCATTGGAATTTCCACACACCATGGAGCGCTCCGCTGCACTTTATTGCGACGACTGTGTTGTCCCCAAGACTGTTAGGCACACTTTTGTTGAATGCTCTAGTCTGGGTGATCTTCACGCACATTACCTGGACGAGCGGGCTCCCACGCTTTTCCCTTCTACTCCGGACGGGTTCGTGTATACAGACTTGTGGCCTATCTGACTTTTTGGAGGAGCCTGTCCTCCATTTTATTTGACTCTTTGTTGTAGGTCCCATCTTCTTACGCCGAGTCAAAAGGATTCGGGGCAAGTTCTCGCAGGACCCCCCTCCTGTTCTCCAGGAGAATGGGACCGCAATCTCGGACCCCGCGGCCGTGGCGGAATCCTTAGCGACCGCTTTTTCCGCATTCTCTAGCCGTGATGCTGCTCCGCCAGCATTCAATGCACGTCGTGATGTCGCGGAAGGCCACCGGCTGGACTTTACCTCCAGAGGCGGAGAACCCTTCAACGACAAGTTTACTGTGAGTGAGTTGCGTTCCGCTCTCGCTTCGTGCGCGGACACCGCCCATGGTCCGGACGATGTCCCGTACGCCATGCTTCGACACCTGGGTGAGCGAGGCATGGCCTTTCTGTTAGATTTGTTCAACAGGATCTGGGTGGAGGGTCTTCTCCCAGACTCCTGGCGAATCGCTACTGTGCTCGCCTTTCGCAAGCCGGGGAGAGATCACTCTACTCCGACCGGTTTCCGTCCAATCTCTCTAACCTCTTGCGTGTGCAAGTTGATGGAGAAATTGGTAAATGTTAGATTAGCCTATTTCCTGGACAGCGGAGGCCATATGTCTTCTGCACAGTGCGGCTTCCGTAAGTTCCACTCCACGTCGGATGCTCTGCTCCGACTGGAAAATGCCGTCTGCGAGGCTTTCCTTCGTAGACAGCACTACGCCACGGTGTTTTTTGATCTGGAGAAGGCCTATGATACCGCATGGCGATACGGTATCATGGAGACTCTCCACACGATGGGGGCGAGGGGACGCCTCCCAATGTTTATATCTGAATTTTTGCGAGATCGTCGATTCCGCGTACGGGTGGGGGGAGCCCTCTCTGCCCCAAAGGAGCAGGAAGAGGGTGTCCCGCAGGGAAGTGTCCTCAGTGTCACACTCTTTGCCCTGAGCATCAACGGCATCACCTCGGTTCTGCCAGAAGATGTTCTCGCTACGCTCTACGTGGACGACCTTTCGATCTCTTTTGGCGCGGCCCAGATGCCAACTCTGGAGCGTCGACTCCAACAGGCATTGAACCGCGTCTCTCGCTATGCCGAAGCGCACAGGTTTCGGTTTTCTTTGGCCAAGACTAAGGTGGTGCACTTCTGCCGCCATCCACGGCTTCACCCCGACCCAGATTTGTTTCTTAATGGGGTGCGCCTGGATGTGGTTGAGTCGCACCATTTCCTTGGTCTTGTATTCGACCGACGCCTCACCTGGGAGGCTCATATTCACAGCCTTAGGGTCTCTTGTACCCGCGCCATGGACATTCTCCGTTCCGTGACGTTCAGCGCTTGGGGCGCTGATAGGGCTACCGCCTTACTTTTTTATCGATCCTTTGTTCGCTCGAAGCTCGACTACAGATGCGAGTTTTATGCATCCGCAGCCGAGCGTTTATTGCGGAAGGTGGATTCAATCCACCACACCGGCCTTCGCCTTGCGACCGGTGCCTTCCGCATTTCCCCCATTGAGAGCCTGTTGGTCGATGCTGGGGAGATGCCACTCGCTCTGCGCCGCGTGCAGTGTATCACTCGCCTGTACACGCGAGCCCGGCGCCTCCCTCAGTCGCCAACAGCTCTCACTGCATCCGCAGCTGATCTCGATGGTGCCTATGCCGCCGAGAGACGCCAGTCATACCCTAAGCCCCTTGGGTTTAGGGCCAGGAAACTCCTTCGAGAGGTAGATATAGCTCTCGGGCCGGTGGCTCCCCTGGTTCTGCCCAGGACGCCACCCTGGAGGGTACCACATTTGGCTATTTGTCTCTACGCCTCTGCTCCCAAAGCTTGTACTGCGCCGGGAGTATTGTGTTCGACCTTTTTGGAGCACACATCGTGTCACGCTGGTACCGTGCCAGTGTATACGGATGGCTCCAAGTCCCAAGAGGGGGTCGGCTTCCACGCCGTATCCCCTCTGTTTGAAGTCAGCGGGGCTCTACCATTCGCTGCGTCTGTCTTCACGGCCGAGCTGGTGGCAATACACCACTCGGTACGTGAGATTACGCGACGTGCCCGGTTCGGAGACCGGATCGTGATCTATAGCGACTCACAAAGCGCCCTGAGTGCTCTCGGGGCATTGGAATCTCCGCATCCCCTGGTTCGCGATATCCGTGACGCCACGGTTTTGGCGAGCCGGGCAGATGTCGAGATTATCTTCTGCTGGGTTCCTGGACATGTAGGAATTGCGGGGAATGAGCGCGCCGATGAGGGCGCCAAAGAGTCCGCGAGGACTCTGCGACCGGACCAGCGTTTCGCTCTTCCTCACACTGACTACATGGCAGGAATACGGGCAGCTCTTCGGACTGCTTGGCAAAGAAGATGGGAGACGGTCGAAGGGAACTTAAAGTTGCGTGCCATTGCGCCGCGACTGTTCCCATGGACCTATCCCCCAATGCCGCGGCGGCTTCAGGTTGCTTTCTGTCGTCTCCGAATCGGACACACTCGTGTGACGCATCGCTATCTGATGGAGCGCTCGCCTGCGCCCTATTGCAACGACTGCGTCGTCCCCCAGACTGTTCGGCACATTCTTGTCGAATGTCCCAGTCTGGGTGATCTTCGCGCACGACACCTGTCCCGGTACCGGGATGGGCGGGGTCGCTACCGCCTGTCCCTTGTGCTCGGGACGAGTGCGTGTACTTTGACTGGTGGACTTATTGACTTTTTGGGGGAGGCCGGCCTTCTCCCTTTTATTTAACCCGATTTAATTGTTGTTTTTGTAATTGTTTTGTTATTGCTTTGTTATTGTTTTTTTTTTTTTTTTTATTGTTTTCTGTTTAATTTTTTAAAGTAGCCTAAAACTAGGCTGTTTGTTTACGGCAACTTATGCCTTAGTCGGCAGTCGCCAGATAGCCCCTTAATTTAAAAATTAAAAAAATCTTACGCCTTGGAGAGGTGGGCCTTTCCCCCCCCCCCCGATGCCGGAGCGTGTTTAATTCTTCTTGTTTCTTTTGTTTTATTCTTTGGTTTTTCTGTTTGGTTTTGTTAACTTTAAAGTAGCCTCGCACTACGCAAAATTTTTGAATTATGGCGACTTATGCCTCTAAAGGCATTTGCCAGATGAGTGCGTTTAACAAAAATTAAAACAGTTCAGGAATATTTAGTGCTTTATTCATATTTATTACTATTTCTTTGTTGTTTTAAGAGCTTTATTTGTATGTTCCTGTAGTTCTTGTTTTCATTTTTTCTTTTATATATGTTTGTGCTTAGGACCATCATTTCTTGAGCTCTGTTTATTTAAATTGAATTCCTTTCAACTGATACATAGTCTTCTTAGATGACCGCTCTTAGGCAGATTGTAAATGATATGGGTGCTTTGAGATGGTGTACAAGGAGTGGTGTTGAAGCGATGTTGCTCCTCTGATGATTGCCTATCATGCTGAAACGCCTTTCTCCCTGGCTGCCATCATTCATGACTCCTAATGAAAAAAAATGATTAATAATGGGTTCATTCGCCCACAGGTGGAGCGAATTCGAGAAAGTTCGCCTTATGGCCATTTAGCATCCTGGCGTCTTCTCTCGGTTATTGTCAAATGCGGGGACGATCTCCGACAGGAGCTGCTTGCGTACCAACTGATGTGCATGTTTCAGAAGATCTGGGATGAGGAGAAGGTGTCGCTATGGCTCCGTCCGTGCAGGTACGAGAGGGGGCAGCATGTTTGTAATATGTGGAAAGAAAATGGGAACTTATGTTAGTGCTGAAGGGTGTTGATATGCATCTATGTCTGATTGGACACTTCGTAGGGTCTATATTTGACGTCCTGCGTTTGTTTTAGCCTTCAGGTGTTCTCAAAAACTCTGAAGCTGAAGGGCCATATCACATCTCAAACGTCCACCTAAAACACCTCGGGCCCGCAGCATATCTGCACTCACGGACATCTTCAACTACTACTGGTTATACACCATTATTCCCCACCCTACCCCCATCTGGAAACGTGCACATCATCTCTATCATCAAACCAAATTAACCCCCGAACCTCCTACAGACTGATCTCGCTACTCTTAATCATCTAAAAAATTCTACTAAAACTTATCCTCAACAGAATCGAGCCCATTACTTCCCTCTCTCACAGCCAACATAACTTCAGGGATAAACACTACAACCACACTACTAAGCATACAGAAGCTTAAACCAAAACTTTTCCCCCAACGAACAGTCATGGCCAAGTTATCCAATACATCACACAATCCAAAAAGAAAAGACTCCCCAACCGGGTTCCCCATTGCATCATCTTCTCCTCCACCCTCTTTATGCATGACATACCCCTCTCCACTACCCAAACAGTCTGATTAAACATTATGCAGACTTATCCATCACACCCAATCCACCAAACATGTGCAGAGCCTATGGAAATCTAAACAGGTACCTACAACTCCTCCAAAACTGGTTCACATTAAAAAAAATTGTCCTCTGTCCAGATTAGGCTACTTGACGTCGATGTGTGAACCCAATGGGGGTGTGAAATGTGCATTATCTGGAAGAGCGGCACGCCTTTCCGGGGATGCCAGCTCTAGTACATATGGGCCACCATAGCACAGTTGACGTGACCTTGTGCCCTCCTGACCCAGTCACCCGTGAGGAAGGTGAAGATGGTGATGACTGTCACCACTGGTGCGCTCTCGGGTCCTCCTATGCCTCCTCAAAATCTTTGACTGTCTTTCACTCATTCTGATTTCTTGGAGGTGTCAAGTGATAAAGCATCCTTACCTGATCACTGCTCAAGACAGACTGCCTGCCTCACGCACTGCCGGCTTCCAGTAAGACGCAATCCAAGATATGGAACAGCGCCGAACGTGACGCAACAACCAATCGGAATGTTTCGCATGTAGGCAACACCCGGAAAAATTAATGATATATAATAATAGTTTTATGTGGCGCCTTTCAAGACCTTGAAGCCTTCGCAGGGCGCCCGTCCATCCACTAGGAAAAAGCCTGACAGAAGAGGTGGGTTTTCGGAGCCCGCTTCAAACCGCCGGGCCAGGAAGTTGAGTGTATGCCAGGAGACGGACCATTCCCCATCTTAGGGGCAACTACAGAGAATGCACGATCATCCATGCAGCATAGACGAGTGTGAAGAAACGAAAGTAGGAGGGCACTTACCGAGTGAAGGGTTCTTTGTTGTCTGATGGGAAGCCAGTGCAGTTTGCGGAACAGGGGTCTAACACCAGAGAACCGTCACCAACGTAGGAGAACTGGAACTGTAAAGTTCTGGACAAGTTAAAGGGGTCGAATTGTAGTATTGGTGGCTCCAGTGAGAAGATAGTTACAGTAATCAAGGCGAGAGGTAACAAAGACATGGAAACTGTTTTGGTCAAAGTGGCACTAGATACGACTGAGGTTATGATGACTTGCTGATATTAGGAACATGCAATTTAAAATCGAGTTGACTCGAAGGAAACTACCAGGTTTCTAACGTCAAAGAACGCGATTGGGGAGCCACCTAGATTGAGAAAGGGGGAAGGGGGCTACATTCATGTTAAGCAACATCTGCTGAGGTGCCCATCAAAACTTCAGTTTTCTCATGGTTGAGTTTGATGAAGTTATCTGATAGCCATTAAGTAATTGTGTCATATGTGGATAAGAGATTAGTGATTGTTTGGGGAAGAGAGAAATATTTGTCTCAGCACAGAAATGGAAGGATAGACCTAGGCGACGCAGAAGAAGGCCAAGAAAGCGGAGGTAGGCACGAAATAAGAGCGAGCAAAGAACAGAGGACTGAGGAATACCGTAGGACACAGCAGCTAAACGAGAGACTTCACCCCCGATGTGGATAGAATGAGTACGAAATGACACGACAGAAACCAGTTTAGAGTAGTTCCAGAGACCAGTAAATGTTGACAACCTCCCCTTATCTCTTTCTTGGAGTATAAATTGATTTTGTTTTTCGATTATTCAGTTATTTTGTCCTCAAAATCTTGGTTGATCCAATATAGTGAAAACTTTAGCCCAGTGGGATCTAAATTCTCTTTCACTATCTTTTGAATTTTCCAATTCCTTTCCATGTTCAGATAATATCCCAATGGTTTTCTCATGTTCCTTTCCTTTCAATCTTGATGGTTTGCTAAAATGTATGCGGTTCATTTTCTAGGTCTAGACATTCTACTAAGTTATCCTAGAATTTCAATTGCTGATTTGTTGTTTTATCATTAAGGCTGCCTTTTAGAGCATTTAAATGCGTGTATCATTCGCAAGAATAGCTCTCATGGCATATCTGTGTGAAGGCATTTTGGTATTTGACAAATCTCAAGTATCTCAAGAGTCAAAGTGTGGGCTGAGAGTTCAGGATGTAACTCGGTGAATGGATTGAGACTCAGCTTTGATCAGCTCAGGATCAATATGCTCTAAGGTTGCTTCTTCAAGAATGATTGGACCAGAGGTGGCTATGGTTTCTTTGGACAACTCTTAGGTCACTCATCTGTAAGATTTTCTTTCTGAAATGGGTAGCTGCTGTAAGGAACTTGTTGAGATAGTTACGAATATTGAGTGGTGGTTGCTGGGAATAACCTGGCCTGGTTCTGTATATATATTGTAGGGAAACTTTATTAGTAGGAAATCAGGTTTAGTAGCAATTCAGTTTGTAAGATAAGTTGGGAAATTGGGTCCAATTTTAAAAAAAGTGGGGGGTTTTCAAGTAGCATGTCTAGATTTCATCCAACTCTGTTTGTTGAAGTGTAGTGAGCGGCTCAATAGCAAGTGTTTAATAAATCACAAAAAACACTGACCAAAAGGGAGCATTAAATTATGGAGTATGAGGTTGCTGCACTTGAGGGATTGGTTCCTGTGGATACAAATATAAGGTCAATTGATGTCTGAACTTCTAATGCCAGGTAGGATTCATCTAATTGAGGAAAGAACTTAAATGAAAGTCCTCTTAACTGTAATGGCTCCACTATTAACCCTTTATAGTCCAATTTTTAATTTTTTTGTGAAATTTTTTTAATGTTTCTCTTATGGTTAAATATATTATAATACAAATATTGCCTAAAATTACTATTTTAAGTTTTTATTAGCCTTTTGTAGCACTTGGACAAAAATGTCCATCTGGGCGTACAAAGAACATTAGGAGAAGAAATAGGGAAGGTATAAACATTGATACATTTTTTATTATGCATTACAAATTCACATTATTTTGTATGAAATTGGGCAAAACAACTCTTTTTATTTGAAATGCAAAGATATACTTTGCATTTCATACACAAAGTTGAAACTACTTTTACAGTTAGTCATTTTACATAGATGCCTTTCTTGTGAAGCTGAGGGAATATGATCTATATGATCATATCTAAGTTCTTCCTCAGATAAAGGAAGCCCTTGGTTCAATTTTCTTCCTCTGGCATCACTTTCTTCCTCTTTTTTTCTATCAGTCAATTTGCCCATAAACAAAAGATTCTTGCCAATTTTGACCTTGAATTCCGATAGTGATAATTGCTTTCTTGGTGGAATTTTGACCCGATCAGCATCTCTTTGATAAACCAGCCATGAATTTACCATTGCCATATCAATAAGATGGAATAACATCCTATGATAATATTTTTGATTTGAAAGAAAATCCATAAAAAGCAATTTTTTGGAAGCCAAATAGGTTTGAAGAGGGACAGAGTTAAAATAATTGCCGAAATATAATCTGGAATTATTTGGGAGAGATTTAGGACAATATTTGCACTGGCTCCAAGATCTGAAATGCCCTCTTTTTAAACTGGTGAAAATTTTTCACATCGGATAAGAAAATCATAAACTAAACCATATTGATCCACTAGAAGATAAAACCAGTATCCCCATTTGTGAGTTTTTTTAGGTACATTGACCTTGATTGAGGATCTTCCTTTGAATGGAACAATACTTTCATCAATACATAAATCTCTGCTCATTGGAAGAGCTTGAAATTTGGTTCTTAGATATTAAAACAAGGGGTCTTACTTTTGAGATTCTATCAGTGATATCTATTTTAGTATTGTCAACTAAATGAAGATTGCTTTTTATGTCTTCCCATCTCTTTCTAGTCATTAAATAATTATTTTATCATTGGAAAAATCTTCATTCCACTGCAACCTAGTGTTGCTAATTTTAGAGAGGCTAAACATCAAAGATAAGCCTAACCAAATTTCAAACTCTTCATTTGGTAATTTCAGAGGGTATTCTGGATCTTTTGGGATTGAATATAAGTTACTTTGCTCAACAAGTAAGCTCAGTATCAAATCATCAATGAATTATTTGAAATACGTGAGTGGTGAATGGAGACACTCCTCTTCTTGGGGTTCCAAGTTCTTTTCAACTGAAAAGTCTGGTTCTAAAGGGTCCTCTTCTCCAGGTTGAATCTTCTTCCACACTAAATTGCGTGGCTTCACTCTCTGTGTCTGCTCTACAGTTGGCAAAATATAAGAGTTCTTGCTGTCCAGAGTTATCACAATGCTTGGTTCCAAGTCATCCTGATCAGATTCATCTTGGTTTTCTAAAGGATAACAAAAATTGTCAGATTAAAAATTAGAAACGTAAAGATTTTTGTACATTTAGGGTTAAAAACTTATTTTTATATGCTGTGACAAAGTGATTTTTTGCAATGGTTTGTTTATTCTATTTAACTTACCGCTCTGTTCATCATCTTCATCAGTTTTATTACAAGATATTATATATTCAGCTTCTATATGTTTAGACAACAGGACTGCTCCTTCTTCTAATTTATTTGAAGTCTTCATCACTCTCAGCTAAGTAGGTCCATTTTGAGGTAAAATTCTTTTCATAAAAAGAGGCCTTAATAGAAGCATTATTTCCGCAGTCTTCCTTACCTGGAAAAAACAAAGAATGATTATATTTTTTGAACATTTACATGGGTAGATTTAGGTATTTAGGTATTCAAAAATTTTCAAAATGATTCAATAAATATGAAGATCATACATAGATTTGTAATTGATATAATAAAAATGATCAATAAAATAAATAAAATTCAGTCAAAAAGTATTTGTAATAGCTTTACAGCATGTAAAATGCTCTTCTGCAAGTATCCAAGGGATTGCTCAGCGAAGATCAGTCATGCGCTCAGGTCAACATTTTAGTCCACGTGAAAAATAAGTATTTATTTCAATTTTATTTTGCCTAAATACAATCATTTTCACTTCAAAATCATCCTAAATGTTTACATTTTCAATATATTTTTTTTAGAAAAACAAATTCTTACCTGGAATAAATAGGCTCCATAGTTCATTAAAAAGTAAGGAAATCAAACAAGTGAATCACTATTGAGATTGGCGGATGTAATGAATAATAAAAAAATAAATAATACTTGGAAACGCAAGAGAGATTATCATGCATCTATTTTGAGCTGGATAAATATTTTGATCTAGACGCGAAATAATTTTTTGCATTTATAAATGTATTAAAGGTCCTTAAAATGAGGTAGACAAAATTGTCAAACTGGTCGGTAAAGAGTTAAAGTGATCCGTGTTATGGTTGTTTGAATATACTCGTACTTCATATAGAAAAAATGTTCAATGCCATAATGGGATATCGATACAATGTCTGAAACCACCTTTCTAATGATGTCTGCATAATATGCTCTTTTTATCCTAGTTGTTCACAGTCATGTACTTAATTTTAAGTTTGGTAGAGTTAGGCAGGGATAATATCATTTATCAGTTATTTGTAATATCAGTGATGCACCCTACATGGTTACAAAAAGTCCTGTTTTATCATATATTTTTTTTGGTGGGGGGGGAACTCTGAAGCTTTAGAATGAACATGCAATGTTTTCTTTTTCCAGGATTTTGGCTGTTTCCGATGATTCAGGAATGATTGAGACAATTTTGAATACATGTTCCCTCCATCAGATCAAGAAGAACAGTAGGATGTCTCTCTTGGACTATTTCCTTCAAGAGTTTGGGGATAGAAATTCTGAAGCCTACTTGACTGCCCAAAGGAAATTTGTGGAGTCCTGTGCTGCCTACTGCCTCGTCTGCTACATTATTCAGCTTAAGGATAGGTTTGTCTCATCCTCATGTTCGTTCATTGTTTTACCGCATGATTTCATCTCATAATCATGTTTAATTAGGTGCGTGGTCTTTTTGCACTTCACCGCAAAGAGCGGCTACATATAGACTTACACTCGGTGCCTTGAGGAATGGCACCCTTACTCCTGACCTCTGTGCACCAAGTAATCTGAAACTACACTGCTTGCGAAAAGTATCCAATCACACCGAAAATTGTATTTTTTACACAAAAAGAATGGTTAATGTTTTTATATTAGTACTTTTGCATGTCCTTTGCTGCAGATGAATTGTTGTAGATGTTTTCACAGGGATTTAGCCATGTTTTGGAAAACTTTCCCTGAGATTTTGTCACATTAAACTGTTTAGATGGCTTATTGTAATTTTATGACTGAGCCATTGTTGTGGCATTCAACCTTATTTTTTTATTATAAGCTATAGATTCGCTATTGGATTCAGATCTGGGCTATTTACCAGGGCAATTTTGATGGGGCTGTAGGAAGTAGTTGTGCGTCCATCCCCTTAACCTTTCGTGTCCAAAGAGTCTTTGGAACCTCTATAAACAATGCCAACTGGTTGCAAGAGACCAGGCCTTGAGGGGAACTAGGCATTGGGGCACAATTAATGGGAAGATCGGTTTTGCCCCAATAACCCCTTGTAATGGGCTGACCACCTCACCGTGGCCGTTCTTGGGTGCATAGGGGTGTACTGCTTATGGCGGGAGGTTTTATTGCCTTGAATGTCAGGCCAACTAAAGTTATTGGGTATCTGTCTCTGGGTCTGCTATAACTGATCCAGATTTTGGCCCTCTTGTCGATGATTATTACAATCTATTAAGGAAATGTGCCTTGTCTTCCCGCTTTTCAGGCTGCAGTTGGGATTTGCGGCCTTTGGAGATCAACCGATCCATTTGGCAACTTCTGGTAGGTGTGCGTCACTGCACAAGTCTGAACATCATCATTTATGTATCCAATGTGCACCTCTGACAAATCTGAAAACCCAAGATGAGATAGGCAGAAGTGGATGGTGGTTGCAGGATATAGTTCACCAAAAATTTCAGACTACAATTCTCTTTGTGAAACCTCACCCAACCTTGATGTTGGAATTTGACAGCACCACCACTAACCGGTGCAGGGGCTTTCCTCCTACTATCTTAGTGCATCAATGTAGCTTCCCCATTGACAACTTTGGATCCGCCCTCGGGTAGCTCTACCTCGTAAAAGGAGGTCCTCGAAACTTCTTGATGCCGTGATGGGGTTTACCCCTCTCCTAGATCTATGGTTGAGGTGATTTTCCCCTCGCATCTTTCTTCGGAGTCACCCTCGGATGACTCCACTTTAGTACCAGTGGTGGCCCCGCTTTCACTTTCTCAGGGGACAGCAATGGAAGAGAGTGAGCTGCGACCCTAAATCGGTCGCTGCCAGTGGGAGCGGCTCGATAGTGCGAATCTCCTTAGAAAGACTAGACTTGGTGGCTCCCGTCGGTCCTTGTTTGCCACATAGTTGACCAATGTGTCCTGGCTTTGTTGGGGGGCGTCGTGCCTACCCCTTTTCTTTCCCAACGGAGGTCGCCTCACCGGCCCCAATGAACTTTGTTACAGGTCATAGGCGTGGAGAGTCTCCAGTTGTGATCCGCGACACCTTAGAGGGGGGGCATTTGGCGACACTCGTTAGGTGGAAATTGCTCCCGAGGTGCCTCCCACCCAAAATGCAGGGTCTTTCAAAGGGGTGGACGAAGACTCGGCGACCGCCTAGAAGACAGCAGGCAGCCCAAAATCGACCGCTCGATAGGGCGAATCCCTTAAGAGGGACTAGGGTCGGTGGTCCTACCCCTACACTCTTCGTCCTTTCGATCGTGACAGGTTTCCTGAGTCGGTGTGTGCTGGTTAGTATCGCTACCGCGTCAAGACATTCGAGATAGTCCCATGGAGGTGTTACCATTGCCACCATTTCGGCCATACAAATCGAACCTGCAGACGTGTCAACTCAATTCTTTGCAAACTGTTCAAAGGTATTGCATGATAAATCTGTATTGTGCAGTTCCAAGTGTGTGAATTGTTGTGGGCAGCACCCAGCTTCCCCGAAGCAATGTGGCGCGTATCTTTTGGAGGAGAAGTCTAAGCCGATCAGTCTGCGCACCGACTCTTTTCGTGAAACAGAGGATTTGGTCTTGTGCTCCCAGCGCTACCTCGGACGCGGTCATCCTATACCACAATTGTTAAAAATGCACACTGTGTCCAGGTCTACAAGCACGCCCGCTTCCGCGCCCATTCGAAAAACTTCTGCAAGTTCTACTCGTAAATCCCGGGTGCTCCCCTGGTAGAGTTGGTGACACAATGGGCTCAACCAGCCTCGGCTAAAACGAGCCCACTCTACTGCGTGATAGTTTCCCGGTTCGCACTCACCATATGTCCCCAAAATTCCACTTGTTCTGCAAACCACACACATTTGGACAGCTTAACTTTTACTCCCATTTCTTCCAACTTTCGCAATGCATCATTCACTACAGTCATGTGCTCATTCATGTCTTTGCTCATTATTAGAATGTCATCCAAAAACACTTGCACACTCTTACTCGGAAACTCACTCAATATCACATTCATTGCACGCTGGAAAGCAGCCGGGGCATTCGCCAATCCAAAGCTCAAATTTCGGAATTGGTAATGCCTCTTAGCGGTCGAGAACGCTCTTATCGGCCGGCTCTCCTCAGTCACTGGCATCTGATAATACCCACGCACCAAATCCATTTTCGTAAATACTCGCATCCCATGCATACTATATACACACTCAGACACCACACACATAGGAAACTTATCTTTCAATGTTCTTTCATTCACTTTACGGTAGTCTATACAAATTCGCAAGCTTCCATCAGGCTTTCTTACAGGCACAACCGGGCTATTCCACGCACTCTCACTTGCCTCAATCACACCTATCTTCTCTAACTCCTCACACTGCTTCTCTATCTCTTCAGCAACAGGGGGAGGGAAATGACGAGGCCTCTGGTATATGGAGGTGTCATTCGTCAACACGATGTTAAATTCCGGTAAACGAGAATTGCCGAAATCTTCATCTCCCTGGCTCGAGGCACCTCTACTATTCCATAACAACCTATAAATCTTCTGCTTCTCACATTCACTCAGCTCTTCTCCCAATTTCACTTTAGCAACTAACTCTTCATACTTCCAATCTTCCGACGGCACGCTCTCAGAAAACATACTCGCATTCGCCTCAAAGACATCCTTTTCAACATTTACCACTGTACTCAATGTACCCAACTTATCCCCAGCACGTATTCCTCTCAATCTTTTCTTTCCTAAACAAGGTAACACCTGCACACAAACTCTCGGGTTCTTCAGATCAATCACCCCATCAAAAACATGAGCAACCCTTCGTACTTGATATTTCGCACTACCACCGTCCAAAACAAACATATTCTCATCATGGACTCCATCCAATCATCACAATAGACACTCCATCCCTTTTCAGTGGTACATTCTCTATAGCAAACACGTCCAATTCCTTCATCAAATTCAGTTTTGCCCTTCCATCCTGATTTACATACCATTGGCACTTCAAACTTCCATTCCTCTTACACTCTATCATCCCCTGCTGCGGATCTATCATAATACTATTATCTTTCAGAAACTTATACCCCAACAGCATATCATACTTCTTATTCGCACCATTCACCACACAGAACTCATCTTCTCTCATTTGGACAGTGCCAACTAACACTTTCTCCTTAAATCTAGCGATAATTGGCACCTCTTATTTCCCAATCCAGCCAAACTACAGCCACTTTCATAAGTCCCATTAACATTCATACCTTCAAATGCTTCTCGAAATACCACATTCACCTGACAACCAGTATCTATCAATGCAAGCATCTCTCGCGCTCCACATTTAACTATCACACACATACATTTATTCTCCCTCCCACCCCAATTCACTCCACGTCTCGAAAATCCCTCTCTCACATTCATCACACTCAATACTCGCACACTAGAGGGTTCCTCAGGAAGGACCCTCTCACTTCTCAGTTTTCCTGATTTGCATTTTCCCCAGCAGTCACAGGATTCGTTCTTTCATTTCCCCCACTGGTGTTCTCTAATCTCCTCACAGTTTGACACAACCTTGTCAGGTGACTAACTACACCACACTTCTCACAAATACTCCTCGGGATAGCACACATTCTCGCATAATGTCCCATCTGTCCACAATTTCCACATACTCCATTCCCATTTTCATTCACTCTTTTCCCTTCAACACAGTTACGAGCAAAATGACCCATCTTCCCACACTGATAGCACCTGATCATTCGGGCATTCTGGCAATTCTTGATAAGGTGGCCTGATCGACCACAGCCAAAACAGGTCCTTGCTACAAGGCGACATTCTGCTCTCACATGGCCAACCTTATTACACTCCCAACACCTCACTTGGTCATTCATACGTCCTTCCATTCGACCTGCATTCCAGTTCCCTTCATTCATGTGATTGTTACTCGTAAAGCTCCTCCCAGTACCAGTCGTACTTCTACTATCCCTGCCCTTCACTGCACTAGCACTTCGATTCTGGACCTGCTCTCGACCCATATAAATCTTTCGTTCTTCTTCTTTGCCATAGTACTCATCTAAGAACTTGGTCATGACCTCCACTGGGTTGGATACTAATGCCTCCTTGTACGATCGGAACTCAGGCACACCACTTGTACGTTTCTTTCCCCCAACATACACGGTTGCTCCCCCTCTGCCATACCCTTCAAACTCGCAATCTTCTACAATCTCCAAAATGTCCTCCCACAACAATCTCTCCCGGCCCATCGCATTTTCTCCTTCCTTCTCTCATTCACATATTCAGAAACATCGCTCGGGACTGTACTCAAGAACTTTCTCATTAACTCCTTATTATCATTTATTCCATCATCGCCAAACATTATTTTTCTGTACGCCCGAGCCAGGCGTTTCCTCGGTCGCCAACGGTTATCACTGCTTCCGCAGCCGATCTCAACGGTGCCTATCCTGCCGAAAGACGTCAGTCATACCCTAAGAGCTTGGGGTTTAGGGCTAGGAAACTCGTTCGTGAGCTCGCCGGTGGCGTCCCTTGTTCTTTCGAGGACGTCACCCTCGAGGGTACCACCTCTGACTATTTGTCCCCACGCCTCTGCTCCCAAAGCTTCTACAACAACGGGAGTATTGAGAGATAATTCGTCGTGCCCGGTTCGGAGACCAAATTGTTATCATTAGTTACTCACAAAGCGCCCCGAGTGCTCTTGAGGCATTGGAATCTTTACAGACCCTATTTCATGATATCTGTGATGCTACGGTTCCCCCGAGCCGGGCGGATGTCGAGATTTTGTGCTGGGTTCCTGGACATATGTGAGTTTCGGAGAATGAGCGCTCCAAATAGTCCGCGACGACTGGGTGACCAGAACAGCGTATAGCTCTTCCTCACACCGACTACATGGCAAGAATCAGGGCAGCGCTCCGGGCTGCTTGGCAGAGAAGATGGGAAATGGTCGAGGTGAACTTAAAGTTGCGTGCCATTGCGCCGTAATTGTTCCCATTATCCTACCCCACAAGGTCGATTTCTCTCGTCTCAGAATTGACCACACTCGCGGGACGCACCGCCATTTGATGTAGCGCTCGCCTGCGCCATAGTGTGAAGACTGCGTTGTCCCCAAGACTGTTCGGCACATTCTTGTTGAATGTCCCAATCTGGGTGATCTTTGCGCACGATACCTGTCTCGGTACCTTGACGAGCTGGGTCGCTACCGCTTGTCCATTGTACTCGGGATGTGTTCGTGTACACAGACTTGTGGCCAATGACCTTTTGGAGGAGGTTGGCCTACTCCATTGTATTTGACTCTGTTGTAGTTGGCATGTTCCTCCGCCGGGGGGAGGCCCGCCTCCGGACGTGCTTCCTTCTTGTTTTTTTGTTCTTTTCTTTGTTTCGCATTTTAAAATAGCCTAGTTTTAGGCTATAATTTTAATTAGGGTGACTTATGCCTTTAAAGGCATTCGACAGATGGACGAATTAAAAAAAAAAAATCAAACAACCCCCTTCAGTCTTCCAGGAGGATGTAACTGCAATGTTGAACTCCATCTTCCACGGAGTTCTTTGTGACTGCTTTCTCTGAATCCTCCCCGTAAGGAGCGTGATGATTTGCCTTCCTGGCCCCCGTGCTGACGGGTCTCAACACCCCGTCCGGCCCCAGCTTAGCCTCTTCTTGTTTCAGCCAGCCAGTATTTCTCCCCTACTTCGTCACTTCCCATAGTCGGCCTCTATTTTCACAGGGTAGATGCTGACCTCAGCATACTATCTCGGATCGGGGCTGAGGGGGTCGGGGACAATGTTCCCTAATCCCTGAGCTCCGGTTTGGCATGGTCGGTTTTTAACAACCTGCTTCATCCTCACCCATATTTTCCTCACATCCCTTTTCCTTCTCGCTTCTCTATCTTTTTTTTACGCCATGCCGAAGGGCTGCCAGGTCACCAGGCTGGAGGGGTGGTCTTGAATGGCGGCACCTGCTTCTGCCAGCCACATTCGCACCCCTCGCAGAGCGGGCCACTGCGAGGGGTGATTAGCGTTTGCTTCCCGCAGAAAGAATAGGGTCCCCATGCCCGATGATGAAAACCCAACAAAAATATATCTCCTTTCCCCCTCAAGATCGACGGTGCCGCATTCGGGCAGCTCCACAGCAAAAATGGAGGTTCCTACCCTTCCTAGTTCTCGCAGGGGACCCTCCAAATCTCTAACCGGAGAGGGGGCTTACTCCTCTCCTTCGCCTAAGGGTGTAGGGGACTCCCCCTCACCCCGTTGTCTGGAGGTGCCTTCGGGCACCTCCTCCTTTCCAGTGGCAGTCCCCCCTTTACTTTCCAAGGGGACTGACAAGAAAGCCAGCAGGCAGCCCATAGCCGACCGCTCCCCATTGAAGCGGCTCAGTAGGGCAAACCCCCTTAAGGGGGAGAGGGAAGCCAGGCCCCATCGGTCGCTTTCCTCAAAAGACCTGCTGGCTAGAATATTAAACCTAGTGGGGATCAAGTCCCCTGCCTCCCGAGACTTGACTCGTGACATCGCTGCCAATGGGACCTGTGATGGCCTGGAAGGGGATGGCCAACTGGAGCCCCCCCCCCCCTCCAAGAGAGACATGGTCCTTGAGGCAACCAAGCCTCAGATGGTAGGGCCTTCCATGAGGGTGAATCCGAGCTCGGTGCCAAGCACCGAACTCGAGTCCGCCCCTATGCAAGGTCCTCCTCAAACAGATCGGATCTCCAAGGGATTACAAGAAGGGGAAGATCTCCTCCTCCGGCTGGTGCCCCTGCGACCGCCAGGACATTCTCCATTTTGGAGAAGGACCTTGCTGAGGTCGGTCTATCCGGCCTGGGGGCTCCCATCCGTCCGCGGGGACGGATGGGTCTGCTGCCACTTCGGTAAGCGACCAAGCCAAGATGAGCACATCCGGCCCCTCTTCTCCCAGGGTTTGGAGCCCCTTACTAAGACCAAAAGTTCTAATGCGTGGAGCAGAGCGGAAGTTTATCAGCCTTGCTACCGGTGTGACCTGCTCTCCAGCGCTCATCTTCTTCCTTTTCTGATTCATCTCTCCCGGCGCCTTGCGGCTTCCGGGGATGAGCCTTTTGAGGTCGACCAGCAGCAGGCTTCGGCTTGTCCCGCCGACTCCAGATCTTCCAGAACCAGCAACTGCGTCCGTTCCAGACACTCAAGACTCCGGGACCTGTACAGGGGAAGGCGGTTTCGGCGCTGGCTCACAAGAAAGCAGCACGCGCTATTTCCTTCCTCCCCGACGCGTCCCGAAGCCTCGCCCCCTCTCCGGCGAGTGAGAGGCCGGAGGTCCGCCACGTCAGGGGTCCGTCGCCCCCTCCGGTGCAGGCTCTTCGTGACTTCCACCTAGAGCCCCTCTCTTATGTGATTGATCCAGAAACCCCTAGGTCGCCCAGTCGTCCGCCACCAGCGTACGAACCCGCCACTGAAGATACAACACGGGCTCAGCCGGTCGACATCGAATGCTACGCACACATTCGGTGGGAAGTAATTATCGCGCATCTTCGGCGCAACCTCACGTCCTCCTGCTTCAGACCACGGGACCGAGTGGAAATTGAGCTATTGCTGGCTCTCTTCCCCTTTAGACTGAGCATCCCCGCTTCGACGTACCACACAGTTCACCAGCGCGTGCGTCTCTACTATACCGTGTCGATACACGGGTGGTCCGCAGCCACAATCGACACGAGACTTCAAGCCTCCAACGAATCAGGAATTGAATACGATGCCCGGATCCTTAATAGATCCACAGCGGCTAGGCCGCCCCCTGCGTACGGCTCATGGTACAGGGCCCCGGCGCCCCGACGAGTTGGTCGGCGACGCCCTGCAGCTCGGACTCGAGCGGGCCCGCAGGTTCCTGCAAGACGTTAGATCCAGTGTGGACTGGCGTACTGAGCTCCGCATCTCTCGCCACCGCCGCCGCATGGGTTTTGATGTCCGCCCCCGCTCCGACACCTCAGAGGAATTTCGCTCCCTGAGTCCTGGCTCACCGCCTTACTTCCCAAGCCCTAGCCCCACCTTGGACTCCTCCGCTACTGGCTTCACCATCTCCGACGCCTCATCCACGCCGGAATGGATCAACTGCGAAGACGGCAACCTGTTTGGAACCCCTCCGCGACTTGTGTCCTCTGTGCCTATTCCTCCCATCGTGTACGATGTGTTGAGGCCCCCCCTTGTGGCAAGTCCTACTTGCAGCATTGTGGAAATATGTGATGTCCCTTCCGGACCACGGGATACTGTCCCTATACCTAGTTTTGCGAGTGATAACGCCACCCATGTGCCTAGTGTTGTCGAGTTGCTCGACCCCACTATTTCTGTGTTCCCACCCTTGCCTGTGCCTGAGATTACCGCCTTTTTTGAGGCTGCCGCCCAAGAGCTCGGCGCTCTCGCTCTTGTCGATCCCCCCCATGCCCCTGCCCCGTGCTACACTGTGTGTATTCCCCTTCCCGGTCTAGCAGTCCCCACTGTGCTTCAAGGCCCTACTGCTACTCCGCCCCCTGCTTCCGTGGCTTCATCCGACACCCACCCTTCTGAGATGGGTGACGTTCTTGATGACCCAAATAGCGGCCCTCCAGACATTATGAGAGGACGCAACGGTAACAACAACGACAACGACGGACAGCAGCAAGGGGGCGAAAACGGCCGGAACAACCAGGGAAACAACGACGACCAGGGAAACCAGTGGGAAAGTACGGGACTCGACCCTCTCGAGCCCGAGACCCCTCGTGTCGACTTCGATACGCCCTTGGATGTTGAGGCTCCCGGGTCCTACGACTCCGTGACCCCCATTTCCCATCTGCAAAAGGCCAACGCCCAAGACGGTGTCAAGGTTTTCTTAAATAAATCTTACCGTAACTGGGCCCCGTCAGATAACCGCACCCTTCCTTGGATTACCACCCTTGTGGAACGAGGGGTTCTAGAGGAGGCCAGCATTCGTTGTGCCCATCGTATCTTCGGAGTGGCCAAGCCCAACGGCTCGGCCCGTCTCATCTACGATATGTCTCCCGCCGCGGAGGCCTATCACCCTCCGAAGTTCAGCTTGCCAAGTATCAAGAAAATCATGAGCTCGGCCACTGAACACCTTTGGGCCATGAAACTAGACCTGAAGGACGGGTTTTACCACGTCCGCCTCCACCCCAAAGCCCGCCCCTGGTTCGGAATCCGATGCGGCAACCGATCCTTTCGCTTTACCCGCCTTCCTATGGGCTTCAACGGCGCCCCCTTCCTAATGCAGAAGCTCACCTCTACAACAATGAACCAGCTCGCTTCTGGTCACGGCATAAGGGTCTATACGTACCTAGATGACGTACTCTGCATTGGTCGTAAACGTGCCCTTCGGGCATTCATGAAGACAATTGAGCGAAGCTCAATTAATGCAAACTGGCGCAAATCATTAACTACGCCCGTCAAGCATATCTCTTACCTGGGCTTCCACATCGATCTAAAGCTCAAGCGCATTCGGCTTACTACTTCCATGCGGGACAAGACCCGCTCGGCCCTCCGCATCATGTCCTCGCGACCCGTTTCCCGCAAAGCATGGTCGCGCCTCGCAGGCCTGCTTAACTTCATCCTGCCTGCACTCCGTCTTCCTTTCTGTTGGGTGCAGCTATGCTACCTGCAGGATACCCACCCGAACCCGGCCCCCTTTCTTCAACTGAGCCGTCTTATCCACGGTCGGTGGACCCGTTTTCGGCCACCTAAAGGAGTCGCCCCGGCGCTCTACGTCGATGCTTCTCCGTGGGGGATTGGTTGGTGGTCACAGGGCGCCTCTATGGCCCTTGACTGCCGCCAGTGGGACCTAAGGATCTTTGAATTGGAATCCTTGGGTCTTATCCTCTCCACCCTCTTCGCTCCCCGCGCCCTCACCTATGGGGACAACATCGGCGCGCTTTGGAACGCGAAACGAGGGAAACTTCCAGAGTCGATCCTCCTCTCTCTCTCTACTACGTCTCTCCTCGACTATTCTGCCGCCTTCAGAATCTCATCACGGAATCTCGCTTATATCCGTAGCAGGCACAATCCGGCTGACGTCCCGTCTCGGCACTTTTCAAGAAGTCTCTAGGCATGTGTGGGCCCGCTCCTCCTTTGGACTATATAGGGTCCCACACTCCCCGAGACGGGACGGACGTTTATCAGCCTTGCTACCGGTGTGACCTGCTCCCACCTTCCTCCCCTGGCTCCTCCAGTGTTTTTCTTCATCTTCTTCGGCTCTTCACTTCTTCTCACTTTTCTTGGCTGACATCTTTGCGTGGTTAACTCTTGCGCTAATATCCAGCCTTGACCATTGTTAATAGGCCTTTTCTGAGGCCCTCTTTTGTAACTTGTGATACATTTTTTGTTTCTTTTGTTTGCGAAATTTTTCCAAATTTCACTTTTGTTCTTTAAATAAAAGGAAGGTCCTCCTCGCGGACGGATGGGTCTGCTGCCACTTCGGTAAGCGACCAAGCCAAGATGAGCACATCCGGCCCCTCTTCTCCCAGGGTTCGGAGCCGATTACTAAGACCAAAAGTTCTAATGCGTGGAGCAGAGCCTCGATTTCATCGGGGCCCCTCATTCAGAGACTACCCGGCGTTTTCGAGACCGCTGGCTTCAAACGCTTCCTGGTTTTCGCTCCACGGATGGCAGCATGTTAGCTAAGGGCAACATGATCCATCAGAGGAGAGCTCTAGCTAGTGTGATTGGTGAGAACCGAAGTGACCCGTTTCTCGGACGGGAGCCTTTTGGCGAATGCGTCGAATCCATCTGAGGCGGCCATAATTACGGCCCTTCGGACACTCGATGGCACGCCTGTGAGTGTGACGCCGTACTCTACCATGAATTTCGTGAAAGGAGTAGTTTATGCGAGGGAAATCGTGGACTACTCCATAGATGACATCACCTTAAAGCTGGCCTAACATGTGCCACCCAGTGGTGGGTTGGGTGGCTCGGAGACGGTTGAGCCTCGAAAAGAGGGCCCCCCGCGTCCGAAGTGGCCCCGCCCGCCTCAGGTGGTTTCGAGGCGGAGGGGGTAAAAGACTCGCATGGCGACCCCAACCTCCCCCAATAAGTCCTCGAAGGTGACAGCGCCTTCAGCGCATTGTCCGACCAACAGCGCCCGGAGTTCTGCCTCCGAGAAGCGTACGGCCATGCCCGTGTGGGTCTTCTGTTTGAAGAGGGCCCCCGCGTCTCATACGATCTAGGCCTTGCGGGCATATTCCTGCAATGGAATTGCCGCGGACTCCGGGCCATCTGTGAGGAGCTGCGGAGGCTCGTCTCGTCCCGTTCCCCGTTTGCTATCTTTTTGCAGGAGACCACGCTGGGCACATGTTTCCTGCCCACTCTCCCGAGGTATAATGGTTTTGCGACCACACCACCACCGGGTGGGAGGATGTGCTATTTACACCCGGCATGATGTCTCCGTTCTTCTCTTTGCTTTAGATACCTCCTTTCAAGCAGTAGCTGTGAAGCTGCACCTTGTTAGGAGGTATACTGTTATTTCCGCGTACATTCCAGCCGACTTCGACGCGAGGGAATTCCGCCGCGTCGTGGCACGGTTGCCGAGGCCCTTTCTCTTGCTCGGAGATCTAGACGGTAGACACCCTCTCTGGGGAGAGTACTCTATTAATCCCCGCGTTCAAGTCTGGGCCGACCTGATCGACGAGCTTGAGATGGGTGGCCTAAATGTGGATGAGTTTGCGTATCACTGCCCGAGAACTGCTTCATTTTCTTGCCTTGATCTATTTTTGTGCTCTTCGGATGCACAGTCTGATTTTGATTGAGGGGTAGTCGATGACCTCCATGTTAGTGAGCACTTTCCCATTCAAATATCATTTTCTGGGTCGCTGCCTCCCGAGAGTCCGCCCCAGTGGTGCTTGGCGCGGTGGTCTGCATTTCCTGAAATGACTGAATTCTCTATCTCAGTCGAGGAGTTTAGGTCGGTAGATGAGAACGTTGAGTTCTTCTCCGGCAACCTCATCGCCGCGGGCCTAGCTACTATTCCTAGAAGGTTTAGCGGTTTTGCACGCCGACCACTCCCATGGTGGTCAGCTGAGTGTGAGACGGCCCTCAAGCAGAAGCGATATGCCTACATGTGCTATAAGCGCCGCCCGGTATATTTCTAAGCACGCCCGCCGCTCTTCTTGGTGGGAATACGTGTGTTCACTTAACGGGAAGACCCCTCTAGCAGAGGTGTGGAAGCGAGTCAAAATGATTCGGGGCAAGTTCTCCAGGAGAATGGGACCGCGTCCGTGGCGGAATCTTTCACGACCGCTTTCTCCGCATTCTCTAGTGGGGATGCTGCTCCGCCAGCATTCAATGCACGTCGTGATTTCACGGAAAACCGCCGGCTGGACTTTGCCCCCAGTGGCAAAGAACCCCTCAACGACAGGTTTACTTTGACTGAGTTGCGTTCCGCTCTCGCTTCTTGCGCGGACACCTCCCATGGTCCAGACGATGTCCCTTTCTGTTAGATTTGTTCAACAGGATCTGGGTGGAGGGTCTCCTCCCGGATTCCTGACTAATTGCTACTGTGCTCGCCTTTCGCAAACCGGGGAGAGATCACTCTACTCCTGCCGGTTTCCGCCCAATCTCTCTAGCCTCTTGCGTGTGCTAGTTGATGGAGAAATTGGTAAATGTTAGATTAGCCTTTTTCCTGGACAGTGGAGGCCGTCTGTCTTCTGCACAGTTCGGCTTCCGCAAGTACCACTCCACGTCGGATGCTCTGCTCCGACTGGAAAATGCCGTCTGCGAGGCATTCCTTCGTAGACAGCACTACGCCACGGTGTTTTTCGATCTGGAGAAGGCCTATGATACCGAATGGCGATACGGTATCATGAAAACTAAACACGAGATTGTAGATTCCGCGTACGGATGGGGGAGCCCTCTCCGGCCCAAAGGAGCAGGAAGAGGGTGTCCCGCAGGGAAGTGTCCTCAGTGTCACACTCTTTGCCCTGAGCATCAACGGCATCACCTCGGTGCTGCCGGAAAATGTTCTCGCTACGCTCTACGTGGACGACCTTTCGATCTCTTTTGGCGCGGCCCAGATGCCAACTCTGGAGCGTCGACTCCAACAGGCATTGAACCGCGTCTCTCGCTATGCCGAAGCGCACAGGTTTCGGTTTTCCTTGGCCATGACTAAGGTGGTGCGCTTCTGCGCCATCCATGGCTCCACCCATACCCAGACTTGTTTCTTAATGGGGTACGCCTGGAAGTGGTTGAATCGCACCGTTTCTTTGGTCTTGTATTTGACCGACGCCTCACCTGTGATGCTCATATTCGCAGCCTTAGTGTCTCTTGTACCCGCACCATGGATATTCTGCGTTCCGTGACGTTCAGCGCTTGGGGTGCTGATAGGGCTACTGCCTTCCTTTTTTATCGTTCCTTTGTTCGTTCGAAGCTCGACTACGGATCCGAGTTTTATGCATCCGAAGCCGAGCGTTTATTGCGGAACGTGGACTCGATCCACCACACCGGCCTTCGCCTTGCGGCCGGTGCCTTCCGCTCTTTTCCCATTGAGAGCCTGTTGGCCGATTCTGGTGATATGCCACTAGCTCTACGCCGCGTACAGTGCATCACTCGCCTGTACGCCCGAACCCGGCCCTCCCTCAGTCTTTGGGTTTAGGGCCAGGAAACTCCTTGGAGAGCTAGATATAGCTCTCGGGCCGGTGCGGCCCCTGTTTCTGCCCTGGACGCCACCCTGGAGGGTACCACGTTTGGCTATTTGTCGTCACGCCTCTTCTCCCAAAGCTTGTACGGCGCCGGGAATATTGCGTTCGACCTTTTTGGAGCACACCTCGTATCACGCTGGAACCGTGTCAGTGTATATGGATGGCTCCAAGTCCCAAGAGGGGGTCTGCTTCCATGCCGTATCCCCCTCTGTTTGAAGTCAGCAAAGCTCTGCCAGGCGCTGCGTCTGTCTTCACGGCCGAGCTGGTGGCAATACACCACTCGGTCCGGGAGATTACGCGACGTGCCCGGTTCGGAGATCGGATTGTGATCTATAGCGACTCACAGAGCGCCCTGAGTGCTCTCGGGACATTGGAATCTCCGCATCCCCTGGTTCGCGATATCCGTGACGCCACGGTTTTGGCGAGCCGGGCGGATGTCGAGATTATCTTCTGCTGGGTTCCTGGACATGTAAGAATTCCGCGGAATGGTTACGCCAAAGAGTCCGCGAGGACTCTGCGACCGGACCAGCGTTTCGCTCTTCCTCACACCGACTACATGTCAGGAATACGGGCAGCTCTTCGGAATGCTTGGCAAAGGAGATGGGAGACGGTCGAAGGGAACTTAAAGTTGCGTGCCATTTCGTCGGGACTGTTCCCATGGACTTATCCGCCAATGCCGCGACGGCTTCAGGTCGCTTTATGTCGTCTCCGAATCGGACACACTCGTGTGACGCATCGCTATTTGATGGAGCGCTCGCCTGCGCCCTATTGCGACGACTGCGTCGTCCCCTAGACTGTTCGGCACATTCTTGTCGAATGTCCCATCCTGGATGATCTTCGCGCACGTTACCTGTCCCGTCACCCGGATGGGCGGGGTCGCTACCGCCTGTCCCTTATACTCGGGACGAGTGCGTGCACATTGACTGATGGACTTGTTGACTTTTGGGGGGGGGGCCTTCTCCCTATTATTTAAGCAGGGGGTTGGGGGGGGTTGCTCTCTTTTTTTTTCCTCATATAGGTCGCATGCTCCTGCGCCGGGGGGACCTCACCCCGACGCAGGAGCTTGCTTACTGCTCACTTCTCTTTCCCTTTTTTTGAGGGGGAGGTTGTTTTTTATCTTGAATTTTATCTTAAAGTAGCCTAGCATAGACCAGTTTTTAATACGGCGACTAATGCCCAAGTAGGCAGTCGCCCAATGAGCTCTTTATAGAAAAAAAAACCTTGCTCGGACGGGAGCCTTCTGGCGAATGCGTTGCATTCCTCCGAGGCGGACACTAAATGGCACGCGTGTGAGTGTGGCGCCGCACTCTACCATGAACTTCGTGAAAGGAGTAGTTTATGCGAGGGAACTCGTGGAATACTCTATAGATGACAACACATTATAACTGGCCGATCATGAAATGGTCAAGGTCGAGTGTGTGATGAGAAAACAGGGAGGGGCATCGAGAACCACCCACCCGTACAATCTTCGTCACGTTCGACTGTGACAAGCTCCCTGAGTCGGTGCGTCCTGGTTGGTATCGCTACCGCGTGAAGTCATTCGTGCCAGTACCGCGGAGGTGCTACTACTGCCAATGCTTCGGCTATACGAATCGCTCCTGTAGACGTGCAAAGTCGGGGTTACCCGAACTCTGTGTAAGCTGCTCCAAGACCACTCACGATAAATCCAAATTGTGTGTGGCCAAGTGTGTCAATTGTAGGGAGCCGCACCCCGCTTCTTTGAAGTAATGTGGTGCGTATCTCCTGGAGAAAGAAATCCTGGTCGTTCAGGCCCAGGATTGTCTCTCATTTCGCGAGGCTAAGGACTTGGTCCTGGCGCGTCCGGCTCTGCCTGGGACGTCGTATGCCTTAATGTTTAGAAAGACACCTTCTGCCCCAGGCCCATCCAGGCCAACGAGCAAGGTTGTTTCCGCGCCCATTCGGAACCCTTTGTGGGTTCTACCCACCCCGCGTGCTTCCCTGGTAGAGCTGCCAGCATAAAGGGTTCACACCCAGCCCCTTCTTCCAGCGTGACCGTTTCCCGTAAAGCGAAACGGCCGCGCACCTCCACCGAGTCGTTAGTCTCACAGGTGGCAACACCACTGAAGATGGTCGTGAGGCCATCTCCCGGGGTTCCTTAAGCTGCCGCCCGAAAGGAGGACAGCCCAGACCCAGTGGTAGACTGGGTTGCTCGGAGATGGTGGATCATGCAAAAGAGGGACCCCCGCCTCCGAAGCCGCCCAGCTCGCCTAAGGTTTCGAGGCGGAGGGAGGAAAGAATCGCATAGCGCGCCCAACTTTCCCCGATAAGCCCTCGAAGGCCACAGTGCCTTCAATGCATTGTCCGGCCAATAACTCCCGGAGTTCTGCTTCCGGGAAGCGTACGGCCATTCCCGTGAGGGTCTTCTCATCGAAGAGACCCCTACATCTCCTACGAGCTAGGCCTGGAGGACCTATTCTTTCATTGGAATTGCCGTGGACTACGGGCCCACTGGGAGGAATTGCGGAAGCTCGTCTCGTTCCTTTCCCCGTTAGCTATCTTTTTGCAGGATACCATGCTGGGTGCGTGCCCCTTGCCCACCTTCCCGGTGTATAGGGGTTTTTCGACCCCACCACCACGCGATGGGTGCCGGGCAGGTGGATGCGCGATGTACACCCGGGATGATGTCTCCTTTCAGGCAGTAGCTGTGCAGCTGCACCTTAATAGGAGGTACTAGGGGTGGTCAATAAGTTTTGCGAATCAGTAGGGAAAAACAGAGGAAGGGGGGTGTCTGTTTGTGGTGGTGTTAGGACAAGTCAGGACCTGCAGCCACACGCTCCTGCCTCGTCTATTTAAGAAGCAGTAGCTGATCGCAGATCCTCAGTCACAATTTTTTTAACAATGGAGAAGGTTGAGCACCGCGCAGTGATCAAATTTTTGACCAAGAAAGGCAAGAATGCAAAAGAGATCCATGAACGCATGGTTGCAGTGTACACCGACACCGCCCCTTCCTATGCAACCATTGCTCGCTGGAATAGGGAGTTCCTCCATGGTCGTGAGTCCCTTGAAGATGACCCCCGTCAGACATGACCAACGAAGACAATGTGGCCCTTATGGAGAGGATGATCCTCGAAAATCGACGGGTGAAGGTCGAAGAAATCGAGCGAGAACTTGGAATATCACATGGAAGTGTTATCGACATCATCCACGACAATTTAGCCATGACCAAGGTCTCTGCACGTTGCGTCCCTAGAAACCTCACGCCCCATGATCAACTTCAACGTCGTCAAAGTCCACAAGGCCAGAGTTGCGCGAGTGCGGATTCGAGGAGCTCAACCATCCTCCCTACAGTCCAGATCTGGCCCCTAGCGACTACTTTTTATTCCGCCAGCTCAAGGCTGCACTGCGTGGACGCCGGTTTGGGGACGATGAAGATGTCCAGCTCGCCGTCCAGGAGTGGATTGAACAGCAGTCTGGAATTAGAACCCTCAGGTACAAGTGGCGCAAGTGCATTGAAGTAGAGCGTAGTTATATTGAAAAATAATAAAACACTTTTCCTCATATCTCGTTTCCTTATATCCGAATAGCAAAACTTATTGACCGCCCCTCGTATATCGTTATTTCTGCCTACATTCCATCGTCAGCCGACTTCGACGCGGGGTACTTCCGCCGCGTCATGGTACGGTTGCTGAGGCCCTTTTCCTTGCTTGGAGATTTGAATGGTAGACACCCCCTCTCAGGAGACTACTCAATCAATCCCAGGGGTCAGGTCCTTGCCGACCTGATCGACGAGTTAGAGATAGTTGTCCTAAATGTGGATGAGTTTACGCATCACTGCCCAAGAACAACTTAATTTTCCTGTCTCGATCTATCCTTATGCTCTCCGGATGCACACACTGATTTTGAGTGTGGGATAGTCGATAACCTCCATGGTAGGAATCACTTCCACTTTCAAATATCATTTTCTGGGCCGCTGCTGCCTTGGAGTCCGCCCCGGTGGTGCTTGGGGCGGGCGCGGTTGTCCGCATTTCACAAATGATTGATTTCTCTTCCTCACCTGAGGAGTTTTGGTCGGTTGATGAAGCTGTTGAGTTCTTCTCCGTCACCCTTTTCGCTGTGGGCCTAACTACTATTCCTAGACCGTCTGATCGTTTTGCACGCCGACCGCTTCCGTGGTGGTCAGCAGAGTGTGAGACGGCCGTCAAACAGAAGCGTTATGCCTACCGGCGCTATAAACTCCGCCCGAACGATTTCCTCGAGCTAGGACTAGGTTCCGGTATGTTTCGAAGCACCCCCGCTGCTCTTCTTAGCGGACATACGTGTCTTCAATTAACGGGAAGACCCCTCTAGCAGAGGTGTGGAAGTGAGTCAAAAGGATTCGGGGCAGGTTCTCGCAGGACCCCCCCTCCCATTCTCCATGAGAATGAAACCACAATCTCGGACCCGTGTACGTGGCAGAGTCCTTCGCGACCCCTTTCTCCGCATTCTAAGCCGGGATGCTGCTCCCTCAGCATTCAATGCACGTCGTGATGTCGCGGAAGGCCGTCAACTGGGCTATACTTCCAGGTGCGTTTAACCCTTCAACGAAGGTTTACCTTGAGTGAGTTACATTCCGCTCACGCTTCTAGCACGGACACCCCTGGTCCGGGTGTTCCGTACGCCATGCTTCGACACCTGGGTGAGCGAGAATGGCCTTTCTTATAGATTTGTTCAACAGGATCTGTGTAGAGGGTATCATCCTAGATTCCTGGCGAATCGCTTCTGTGCTCGCGTTTCGCAAACCACGGAAGCGGTTGGCGTGCAAACCAACCAGACGGTCTAGGAATAGTAGTTAGGCCCTCGGCGATGAGGTTGCCGGAGAAGAACTCAACGGCTTCATCAACCGACCTAAACTCCTATGATACCGCATGGCGATACGGTATCAAGGAGACTCTCCACACGTTGCGGGCCAGGGGACGCCTTACAATGTTTATATCTGATTTTTTTACGAGAACATCGAGTCTGCGTACGGGTGGGGGGAGCCCTCTCCGGCCCAAAGAGCGATTGCTTGTTGAATGTTCCACTCTGGGTGATCTTCGCGCACGTTAGCTTTCCCGGTACCGGGGTGAGTGGGGTCGCTACCGTCTGTCCCTTGTACTCGTACTGGTTCGTTCACACAGACTTGCGGACTATACGACTTTTTGGAGGAGGCTGGCTTCCTCCACTTTATTTGACTGTTTTTTTGTAGGTCTCATGTTCCTACGTCGGGTAGAGTCGGGCCTACCCTCGACGCCAGAGCGCGCTTCCTTCTTGTTGCCCCTCTGCTTTCTTTTCTTTTTTAGTTGTTTTTTTTTAGCCTGTGCTTAGCCGTTGTCCTTTTTATCTTTTCTATTTACATATTGTTATTTGTTTTTTAATCTAGCCTAGTTGTAGGCTATGGTGTGATTACGGTAATCGCCAGATGGCTTCTCAATTTTTTTGTATTTAATGTGCCTCGATTTTTGCCACGGCCCTAATACTCAATGCCTCTACTCGACTGTATCAAGTCAATTTTTGTCGTTTCGGAATCGGATACACTCGAAACGCCACAGCGTCATTTGATGGACCATTCCCCTGAACCATTCAGTGACGATTGCTTGGTCCCCCAGACAGTAAGTCCTTGAGAGGGATTCCAGCTCACTGGACTGTGGTGTGATTGACTTTTTGGGTGGGGGAAGGGAAAGGCGCCATATTATTTATTTAATTTACATAAAGATCACTATGACAATTGCTGGAAAGCCCAAAGTCACCAGGAGCCGGTCCTCATTATTAGCATCGTGTTTGGCAAGCAACCAGCGATGATAAAATCCTTTGTGCTGAGTACTATGAGGGTATGAATAACCCAAGATGAGGGGCAAATACTCCACGTTGGGGTATGTGGATATGAGTTCTCGCATTGGTCACACCAGTACTACATCGGCAGGTTTCCGGAAGAGAGGAGAGATTGTGGATGTTGTGTTGCAAATGAGGGAGAGGAAAGACTGGTAGTGTTGTGATTGTGTTTATCTAATAACGTGTTTAATATCTACCTCCAAAAAGTAATTTCAGCGCCCCCACCAATAGGTGGCAACTTTCTATCTACGCTGGTGTTTGAGATTAAACCCGCTACCTTGACGCTAGAAAACCAATGCTGTATCCACCAGGCTAGTGAGAGCTGCATTCATTGATTGATTATTGCCATTTTCTTTTTATTAATTTAAGTTTGTATTAAATAGTCTGGTCTTAGGATCGGCGTGTTGTAATTTAAGCGTCTGGGCTCTTGCTGATGTCGACCGCCAGAGGAAGTGTAAAAAAAAATAGTACCTAGTGATGACGCCTTATTGGACCAGATGCTACAACATGGCACCCCATTGAATGAAGGGCCAATTTGATAGGGGTTTCTTTGTTCTTGGTATGACATGAAGGGAGGTAGGGTGTTAGTTTACTGGCGTTGGTGAATGCTAACTCCACTTGTTTGTAGGGGGGTAAATGTCGAATTTGAAGCAGGAGACTAAATGCAACCCGCTTCCCAAGTACTTAGTCTCTGATACTGGTATACCAGTCTTGAAGTGTAACAACCACTGCCCTCATCTAGACTATACTAGTCTGCCATGGTCGCATACCCGGGACACACCCTCCACTACACCTGTCACATTGCATTTGATATTTCGCTCTCGTCCTATCTGTACCTTAACAGTTCCTCATTGCAAAATGGACGCAGATGCAGGAGACTTGTGTTTTTCCCTTCCTCTATTTCTTTCATTTGAGCTAGGTACCTTTCACACATTTTTATGTCCCCTAATTTCACCTGATCTTGTCAGACACAACGGGAACATCTTGTTGGACAATGAAGGTCACATCATCCACATCGACTTTGGCTTCATGCTGTCCTCGTCCCCAAAAAACCTCGGGTTCGAGTCCTCCCCATTCAAGTTGACTCCGGAACTGGTTGAGGTGATGGGTGGAGAGGCATCGGATATGTTCAAGTATTTCAAGATCCTCTTACTTCAAGGGATGCTGGCTGCCCGCAAGCACCTGGATAGGCTCGTTTCCCTTGTTGAAGTCATGAGTTCGGGTAAGGGATTTTCTTCCCAGTGGCAGATTTTCAGATACATCTTCGTGTTGATGTATTGGATTCTTTTAAGAGGTCTTCTGGGGCACTTGTCATCTTAAGATTGCATATGCTTGCTTTTTGTGAGACAAACATGAAAAAGAATGAAGATTTGGAGTGTGATTAGGTGTGGGGCAGGATAGTAGGAGTAAAGACGGTGTTTTCTTGCTTCTGTGTGACATGATGCATTGGTTGAGTATTGATGTGACAGCTCGAGAATTATGTGGGTGAAGTTGAGATTTTCAAGGGTGAAACTGTGTGTGAACCGTGTAATGATATAAGTGAAGCTTAGTTTGAGAGATTTTGGAATGACTTTTGATTAGTGGTGGGTGGAATCGGGAATGAGTACCGGTTGGCGGTTTTTGGAGAATGGACAAATAGGTGACAGAATGACAAGGGGTACCGGAGCTTTTGGTACACCCAGAAAGATAGTGGTAGGATTCTGTGCTGAAAGGAACTTATTTGTAGGTAAAATGTTCTTTTTGCACAATGATGTGCAGAAATACACATGGGTAGAGCAAAGGAGAAGGGGAGAAGTTAAGAGTATGAATGATATGTGCCTAATAAGAAAGAATATGCTGCCGGACGTATTTGATGTTAAAGAGGTACGAGTATGAAACAATCTGATCACATGATTGTTTTATGTAAAGTTGAATCGGTTGGAGCATGGATGAGAAAACAGTGAAAACTAAGAGAGAATCGCAAGTGAAAGGTTATTGAATCAGAGAAAACATAGAGAGGAAATATGTGTTAGGATGGAGATAGAGCCAATGTGGAACAAATATAAGGAAGATGTAGTAGGCAATGCAAGGGCTGTGTGTGTGTGCGCCAGAACTGCAAAGAGGAAGCAAAATTCTGAATGATGGTATGTCGGTGTGAAGCATATATTGGTAAACAAAAAGGAGGCATACATGCCAGTGTTTAATAGTACAGATGAAAATGACAGGGTGATGCGGTTTAATGCATACAAAGAGATGACAGAGAAAGTGAAACAAGTGACTAAACAAAGGAAACAGCAAATGAACGGCTTGGAAGGGAGATGAATGAAGATCCGGATGAGAACAGGAAGTTATTCTACAAGGAAGTGAGAAGGGTGAAGAACCAGGAGAAGAAGAGCTGTCTCAACCTCAAGGACAAGAAGGGCAGGGTACTTGTAAGCAATGACGTCAAAAGTAGATGAGAATACTGGTATAATGTGAGTATGGAAGATAAATTCAAATGTAAATATGATTGGTTTAATGGGCCTTAATCGGGTGCTCTCTCATGCTCTGGAAAAGATAAGCTTGAAAGAGATTGGAAAAATGGGAAGGCCGCTGGAGTAGATGATATAGTCGCTGAGATGCTAAAAAGTAGCGGTGCTTGAGTTATGGAATGTGTCTGGTGACTGTGTTGTAAAGCATTTGAAATTGGAAGAGTGCGTGAGAACTGGAAGAATGCAGTGATAGTACCATTGCATAAGGGTAAAGGGTAGAAAGTTGAATGCAAGAGCTACCAGGAGATGATGTTGGTTGAATTTTGTAGGTAAAGTGTATTGGAAAAATTTTGATTGGCTGTATTAAAGGATATCCGAGTGATTGGTGTGGGGGTGAACACGGAGGGGCTTATATCCAGTTGGGAGTGATTTGTGGATCAAGTATTTGCTCTGAGACAGCTAGATGATAAATAAGGGATAAGAGATATGAAGTGTGTGGGGGGTTCATTGATCTGGAGAAAGCCTATGATGGTACATATAATCATTATGGTAGGTACTAATAATGTATGCTATGAGTGGTACCCTATTGGATGGTGTGATTAGTATTTATATTGTAAGGCTTGAATTAGGGTGAAAACTGCCAGAGTGAGTAATTTGGCATACATTGAAGTGTAAGACAAAGTTGTGTGATGTTGCCATGGCTGTTAAATATCTTGAGGGATTAATAGAATATTGGGAGAGATACATATGGGAATGAAAGGTAAGGGTGTGAGATTGATGAATGGTGAGGAAGGGGTTCTATTTATTTTGTTAATATAGTGGTGGTGGCTGAGAGTCTATGGAATATGGAAATGTTAATGGTAGCATATGACAGTGTGTGTAAAAGGAGGTGTATAAAAGTGAATTGTGCAGTAATGAATAAGTTAATTGCATTTATGAGTGAGTTTGGGACTGGTGTGATATCAGAATCCATGGTGTTACACCTTAAACACCGGGGGCCAAGGGGGTCCACTTGACACAGGCTGCTGTAAAAGGTTGTGGAGTATGGTTGGATTCCTTAGACCCTCAGCTATCACATCCAGGTTCACAACCTCGCCACTCGGCTGCTTACTCCATGTAATCCAAGATGGCCGCCATTGCATTTTTATTCATTTTCAATAATATCTATGAGTAATATCTTGATTATGTTTTTTTGGGGGGGGTCAAGTAATCTGTTTATGATGTTCTAGATATGCTAGAATGGTAATTTGTACATAGAAAATGAATAAATTATTTTAGTTATTAGTTTTATCTTATTTGATAGTCGTTTGACATCATACATAATGAACAGAATATATACAACAGTCATAAACAAACAAATGAATAATTGAAGAGCAACCACTATACAAGGCAACTTCTAAAGGTATTCAATCCTTAATACATATCTAAATATCAATAATGGACCATTATGAACATCAATTAAGTTTTGTAGTATTCCTACTAGTTATTTAACAGTCTAGGGTTGACATTATATTAAATTTTATTTACTCCTTTTTTAATTCTTAAAAAAAAATAAGGAATTATTGTGATAACAAATCTCTCTTAAATATCCAGAAATGGATTGTTTCACAAGATCACTCTCATACAATGTTTTTTTCTTACATATACAACACAAATAATGGAAAAAGCTTCTGGTATGTGATAACATACTGGCAAACTATTCAGCCATCTGATTCTGATTCCTCAGAATGTTTAAAGTATTTGGCCCTTGAACATCTATCTGGTGACCCTTGGTACCTAAGCCAATGAATCTGGGAACTTGCTTTCTGGCACAAGAACAGTTTCTGGAGCAACCTTTTTTTTGCATTCACATGATACTGTCTGTGACAAGTTCCTGTGGCCACAATGGTTTATTCATAGGAACTGGTACAAGCATTTTATCTTTGAGGGCCCAACCATAGTCTTCAATATTTGGATAGTTAGGCTTAGTTAGCTACATGTGCTGTTTTGCCATTATAGTAGCATACATGGCGCGCCTCAGATGCAACATGAAGACATTTCAGTAGGCGGCAACAATTTCAGCAAAGTTGCCTTCTTCGTGAGGAATTTGTTAGCCCTGGCCTCTGACAATGACATCCGTGAGATGGCATTACTTTTTGCATAAATCCTAATCATAAGATCTCGAGCTTGGTTGATCGAGTCATCCGTAATATTCAACTGCTCATTTTCACCAAATGCTTCAAGCGCACTGGTGTTGACTTTGGTCGACGCAGTGAACCATCCTTTTTTGCTGGTGAAGTAAGGATGGCTTGTAGTATCCCTCTACTGAAACTATGTAGAAATGGCAGCAATTTGCATTGTGATGGCTGAAGGAAGTTTGCAATTTCATGAATTGGAAAATAACCCAATGGCCCTGTTCTGACCCAGAGCTCTTCAAGCTGTGTCATCGGTGTTGATGCATAGAGTTATAACATCAGTATCATTGGCATGCACAATAACACATTCAGCTGCATCCTTGTTCACAGAGAAGATGGTGTGGAGAATGATTCTGGTGTCCGCTTCTTCCTGTGTTGACTCAAGCTCATGGACGTTGGACACAGTTCCTCCTGTTAGAACAACTGACTTGGACATGTCTTGAAAGCCACCACCAATGTAAAGGGACCTTGATTCCATGAGTGAACTTGCTTATTGCCTGTAGACTGTTGTCGGTAGTAACTTTACAATCTGGTCTTTTACCACGGAACCATTTCTTACCACATATCACACAGCATTCCTTAGCATGATATGGCTCAGTTGCTGATCTAGTGGCATGACTTAGAGTAGATTCATCAGGAACGCTGGGTATTGGTGGTCTAGATTCAGATGAATAACCAGCTTGCTTTCGTTGTGCACAACTCAAACATTTTTCGTTTAAGTTTTGATTCCTGCACTTTTCATGCCATTTGGAAACATTCTGTAGGCTCCTCGAGGCCTACGAACACAGTCGCTTCCACGTCTATTCGGAATTATTTTGCTGTTTCGCCTTCCTTCGGGCGCTTTCCTGGTAGAAGTGGCGGTTAAGCTCCCTCCCGGCTGCGTGACGGTTTCCCGTAAGGCGAAACGGCCGCGTGCCTCCACCGTCTCGTTTGACTCACAGGAGGCGAACTCCGCTAAGGTGGTCGTGAGACCATCGTAGGGGAGTCGTAAGGCTGTCCCGCGAAAGGAAGGCAGCAATAAGAGAGCTGGACCGAACGACTTGGAAACGCGAGACCGACCGAAAGAGGGAGCGTGCCTCCCTTACGTCATTCCAGTGAAGTTCTTTCAAATAGGGCCCGCGCATCTCGTCCAAGCTAGGCTTAGAGAGTATATTTCTTCAATGGAATAGCTGTGAACTCCGTTCCAACTGGGAGTAGCTGCGGAGGCTCGTCTTCTCCCGTTCCCCGTCAACTATCTTTCTTCAGACCATGCTTGGCGCGTGCCCCCTCCGCTCCCGCGTGGATTATAAGGATTTAGCGACTCCACAGCCACGGAATAGAGGGAGGCAGGAGGATTCTCGATTTACACCACCATGATCTCTCCGATCTTACTCGCTATAAATACCTCCTTCCTGGTAGTGCAGCTACACTTGGATAGTAGGTATACTTTGATTTCTACGTACATTCCACGGTCAGACAGCTTGGATGTGGGGGCTTCTGCCGCGTCGTAGGTTCGTTTGCCAGTCTCCTTTCTCCTCGAGGATTTGAACGGCTGGCACCTCCTTTGAGGGTGAGTACACAATCAATACCAGGCGCCAGTTGCTGCCAACCTGATCGACGAGCTGGAGATAGGTGGCTTAAATGTAGATGAGCTTAGGCATCACTGCCCGAAAACCAGTACATTTTCTTGTCTCAATCTCTTCCTGTGCTTCCCTAATGCACAGCCTGATTTTGACTAGGATGTGCTCAATGACTTTCATGGTAGTTACTGAATTTGGCAGGACTATGGAGTCGGTAGGCTAAAACCCCGACTCCCACTCCATAGATTTTCAATAGTACGACTCCGACTCCTTAAATTTTCGTTTGCATGAAAACTGTGATGATGGCTTTCCCTCTTTATTGAGTTTATCATCTTGCTATTTTTCCAACTCATATTTTATCAATTATCAGCTTAAGTGATTGAATAAACTAAAATATGCCATATGGAAATTTTATTTCTAAAAGAAAACTAAATTCAGAGTTTTTAGGCATTTCAAAAGAAAAAATTCCTGATATGCATAATTAAAACGAAAATTTAAAAGATAAAATATGTCCTAATATATATGTGCATAAAACATAAAAATTAATCATGCCTATACAAATTTTTAGTAAAAAAAAACCCCAAAGAACAAAGACTAAAGGTTTATTTTTTATGAATAAAATAACTTCTGCAAAATCTTACTTAATTGAAGCCCTAACATCTGATTTTATAAATTTCAAGGCAGAAAACAATTTGGAAGCTCTTCCAAAAATCTGAAAGATTCTGAGAAGACTTTCATAGTGTGTACGTGTAATGCATGTGTGTACACAAGGCTACCTACTTTATTTAGTGATTTAATTTTGATAAAAATACGAAATATAGATATAATAATCTCGACCATAAGAAAATTTCAAAAACACAACTTTCTAGGATTCTTTATCCTTATAAGATAAAAACAGGAGTTGGAGTCGGATGTTTTGAACTGACTCCGACTCCACAGCTCTGCTGTTCGAGACATTTTTTTTAGAATGTTCCAATCTGGACGTTCTTCGCGCAGGTAGCTTCCAAGTCCGGGGCGAGCGGGGTTGCTCCCGATTGCCCCGTTTGCTCAGGACGGATTCTTGCACACACACACTTGTGTACGCTAGGACTTTTGGACGATGCTGGGCCCCTCCATTTTATTTGACTGCTGTTGCTCCCATGCTTCGGTCCCTGAGGGAGGCCCGCCTCCCTCTTGCTTTGCTTTTGTGTGTTTGGCTTTATTGTGTTTATTGTTTCGTTTTGTGTTGCTTTTTTTATCGTAGCCTAATAATAGGTTAATATTGACCACTTTTCCATTCAACTATCATATTCAGTGACGATGACGCCTGGAAAAAAAACCTTTTTAGTGCTGGGGGGGAGGGTAGTGGTCTGCCTTTCAGGAAATGACATTTCTCTCTCATAGTCGAGGAATTTAGGTCGGTTAATGAGGCCGTTTACTTCTCCGCCAACCTTATCGCCGTGGACCTAACGACCATTCCCAAAATGTTTGGTCATTTTGCTCTCCATCTGCTTCCTTGGTGGTCAGTCGAGTGTGAGACAGCCGTCAGAGCGAAGCGATCTGCTTACATGTGGTATAAGTGCTGGTATGTTTCGAAGCACGCCCACCGCTCTTCTTGGTGGTCATACGTGTCTTCATTTACGGCAAAACCCCTCTAGCAGAGCTGTGGAAACGAGTCAAAGGGATTCGGGGCAAGTTCTCGCAGGACCCTCCCTCCCGTTCTCCAAGAGATTGGGACCGCAATCTCGGACCCCGCGTCCGTGGCAGAATCCTTCGCGACCGCTTTCTCCGCATTCTCTAGCCCGGATCCTGCTCCATCAGCACTCAATTCACCTCGTGATGTCACTGAAGGCCGCCGACTGGACTTTACTTCCAGAGATGGAAACCCCTTCAATGATATGTTTACCCTGAGTGAATTGCATTCTGCTCTTTCTTCCTGCGCAGAACCCCCCTTCCCCCCGGCTCCACGATGTCCGGTAATTCTTCGACCCATAGGTGAGTGAGGTATAGCATTTTTGATAGATTTCTCCAACAAGATCTGGACGTATCCTCCCAGTTCCTGGCGAATAGCTACTATGCTCACTTATCGCAAACCGGAGAGAGATCAATCTACCCCGGCCACCCCACGCCGTATTTCCCTAACCTACACCCCCTTTGGGGGGACCATGATAAGAACCCTAGGGGAAACATGATTGAGAAATTTCTGGGCGAAAATGATGTCTGCCTTCTAAACGATGGCAGCCATACATCATTTCACATCCAGACGAGCAGCTCTACCTGCGTGGACTTGTCCCTCTGTTCACCAAGCTGTAGAGCTGATTTTGACTGGGCAGTGGATCCTGACTTGCGAGGCAGCGATCACTTCCCCATTATTATAGCGCCATGTACAGGTGGCCCCCCTCCACCACCTAGTAAAAAATGGAATGCAAAAAAAGCAAACTGGCCTAAATTCAGGCACCTCTCGAGCCATGACGGGTCCTTCCCTCATGAAGATATTGACGTGGCTATCGATGACCTCCTAGTCCACGTCAATAAAGCGGCTAACTCCTCCATCCCGCTCTCCGGCTCAACCGCTCGCGGACCACAAGTTCCCTGGTGGTCGGCTGAATGCTCGAGAGCCGTGACTGAATGTAAAATGGCTTGCCGACGTTACCATCGCTCCCCTACGATGGTAAATAAAATTGCTCGTAACAGAGCAAGGGCAGCACGGCGACGCATCCTTCGACAGGCTCGAAAGACCTCGTTGGAAGGTTACATCGCGTCCATAAGTTGGCAAACGCCTATAGACAAAGTGTGGAAAAGGGTCAAAAAGCTATTGGGCAAATCGAATGGCTTTACAGCTCCCAACATTGTCCAAGCTGGAGAATTGTTGGGGGACTTGTCCCACATTTCCAATGTCTTGGCCAGATCATTTGCTAGCATCTCAAGCCCAGATAATTATGAGATGCAATTCCAGTGCTTTAGGCTCCAACAGGAGCAGCAACCGCTCAACTTTGTGGAGCCTAACATGGATAACGAGTCTTACAGCCGACTCTTCTCTATCCATGAGCTCCATAATGCACTGAAGCACTGTAGATCCACTGCCCCCGGATCGGATGGCATTTCCTATGATATGATTAGGAATATGCATCCATCCCTTCTCTCTCATTTACTGGACATTTACAACTGGATTTGGATCAAGGGCCGCTTCCCTTCCATGTGGAGAGAGGCCATAGTCCTTCCATTCCGCAAACCAGGAAAGGACGGGACGGAGCCCACCCATTACCGCCCCATTGCTCTTACCAGTTGTCCATGTAAAGTGTTTGAGAGAATGGTCAATTTCAGACTCGTCTGGTTTTTGGAGACTCAAAATCTCATATCTCCTTCTCAATCAGGGTTCAGGAAAAAGCAGAGTACGACAGACCTGCTTGTCCGAATGGAGTCACTCGTAAGAGATGCTTTTTCAAAGAAGCAGCACGCCATCGCTGTCTTCTTTGATATTGAGAAAGCATACGATACCACCTGGAGGCGTGGTATCCTTAAACAACTCCATGATTGGGGCCTGCGGGGTTACCTCCCCAGGTTTGTCGAGCAATTTCTGATGCGACGCACACTACGCGTAAGGGTTGGAGGCACCTTATCGGAGCCCGTGGACCAAGTTGAGGGTGTGCCACAGGGAAGTGTCCTCAGTGTCACCTGCTTCTCTGTGGCCATTAATAGCATTGTTGGAAATCTCCCTCCCGAGATTTCGTCGACGTTATATGTGGATGATCTGGCGCTCATTTGTTCTTCGCCCAGACTCCCATTTATCGTCCGTAAGCTACAGCGAGCTATAAGCACTGTAGCTGAAAATGCTTCCTCCAAGGGTTTCCGCTTTTCCGCAGTAAAGACCAAGGCTGTTCACTTTTATGGGCATAAGTTAGTGACATGGGACCCCCCCCTTTTGTCGCTATATGGTGTGCCTATAGATTTTGAGCCCCATTTCAAATATCTGGGGGTCATATTTGATTCAAGGCTTTCCTTCCGGCAACATGTGGACGCCTTGAAAAGGTCTTGTTTAAAGAGAATGGACATAATGAAACTGTTGTCTCACACTTCTTGGGGAAGTGATCGACGTACCCTGTGGCTCCTGTATCTAGCATTGGTCCAATCAAAGCTAGACTATGGATCACAGGTGTACTCCTCTGCCTCGCCATCCATTCTCGAAAAACTAAACACTGTGCGTAACCAGGGTGTGCGCCTGGCTTCTGGAGCCTTTAAGTCCTCCCCAGTGTGGAGCCTCTACGCAGAGAACGGGCTTCTCCCCCTTCCCTATCACAGGCTCAAGTCTAATTTAAACTACCTCCTTAGACTTAGGCAACTACCGCAGACGCCAGTGTATGAGTGCATGTTCAATACACGGACAGTGGCCTCATACGATAGATCTCCATCTCTGGCTCGCCCCTTTGCTCTGCGTATGGCCGAGCACACTGCGCAACTAAGGGAGTTCTCAGTGATTCCCTTTACCATGCCAAAGACCCCCCCGTGGCTCATACCATCTGTAATGGTATGTAGGGAACTAGCTGATAGGCCCAAGGATCACCACCTGCCTGTAGTATTGAGAGCCATGTATGGCGACCACTCCTCTAAACATCGGCATAGCACTTTTGTGTTCACCGATGGGTCCAAGTCACCGGACAGAGTTGGAGCAGCTGCTGTCTTTCCATCTGAGACAGCATTGGTCCGCCTGCCAAACGCAGCTTCCGCATTCACAGCGGAACTCGTTGCTATGATGGCGGCACTGACTATCATAGCTGGCAGGCCATCTGGTTCTCATACTATCTTTACAGACTCCCTTAGTTCGCTTCAAATGTTGGGTGATGTTGGTTCGAGCCATCCGTTGGTTTCCAAGATCCAGCGGTGGCTCCTACGACTATCGCCCATCCACGAGATATCCTTTTGCTGTGTGCCTAGTCACGTGGGCATCCCAGGCAATGAGAGGGCAGATGCTGCAGCCAAAGAAGCAGCATCACTGGGGACAGCTCCAGTGGCCCCAGTCCCACTCTGCGATGCCTATCCTCTGATCAATGAATACGTGGTCGGCCTATGGCAGAAGAGGTGGAGTGAGCTCCCTCCCACCAAGCTCCACTCCATAAAACCCTCCGTTCACCCATGGCCGCGTACAACTAGACATCGTAAAATGGAGGTTGCGCTTGTCCGTCTGAGGATAGGCCATTGCCGGCTCACCCATGAGCATTTAATGAGTGGGCTGCCCCCACCTAGGTGCATTCTGTGTGGGGTACAAATATCTGTCCTCCATATATTTGTAGAATGCCCATTGCTAAGGAATCTCAGAAGGACGACTTTTCCCTTCATTACCAGAGAGATGGCCCCCCAGCAGGCTCTGCGGGGCATCTTTTCCGAGACCCATTGCTTCTTTGACGTGACTAGGATACTAACCTTCCTAAAAGAAAGCAATCTTTTAAACAAAATTTAAAATAGTTTTATATATTTATTGTTGATCTATTCATAGTTTATGTTTTTACATTTTGTTGAATTTTTTAATAGTCTATTTTTTGTTAAAAGATTTTAACTGACTTAATATTGCCTATTAAACTAATTTTGGTCCCAAGGACATTTCTGCTTTTTTATGTATTTTAATATGGCAATATTTTAAAAATAATAATTATAAATTCACTGCCCATAAGTGAATTTGGCTGCGAGATAGTCCATCTGGGCTACGCAGCTTTTAAATTTTCAATGCACTATTCATTCATTCATTCCCTAACCTCTTAAGTGCAAGTTGATGGAGAAATTTATAAATGTTGGTTTAAACTTTTTCCTGAATAGCGGAGGCCGCCTCTATTTTGCACAGTGAGACTTACGCAAGTTCCACTTCAATTAGGATGCTCTTTTTCGGTTGGAAATGAAATGTTATTTGCGAGGCCTTCCTTCGTAGACGGCCTACTCCACTGTGTTCTTCAATCTTGGAAAGGCAAGTGATACCCCATTGTGATGATCTATCATGGAGACCCTCCACACCATAGGAGTGAGGTAACGTCCCCTAAATATCATATCTGAATTCCTACAAGATGGTCGATTCCACTTACAGGTGAGGAGAGACTTCTCCGGCCCAATAAGGCAGGAAGAGGCTTTCCCTCATAGAAGTGTCGCATTCTTTATCCTGAGCATCTACCGTATCACCTCGGTGCTGCCGGAAGATGTTCTCGCTACGCTGTGCGTGGACGACCTTTCGATCTCTTGGTGCGGCCCAGATGCCAACTCTCGAGCTTCGACTACAAAAGGCTTTGAACCGCATCTCTCCCTCTGCTGAAGCGCATAGGTTTCGGTTTCCTTGGCCAAGACTAAGATGATCCACTTCTGCTGCCATCCACGGTTCCACTCCGACCCGGACTTATTCCAATACGGGGTTCACCAGGAAAGCTCATATTCGCAGCCTTAGGGTCTCTTGTATTCACGCCATGGATATTCTTCATTCCGTGAAGTTCAGCGCTGATAGGGCTACTGCCTTACTTTTGTATCGATCCTTTATTCGTTCGAAGCTTTACTACAGATGCAAGTTTTATGCATCCGCATCCGAGCGTGTATTGCGGAAGGTGGACTCGATCCACCACACCGGTCTTCGCAGGGCGATCGGTGCCTTCCGCACGTCCCCCATTGAGAGCCTACTTGTCGATGCTGGGGAGATGCCACTCGCTCTACGCCGTGCACAGTGCATTATTCGCCTGTACGCGCGAGCCCGGTGCCTCCCTCAGTCGCCAACAGCTCTCACTGCATCCGCAGCTGATCTCGAGGCGCCTATGTCAACGAGAGACGCCAGTCATACCCTAAGCTCTTTGGGTTTAGGGCTAGGAAATTCCTTCGAGAGATCAATATAGCTCTCGGGCCGGTGGCGCCCCTGGGTTCTACCCTGAAGGGCACCACCTTTGACTATTTCTCGCCACGCCTCTGCTTCAAAAGCTTCTACAGCGCCGGAAGTATTAAGTTCGGCCTTTTTGGAGCACACTTCGTGTCACGCTGGAACACGCTGTATCCCCTCTGTTTGAAGTCAGCGGGGCGCTGTGTCTATCTTGACTACCGAGCTGGTTGCATTAACCCCTCGGTACGGGAGATAACGCGACGTGCCCGGTTCTGGGACAGGAGTTTGATTTATAGCGACTCACAAAGCGCCCTGAGTGCTCTCGGGGCATTGGAATCTCCGCATCCCCTTGTTCACGATATCCGTGACGCCACGGTTTTGGCGAGCCGAATGTATGTCGAGATTATCAGATGCTGGGTTCCTGGACATGTAGGAATTGTGGGGAATGAGGGCGCCAAAAAGTCCGCGAGGACTCGGCGACTGGACCAGCGTTTCGCTTTTCCTCACACTGGGGACATGGCGGGAATACGGGCAGCCCTCCGTGCTGCTTGGCAAAGAAGATGGGAGACGGTCGAGGGGAACTTAAAGTTGCGTGCCATTGCGCCGCGACTGTTCCCATGGACCTACCCCCCAATGCCGCGATGGCTTCAGGTTGCTTTCTGTCGTCTTCGAATTGGACACACGCGGGACGCATCGCCATTTGATGGAACGCTCGCCTGCGCATTACTGCGACGACTGCGTTGTCTCCCAGACTGTTCGGCACATTCTTGTTGAATGTCCCAGTTTGTGTGATCTTCGTGAACGATCCCGGGACGAGTGGGGTCGCTACCGCTTGACCCTTGTACTTGAGACTGGTTCGTGCACACGGACTTGCGGACTATACGACTTTTTGGAGGAGGTTGGCCTCCTCCACTTTATTTGACTCTTTTTGTTTTTGTTTGTTTTTTTTAGCATTTTTCCTTTTTATTGTTGTTATTTGCCATTTACATATTATTTGTTTTTTTAATATAGCCAAGTAGGCAGGCAGTCGCCAGATTGGCTCCTAAAATGAAAAAAAAAAGATAGGGCGCTGCCCTCAACTTTACTGCGACGACTGCTAGTCTTCCAGACTGTCTGGCACATATTTGGCGATTATCCTAGTCTGTGGGATCTTTGCACCCGTTACCTGTCCCGGTACCGGGAAGAGCCTGGTCGCTACCGCTTGTCCCTTTTACTCGGGACTGGTTCGTGCCCTCCGGATTGTGGGTTAATTCAGTTTGGCTGCCGCCTCCATTATTATTTAGCTCTAGGTGTCGGCGCCTGCGCGGGCGCCGAAGTATGGCTTATCTTTTATGTTTTTGGTTTGTGGTTTTTGATATAGGCTAAATATTGATTTGCACGACCTACCCTTGATGGCAGTCGCCAGATGGGACACCCCCTTTAATTAAGTTCTAAATCCTTTTTCCTTCTTTGCAGGTTCCAAGCTAGCCTGTTTCAAGGGTGGTGGCTCCGTAATTCCTGCCCTTAAGAATCGTTTTCACATGAACATGACTGAAGAGCAGTTACAAGCTCACCTTGATCATCTTGTATACATCGCAATCAATTCTATCACGACCAAACTCTACGATGGATTTCAGTATTTTACCAATGGGATACTTTAAGAACTCCATCTTTATACGAAGTTGCTACTAGGTCTATGTAAAAAGCTGTATATGACTGTATAGGTGAGTGTATTATAATATGTATAAAATGAAAATTACCTCCATTTTGTATCGTAGAAGATTAGACCTTTTTATATATATGTAGTCAAGTGTTTACCGTTCTGTTATATTGAAGAGGTTTTAGTCAGACGTTATGGCAAACTTGTGCGGATGTTTGGTTGTTAAATGTTAATATGCGATAATTCTTTGATTAACGAGTATTTATTTATGGAGTTTCAAATCAATGCTGTAATAGTAAACAGTTCATCTCATACCCAGTTGTATGAAACGTTTCCCGTCCCTTTTACATCTGATACCTTTGGTAAGGTTTAAGGTTAGGAATTTATGGAATGCGTTATAATCCTTTGTTGCCAATGATTTTGTTAAAGTTTTACTAGAGGAAGAATGAAGTGGGGCTTCAAAGTAGGTTTCTTTACAGTTTCTTTAACATCAGTTAATCTATTACTCTCATGTTTTTTTGTGGTTGCCTTTTAGTGGGGAGCTTTTGGATGAATGGGGACGTACGTGTTCGGTTTACTAGTTGTTGAAAATTTAGGTACTACGATAATTGAATTCATTACGAGGTATGGATTTTTATTTTGAGTCACACCACGAATTCACCTGGGACATTTGCCCTAAAAACTTAGTTAACTCTTAAATGTGCTCAATTTAAGGCTAGGGATTCATTTCTTACGGAAGATTAGCCGTCTCTAATGCTATATAGCTCGCCCTTACACCTTCACATCCATTACTTGCTGTACCCACCTTATAAGATTATACTTTGAAGAGTGTAGTTAAATTACGGTTCTTTATACCGTAGCTAATACGTCCGTTATTATTATTATTTGGTTAGAACATACCTAATAATAGTTGCATTTGTAAAGAGCTTTTGAATATGTACATAGGATATACAGAATTATATCAGGTTATCCCTCAAGTTTTTGTCGAAGTCTGGTTGTCTATAAACATTTTTACAAAAACTTAAAGGGATGACCTAATTCCTGGAGATTATTTTTAATGTTTGAAAGATGTTTGTAAATGTGATTGAGGCCTTATGTGATTTCTCACAAATCACATTCGTCTTGCTCCAAAAAAGATACTCTTATTTCATGCTTGGGGTAGCTTTATTTTCTAACAGATTTGCTCTATGATTATCGCCTTCTTATGCTGGATTTCCTTTATCTCAACATTTTATAAATGTGGAATTTAGTCATTCTTTTGTTTACATGGCTCAAATAGCTTGCCATTATATTCATTTGTTATATTAATGAATTGCTGTCCTGTTCTTTGAGTTAAAACGAGGATTGTCCTATTCTCCTCACTTCTGAAGGTTCATGTTTAAGGTATTCTCCGAGAAGGTTTTTTTCTTTTCGTTTTACAGACTTGGTAAATGTCTGGTTATCTCTCTTAAGTTGTTTTTTTTTTCTTCGTATATTTCAGTAGTTGTTTTGAGTATTGTATGGTACCATCCTTACGTTTGAGGGCAAGTGAGTCTTGCTGCTACATTCATATTTTTTTTCTATTCATTTTCTCTTGTTTCCTTACTGAGGGATTTGCTGCTCAGGCGGTTAATGCCAGTTTCAGTGAATTAGTCATTCATTATATTAAGGTCGTGAACTAAGACGGAAAGCACCTCTTGATGTAGCTTGTTTTCTTTGTTTATTTATCAGTGATAGTTGTCAAAAATTCTTTATGAAAGGAAAGCTTTAATACCGCGGTCGTTAATTCGATCGTGCTTTTGTTCGAAGTAGACATTGATGCAATGTTACAACAATGCTTATTGATGCTTGATAAACCTGGAACACTGGTTCTTTGGTTTACCCTTGGTATCTTTCCTGGACAAAAAATTTGAGATGGTATTACAAGGTTTGTTAAAATGCATGTCCAAGTTTATTAAAATGTTAGGATATATTATGGAAATTCTGTTCTATTCGGATGAAGGGAATATTTATCTGGAATTGACTTATCTTTATGTCAATGAACAGTTTTTAAGTTTTAGTTATTCAGAAGTTGCATAATTATAATGTAAATTATTCATGTCTGGAAGTGTTTAATATGTTTACTGCAAGAGGTTGCCTTGTCGTTGATTTGGTCCAAAGCAATTGTGCCAGGAATTCTTAATTTTATTTCCTTTGATGTCATTATATGTCCAATAGTGAAATCCATTTTTGGTCTCTTGTTTCTGTCATTTGCATATTTCAACGCATTTAGTTTCTCCAAATTTTTGTCTCAGTTTCTTTATTTCAGTTATTTGGTTCAGGCTCTCATTATTCCTTTACTCCTGATTTATTTACGTTGTGTTCCCAAGTGATTTCAATCTTTATCTTTGTGGTTCCTGAATCCTGCAAAGGCGGTGGTAGCAATCCAGGAAAGTAATCTTAACTGCAGTGGTGACATTTTCAATGGGGTCCCGCAAGGTTAGGTTCAAATTCGTATAGAACCTGCTTTCTTTATACGAATTTGTTCATGGAGGCTTCGAAGGCGCCCGTTTGGTCTTAGCATTTAATGATCATGAGGATTTTAGCTGCTTTAGTGGTGTTTCAAACCATTTCCCGTTCGCTTGGTTTTTCTGAGGATTTTTTTTTTTTTTTTTGCTCCATTTTCCGTTCGCTTGTTTATCTGGGGGTTTTCTTCTTGCCCTGTCTCCATTCCTTTTTCTTTGCCACACGTGGATAGACCCGACCAAGAGTGAAAGAGAGCATTAAATCCTTGTAAAAAAAAATGTTTTGTGGAACATTAGAATAGTGATTAAGTTTTGCCTCTGGTCGCAAAACGCAGCACTACCGCTCTTTCTGCACCTTTCCTCTCCAACGAGGACTGCCATGGATTGCCCTCGGGCTTGCCAATGTTTGTCATTCTTATTTTGATGTGGATTTTATTCTATGATCAGAGGATTTCGTCCACAATTGAAAGTGGCGTAATTATTATTTTCTAAATCACGGGATCCGATTTTGACGATATTCGACTTTCTTCACAGCTAATAGCGATCATCCCACAATGTGAGGGAACTGGAGGGGTAAGGACCGTCTTTTATTGGTTAAATATAATTTGTTTTTCCATTTGGATAAGTTGGCTTTAGTTTTCTATCTCATTCAGTAATTCTTCAAAAGAGTCAGCTTTGTGGAATAAGATAACAAGTTTTCCTTAAATTAGTTTATACTCTTCTCATGGTCGCCAGACATGTCCAACTTGCCTTACTGCGGCCGTCGAGTGGGCTTTTTGTTCGGGTTCTCTTTCTCCTCTCACAAGTTTTCCTACGTCCTATCTTTTCCCCGCTAATACCAACATATAAATGTTCCAACCTTATATCGAGAATCCCATACGGGCTAAGCAATCCTGAGGTTTCTAGGCTTCTTCGACGAGGAGCTCTCATGGAAGCCTCTCGTCTCCCGACCCACTCTTAACCTTCTGAGTTATCTGTTCTACAATACTTGAAACACAGCGGCGCACAGTACTTTGCCTCTGTATTATCTTGGTCCAGTCCAAACTGCACGTTGGCTGTGCACTGTACACTGCATATCCCGCTATCATACGCCACTTTGATCTAATTTTAAATTTTCGTCTCCGACTGGCTACAGGTGCTTTTCGCTCTTGTAGAGTAACCAGCCTTGGTGCGGAATGCAACGTTCTTTTTCTACCAGACAGGCGTTCCTTATTGTCTGCGAAAACATTCCTTCGTTTCCGCCGGATGCCCTAATCGCAAGTTTTCCCGCTGGTGTCCATTGCCCCTTCTACAGAAGAACACTGCCACTTTCCAAGAAGAGTGGCACTTTTCTTTTCCTCCGTCGTCCTATTCCCCCTGCACCCAGATTATCATATCTCTTTTACGGGTGTTCCTCCATGGATCTTGTTCTTAGCAAGAATCTGCAACCATCTCTTGTCAGGTATTTCTTAATGCAGACTAAGAGTTCCTTAGCCATGCGTCCGCCCACTCTCAGGACACGGCCATCTTCCAATGTCTCCCTCTCCCTCCTCAGCTGGCCTCGTGGTGGAGACGAATCCTCTGCCCTCCTTTTCCTTCCGCCTTCCCATTGGGTGTTCATCTTACACGGCAGAGGTGTTCACCATCCGGGAGGTCCTCCTAAAATTCTACCTCCTCCTTTCCACCCAATTCGTGCTGTTCATGACTTCACCGAACGTGATTTCCGCTTTGTCCAATTTTTGGCACCCAATCCTTTGATACGCGAGAGCCGTTTTCTCTTGCATGAGCTTTTGACGTCAGTCAACGAGCTTCTGGGAGCTCTACCACGTTATGATTGCCTGGGCAACGAAGCAGCTGGTCAAGCTGCTCGATTGGCTTACTGCCCAGCACGCCCTCCCATTTTCCACTCACTGATCTCCTTCCACATGTGAAAGAGATACTTAATGTACAATTCTAACTGCCTTGCAAACTTGACTACTTCACTACTTCGGTTACTGGACTCTTCATTCCGTTGCTTCCGCCATAAAGAAATGATGCTGCTCCGCCTGGGTAATACCAAGATAACAAGCGATCCCCTGCCTTACCAAAATCATCTTGTCCCACGTCCTAGTTAAGTACCCTGTGTAACCCCGCCCCATCCGTCGCCGCTTTCATTTTTTTATTTTTTTCTTCCTACCGTGACTCAGAGTACTTGCGTTTTCCTGTCTTCTGAGGGCATCTGGTTATCTGTAAATGAGATTTTCTGTTTTCTCTTTACAACTCTTTTTTTATCAATTATATATATATATATATATATATATATATATATATATATATATATATATATATATATATATATATATATATATATATATATATATATATATATATATATAGTCCATTTCAGGCATCAAAGGGTTAAAAGAAGTTGTATTAAAATGAAAAATTTCAGGAAGGTGGCAGTGGTCCTAGTATAGGTTGGATTCGTGGTTTCGCCCTTCGTTCGGTGTCTGGTCATTTGTTGGTTGTTGAGAGAGAGAACCATTAAGGATTGCAGTTACTACTAGATAATTCACCTTTCTTATGTACACCCACCCCACACCTTTCTTCAAAGTGTAGTCCGTCAAAGGAAATCAGCGTGTTAAGTGTGGTAACACCCCGAAATTTAGGGGTCTGGACCATCCTCTAGTGTGACCAAGAAGTGTAATGACGAAGTGTAGTGCTTTTTGGCCTCAATACCCTAGCCGTGTGTTTACGTTTTTAAACTGCTTTTTTCCATTCAGCAAATTTATCTTTCAAGTCGCAATCAGACTTTATTAAGCCATAACCTTTTTCAGTCCTCCATACATTATTGTTCTATTTTTTAATCAAAATATATCGAGTGTAGGACATACTCTCTATACAAATATATATTTATTTACGTTTATTTTAAGTTTGCATGATATAGTTCGTTGCAGTTTTTGTGTGTTTTTTAGCCCAAGAAAAGTAAATATGTTGAATATATTCATTTTCGATGAATTTTTGTGAAATCAAAAAGATTTATACTGCATCCTATTATTAAGTTCTGCAGTTTCGTTTAATTCTATTTTTTTAAGGACTTTTTAAACATTGGCAGTATTCATTTGCCTTGTCTTATGTCTATCTTTTTCTCCCTTCACCACGCTCTCCACAGTTTAAAATTTATATACACTATGATTTTTTTTAGTTCCCTCCAATCTGTGTTGTTTCTATGTACGAGTCTCTGATACCTTTTAGTTCACTTCCATGAGCCCATCTATTTATGCATTCGTACTGATAAGTTGATTGGGGTCTTTTATATTCTTTTGTGGTTCGTTCATGCTCATGGTTAATGAGGAATTTTCACATTCTGGAGAGGATTTTTAAATACAATGCAATGTTTAGGGTAGTTTGAAAATGTATTTTAGTCTCTTCCAATGAACAAAATAAGGGGAAAATTTTGAGAATTCAGTTTCTAGTATATTTTCCCCGTCTACTAAATTCCTCATTAAATCACAAGCATGCTTATGGTGATATAATCAAATGTCTCATTTTATTAATTAAATTTATTTTTTTAATGACTGTATATCGCTTCTACACGCTTATGACATTTTTTTTTACTGCCCCAGTCGAATGTATGGTAAGTGCGAATTTCTTGCGAAGCGAACCATTTTATATCATAAGTAATTTTATATTATTATTAAAATATATCTTTGCTCTAGATCGAGATTGTTCATATCCTTGTCAAAGATGTTAGTAGAATTGCACCATCATGAATTCAGCTGTTATCCCAGCCAAATCATGTATCCCTAAAATAGATTCAAATTCGTCCTTTTGAATGCAATGCTAGTCAAATTTGTTCCGGGAACCCTCCACTGCGCTCTCCCAGCAATGGCTCCTGGCGAAACTGGTCGGATAGTTGGAAATTGGTGTCCTTAATGTGGAAGAATTCATCTGTCCTAGGACCGCGTTCTTGATCCGTCCCTGTTCTCTCCTAATGCACTAGCGGACTTTAGGTGAAGGCTGGTCTACGACTTCCATGGTAACAATCACTTTCCGATTCAAAAACACCCTCCACGCTTGCGGTGTTTCCAGAGGCTCACTGCGGGACTGCTCCTCCCTCTTCTAGCTTTATTCATGGTCTCAATTTTACGTTATTCATAGTCTCCTTCTGTTCCCCCCTATCTCCTTTCCCTTTTTAACTTTTTCTCAAGTATGATTGATTGTGCCTGAGTGTATCTGTGTGGTCGGGTGTAGTGTGTGACTGAATGAATGTGTGGGTACTAGTCCGTGCTCTAGATTTAAATTCGGATTTTTGCTGTCTCGGTGTACCGGTCCTTTCTCACCGTGGTACGTCGTTGCGTGGCAGAACCGCGGTGAGTTGGATGTGGGTTCCCGGACCACGTCTGCCTAGCGCGATGGTCTTTGCGACCTCGAAGGGAAAATTCCGAAGGTAACCACTCGTTTTTAAAAACGACGATGCTAGTTGAGTGCACGGGTCCCTCACTCCCTTCGAGGATCGAATCGGCTGATGCGGCTGCGTAGGTGGGTTCTGGTTTTTGCGAGAATGCCCTCCTTAAATATTAAAGTAGTTTATGGAGAAAAATAAACCAAAAACTAATTCGCAAAAGTTTTCGACTTATGTTCCTCGCGCTTCTGGATCTCGTTCCAGTTTTCTCGATTTTTCGTGGCAGATCCATTTTCCTCAAAGGTGGACCTTGACTTGAACTACCACCGCTTTATGGTCCTTCAAACGAAATCTTACATTACCCTATCAAAACTAATTTGCCGTGCTGACAGGATTCGGCGCCCCATCCGGCCCCAGCTTAGCCTCTTTTCTTTCAGACAGCCTGTATTTCTCCCCTATTTCCTCACTTCCCCTACAACCTCTCCCACAACTTTCTCTCGTTGGCCTCTATTTTCACAGGGTAGATGCTGACCTTATCAGCCAACTATCCCGGATCGGGGCTGAGGGGGGAGGGGACAATGTTCCCTAACTCCTGAGCTCCGTTTTGGAATGGTGGATTTTTAACAACCTGTTTCATCCCCACCCATACCTTCCTCACATCCCTTTTCATTCCCTCTTCACACTCTATCAATTTTACGCCGTGCCTAAGGTGGAGCCGTCATGCCGAAGGGCTGCCAGGTCACCAGGCGGGAGGGGTGGCCTTGAATGGCGGCACCTGGCTATGCCAGCCCCGTACGCACCCATTGCAGGGCGGGCTACTGCGAAGGGTGATGAGCGTTTGCTTCCCGTAAAATAAATGGTCACCATGCCCAATGATGAGAAAATAAAAAATATTCCCTCAATTTCACCTCGTCCATCGTAGGAGCCGCCCTCGGGCAGCTCCACAGATAAAATGGAGGCCCCCTTTCCTCTGTGCTCTCGCAGGGGACCCTCCAAATCTCTCTAACCGGAGAGGAGGCTTACTCCTCTCCTTGGCCTACGGGTGTAGGGGACTCCCCCTCACCCCTTGTCTGGCACCTCCCTCTTTCAGGCGGCAATTCCCCCCATTACTTTACAAGAAAACAAGCAGGCAGCCCATAGCCGACCGCTCCACATTGAAGCAGATCGGTAGGGCAAACCTCCTTAGGGGAAAGAGGGAAGCCAGGCCCCTTCGGTCGTTTCCCTCAAAAGACATGCTGGCTAGAATATTAAACCTAGCGAAGGTCAAGGCCTGTTCCACCCCAGAATCGACTTGTGACACCACTGCCAATGGGACGTATGATGTCTTGGGGGAAGGAGGGGGGCAACTGGGGCGCTTCCCTCCCTCCCTCCCCACCCACCCACCTCCCGAGCTAGACATGGTCCTTGAGGTGACCCAGCCTCAGACGGTAGGGCATTTTATGGTAGCGAATCCGGGCTCGGCGCCAAGCACCAAACTCGAGTCCGCTCCTATGCAAGCTCCTCCTTAAACGGCTAGGGTTTCCAAGGCAGTTCAAGGAGGGGGAGGGAAACTCCTCCTCCGACCGGTGCCAATGCTACTGCCAAGACTTTCTCCATCTCTGAGAAGGATCTTGCTGAGGGCGGCCTATCCGGCCTTGGAGCTCCTGCCGGCGGAGGGGAGAAGCGGGTTCATTCCCCGCCCTCCTCTCCTAAAAAGAAAAAAACTAAAAAGACTCGGGGCTCCTCAACATCCTGGGGGGGGAGGACGGATGGGTTTGCTGCCACTTCGGTAAGCAACCAAGCCAAGATCAGCACATCCGGCCTTTCTGCCCCCATCCCCCACCCGGGTGCAGAGCCCATGACTAAAACCAAGAGTGCTAGTGCGCAGAGCGGAGCCTCAATTACATCGGGGCCCCTCATTCAGAGATTACCTGGCGTTTTCGAGCCCGCTGGCTCCAAACGCTTCTTAGTTATTCGCTCCACTGATGGCAGCATGTTGGCCAAGGGAAACATGATCCATCAGAAGAGAGCTTTAGCTAGTATGATTGGTAGAGAGCCGAAGGTGACCCGTGTCTTGGACGGGGGCCTTCTGGCGAATGCAGCGGATCCCTCCGAAGCGGCCAAGATAAATGCTCTTCGGACACTTCATGGCACCCCGATGAGTGTGACGGTACGGAAGTGGTCGGCCAGGGCATTGCTGACCACCAGGATATCATTCACTAAAGATCCTTGTAAGTCGAGTGTCGGGGTATTATTACCGGCATAACAACCCCAAATCTTGTTAATCCTCTTTCAGATCTTTGCAGTAGGGGTCATAGAGGAAATTCATGAAACGTAGAGGCGTCATGAGGTTCGGCGAGCCTGACGAACGGTTCTTTGGCGAAGCGCCCGAGCTCGGTTTCGGTCAACCTTATTGCACAAGGTTGGGTTCCGCCGGAATCGGGCATGAGCTAACTTGTAGTTTATGACGGTTGTCACACACTACGAAGTCCACCAGAGTATGGTTGAGCAACCAGTTACGGGTCGCCTCCGTGAAATGGTCTGTGTGGCCACATTGTAGATAATCGATGGGAAGTACGCACCTGCCGCGTCGATACCATTGAAGGTCCCCAAGCAGGCACTTGTGAAAGACGCCTCTCGGAAGCCTTCCTAATCGAGATAGCCTAAGTGCCACTTGAGAGGCATGGTTGTATGAGGGCTAGGATGAAAGGCCGACAAGACCATAGGGAAGAGGTCACTTCCAAGGAGCTCATCAAGGGCTGACCATCGAAAATCAGTGAGGCAATCCGGGGAACATAGAGACATGTCAACACAACTAAAAGAATCTTCTGGACATGATAAGAGGTAAAATCGCCGGTGTTTAAAACGCAAAGAAAGTTAGATAATAAAAGAAACTCTAAAATACTGCCTTTGAAATTCCGAGTGATGTCACCCCAATATGGGTAACGGGCATTAAAATCTCCGAGTATTAAAAACGGGGAGGGCAACTGATATACAAGCTCTAAGAGATCAAGAGAGGGAGGTAAATTGAGCAAACAGTAAAAAGCCTTGTAATAAAAACCCTCACGGCAATAGCTTAGAGGGTAGTGTGAAGGAGGGGGGATACACGGTGGGATGATAAAACCATAACTGACACCCCACCATGAAACGAGCCCCCGACAGGAGCAATAGAGTTAAATATACGAAAACTGTAAAAGGCCGTGTACCCAGTTTGTTCTCCTGAAGACAATGAGAGCAGGGTGGAGAGTCGTCAAAAGAACTTTGAGTTCTTCCCACTCAGGAAGAATGCCTTGACAATTCCATTGTAAAATGGAGGATATTGTGTGGGACTGTTAGATACTATAGCGTACGAGAAGTGCAGGCGAGCGGCTTAAAAGCTTCCTTTGAATGAGTCTTTTTTGAGACTCAGGAGGGCGGAGTGGATTCGTCGCCGGCTAAAAGTGGTCCAGCGACGCGAGAAGCTGTTCGCAACTTGCCTACGCTATTATTTTTCATTGCCCCCTTTCCTACTCTCCTCTATCTACAAGGGCGCCCAGACCCGGGAGAGGGAGCGTTAGCCCTTGGATAACATTTCCAAACGGGCTCTCTTCATTTTTTCAAAATACGCTCAGCTTCTAAGGGGGGAGGGGGGTATAGCGTACGAGAAATGCAGGCGAGCGGCTTAAAAGCTTCGTTTGAATGAGTCTTTTTTGAGACTCAGGATGGCCGAGTGGATTCGCCGTTGGCTAACAGTGGTCTAGCGACGCGGGAAGCTGTTCACAACTTGTCTACGCTATTATTTTTCTTTGCCCCCTTTCCTACTCTCCTCTATCTACAGGTACTAAGCTTGCTCTGAAGACGGGTGAGGTCGTAGTCCCTTAATTCGTTTGAACGGGCGACACCTTTAATAAAATTCAGAAGTGGATGGGGCGAAACGGTTACGGGAACTTCGGCTATCGGAGACAGATTTCGCACAAGATTATCTTTAGAATAAGATGACAACTCGACTACGATATTACCACTACTTCTTGACCACATCTAGCTGTCTTCATCACAGCGGGACTCAAATAAATCATTAGCGCCAAACACATGCACTTTTGGAAGTCGGGTGTCAGATACCGAACTCATGACCAGAAAGCGGGGATAGTATAAATCTGGGTCCACATAGTTGGCATAGGGATCTAACGAGCCAGGAAAGGCTGAAAGGGGGATTGAAATGGGTATGGCACGAGAACTTTTACGTGAAGATGAAGGGTTAGGTTTATGCCTAGCCACTCTAAATAGAAACTACTTCACATTCTTCCTCGGGACTCCCCGCTACAGAGGCCCACAAGGGCTCGGCGCTACTGCAACTCTCGATTTAGTTGCGTCTGGTATGTCCTCTTGGAAAATGGATACGGATCCACCACATCATCTTTATAGACCAAAGAGACGGCCCCGAGTTCTCCTACGCCCGGAGAAAAGGGGCCAATGATGAGTTTATCCTTGGGCATCAGCAGACGAAGGCGGTGGAGATGCTAACCTTCTCCGCCCTTCATAAAAGAACAATTCATAATCAGTCAGAAAAAACAAGCAGAGGTTAAATAACCTTCAGGGCCACTACATAGGAGAAAAAAAGAGGGGAAAATAAAGGGCAGTAAAAGTAAGTAATAGTGGGAGGGGTATATTAAAAGTCTAGTTCGCAGCACCAAGGGGCCCCTATGAGCCCCTGGGGCTGACCCCCCTCACTACTAGAAGGCCATAGACTCTCTGGGACCAGCCCCTGAGCAAAGAAAATCTCCCTGAGTGGGAGGCGGACACACCAACGATGTTCCTAACGTTTGATCGTAGGGATCTCCCAACACATTAAGGCGTCAAACTTAATATATCTAATCCGAGACGCTGATTTAATTGTCATATGTTTTATCATGTGAGCCCTGCCTGCTTCCACCCCTGTGTATGCGTGGATTGCGCGCAGGTTTACCATGGTCATTCATGCGACCATCCTCACCGCTATACAAACTGTAGAGAGGCTCATAGTGCATCTTCTTCAAAGTGTCGCATATTTCTCTTTGAAAAAAAAAGAGGTCTTAACTGTCCGTGATTCTGCTAAGGTGGGTTTGCGGGAGGTCCGTCGACTAGTCTGAGAGAAATCCATCTCCTCGACGTCAGGTTCTTCGATATCTTACGCATCACAGCGGACTCTCGTCCCGCTCGCCCACGTACCCCGTACACTACCTCATATGTTCCGTTATCATCTCTGCATGCAATACCACCACCCTACGCAGTATTCCCCTCGAAGGTCCCTTGTCTTCCTCCCAGCCCCAAGTCTGGTCCACTAATTACGTAGTATACCCCCTTCTTCTTCCCCCTTATTGCCCACGCGCCGGCAGAGCGTTCCCAATCCCAAAAGCCCAAAAGCCACTACTGAGGTGCCCCGATCTAACGTTATGACCGAGGACTTCTGGCCCAAATGTAATGCTTATCCAGACTCCCCCCCTCCTTCTAGGAAGCGAACTTCCAAGCAGGGGGGGGGGAGCAATCTACAAAACTCAAATCTGACCTCCCCTAAGGCAGAGGTGGTGCATCCTTCACACATAATGTAATACCCCCACTCTCAAAAGGTAACGATACCTCCAAGTCCATACGACCAGGACCTTATCCCATATTTCCTTCCTGTTAGCCCTGTTCCTTTGAAACCCTCCGGAACTACGACTTCCTACCTCCCTTCAGACGTAGGTTGCACACCATCCATTAGGAGTGATGATCCTCGCCGCCCTGAGAGTAACGATACCCCCAAATCTCTCTTGTCTCTACCCTTTCTTCCGGGCCATGAGCCACTGACTTTGGTCTGTCGAAAAAATCTTAATTCCCGCAATATTATCCTTCGCTCCTCTAAATCAGGATTGCCTCACCGTTCTAAGACTCCTTCTATAACCCCCGAGCCGGGTTCTTCTCGCACTGCACCTGTTCGAGAGGGCTTCTCCGCTCCCCGTACTATCTCAACCGTGGTCTCTCAGCGATCTGACTGATGGCAGTAATTCTTCAATGGAACTGTCAAGGGATCCTTTTCAAATGGGAGTAATTCCCCTCTTTAGTGTCTAAAATATCACTTTGTTATATGCTTGCAGGAAACCAAACTCGGGAAACACCATTTCCACAAGTTTCGTCATTTCACTGTTTTTAAATACCTACCACTGCCTCGCGGTGTGGACCATGGTGGGGTCTCGCTCCTGGTGAGCACTAACCACTTTTTCACGCGTTCCATTCTGCGTACAGTGGGAGCTTCTGTTCCTCTTGCGTATAAAATTTATACTTTTTGTTCAATTTATATTCCCCCCAGATAAGCCCGCTTCAAGGGCTCAGGTTTTCGATCTTTTATCGCAGCTTCCCACCCCATTTCTAGTTATAGACCAAAATTATGCCAGACACTCTGTATTGAGTGATAGAGTGAGCAACCGTCAAAGGTGTCTCCTAGAATCTCTTCTATCCACTAATCCTTTCGGCATTCTTAACTCTGGTCATGTTACGTCCTAATTCAAACTGATTCTTTCAGTTGCGTGGATCTATCTATTGCCTCCGCCGACTGTATCTCTGATTTGGGGTGGTGTGTTTTAGATGACCTGCATGGCAACGACTACTTCCCATTGTCTTGAAACACACAACCCTTTGCCCGTCGCCCTCATATCTCTCCCGATGGAATGTTGTAAGGACCGACAGTTCCATGACGCTTCCTTCACCAGTAAAAAAATTGAAGAATTTTCTAGATATTGATGCAGCTATACATTAATTTTCCTTTTTAGTGCTTTATGCTGCAGAGTCCGCAATTCCTCGTACTCTCCGTCGCGCTGGGGCATAACATCAGCCCCATGGTGAAACGCTAATTTCAACCGTGTGTTGGAGGCCTATAAAAAGGCTCATACGCGGTTCTGCCGGAACCCAACTCTTCCGAACCGGATTGACCGAAATCGAACTCGGGGCCATCCTCCAGCGAACCTTATGTAGGGCACGCATTGACTCCTGGGGAGCATATGTGTCCTCCTTGTCCTCAAATACCTCCTCAGCTCAGGTGTGGAAGAGAATTAAAAAAATCAGGGATCGGTATGCTGGTCATCCCACTCCTGGAATTGATGTGAGTGGCTAAATCTACGATCACGCCAACGTCGCCGATATATCAGCATCCTTTTTTCCGATGTTAGCAGCGTTGAGCGTTACCCAGCAGAGTTTAAACATATTAAACCTGGGCTGGAGGGCGAAGCTTTGCGTTTCTCGGCCAGTGGACAAGAGCCCTACCTACAACTTTCTGTTCACTACCACCGAGATGCGCTCAGTGCTGTCTTGTTGCGTCTCCACGTCTCCTGGTCTAAAGAATATCCGATGCGACTTTCTCAGGAATCTCTATCTCCGTACCGAATCACTCCTACGAGATATTTTTAAATGGATTTAGAGCCATAGATTTTACCCTACTGCTTGGACAACGGTGTTAGTCCTACCATTTCTGAAACCAGGTAGAGATGGATTGTCTCTTTCCTATTATAGGCCAATATCCCTCACCAGCTGTCTTGGTAATTTTTTAAGAAAATGGTGTATGCTCGCTTGCAATGGTTTCTGGAATACCATGACCTCCTAACTCCATACCAGTGTGGCTTCCCCAAGAATCAGAGTACGACAGATCTTGTTGAAACATTCTGTAAGCTAAGCCTAAATCATAACCCTTTGTGGAGAATTATTAAAGAGTCAGAAACACTTCGACGGAGATATAAAGTAAGCCCAGTTGACAACGGTTCTCACCACCCGCCGTGCGCCATAGCAACGAGGACTCTTCATTACACTCGCCATTGTGACTATCGACCAAGCTCCTACCAACCGGATAACATTTACCTCCACTTCTCTATTAGATAAAACACCTATAAACCTGGCGCCCCCCTTATAAATAGGTGACCTTTCTCCTCCTATAAGATAATACTTCATCTAATAAGTAATGAATCAATGTCAAATAGAGAAAAATACTTATATAACAATTGTATATTTATTAGGAGAAGTATGAGTCAAGAAAGCGGAAAACCAAAGTTCCCACGCGGTCACACAAACATACGCACGCTAGGAAACAGCTGCCATACGAAACGATCTCAATAATAAATAACAGGGGCAAGCCGAGCAAATACAAGGTTGCAACTGCTTTCTACCGTGCGTATGTTTGTGTGACCGCGTGTGAACTTTGACTGCCCCTTTGCTTGACTCATACTTCTCTTAATAACTATACAATTGTGACTATCGACCAAGCTTCTACCAACCGGATAACATTTACCTCCACTTCTCTATTAGATAAAACACCTATAAACCTGGCGACACCCCTATAAATAGGTGACCTTTCTCCTCCTATAAGATAATACTTCATCTAATAAGTAATGAATCAATGTCAAATAGAGAGAAATACTTATATAACAATTGTATATTTATTAGGAGAAGTATGAGTCAAGAAAGCGGAAAACCAAAGTTGCCATGCGGTCACACAAACATACGCACGCTAGGAAACAGCTGCCATACGAAACGATCTCAATAATAGATAACAGGGGCAAGCCGATCAAATACAAGGTTGCAGCTGCTTTCTATCGTGCGTATGTTTGTGTGACCGCGTGGGAACTTTGACTGTCTCTTTGCTTGACTCATACTTCTCTTAATAACTATACAATTGTGATATAAGTATTTCTCTCTATTTTACATTGGCTCACTAATTACATGGCGTATTATCTCATTAATTAATGCGTGTACACAATTTCAGGCTTTCATAGATCTACCGGGCGTCCATTTGTGGGGTTCCTCGCTGGGCCTAGCTATCCTGCAATTTGAGTGACACAGGCCTACTTTCCCTTGTAATTTGGGTGCCACAGGCCTACTTTCCCTTGCAATTTGGGTGTCTCTGTGCACTTCATGAGATAAATTTGCAAAATATGAAAAAGATGGAAAGGAAATATTACCAGGCAGCACAACTCGCAAACGTATCAGAAAGAAGATACCCATTGATGGAGATACACCAGAAGTATATCTGAATGCCAGAAATAAATTTCCTATAACCACCTATTACACAATTGTTGACAAACTTGCAACGAGATGAAAAGAAGAGGAGACATATACAAAGAAATAGCAAAGATATTTTCTTTTCTAAGTGATGTGCCATATAATGTCACTTTATCTTCTCCTAACATTGTAAGGTATTTTCAGTGCTGTCAAAAGCTGATTAATGCTTATCCAGAGAATTTCAACAGTAATTTCTCAGATGAGATTCAGCAGTTTCATTTATATGTATGTCATAAGTTCAGGGCAACAGAAAATGTATAAACAAAATTCACTCATACCGAATTTTATAAAATAACTGTAGAAGAAAATATTGAGTTTGCCTTTCCAAATGTAGACATTGCCTTCCGTATATTCTTAACATTAATGGTCACAAATTGCTCAGGTTAGCGTTCATTTTTACGGTTAAAATATATTAAAAATCCCCTCAGAACAACTATGCAACAAACTAGGCTGGATGCATTATTTCTATTATGTATAGAAGCAGATGTATTTCGTAAGATTAGTAAGAGGATCTGGTCAAAGACTTTGCAAGGGAAAAAAGTAGCAGAAAATTATCCAACTATAAATAAAATTAAACTTTACAGAAATAAATATTATTTTCCTTCTTACTGTAAGAGTTGTTACCGCGGGCAGCTTCCATTTTTACTCTCGATCTTTACCTAATTTTATTTTTCTTACGCCTTTTATCTACCTTACATTTTACTGCCTTTGCAGTTTTTATTGATTCGAGAAGCGTATCATACGATTTTAAACGTCTGACCATCCCCTGGTCTCCAAAATACATTCCTGGTTGGTCAAGAACTCTTCTAAATACAAAGTAGAGTTTTGCTAGTTTCTTAGTCGTCTAGTGGCGGATCCAGGATAAAAATTGAGTGGGGAGCTAACCTGAATTCCTTCCTTTGAGTAGGCTGAGAAAAGGGCACTGATAATTATTAATAATATTTATCTTACACAGCATTAATAATAAATAATAGTATCTCACACAGCAGTGAGCAATCTGAATTTTTCCCCACATCAGACAATTATAAATTGTGGTTTATTGTAGTTTAGGGGCGTCAGCTACTCGTAAGGTATAATGCTGAATTGAATAATTATTTTTGAGATTTACTTGTATTTTGCCCATGTATCATATAAGGTACATTCGATTGGAACGATTAAAAAAAAACGGTTTCATATGTATTCTATATTATTAGATAACTCTTTCTGAATAGCAAAATGGCTTAAAAAAATATATAAACAAAAATGGGTCTAAAAGGGCAAATAACAACATCTAACACAATAACAAACAACATTAGTCACGATATATACAGAACATCAGCCTCCTGTTGTTTTGGGCAAAAACATTGATTCCGTTGACTTGAAGAGTCATTCTCGGTCGATTCTGTTATCAACAAGCAGGACGACCGCGTGGTAAGCTTCGGCCAGGACGTCTCCAAAGTCCGCTACGTGTCCACGACCAAGCACCCGACTTCCGTGATGATGCTCAGCATTGTGGCCTCGAGTTTCAAGATGCCGCCGGGGTGGTTCTCAGCTAGTTACAGGCTCACCGTGGCCGATTACAGGGAAATTTTGGCCACGAAAGTCCTGCCCTGGGTAAGAAAGATTAAGAAGAAGTGATATTAATAGCTTTAGTAACACGATTTGGCCAAGAGGAGACGGTTGAAAAGGGCAAAATGCTAATTTCCTAAGAGTACTTACATTTGTAATACACAAATAATTTTCACAGCGCAACCCTGAAACAAACCTTTCCGTGGATGACGACCAAAAAGAGTGGCAGAGTCTAATTTCGCGCTCTTATGTAGTGAGAAACGAATATTTGTACAGAAGGATTTATATAGAGTGACATATAGGTTATACATATATAAGATGAACCGTATGCATTCCTATTTATTAATACACCAACGTTTGAAGGCCAATCTTACCCTCATGGTACTGAAAATTACACAGGGTCAGCTAATTTAAAACAATTATTTAATCGGGCATTTCAAATCTTGTAATCACAATAGTGAGGATACAGGGGGCAAGCATTTAACGGGTAGCAAGCAACGGGGAAGATGATATTTGGTCATTGAGGGGGAGGGGGCTAGCTATTAAAATGTATAAGAGTTCAAGAATGTGTGGGTCGGAAAATATATTTGCAGAGGAAAATAATGAGACTTAGTAGATCTCTTACCTTGGAATTACAAGTTTCAGCATGGACTCCTGTCGTAGAGTGGCCAGGGTTGGACATCGGAGAGACTTTTTGCGCATGAACTTCCAGGGTGCTGTTTAACATTGAATTGGTATATAAGAGAAGAGCAGCAAGCTATCGGAAGGGTGACTTTGTAAAAGAGTGAGTTGATTGTTTAGCTAATCGGTGTGATTACCCTTAGACCTGCAGCGTACGAGAAGTGCAGGCGAGCGGCTTAAAAGCTTCCTTTGAATGAGTCTTTTTTAGACTCAGAATGGCCAAGTGGATTTGCTGCTGGCTAACAGTGGTGGTCCAGCGACGCAGAAAGCTGTTCGCAACTCGTTTACGCTATCATTTTTTCTTCGCTCCTTTTCCTACTCTCCTCTATCTACAATGGTTCCCAAACCCGGGAAAGGGAGCGTTAGCCCTTGGATGACATTTCCAAACGGGTTCTCTTCATTTCTTCAAAATACGCTCCGCTCATAGAAGGGGGGTTGTATAGTGTTCGAGAAGTGCAGGCGAGCGGCTTAAAAGCTTCCTTTGAATGAGTCTTTTTCGAGACTCAGGATGGCCGAGTGGATTCGCCGTTGGCTAACAGTGGTCCAGCGACGCGGGAAGCTGTTCGTAACTCGTTTACGCTATTATTTTTTCTTCGCTCCTTTTCCTACTCTCCTCTATCTACAATGGTGCCTAGACCCTGGAATGGGGGGCGTTAGCCCTTGGATAACATTTCCAAACGGGTTCTCTTCATTTCTTCAAATTACGCTCCGCTTATAGAAGGGCGTTGTATAGCGTTCGAGAAGTGCAGGCGAGCGGCTTAAAAGCTTCCTTTGAATGTGTCTTTTTTGAGACTCAGGATGGCCGAGTGGATTCGCTGTTGGCGAGCGGCTTAAAAGCTTCCTTTGAATGAGTCTTTTTCGAGACTCAGGATGGCCGAGTGGATTCGCCGTTGGCTAACAGTGGTCCAGCGACGCGGGAAGCTGTTCGTAACTCGTTTACGCTATTATTTAATCTTCGCCCCTTTTCCTACTCTCCTCTATCTACAGAACCCCCAAATGGAAGTGCTTCTGGGCTAGAAAGGAGATTTCGGTGTTGATTTTAAATGTTTCGTTTACACTAACAGTCAGTCCACTTCCATTCCCATCCTCACTTCCCATTATATACCTTTCAGTTGCTTTCTCTCTCAGGGAACTGAATATATTATCCAAGAAAAAAGGTTCTGTGGCCTTTTGTTTACAGACCTAACCTGTCCAGCCCTATCCATACTATCTACATTCACCCACAATTCACTTTCATTCGTCTCATTTGCTCCAGACTCTACTCTAGACCTACCCCTCCTAAATAATTCTCATAGACTATCTTCCCCCCTTGCCTTACTTCTATCTCTTTCAATTGGCTAATCCCACATGTTCTAGAACTATCCTTATCTACATCTCGCCCTCCCTCTCTGGGAACTTTTCTTTCTTCAGGGGTTGGTCCCAGAGAGGCTCTGGACCTCTCGTGGCGAGAGGGGTCAGCTCTGGGGCACTTAGGGATCCCCTGGTGTTACGAACTAGACTTTTAATATACCCCTCCTCCCCCCCCCCCCAATTGCATTTTTTGCTGCCCTTTATTCCTCCCTCCCCTTTCTCCGATCTAGTGGCCCTGACGGTTACCTGACCTCGGAGGAGGCTGGGCACCTCCACCACCTTCGTCTACTGATGCCCAAGGAGAAACGCATCATTGGCTCCTTTTCTCCGGGCGTAGGTGAACTCGAGCAGCCTCTTAGGTCTATAAAGATGGTGCGGTGAATCCGTTTCCATTTTCTAAGAGGTCATACCGGACGCAACTGAATCGAGAGTTGCCATACGCCGGGCTTTTGTAGACGTCCGTGGTAGGAAGTCGCGAGGCAGAATGTGAAGTTATTTATATTAGCAATGGCTAACCAAAACCTAAAACTTCTTCTCGTAAGGTTGTCGTGCCAAACGTTCTTCAGCTCCCCTTTTAGCCTTCCCTCGCTTGTTTGATCCCTATGCCAACGATATGGACCCAGATTTAGATTATCCCCGCTTTCTGGTCATGAGTTCGTCATCTGACACCCCACTTGCAAAAGTGGATGCGTTTGGCGTTAATGAATCATTTGAGTCCAGCTGTGGTGAACCCCACCGGAAGTGGTCAAGTATTGGTGATATTGGGCCTATTTATACCGTGTTCTGCTATATAATAATAAAATCTAATACATTTATATACAATTTATCTACAATTTTGTTCTATCCTTCTTTAGATTTCTACATAATCATAACTACGACACTTGACAAACACATAATAAAGCAAACGTGAATAGCCTTCCTGAGCGCGTGAAAACGTCCGTCTTGCCGTTCCTCTCTTCAGTTCCTGTAGAGTTGTCTGGTTGAATTATTGTGGCGTCTTCCTCTTCCGTGTCATGCACTCTACGAGGTGAAGTGCACCTGGTCCTCTTCCTGTTTTCTGCCTCCTGAGCCCGGTACGTTACCATTATGTGAGGGAGGTAATCTCGCTAGTTTTAATCTGTATACTGAGACAGTGTCCCTTCTTTCGTCATGGAATTCCAAAGTGCAAACCTTATTGCCGTGCTCAATTACCGGGAAAGGGCCAGCATATGGCGTTTCGATCACGCGGTCTATTCGGACCCACACATGAGTTGCTTCGCAAAGATTTTGGGGCACAAAAGGCTTGAGCATATTATGTAATTAATTAGTGTTCTATTTCACCTAGATAGCGAATAAGAATTAATAACATAATAATTTTTGAGAGTAGAATTGAACGATGAATCTAGGCCTAACCAGCGCCGGATCGACATTTAATGCATCGGAATACTAGAAGAATGAACGATAACGAAAATATTATGTATTTAAGAGCTAACAAATGAAAACATGATGGATTGAATATAACTTCAGGCCAATTGGTTTCCCCGAGTAATGGTTTAATGGATAATAGGACGTTGAATAGGAAGTTAAATATGATGTTAAATAAAATAGGAGCACAATACGATATTAAATTGGCTGTACGATAATAGTATGTTAGCTAATCACAATGATATATAAATTAGGATGTACGATAATAGTATGTTAGCTAATTACGATGAGATATTAAATAGGATGTAAATTAATAGTATTAACTATCACAATGGTAATACTAAATTGAGGTCTTTTAAGACGACGACGCGGGCGAGAGAGTAAAATTGTCGATTACACATTTTTTGAGGGAAATGATATGCACGACTGAGCTTTGAGGGTTTATTGCTGAACTTTCAGACCTAAACTATGGTCCTTCTTCAGAGAAGTATTAAGCGGAGTGGAATCCAAACTAGGAATGTTAAGTTGAATCGAATCGATGTATATAGAAAAAAACAGAGAGGGATCACTGTGTAACACAGGCAATCAGGTAGTCGTAGAGGAAAAGGGTACGCAAATAACTTGAAAAGGGATAGGAAGAGTTGATAGGTCGGTGGTTAGACACCGATGCGTGGTGTAGTTGGGTGTGTCTCGGGGTGTTCATGACTGGGCGATGGTTGGGGGAGGGTCAGGAAGGAGATCGTGCCTGCATAGTCAGAAACGCGTTATTCTTGATGCTCTTAACTTATGCGTAGAACGGCACGGGTTGCGAGTGGTCATGGGCTGCGGGGTAGTGCAGTGCCATCGCAACATACAGTCTTGCGTGCAGTGCAGTGTATATGAGGTCTCTAGCGATTTCCAGAGTTGTTTTGTAAGTCTAGCGTGAGCGTATGTGTTGAGGGGTGCTAATTTGTTGTCGTCGTGTAGTGTGGACATTCTCGCGTACATGGGAGAGCGGCGAGCTCGCTTCAGAGCAGAGTTCTGAATGTGCTGAGCCTTCTTCTGCCACGTGACACTCGCAGCTACGAGTGACAGTGGGGCGTACGTGAGAGGAGGTCGACCTAGTGTTTCATATAACTGTAGGTTCTTGCCCGCAGTGTAGAACCTGCGCAGCATTTTGTTTGTGCGTGCGTCTCTTGCTTGCTTGTATTATGTGCTTGTGTATATTGAACCTAAGGGACTTGTCAAAAGTTACCTCAAGGATTTTCTTCTGTTGTGTGTAGTCGTGTCTGGTGTGTGTGAGAAAATTTGTAGGCTATGCATGTAGTGATTTCTTGCGCCGAAGAGTGTCATTTGTGTCTTCTGAAGATTCGTGGCAATCAGCCATTTATCCTTGTACTCTGCCTTTTCGTCTAGTTTTATTTGTGCGTGGTGCGTGATCTCGTCTGGTCCGCGGCTGCTGACGAGAATGGTCTCGTCATCGGCGTAGGACACTGTGTAGGTGTGACGGAAGTTTTCGGGTGGGCGTAGGGTGTCGTTTGTGTACATGATGTAAAGTGTGGATGCCAGTACGCTTTCTTGAGGCACGCCTGAGCGTGGTGTGAAAGGTTGTGATAGGTTATTGTTATATTTTATGTGGCACTTCCGTTCAGTGAGGTAGTGCGAGAGGAGCCTTTTGGTGCAGAGAGGTAACTCCGTATTGTTGGCAAGTTTCAAATTGAGTCCCTCGTGCCACACCTAATCAAATGCCTTCTCCACGTCCTTGCTGATGGAGAGTGTCTTTTGTCGTGCCTGACGTGTTTTTTTGGATTATGTCGTGAACGATGGTCACAGCCGCCTGAGTAAACCGGCCCCTCCTGAATCCATATTGGCGGGGGGAGACCCAGTCCCTTTCTTCCAGGTAGTCCCATGGGCGGCAGCTGATCATACGATCGAGTATTTTGCCTAAGTGCTCTAATAGAGCAATAGGCCTGTAATTGTTTGGGTGGTTGGGGGCTGTGTTAATTTTGTGTATAAGTATGTTGTGAGAGACTAAATAGTTTGGGGAAGTGGTCTGAGGCTAGTGAGGCATTGAATTGGTGTGTAAGTGTAGAATATATGTTTGCGGGGAGGTTGTGTATTAATGCGGCTGGTAGTCCGGAGGTGCCGGTTGCGCGTATTGGTGTTGTTTTAATGCAATTTTTTGTTTCCTCGACGGTGATAGGAGTGGTCAATGTAGATGTGTTGTCGAACAGCTCCATTCGTATCAGGGGGATGGGCCTTAGCTTGTAAACGTGGGTTCGACACTACTCCTGGACTTCCTTGAAGTGCTCTTGCGCCTGTGGTTTGGGGGTGGACCTAAATGCGTTGATGATAACGTTAGTGTCTGTGAGTGTTTGGTTATTTACTTGGAGGGTCATGGGTTTGGGTGGATCGGCTGTGTCAGTGCCACGAGTGTCGTCCGTGATGCGGACGACTTCTCGCCACTGTCGGTTCCTATCTAGTTGCACGCACTGTAGGATGCGGGCACGTAGGTGAGTGATGTTGTGTTGTCGTGAGCCTCTGGTATAGTGATTGCTGTACTGTGTGACGAGTCTCTGAGTGTGTATGGAATATGTGAAGTATTTTATGCATGTGTAGATTTTGTGTTGTGTGTGTAGGTCGCGTGTTGGGGTTATAGTGTTCATCATTGAGCACCAGTGGTCGTCTAACAGATCTGGATTGGTGTGGTCCAGGTCGAGGTTTTGTGTCGTGTTTTCTGTTATGTGTCTCTTGAACTCTTTCCAGTTCGTCCTTTTGAAGTCGAAGAGAGGTGGTGTGGGTATGAGTATGGGAGATGTGGATATGATAAGGTATATCGGTATGTGGTCAGAGAGTATGTGAGGACTCGGTGAGATGTGGGTGTAGAAGCGTGTAGCATGGTCGTTGCAGAAGACAACACGTGATCCCTCCGCGAGTACCAAAGAATGTGGAGAAGGTCGGGGCGATGTGCTCGCAGCGATAACGCGGCGAGGCACCGGCCAGGTACCTTGCTGCCTCATTCGTGGTGTTAGAAAAGAGTGTTGGGTGGAAAGGGTTGAGGTCCCCCGCAAAGAAGATAGGTTGGTTGTGGTTTGATAGAGCACGGAGTGGGACTTCTATGTTTAATTGTAGGCGTGGTGGTCGGTAATGCGTGGCCACTAGGATGGGGCCGGAGCTTGTCTGTATTTTGCTGGCTAGAAAAGAGTCATCGCGTGTTTGAATGAGGGAGTGGTGTATAGAGCGCTATATTAGGATCGCTGATCCTAGGTGCGGCGCTTGTGGAGTTAGGTATGTGTGGTAGCCTGCAATGCGTAGTCTGTTGGTGGGAGGGTGTAGACTGGTCGAGTTCAAGAGTATTATGTCAGGTCTTTGTGTGTTTAGGACCCAGTTAGCAACAGTATGGCGAATACCGTGCCAACTGAGTAGGTTTAATTGTATTATGTTGAGGCGACCTAATGACGTGAGCGGAGTGCGCGTGAGGCTGATTTAGCCGGGGCCGTACCCCTCTCCTTGGTTATTTCCCAGCAGGCGTGGGGAGTGAGTACCTTCACGCGTGTCGACTGTGGTTTAATGGAAGTGGAGTGGTTGTCAGTGGTGTTATTGGGTTGGCAGGCCGTTGTAAAGGGGAGAGTGTGTTCTGTGGAAGGAGGGTTAGAGATAGTGGGATAGTGGGTGGTGGTCGTGGAAGGAGGGTTGGAGAGAGTAGAGTTTAGGAGGGGGGGGGTTACGGGTGGAGGAGGAGGGAGTAGAGCTAGTAGATGGAGGGCTAGGGATAGTAAGGGGGCGGTAGGTCCAGCTGGGAAGGTGTTCGTGCCCATCGGGGTGGGGAGGAGTGCAGGTTGCCTGTGTATATGCTCGTCGATTAGAGCGAACAGCTTCTCGGGGAAGGTGATCTATTCTAGATCGTGCGAGGCAAACAGTGTGTTCAGTATGTTAGCGTATAGTCTGGCGTCACCCCTCGACATGTCGTTTGCCATCGTTGATAGCACGGCGGCCAGGTGTAGCTTTGTATGTGTGGTCTCGTTGGGTGTGTGATGTGGGGTAGGGGTGAGTTTGGGGAGTAGTGGTGGTCTCTGGGTGTAGAGTGTTTGGTGGGGACGGGTGTCGGTACATATAGGGTGAGTCTGGGTTGCTCCTGGGGTAGGGTGTGTCTGAAGTATGACATGGGGTGGTGTGGACAGCGTTGCACCGGTAGAAGTAGCGAATGTTCTTGTGAGTGGAGGAGGGGCAGCGGCGGGGGTGGAGTGTGTAGTTGACTTGAGGGGGTTGTGGACGCCGTATTGACGCTACGGCGTCAGAGCGGGCCTTACTTAGGTAAGGGTATTTAGGGTTGACGGCGACATGGTCGCCACCGCAGTTTGTGTAGATGGATGAGGTAGCTTTGCAGGTGGTGTAGTGGTGACCAACTACACTACATCTTGAGCAGACCAGGTCTGCTTGGCAAGTTCGCGTCTCGTGTCCGGTTTTGTAACACTGGTGGCACTGTGGGGTTTTATGTTCAGCTACAGCTCGATGTTATGCGATATGTTAGTGTGCCGCAGACCTTGATGCCTTCGTCTAGCAGCAGTGTTTTATTTTGTTCACCGGACAGTGTAATTACTGCCCATTGTTGTGTTCGGTTGTAGTAGAAGTCTCTGATGACCTCCTCCCCATACTTCTATCTGAGGTGTGTGCAGAGGTCATCGGTGGAGAAAGCCAACCATAGTGGGTTGGTCTTGAGGACTCGTATTTAGTGTTTCTTGTGTACACCGTCGACTAGTTTTGTGTGAAGGTCTTGTACGACCAGTGTGTCAGACGCAAGTTCGTGGAACTTGACTGCGTCCTCCTGTGAGAGGAAGACGAGTTTGTGGCCTGTGCGAGTCTTCATTATGTTTGTGATAGGGATGGCATGTGTAGCAGTTAGGTTGAGAAGTGTGTGTTCATTGTTGGTAGTGGGTGTTTTTTATGTTTTGTGTAGGAGTGTGAGTGTGGATGTATTGTTATGTACCATTCAACGGAGCTATATGTGTAGTCATATTCACGGAGCCAAGTCACAGCAGGGCTGGTTTTGGGATGGTTTAGCACGTCACATCACTATGACGAGCCAGGGAAATAAAGGAATTTTTATTCGGGGTGGGGGGAGTGGGGTGGGGGTTCTTTTCTGAATGTCGTGTATTCCGCTCGAGATGATACCGTCCACGGTATGACTTGCCGAATTCGCACTGTTCTCAGTGAGAAGCGTCGAGGAAAATGTCGCTGGGCCATGCCTCCTGTATCTAAAAGATAGCAGGGAAACGCAGAGAGATCGTCGTCGTGTTCAACGACTATCTAAGAGAGGAAATTATGTATTAAGTAGAAGTAAAGTGGAAAAAATGTGTTTATAGAGTGAGAGGGTTGTACCAGGTTGTATGGTTATCTCATTCTTTTTGCATATTTTATTCATTTTGTCTCTACATTGATTCTCATAAACTGAGTCAAGCTTTCAAGCCTTTTTATTCGATGAAAATTATCTCTTTGGTGAATACAACGAGTTTTTCGCTAAATAATTTTTATTTATTTATTTTTTATCTTATTTATTTATTTATTATTATTTTTTTTGTCCACTACGGATATTTTTATTTTATTCTTTTGTCCACTTCGGATCTTTTTACTATAATTATTTTTAACTTTATACTTATTAATTAATTATCCACTACTGATTTTTTTATGATTGTTTTTTATGTATTATTTTCTTTATTTTTCTTGATTATCATCATTGTTATCTATAAATTGGGTAAATTGACTACCGCGTCTGCAGCTGGTTACTTTGAGAGGTTTGTTTGAAACGTAGATTCGGTAATTCTTCATCTTCGAGTTTTATTTGATGGGTCACTTTTTCTGGTAGTTATTGGTTAATCTTTTGCCAGATAACTTTGGCGCGTTTGTGCAAAGTCTTATTTATTGGTTTGATGTCTACATTTTCGTATAGTATAGTCGATAGGATCCTGTCTTGATGTGCAACGTTGGTCATAAATCTTGTGGCTTTATTTTGTACTGTTTGAGCTTTCCTCATCATTTTCTCGTTAGAGACAAGAAGGGAATAGCGGGATACAGCAGTAATAGTCTCACTAGTAACATATATAGTTTCCTTTTGTTTCTTGGTGATAGCATTCGGAAACGAAACAGTGATTCTAGCTCCTCTTGGCCGCATTATTTTTTTCTCTAAAGTGCTCAACATATCCGGATGATGTTAATTTGAGGCCGAGTACTCTGCCATTTCCGGAGTATGGGTAAGAGTTCGCCTGTATTCGAACATCTGCAGTTTTACATCGCCCCATCAGGATCATTCTAAACATGTTGTTGTTTGTTTTTATTTTGTTCTCTCTCGCGTATCTATTGATATTCTTAATTTCTCCTCTTCTCCTCTTTGCTATATCTCAGGGGTTGCGATAGTTGCTAGTGATGACCTGTGCTATGTCGTCCGTCAGTTGTATATATTGTGCTGATTCTTGATTAGGGTGGGGTAGGTCGCCCATGTAAATTGCATACAAGGTAGGACTGAGACATTCTCCTTGTGGCACCCCTGTTTCCAGTTCGAATGGCTCTCCTTCATTATCATTGATTTTTAAAATTGCCTGGCGGCCATCCAGGTAGTCGCAAAGTATACGTTCCATTCCGAGATCTTTTTTTTTAATTTAAGTGCCGGAAGCCATACCTTGTCAAACGCTGATGACACGTCGCGAAGCACAAGATCTACGTTGTGGCCTCTGGCCTTGGCGATAGCAATTCGTTTTGTAATCAATGCGAGTGCTGTTTCGGTGCAAAATTTTCTTCTAAACCCATGTAGTTGATCATTATATAGATCTGTGGCATTCAGGTAGTTTCTCAGTCTGTTATTTAGGAGTTTTTTCCAGGAGTTTGCCCAAGAACTCCGAGAGCGGTATAGGCCTATAGATGCCTATATCCTTTTTAGGTTTTTCTGGTTTAAGCAAGAATATTATTTTGCCTTTTTGAATATGGTTGGGAAATAACCGACATTAAGGCAGGCATTAAATATCTCCAATAGGGCCTCGTTTATATTTCGGGGAGCGTTTATTAGATGTTTCTTTGGGATGCCGGTTATTCCTGGTGCTTTTTAGTTTAAAGCCCTTAAGGGCAGCTTCATATTCCTCATGGGTGAAGGGCATCCCCTACTCATGTGCGAGACGAATACCATCAGCGCTATAGTGCGGACTGAGCTCCTCACCAAGTTCCCTAATCCTTTCGAGAACAGTTCCCTCATGTTTTTCATCGAAGTTCCTGTTTTCTTCCTCATTTATTCTACACTAGTTTCTCCAATACTCTCTAAAGTAGCGTTCAATTTCTCCATCCTCTGAGATTTCATTACCGTTAACTTTGATTGCTATTCTCTTTTTAGGGGGGAAGGGGAGCTCTCAGTCTTTTCAATTGGCTCCAAAATTTCTTGGGATTTCTTTCTGCATCAACTTTAGCTATGATGTTATTCCACTTTTCTCCCAATTTCTCCATGATGAATTGCTTTAATTCAATTCTTGTATCTCTTAGCTCTGTGTAATGATGATGAGAGCTTCCATTTGGTGCATTTTGTTTAATATATTTTCTTTCCACCTTGGAGCTGGTAGTACTTTGTATTCTGTCCAAGGGACAGTTAAGCGATCGGCTTCCACGAGCTTTGTTGTTATGTGATTCAGCTGTCTTTCGATATATTCGGGTGTGGCTCCTTCCATCTGATCTATCCGTATGTTGGTGAGATACTCTTTGTGTTTGATTTGGCCAGACATCTGCGTCTTGGGATTTTTACCTGTATTGGAGATGTTGAAACGGTTGTTATTATGCTAACATGATCGGACGGAATATTTAGACCTGGAGTTGTCACTTGATTGAGAGAGAAATTGGGGTTCGTTAAGACTATATCAGGTGCTAGTTGAAGACATTCCTGTGTAAAATGTAGCAAAATCGGGGCCTTCTCTTTGTACGATATTCCTGCTAATTAATAGGCTTATCGAAGTCCAAGCACAGTTGAACGCGGTGGTGTATCCAGCTTCTCTGCATCGTGTGTTTAGATCTCTTTTATTAAAATGGTTGATGCCTCTCTTCTAAACAGTCGGATAAAGTTAGGGATTAGTAAATATGAACATCTAGGTGGCTGGTATCCCACTGCCACAATTATATCATCGTAAGTCATTTTAATCTTAATAGCTAAGTAGGATTCCTCCAGATCTTGGATTTCTTTGAATCTGATACCTTCCCTAATCGCAATGGCAACGCCGTCATATCTTTCCCTTGAGTGGCTTGTCATTAGCACCACATAGTTATAGATCTTTATCTGTTCACTCTCTCCGTCCAAATCATGTTCAGATATTAGTACGATGTCTGAAGATACTGATATTATAATCTCGTTGTATATACCGCCTTTGTTCTTCCATCTATTAACGTTGAGGGAGAATATTTTCAGGTTTTTAATTATATCCGACGTCGGTTTTCATGTTTAGTTCTTATTAGGTTGTTGACTTTTTTCTCCTTTTTCTCTTGCTGGAGATTTCACCCTTCCCGATCTTTTCTTTCGAATTGATACTGACTTAGGTTGTGGCATGATTCTGGGTAAATCTCAACTAGCCATTGTCTAATTGCCTGGAGTAGTTCCTCTTCTTTCATATCAACGTCAAAATCCCATTTATATTTCCTTTTGATTATCCCGTCGTTGATATAATCCGTTTTAGATAATTTCGAAATTGGTGCTGATGGAGATCCGTATACCTCCATACATAGTTCTTTGGTTGTGAAGCTTGGTGTATATGACTGTGATAGAACGAGTTGAAGCTGCGTTAATTTCAACTTCTATCACATATTATTTAAAACCACGATGTTGCCCACGTGCATCTTCGATTCGAAGCTTGGCGCCTTATCGCAGCCACCGGATGTCAATGTTTAAACAAGGAGGTTATCGTCCCCCCGTTCGCCCCCATACGCCGACCTCGTCAGATTGAGTTAGGCTTATTGGCAGATAAGGCATTGTTCTCCGGCTCGGCTGGGCGTTCCCTCGAAGTTCCCACTCCATTGTCCCCCACGCCAAGGAGATGTCCTGGCTATTTATATGGAAACTTTACCACTAAGATGAGATTGGAGATCCAGATTTTCGTCGCGAAACATCACCACGACCCTCTCTCCCTTTGTGCGCCAAGGGACCTCGACCTCGAGATTCACCATCACTTGTCCAGAAGGAGGACAATATCCCTTGAGTGCCAAAGGTTCGAGCCTTTAGTGACGCCAAGTCCTCAAGGCTTCCCCCTCATTGTTCAGAAAGAGAACAACGTAGAACAGCCATTGTTCTTTTGAGCCCTTCGCCAAGAAACGGTTCTCCCCCCCCCTGTTGTTCAGAGGAGAACAATGTAGAAAAGCCATTGTTCTTTTGAGCCCTTCGCCAAGAAACGGTTCTCACCCTTCCCCCTCGTTGTTCAGAGGAGAACGACATTAGAACAGCCATTGTTCTTGAGCCCTTAGACAAGAGACGGTTCTCACCCCCCCTTTTGTTCAGAAGAGAACAACGTAGAACAGCCAGTGTTCTTCAAGCCGTTCGTCGAGAAACGGTTCTCATTCCCAAGACGCCACCTCAGGATCATTTTATTCTCCCCCTTCGGCTGGAACTCACCAGCGGACCGAAAATTCCTTCAAGCCACCTTCCACTGCACCACTAGTGTAAAGTTACGTAAGCCAAACGTCACCTTTGAGTACTTAACCCTTTTGTCAATTCTATCCTGTGCTTTAAATGGTTTATCGAACCATCCCATCTCTTTAACTCTATATTTGTTTTACCTTTTTAAATCCTTTAAATCCTCGGATTAGCCCGAGTCTCCACGACCCTTTCCATTCAATGTTTATGTCAATATTTTCCGTCTTGTGTTGTTGATAGTTATTATTAATAAAACTCTATTTTATTAATGATAGCAATATTATTATCCTTGAGCTCAGTTCCACTTCTTAAGCATATCGAAGATACATAATATCGGCCGCCAGACATTAACGCACTCTAAAGATAATTAAGGAAGTTCCCTCAACGAATAGTGATATATGGTATATCGTCGGGAGTCATTCTACGACATATATATATATATATATATATATATATATATATATATATATATATATATATATATATATATATATATACTATTTAAATTTGGTATCAGGTGTGTAAGGTTTAACGCTATATCTTTGCAAACACTGGTCAGAAAGAGAACAACGTAGAACAGCCATTGTTCTTTTGAGCCCTTCGCCAAGAAACGGTTCTCCCCCCCCCCTGTTGTTCAAAGGAGAACAATGTAGAACAGCCATTGTTCTTTTGAGCCCTTCGCCAAGAAACGGTTCTCACCCTTCCCCCTCATTGTTCAGAGGAGAACGACATTAGAACAGCCATTGTTCTTGAGCCCGTAGACAAGAGACGGTTCTCCCCCCCCCCTTTTGTTCAGAAGAGAACAACGTAGAACAGCCATTGTTCTTCAAGCCGTTCATCGAGAAACGGTTCTCATTCCCAAGACGTCACCTCAGGATCATTTTATTCCCCCCCTTCGGCGGGAACTCACCAGCGGACCGAAAATTCCTTCAAGCCACCTTCCACTGCACCACTATTGTAAAGTTACGTAAGCCAAACGTCAACTTTGATTACTTAACCTTCTGTCAATTCTATCCTGTGCTTTAAATGGTTTATCGAGCCATCCCATCTCTTTAACTCTATATTTGTTTTACCTTTTTAAATTCTTTAAATCCTCGGATTAGCCCGAGTCTCCAAGACCCTTTCCATTCTCTGTTTATGTAAATATTTTCCGTCTTGTGTTGTTGATAGTTATTATTAATAAAACTCTATTTTATTAATGATAGCAATATTATTATCCTTGAGCTCAGTTCCACTTCTTAAGCATATCGAAGATACATAATATCTGCCGCCAGACATTAACGCACTCTAAAGATAATTAAGGAAGTTCCCTCAACGAATAGTGATATATGGTATATCGTCGGGAGTCTTTCTACGACAAGACGTTGACGGTTTCCCTGATACGGGCTCACTGCGTACAGGGGTGTGACTTACGTCCATTTGCGGCCCTTTTTGTTCTGCCGTATTTGGTTTGTTTAGTCGTGGGTCTCGAGAGGCAGAGCGAGTCCTTGGTACAGCTTCAGACATTTTCTTAATTTGCGCCGGGAACAACTCTCTAGAGGGCGGGTTTTCCGGGAACCGCATCTGTTTGAGGGCGTTGTGGACTAGCATTTTGTTGAGTTCGGTTGCGTAGCTGCTCGGCTTTATGAAGTTAGCGTAGCAGGCATGGAGAATGCACATTATTAAATCTGGTCTCATATTCTGGTAAATTAGAATAATCGTCTTTTCCCGATCGGATTTTCTCGCCGCCTGCGCATACATGGTATTCTCCATTTTGTTTATCTCCTCAATCATTTGCTTTTTCTTGTCAGTAATCAGTGTCTTTTTTATTGGGTAAGCCATTGATAATGTTCGGTGCTGATTGCCGCAATTAAGACATTTTTTATTAGGGTTGGTGCACTCCCTCCATGTGTGACCAGGATCAGCACACTCTGAGCAAACTTTGCCCTCAATCCTAATATTCTTTGGTGAAATGCTTCTCAAGAGTATAACATGAGAAGCCGATTTGCAGTGGGACGAAAACCACACGTTCCATACACCTACAGACACTTTAGTGTTAAACATGACCAATCCTTTTTCAGTTGCTTTTGCAGCCATTTCTCTGGTCTGGAAGGTTACTTTAAAGACGCGTGTATACTCTTCACCTTCGCCGTTTTATAATTTATGTTTCTCGTCTATTTTTGCCCATTCCTGCTCGAGTTCGATTTCCCTTTTGATTTCCTCCGCTTAGTGTAATCCTACGTAGGAATCAATTCGTCGACATATGATCGATCTCTTAGAAGCAACATGCGTTGGTATTTTCAGGTTAAGACCAATTTCCTCCAATTTTTTTTCTGGATTTACCGCTCAATATGTTGTCCATATCTTGATTGGTGTCTCAGAATGCCAGGTAGCTATACGCCTCGTTTCTTCAGCCTAAAGAGCGCCTTTTATAATTTTGAGTAGACCATTTCAAAGACTTTCTCTCTCGTGGGTTTTTTGGCACTGCTCCTTTACCTGAAGCCGGACAAGTTTTTCTCCGCTGGGGTCGTCCATGACAGCCCTAACCGTGATGACTCCTTTTCACGTACTTAGCAGGGTACACAAAGAAGGCGCACAGACATCAAAGATGACTGTTGAAATATTCTCGATTATCCAAAAAAATCTGCCCTTTTTGGAACTCAAAATAATCACCCCTAGACCAATATACAATAGGCTCGCTCTTTCGTTATAACGATCGCCTTCCTGATGCGTGTCGCTCATCTCTCATATATAATTACTTGTGTCCATCGTGCGATGCGACCTATATTGGCTCTACCAGCCGAACTCTCCACTTAAGAGTTGAACAGCCCCCCAGGAAGTCCAGACGTACGGGTTTGCCCCTAGCCAAACCTGACTATTCTATTATCCGACTCCACGCCAATTCTTGCAATTTACAGGTAAATATCGAAGACTTTTCAATAGTCTCTACAGCTAATACCCTCTCTGATTTACGAATCCTTGACCCATATATATTTTAGATAGTAAGCCCACACTTAACGACCAAACATCGTCTTTTCCATTACATATCACACGTTAGATGGTTCCCTTACTTTACCACCTTCTTAGTTAAATTAATGTTTCCCTTACTTTGCCACTTCAATGTTAATTGGTGTAATGTTGCTATTACCAATGCAATTCCATCAATTATCGTTGTGGTATCATGACTTATACAAAAAGTGACTTGTAAGAACATTCTCCTTATGTTACCTATGTTATGTCAATTAGAATTTCTTTGTATTTATACTAAATATAATTCCAGTATCCAGAAAATAAGGCTGGCCCTCGAAACGTTGATTGAAATTAAATGAAGAAAGAAAAATGCATTTCTTTTCTGCTGCCCTGGTTTTATATATATATATATATATATATGTATATATATATATATATATATATATATATATATGTATATATATATATATATATATATATATATATATATATATATATATATATATATATATATATATATATATATATATATATATACATATATATATATATATATAATATATATATATATATATATATATATATATATATATATATATATATATATATATATATATATACACATATATATACCACCTTAGGAAAAATCTTTCGTTATTCCTTGATAATGAACTGAACCAGTTCGAAAGTACTTGGAATCCACCTATAATTTTCCTGTGGGATTTTTTGCATTTATTGCTCTACTAACGCGCTACTTTGTGAGTTTCTCATATCCTTGTATATATATATATATATATATATATATATATATATATATATATATATATATATATATATATATATATACAGAGGTGGGCGAGATTCGAAAAAATTGAAGTCCGATTACCGATTTGCCAGCTCATCAAGTCCGATTCGATTATCCGATTCGGGTACCAAAAATTTAAGTCTGATTTGCGATTATCCGATTCGCTTAAAATTTTTAATTGCGATTCGATATTTTTAAAAAGCGATTGAATGTTTTTAAAGCGATTTTCAATGTTTCTAAAGGGAATTTAATGCTTTTTTACCCTAAATAAGCCATTTCTAACTAATACAAAGAGAAACTAAGATTTTAAGATAAAAAATAAACCCTTTATTTTAATTAAAATATAATATAACAAAAAATTAAACTATACAGTACATATTACACAAAATACACACAGTAATACTAATATATTCTCTCAGAAAAAAAATTGGGTCAACTAACAACTTTGTTCCATATATACCTCATAATATTTAAACTTTTCCACTCTACTCTATTCTAAGTCCGCCAGATTAGTCCTCGTCTTCCTCCTCCACCTTGTGGGCTTTCTTGAGGAGGTGGAGGTTTCCCTTTATGAAGACGAGGGCCTTCCTCGAAGTTCGGTGCAGCGAGGGCCACCCTCTTAGGCCTGAGCATGTCCGACCTATAGCTGAACACGCGCTCGACCGAGGTGAAGCTCGGGAACGGCGTGTTATATTTGAGGAAGAGTGTTACTTAAGCATTATGGAACTCAAGCGGGAAGAAATTGGGTGAGAGCATAGGGTCCCCCCTCAGCGGCTTCCTCGACCAGATGCACCCTTCGCATTTCATCGATTTCGTGCACGTAACTCTCCCAAACTGCGCCCTTTGATTACGCTACAATAGTGCTTGCCCAGGAACAAGATGTAGTTACGCAATATTCATTCAAAATCTATAAGGGACTCTTGTCCCGCCACTTATCTCCCTATAAGGTGTAGAGATAGAGTTCGTCTCTGAGTTTCGGTTTCTGGGAGTAACTCTTGATCACAAGCTATTCTGGTTACCACACCTACGCCGTCTGCGAGCTCCAGATATTTTGAAAGTCCCCTCCTACACTTGAGGCAGTGATCGTAAAACACTGTGGTTAATATACACTGCCTTTATGCAATCAAAATTGGTCTATGTATGTGTGCAAAATTTACTCTTCGCCCCCCCCCAGCCCTTAAATTGCTGAACCACATTTGAAAACTCAGATTTCCTATTTCCAGCGCACCATTCCGCACTTCTCCCCCAATGGTCTTTACTCTGAGAGTAGGGTACTTCTCGTGGCCTATCACCGACTCCAGATATGCATGCGATAACTCTCTTGAATGCATTAGTCCTCTGTATCAGAGGTTTAGAGATGGCTGCTTGCTGCCGAGTCAACGGTGACATTTGATAGGTTGTCGCCTTTAACCCGTCCCTTGAATATCCGGATAGGATATCATATCTCCAACCTGGGTGTTCTTTTATAACTAATTTGCCTCGTTCTATTTCCCCTGCAACTTAGAATCCACATGGATTGGGCAGCTGCTCAACTGTGTCATTACCTTAAGCCTTACCTACATCTGACGTATTTATTTGGCCTATCTCACTATCTACCTTATCCCATCCTTAGGCCTGACACTTGCCTACATCCTACCCTAAAAAAATAGCCCTTAGAGCCTACATATCCTCACCAAATCCAATTCTCTAATCCTTTCTAAATAACAAATGCACTCACGCATTCCACACATGTTTCCCCTCTTCTATCATACTACAAAAATTTCACATACTTACAGATTATGCCCAGCCAACAATTCCATGCATTGAGCTATTTTCTACAAAACAACTAAATAGAAAAACTAATTCAAATGAAACAAAAACAAAACAAAACAGACCTTAACTCCTTTATTCAGTTGAATGAAGAAAACGTTTCAAAACTCTTTGATTAAGCAATCAGTAAAAGTTTAAACAAAGAGGAGGCAAACAACTAAAAAGAAAAACTAATTTAAGTGTACTGAGAAAACATGTCAAAAACTCTATATTTAAGCAATCAAGAAAAGTGTAAACAAGCGGGGGAGGGGCAAATTAGGCAGCTCTGAAACGTAAACAAATGGTCTCGGGAGCGATTTACCGATTTAATTTAAAATATAATTAAAAATTCCTTGCCTATTTTGTCATAACACTCACTGTTAATTATGTTCCCGAACTTAAATATATTATATCAAACAACAATTTCTGTATGCGACAAAATAATCCATATTATTAGCAGAGTGCTACGAAACACCTCCGAGACGTGCTAGAGAACATTAAAATTGTCCTAAACCAGCTAAAACAAACTTAGACAATAGATTTGGTGTTATTATATGGTGATTTTATTAATAGCCATAGGTCAAGTTTGTTTCAGAGTATTGCTTTTGCATCGGTACCTCTTTTATTCACTATTGGCCTAAAACACCGCTTGTGACTAGATGGTGTCGACGTCTTTGATTAGTTCCGGATAACTAATATTTCCTTAAATAAATCTTTCTATATATATTTGTAGTAATTAAGGTTTGCTGCACTTATATATAATTGCGAGCTTATACAGGCCTACTGATTTCCGGTAGGTCTTTTGAAATGGAGGATGACCCCGATGGGTCTCCTCCTGATAATATAAACCTTCCATTTAAATACTTAATAGCACCTGTAAAAGAAGATGATAAATTTAATGACAAACCTCTTCAATTTAGCATTCCCCTTAAAAGCAGGGTAAATATGTAGATTATTGGCTCGACTGAAAAAGATTTTTTGGGGGTAAATATTTTCATTCACCCCTGCTGGAATATTCATGCGTGTTTGAGTCGTCTGATGTCAGACCCCCCCCCCCCATTATAATTCGCAAAACGATTAAAGGCCCTGACATGATTTGGTTAAATCATTCACCTCTGTAAACGTTAAGACATTAGTCTATAAAGGTAAATATGTAGACGAGCGGCCCGGCCGATAAGATGTACTATTTCGTCTGTGTTCCAAAATGTTTCACGTTTTTGGAGTATATTTATAGGGAACAGCTCATGGGGGGGTAAACACGATGCATGGACAGCACTACGATGATTCTGAGCTTGATTAAATTGGGGGGGGGGGGTCTGGGAGGCACAGCCCCCCAGTATATAATCCTAATTTTTATAATGTTCTGACGTTTACAGAGGTGAATGCTTTAACTACATCATGTCAGCGCCTTTAATCGTTTTGCGAATTATAATAGGGGTTGGGATATGATGTCAGAAATGATGATTCGGGTGAACGATAATATTTATACAAAATAATTTTTCTGTCCGGGCCGCTCGTCTACATGTTTATCGTCTATAAACAATTAGGATTATATACTGGGGATCTGTGCCCTTTAGACCCCCCAATTTAATGAAACAGGATCATCGTAATGTGGTTCCCCCATTGTGTTTACCCCTACACGAGCTGTCCCCTTAAATGTACTCAAAAAACGTGAAACATTTTGGAACACGGACGAAATAGTACGTCCCATCGTTTGAGTCGCTAATCTACATATTTACCAAAAACAGTAATTTACTTAATGATATTCGACATCATGATTTAACTTATACTGGTCGCACAAAAAATTGTATTATTAGTACCAGTACTAAGATTAAAGATATCTTCTTAGATAGTGCAGGTTTCTTACTAGGTGAGTGGAAAGTAACTTGTAAATTACTATCAGATCTTCCAAAATCCTATGGGGCTATTGGCCCAATTGCTCTAAATGAGAATGTAGTGGAAATAAAGAATGAATTAATATCTTAAGGCTACCCTATACTATCAATGTCTCATATCAATAAAAGAATAAAAAAAAGATAAGGTAATACTTCAGATTCGAGGCGCACGGTAGATGGTGCTGTTAGTCGGCTACAATTTTGGGCTACAGCACATCTCTTATGACGTCAGACGGTAGCGTCAGATGTGACAATCACTGCGTTATATTTTTGTTGTTGTTTTGGAGATTTTTAACTTTTAGTCTATTATTTATTAAATATCCGCGCTCTGCTCGTTTATAGTTTTTTTCTAAGTTAGGTACGGTTTCTTGATGTATTTTATTGTTTTTTGTTTTGTTTTCGTATTTTTTGTTTACTGCGAACGATAACAGCTTCTTCCTGGCAACATCGTAGCTTATAAATAGGACCCGTTTTGCAAATGTTTTTCTTTCGTTATTGTGTTTTCGTGCTCTCCATGTGCTTCTTTGTTATTCAAATTCGGCTTTACTTTGTATGATTGTGAAAAACTTTTAGATTATCTAGAGGCGCATAAACTAATCAAGAAACCTATAAAAGTAAGAATTGTTTGTTATTAGGTTAGGTTTTTCTGCCAGTAAAAAGCTGTTGGGGAGAAAAAACCCCCAGTAAATTCAAGGGGATGGCTTGTGGGGGAGATATCACTGCAGGGGGACCACCCTGCGATGATCCTGAGTTTCAATCAATTGGGGGGGTCTGGGGGGGCAACCCCCCAGTATATACTAATATACAAAAAAATATTACGCCAATATTGTTCACATCTGACGCTAGTGTCTGACGTCATAAGAGATATGCTGTAGCCCAAAATTGTAGCCGACTAACAGCGCCATCTACCGTGTGCCCTGAATCTGAAGTGTTACCCAATATATTACTATTATAGGTACCTAGTATACACCAACTTGATTATCACAATAATAATAAATAACTCAATATCCATAAACTAGGTCTGCTTGATCAGTCACTATTTTACCTTAATTACCCGATTAACAGCCTCTTTTAAAAAAGAGGCTGTTTGACTCGGATGACCTATGATGAGCCCTTGTGGCTTTTGTCATCTGTTATATTATATTTTGGGGGACTTTGATTTTGTCTTCCCTCGGTGATGGTGCTTTTGTGGGTCGGTTTTGACGGATTCGGATGACCTTTGATAGGCCCTTGTGGCTTTTGTCACCTGTGAAATTGTTATGTTTTTTTTTTTAACTTGTCTATAAATACCTACATAAATGTTACCTTTGACCAAATCCAGTCAAGAACATATTCTGGTTCAAATATTAAGGATACTAACAAGGTGCCACTTCTTTTCTGAAGTCCTATGGAGAGGAGTCCCATAGGTGAAGATTGGTGTGGGTTTCTATTCTATTAACTATAACTATCACCTTCACTTATCTCAGGAACCAGATGTAGCTCAAAATTAATAAATATCTTTAAACTTATTTATACAGGTATTCACCCTTTAAAAGAGAAATCAATAAGATTTTACATATTAAAATAAATTAATAAGATAAAAAAAAGGAAAGAAAAGAGAGAATCATTAGCTCACCTAATTATAACATAAACTCATAATTATACCACTTTACAGTGCAGCAAACTGTGTAGTGTCTAACTCTCTTACCCATTATCATTAACACACCTCCATTTAAAAAATGCAAATTAATGAAGAACAAATAAAAAATACTGGTCTGGTGGGAAGATATACTCCATAACATAAAACATAACATAACATAATTACACGGATGACAAAAGCCACAAGGGCCTATCAAAGGTCATCCGCCTCCGTCAAAACCCACCCACAAAAAGCACCATCACCAGGGGAAGACAAAATCAAAGTCCCCCACAATATAAAAGATGACAAGAGCCACAAGGGCTCATCATAGGACATCCGAGTCAAACGGCATCTTTTTTAAGGCACCCAAACTCCCAGGAAAACTACATCCAGAGGATTGCATCAGAAACAAGGGTATCACCAATCAAGGCTTGTCAAGAACTAAATCATGCAGCTATAGATATATACAAACAATATTAATATATACAAAACTTAGGAACCATCACAACCTTCCCTTCCCATAAACTCATCCAACCTACTCTTAAATACATTTAGATTTGGACTACCTACTACCCTCTGCGGCAATTTGTTCCAGAAGTCTACCACTCTATTGGTGAAAAAATATTTTCTTAAATCCAACCTACACCCTTGCTTTTTAATTTTCAAGTGGTGACCTCTAGTCCGATTTCCATCATCTAACTCAAAAAACTTGCTAACATCTAATTTATCTATCCCAATATCTAAGAGGAGTGAACCCCTCCACAAATAAAAAAAAATAGTTAAAATGAAATTAATGGAGAAGAAAAGCTGTATGATACTAGACCAGAATCGCATATTCTCTAGCGGGCAAGAACAAATAATCTACCATTGAGTGCTTAATGTGTGATAGTGAATTAGAAGCATTTCATTCTGTGGTGTCCTGCCTACCATGAATTTAGAACAAAAGAACCAATATTCCTACTGTCATATATTGAAAATGAAGAACACCTGTTAGCACAATTACTATTTGAGCAAGAAAGGCACGATAGGACATTTTATACAAGTGCTGGAGAAAAAGAGAAACTAAAAGGGCATCACTATAAAAGGTTATTTAAGAGAAGCACCATTGCACAGGCATTGCTTCTTGACCCCCAACCTGAACCCTAAATCCAACACAGAAAAAATAACATTGTTTTGATTAATGTATGGCTGTGTGTTGATGGTTTCCAGTGGGCGTTACCACTTTATAGGTGGTGTTGATGGTACAATAATTGTTAAGATTAGCGGCCCCTGATTTCGCACATGATTTTGTTTGCTACTTTCCTTTCACCTCATTGTTTTGAGTTGTTATTTTGGTAAATATGTAGCTTGGAGGCGCGAACGATGGGATGTAAACTATTTCATCCATGTTCCAATATGTTTCACATTTTGGGATAAATTTAAGGGGACTGCTCGTGTGGGGGTAAACACGATGATGATGATCCTGAGTTTTAGTCGATTGGGGGGTCTGGGGGGCACACTCTCACAGTATATAATCATAATTGTTTATAGAATAATGTTCTAGCATTTACAAAAGTAGGATTCAAATGCACATGAATATTCAGGCATGGGCGAACGAAATATAAACACAAAAATACACTTTTTTAGGTGCGCCACCAATCCACATATTTACCATTATTTTAAGATGAGAATAAAAATTAAGGTAAACATAAAGATCGTTGGCACGAACGATGGGATGCAAAATATTTTATCCCTGTTCCAATATGTTTCACCTTTTTGGAGTAAATTCAAGAGGACTGCTCTTGGGGGGCGTTATCATTGCGGAGGTACCCCCTATGATGATCCTGAATTTCAATCAATTGGGGGGACGGGGTCTGGGGGCCACAGCCACCCAGTATATAATCGTAATTGTTTATAGAATAATGGGTAAACATGAAGATCGACGGCGTGCCTGAAAAAGTGTAATTTTTTTTCATGTTTGTTTCATTACCCACGCATGCATATTTCTGCACGTTTGGTTAAATAAAAATTTTTAGAACATTATTCTATAAATAATTAGGATTATACTGGGGGCTGTGTCCCCCAAACCCCACCCCCAATTGATTGAAACTCAGGATCATTGTAGGGGGGTCCCCCCACAGTGCTAAACCCCCAAAGAGCATTCCCCTTGAGTATACTCCAAAAAGGTGAAGCATATTGGAACACAGACAAAATATTTACATGCCATCATTCGTGCCACTGATCGTAATATTTACTGAATAATGTTCTAACGTTTTTATTTAATGAAACACACATGGATATGCATGTGCAGGTGAACAAAATATACCTTCCTCCCCCCCCCCTCGATTTACAGGCGTGCTGCCAATCTAAATATTTACCAAAATTAACATTTATTAGGCAGTTTTAAAATGGGGGGATTTGCCCCTATACCCCTACTTAATTCGGGGGTTGCACCTCCCCCTGCAACTCAAAAACCCCCAGTTTTCCTAATTCGAAAGCCACACATGAGATTTGAATATAAAAGTCGAGCAGACATTTTGAATTTGTACCATTCTCGCTTGCTCTCAGCAGCAAGAAAATATTTACATCAGTGGAAAAAAACCTATCTTTGTTACCCAACTGTAAGTTCAGAGTTACAAGCAAGGCACTCGATCCTATTTTTTATTAACTGATGTTTGTTTTATCGCGGTCAGTTAGAACCAAACATAGATAGTGGGCAGATAATGGTAATCTTTTACATTAACTCAGGATTTGTTCCTGTTATCCATAATAATTTGTCCTTTGTTTCAAAATCTTTAGTTTATTTACTTGTTCCTGAGGGCAAGTGAAGTGAGCAGGGGGTTGGTGGCAAAGCCCTCCACTACATATAGTATACCATAGTATGGCCTGAAACAGGCTTCCAGTAAGTCATTAACCAAGCACATATATGAATAACAGTTAGGTGAAACATATTGGTAAATGGACAAAATATTATAGGAACACGATCAGGGAAGCTTGCGAGAAATGGATCTTCAGAATTACCCAAATACATATCCTGGCTTTCAATATCCAAACATATATACAAATAACCAAATACATAACAAATGATGCAACACACTGATATCGTTCAATTTGGAATGAAAAACAACCACCAAAAACACCTGAGTCACTAATGTAAAAGATTAACCAGATAATAAAAACACAGCTCATGCACCTTCCATTTTGAAACAACTGATGCAAAACTCATGCATGTGAGTATATATACAGTGACTGGACCTAAGTATTTTCACAATACTATTTGTGATGTATTTTGCAAAGTTCGAGATCTGGTTTGGGGTAAAGAGTACACATTGTCCAGAGAACATATATTTAACAGAATATTTAAGCAGAAGATACAAAAATATATTGACAACCAGAAATTCAACTAAAAAAATATAGGGGACAAAAGTATTTGGCCAAAATTAATATCATGTTAAATCATTGTTAGTTTATCGCACAATTTGAGTATCTTGATTTAAACTTGTCATCTATAAATCATTGTTGACTTTTCCATGACTCACAAACATTCAAGGTCACTTAAAGTTTGCAGATTGGTAGAGATCTGAAGGTGACTCGTTTTTCGGATGGGAATCTTCTGGTTAATGTGGAGGATCCCTCCGAGGTGCCAAGATAAATGCTCTTCAGACACTTGATTACACCCCGGTGAATGTGATGCCGCACTCTACCATGAACTTTGTGAAAGGAGTAGTTTATGTGAGGGAACTCATGGACTACTCCATAGAAGATACCCCTCTAAAGCTGGCCGACCACGGGGCAGTCAAGGTTGAGCATGTGATGAGAAAACAGGGAGGGGCCTCAAGACCCACCCCTACACTCTTCATACGAATTGATCTTGTAGACGTGCAAAGTCGGGGTCATCCGAAGTCTGTGTAAATTGCTCCAAGGCTGCACATGATAAGTCCAAATCGTGTGTGGCCAAGTGTATCAATTGCGGAGAGCCGCACCCCAATTCTTCGAAGCAATGTGGTGCATATCTCCTTGAGAAAGAAATCCTGGCCATTCAGGCCCAGGATTGTCTCTCATTCCATGAGGCCAAGGACTTGGTCCTGCCACGCCCGGCTCTTCCTGAGACATCTTACGCCTCATTACTAAGAAAGATACTCTCTGCTCCTGGCCCATCCAGGCCAACAAGCATGGTTATTTCTGTACCCATTCGGAGCCCTTCTGTGGCTTATACACAACCCGGGTTCTCTCCTGGTAAAGCTGGTGGCACAAAGGGTTAACAACCAACCCTGGCTAAAACCAGGGTTCCTCCAGCGTGACCGTTTCCCGTAAGGCAAATGGGCCATGCGCCTCAACCGAGTCGTTAGACTCACAGGATGCAACACCCTTGAAGTTGGTTGCCAGGCCATCTTCCAGGGTTCCTAAAGTGGAGGGAGGAAAAGACTATCATGGTGAGCCCAACCTCCCCCAATAAGTCCTCGAAGGCAGCAGCGCCTGGGGTTCTGCCTCCGGGAAGTGTACAGCTATTTCCGTGAGGGTCTTCTCTTTGAAGAGGGCGCCCGCGTCTCCTCGGGTTAGGCCTGGAGGGCATATGCCTTGAATGGAATTACCATGGACTCTTGGCCAGCTGAGAGGAGTTTTGGAGGTTCATCTCCTCAAATTCCCCGTAGCTATCTTTTTGCAGGAGACCATGCTGGGCGCATGCCTCCTGCCACCCTCCCGGGTTATAAGGGCTTTGCGACCCAACCACCATGGGATGGAGGATGTGTGATTTACATCTGGCATGCTGTCTCCATTCTCTTCACTTTAGATAGCTCCTTTCAGGTAGTTGCTGTGCAGCTTCACATGGATAGGAGGTATACTATTATTTCTGCGTACATTCCACCCTCAGCTGACTTTGATGTGGGGGATTTCCACCACGTCGTGGCACGGTTGCTGAGGCCCTTTCTCTTGCTTGGAGATCTGAACGGCAGGCATCCTCTCTGGGGAGATTACTCAATAAATCCCAGGGGACAAGTCCTTGCCGATCTGATCGAGAGCTTGAGATGGGTGTTCTAAATGTGGATGAGTTTACTCATCACTGCCCGAGAAGCGCTTCATTGTCCTGCCTCGATCTATCTTTGTGCTCTCCGGATGCACAGCCCAATTTTGATTGGGCAGTGGTCGATGACCTCCACGGTAGTGATCACTTTCCCAATCAAATATCATTTTCTGGGTCTGCCCCAGTGGTGCTTAACGCAGTGGTCTGCATTTCAGGAAATGACTGAATTCTCTCTCTTAGTCGAGGAGTTTAGCTCGGTAGATGAGGCCATTTAGTTCTCAGGCAACCTTATCGTTGTGCGCCTTACTACTATTCCTAGAAGGTGTGGCCATTTTTCACTCCGACTATTCCCATGATGGTCAGCTGAGTGTGAGACAGCCCTCAAGCAGAAGCGCTATGCCTACATTCGCAATAAGCACCACCCAAACGATTTCACTATCAGTGAATTTTGTCTGGCTAGGGCTAGGTTCCGGTATATTTCAAAGCATGCCACCTGCTCTTCTTGGTGGGCATATGAGTCTTCACTTAACGGAAGACCCCTCTAGCATTTTTTTTTATGAGCTCATCTGGCGACTGCCTACATGGGCATTAGTCGCCGTACACCCCTCTAGCAGAGGTGTGGAAGCGAGCACATGGCAGAATCCTCTGTGACTGTTTTCTCCTCATTCTCTAGCCAAGATGCTGCTCCGCCAGCATTCAATGCACGTCATGATCTTGCAGAAGGCCACCAACTGGACTTTACCTCCAGAGGCAGAGAACCCTTCAATGACAGGTTTACTCTGAATGAGTTGTGTTCCGCTCTTGCTTCGTGGTCCAGGCGATTTTGTGTATGCCATGCTTCAACACCTGGGTGAGCGAGGCATGGCCTTTCTCTTAGATTTGTTCAACAGGATCTGGGTGGTAGATTTGTTCAACAGGATCTGGGTGGAGGGTCTCCTCCCAGATTACTGGCAAATCGCTACTGTGTTCGCCTTTCGCAAACCAGGGAGAGATCACTCTACTCCGGCCATTTTCCACCCAATCTCTCTCACCTCTTGTGTGTGCAAGTTGATGGAGAAATGGTAAATGTTAGATTAGCCTTTTTTTTTCTGGACAGCGGAGGCTATCTGTCTTCAGCACAGTGTGGCTTCCGCAAGTTCCACTCCACGTTGGATGCTCTGCTCCTACTGGAAAATGGTGTCTGCGAGGCCTTCCTTCATAGACAGCACTACGCCACAGTGTTTTTTGATCTGGAGAAGGCCTATGATACTGCATGACGATACAATATCATGAGACACACCACACAATGGGGGCGAGGGGATGCCTCCTTAATCTTTATACCTGAATTTTTGCAAGGTCGTCGATTCTGCGTATGGGTGTGGGGGAGCCCTCTCCAACCCAAGGGAGCAGGAAGAGGGTGTCCTGCAGTGTCACACTCTTTGCCCTGAACATAAACGGCATCACCTCAGTGCTGCCGGAAGATGTTCTCACTAGGCTCTATGTGGATGACTTTTCGATCTCTTTTGGCGCGGCCTAGATGCCAACTCTGGAGCATCGACTTCAACAGGCATTGAACCGCATCTCTCACTATGCTGGAGCGCACAGGTTTTGGTTTTCTTTGGCCAAGACTAAGGTGGTGCACTTCTGCTGCCATCCACGGCCCCACCGTGACCCAGACTTTTTTCTTAATGGGGTATGCCTCAAAGTGGTTGAGTCGCACCATTTCCTTGGTCTTGTATTTGACAGACGCCTCACCTGGGAGGCTGCTATTCGCAGCCTTATGGTCTCTTGTACCCGAGCCATGGATATGCTTCATTCCTTCCGTGATGTTCAGCGCTTGTGGTGCTGATACTTTTTTATTGATCCTTTGTTTATTTGAAGCTCAACTACAGATTAGAGTTTTATGCATCTACAGCCGAGCGTGTACTGCGGAAGGTGAACTTGATCCACCACCTTGGCCTTCGCCTGGCAACTGGTGCCTTCTGCTTTTCCCCCATTGAGAGCCTACTAGTCAATGCTGTGGAGGTGCCACTCGCTCTACGCCATGCACAGTGCATTATTCGCCTGTATGTGCGAGCCTGGTGTCTCCCTCAGTCACCAACAGCTGATTTCAACGGTGCCTATGCCGCTGAGAGATGCTAGTCATACCCTAAGCCCTTTGCATTTAGGGCCAGGAAACTCCTTCAAGAGCTAGGTATGGCTCTCGGGACAGTGGCGCACCTGGTTCTGCCTATGACACCACCCTGGAGGGTACCACATTTGGCTATTTGTCGCCACACCTCTGCTCCCAAAGCTTTTACAGCGCCAGGAGTATTGCGTTCGACCTTTTTGCAGCTTACCTCATGTCACGCTGGAACCGTGTCAGTGTATACGGATGGCTCCAAGTTCCAAGAGGGGGGTCGGCTTCCATGCTGCATTGGAATCTCCGCATCCCATGGTTCACAATATCTGTGATGCCACGGTTTTGGCAAGCTGGGCGGATGTCAAAATTATCTTCTTTTGGGTTCCTGGACATGTAGGAATTGTGGGGAATGAGGGCACTAAAGAGTCCGGGAGGTCTCTGCTACCTGACCATCGTTACGCTCTTCCTCACACTGACTACATGGCAGGAATACGGGCTGCTTGGCAAAGAAGATGGCAAGACGGTCGAAGGAAACTTAAAGTTGCGTGCCATTTTGTGATGTGACTCTCCCTATGGACCTACCCCCCAATGCTGCGAAAGCTTCAGGTTGCTTTCTGTCATCTCTGAATCGGGTACATTCGGTCTGATGCATCGCCATTTGATGGAGCGCTAGCCTGTGCCTTATTGTGACGACTCTGTTGTCTCCCAGACTGTTCAGCACATTCTTATCGAATATCCCATCTGGGTGATCTTTGCGCACGTTACCTTTCCTGGTACCGAGATGGGCAGAGTTGCTACCGCCTGTCTCTTTTACTTGGGACTATTGGGTGCACACTGACCTGTGGACTTTTACTCTTTTTGGAGGAGTCCAGCCTTCTTCCCGTTATTTAATATTTGATTATGGAACGTGTTCTTCATTGCCGGGGGAGAGTGGGCCTTACCCCATCGCCCAAGCTCACTTTATACTTTTTCAATTTGTTTGTTTTTGTTTTTTTTGGTTTATATTCTTTTCTTTTTTTATTTGGCTTTTAATATATCCTAGATTTAGGCTAGGTTGAGTACAGTGACTATGCCCTAGAAGGCAGTCGCCAGATGAGATATTAAAAAAAAAAATCCCCAAACTTCCCAAAGCTAGTAAAATGCCTGCTATATACTATAGAAAATTTATAGTACCTAAACATCACTTTGAAAGCTTGTGCCATCAATTGGCTTATACAGATGAATTCACGAATACAGAGGGCAGGCTGCGTACTCAAAGTATGAGAAAAATCCAACATTACCATTTACCAGTTCATTACTCTATTTTTACAGCTGAACTTTAATCAATATATAAGAGATCAACCATATGGTTGAACATATGTAATGTTAGTCAGATTTGTAATCTGCAGTGACTCCCTCACTGGCCTGCAAGCAATAAAATCACATCATTTAATTAATAAAATTTACTTTCTCCAGCAATATTTAAGCGCATATCATTTCATCCTCCTATGGACTCAGGGTTATTCTGGTATTTTGGTTAATGAGGATGTAGATAGAGCTTCAAGATCATTCATATTGGAGGGGAATATTCTCAATCTTAGCTACTCAGTTATAACTTCAGTCTCTCTATTCATCATTCATGATGCAAAAATGGTAGGCTCAATGGCATTATAAAGTTTCTACCCTCAAGTGAAGCCTCTGAATCAAAATTGGAACTTCTCTTACTCTGCATCCAAGGGAGACCAAGTAGTCTTCTTAGCCAGGCATGTTGGGATTGTGCTTGCTTACTAGGACACTAGTTCCATGGTGGCCAACCTGCTGCTTATTCCCTTTATTCAGTACCTTACACTCTAGATCATATTTATATACTTTGTCCAGCTCTCACCCTACAATGTACCATACTATTAAATTACTGTCAGGAAAATGATATTGGCTTCAGTCTCACAAATATTTAATCAATAGACTACCCTATCTCCTACTCGTAAGATTCTTAAAGGCAACTAACTTTTATAAAGAGCTCTAACACATTTTTGATCTAGTGTAGCTTATTTTATTTATTTATTATTCCCAGGCCAGCCTCAGGACTGAAGATTTCATTCTTCCATAATATCTTAGTGCAGTATTTTTATGTTTTGCAGTTCTAAACAACCTTCAGAGCCTGGTAACCATGGCAAACACCCAAATCACAACTTTACACAAATTAATATAGACATTTTAATACTATAGATGGTGTCCTTAGTGGCTGGATGCTCCTAACTAAAACTAAAAAATATTAATAGTTTCAGGTTTTGACTTTCAAAGCATATGGTTGTGCCTTTTCTAGACCTCTTTAGATACAAACTTTACCTTTTCTTCTGTTTAACTTCAATCCCAAATCTATCTTTATAAATAACCAATGTGAAGTGCCCCCATAGTAAGATCCATCACAGTCAGTAAGCTGCTTTAGTTTACCCATGACTTCGATTCGGCCTGGCAGTCCTGGAGGTTAGCCCCCAAAGGCAGTGGCAAACTCCATCACCTCGTCTGGAAATAGATGATAAAGCTGACATATTTCTGTCACAACCCCTTTTCCATCCTAACTCAACTTGTACTTTTATTTTGCTTTCCAGATGTATTGGACACATGCACTTACGCCAACATATTCATAGACATACCCAAGGAATAAGGAAAATTCCAGGTGTCTGAAGACTTTTGGCCTCGATTGTAGTTCTAGGGTTTGTGTAGAAAATGATATTGATGAGAGGAGTATGAGGACAGTGCGAGTGATACAGATTTTTGGTGAACATATGGAAGAAGAGATGTAGGTTAGGGTGGAGTAAATTTTTTTATAACTAGAATAATGATTGAGTAGTTCTCAATAGGTGCATATACATCCAAATCTAACCCTTAACCCAATTTTGTGTGGTAGCCCCCAAATTAGCTGGCTACCGTCCACTAAAGGTCTTCAGGGGGCAAATTCTACTATTTTGTTATAACTTTTGAATTATTGGTCATAAGAAGCTGAAATTGGTGTCAAAAGATATGGAAGATGCATGTTTATATGTGTCATAATTAAACTCTTTATTCTTTCTCTACATATAAAAAAGTTATGAGAAAAAAAACATTTTTGCACTGTTTTGCTTTATAATATTAGGATTTTGTAGTGGCATTAAAATTTCTTTGAATTTCATTTCATTATATATATTGTAAAATTGCCATTTAGTTTCATAGCATATATAATACAGTATATACTATATAATAGTTCTTAGTTGGTAGTTCTATCTAATCGTAACCATTTCCTCACCGTGACAGAAGTAGGTTGCATGACACATTGTCTACTTTTTAAATGTGTAGACTTCTCTGTAGGTATACTTCCACTTTATTGGTGATTTGTATCAGGTTTTCTCCCTTAGATGGCTGCCTTTACTTCGGCTATAGAGTCCAATCTACCTTCTGAAGATGATTCAATTAGGATTAAAATTGCTTCTTTGTATTGAAGCACTTCATAAGTTTGTGTGATCTTATCTTCTGGTGAATCAACTCTTCTCATCTTTCAAACCCTGCTACTGATGATGAAGCTTCTGAAATCAGCTTAATGTGTCATTCAACCAAACCACCTGTTTATGACATGGATTATCTAACTTAAGTGGCTGCTCCCAAATTTCTTCAATTTCTTTATCAGAAAAATACCTGATTGCTAGAGGTTCAACAATATTGTGATCATTTAAATCTACCATTTTATAGTATGATTTCACCTTAAAGTTGATTACCGGTGTAGCGGGCCGAAAGCAACACTAACCCCGCATTCCAACCTTATCCTAGGATTTATGGACCTTGAGAACCTCAAGGAAGAATTGATACAATTTGATATACAGTCCTTTATTTTACAAAAAAAATACAGTGAAAATTACAGTTTATATTTACAAAAAAATAAACACCGGTGCACATTCAAAATAAATACTCTATACTAATTGCAATTCTCCCAACCGGAAAAAAAAATGACAGGCTACACAACAAGGTCCACACAACAAAACAAAAAAAACAACACCCGAACGAGAAGGGGCACGGGGCTATCACTTGTGCCCTGGGGGTGGTGGTAGTAATAGTAGTCGGCCAATAAAAAGGGGGACAGGCTCGTCAGCCAATGCAGGTAAGCAGTGCAGGTAACACCCTCCGTTTCAGGGCTGGGCTGGGCGGAGCACTTGCCTCGAGGATTCCTCTCATAGTCCGCTAAAGCTTCACTCTTTGAAGACGCAGGATGCAATACAGCGATCTGAGCGAGCATCAGATGATGAATCGGAAAGTCCTTTAATAGAAAGATGGAAGCCAAATAAGGATATCCCCTTAATTTGTTTAATTAATTCCTTGCCTCTCTTAATTAAAATTCCATGTGGGACCATAAAGGGTTAAGACTGTGTTAGAATAACTAAAAAGAAACTATCTTACCTAGGGTAATATCCCAATGCGCGAGACAACCAATTACAATTTAACTCTCTAAATATTTACTCTTATATTTATATATATATATATATATATATATATATATATATATATATATATATATATATATATATATATATATTTACAAAAATATATCTCTGAAAAGAGAATACAATCGGTTATTATTTGTATTCATAATAAAAAAAAAATCGGAAGACAAATTATACCCACACACTCACACAGGGGTAGGGAAAGATATATGTAAAGGGGGGGGGAATGGTCCTACATACATACACACACACACCGCTCCCCCACACTGGGAGTGTGGAGTGTAAATTTACAGACATTTGAACTAAAATGGTATTCAGCTTCTTCATCAGAACTGGCTTCGCTATTTGAAGGAGAATTGTCTTGATGGACAGATTCACTCTCATTTACAAATTCAGTAAGGGTACCTCTTAATGTAAGATCTTATTAACGGCTAAATGCCTAACTGATTCATCTGAGAGCATTGATATTTGTATGTTCTCTTGGTGTGCAAAATATACATTCCTTTGAAGCATTGCAGAAATTCTGAGAACCATCAGTGATCTTATTATGACTTTTAATGTCAAACCAGCTTGAAAAATAGACTTTAATGCAGAATTCTGCCAGCAAACTCAATTTCATCGGAGACCTTTGAGAGACCCATCTTGCATGACAAATTTCTGTAATCTCCAGTAGCTCTAAATCTTCATCAACCTCACCTAATATTACACTCATGTATATCCTATAAGCATAATATTGATCAGTGCTCAGGTCATAAATTATGTCATTGGACAACAGTGGAAAATTTGTACATCTAATTGGCTTGAACTTCACAATGTGCCACTCTGACACACAACCTTTCAATTGCTTTCCAATTTTCCCTGAAAAAGTGTCTGGACTTTTTGTTGTTCCATCAATTTTCATAAAAATGTGATGGAGCAAGCATATAACCCATTGTAATGTTTTTTTATAGCAAAGATTTGTAAGCCTTTACCACTATCTGGAGCCATAAGTGTCAAATAGAAAGGACCTGGTTCATCAACTACCACATAATGTTCTTCCAGCTCTATCTTATGATGATATATTTTCCATTTGCTTTTGTCATTTTCATTGTTGCATCCTTCCTGCCATCAATAAATATCCTATCTACACATTGAAATAATTTTTCTTCCACCTGAATTTCTCTTCAGTATCTATTTCTCTCCCTTCTCAGTTTACTCCTATCTATTACATATCTTCTGTCTTTGTCACTAACCAAACCAAAATCTTTAAAGTTGCAGTTGCAACAGCATGATCTGATATTTAAAATCGTTCACACTTTAAACTTAAATTTCTTATTGCTATCCTATTTGGGTCACCTAACTTTTGTCTTTTAACTTCTGACTGATATTCTTGTGAGTACCAGGTAGTATCAGAGGCAAAGCTTGTAGAACTACATTGACTTTCACTATCAGATTGGACATAAGTGCTAGGTAGTGAATTTTCAGCTTTCGATATTGACTATAAGTCTGAGTTTGACAAGCTTTCTGTGACAAGTAAACATTTGCCAACACGTGCACCCTTTTAGTAATTCATCTTCAACTTGTTTTCCTTTTCCAAAACATGCCTTTGTTTTTCATCATAACAGAATGTCGAAAAGCTGTTCTGCATCCTCCATAAACTTTGTGACATACCACCCTTCAAATGTTGGACCATGCTTCATTACCTCTGTGATCTTTTTCACTACTGTCACTCGATGCACAGTATACACATTGCACCACACCCAATATTCAATTGGTTCTTTGGCTACTATTTTCACAGCCTGATTAGTTTTCCATTCTTTTTCATACAACATACGTTCCACTACTTCTTTCTTTGTCTGTAGCATAATTTAAGTAGGAAATTGACTTCTCTTCACAAATTTGTTTCCTAGAGAGCTCTTTAACATTTGAACTACTTAGCATTTTTCTTTTTTTATATGGTTTAATGCTAAAATATAGATAAAAGATATACAATCTGTAAAAGATAAAAACAAACATGGTTAGTTTAAATAAAAATACATGGTTAAATGAAGAGTAATGAACTGAATGTACTTTAGCATTAGCGGAGAACCCTATCGTTAATGCTAATGCTATATAAATTATATAATAATAAAATACATGTATCAGCTAGTTTAGTAGATTAATGAATTGAATGTACCATAGTATTAGCAGTAGAACCCTATCATTAATGCTAATACTATATAACATTGCTTGAAAAAGACCTATATAAATTATATAATAACATACATGTATCAGCTAGTTGTAGTAGTAGGTAGGTTGTACTGTTAACCAGTATAATATAATTAGGCCTATTTTACAATAACCTGTGCATTTCTAGTGTTATACTAAAACAGAAAATATTTTTTGCCATAAAATATCATCAAAAATATATTTTTTGTTCATAACTTTTTTATATGCAGAGAGAAAATAAAAAGTTTAATTATGACACATATAAACATCCATCTTCTGCATCTTTTGACATCAATTCCAGCTTCCTATTACCAATAGTTCAAAGGTTATGATGAAATGGTAGAATTTGCCTCAGAGCGACCTTTAATGGGCAGTAGCCGGCTAATTTTGAGGGGGCTGCCACCCAAAATTGGGCTAGGGGTCATTTTTGGATATATATGCATCTATTGAGAACTACTCAATGATTATTCTAGTTAAAATTTTTGTTCACTCCACCCTAATATAGGTAGTCAAAAATATTGACATCATCTCTTTTCACAGGACCTTATAGAGCCATAACCCGATATAAAGGGTAGCATAACCGCTTGAACTAAATAGAAAATACTTAGTTTATCTTGCAAGAAGTGTCAGTAACTATCTGCCAGGAAGTGATAGTAAGTATATGTTCAAAATGTAGTAGGGGTTTTACATCACTCTCCACTCATTTAAGTTAACTTTTATTTCTCAGTGGGAACCTCCATTTTAACGCTGACATCTGAATGATTATGTACCCTTCTGTCCACAATGCTCGCCCAAAGATAGTGGCCCTATCTTCCTCACATTTCCACCCCTATCTTCAGCACTTTCCTTACATACCCCTCTCTCTCGCTCTCTTTCTTTACAAACTTTGTAGATGTCTTCATTGGTTTTGCTTTAAATTTTGATTAAAAGAAATTGGTGTGTGATATGAACCACTTTTAATCTACTAAGGTGACCACTTACAAATCTCCCAAAAGGACATAGCCACTATACTATATACAAGGTGTGATTGGTAATTTGTTTCATAATTTGAACATAAAGGATAACAGAGTTCATTTATAGAGATATATATGGGGGAGGACCCCCCCTTCCATAAGGGGTGCAGCGATTTGCCTTCCTGGCCGCTGTGCTAACGGGACTCAGCGCCCTGTCCGGCCCCATCTTGGCTTCTTCTCCTTCTTTCAGACAACATGTATTTCTCCCCTACTTCCTCACTTCCCCTACAACCTCTCCCACAACTTTTTCTGATTGGCCTCTATTTTCTCAGGGTAGATGCTGACCTTCTCAACCGACTATCCCAGATCAGGACTGAGGGGGAAGGGGTCAATGTTCCCTAACCCCTGACCTTCGGTTTCGGATGATGGTTTTTTAACAACCTGCTTCATCCCCACCCATACCTTCCTCACATCCCTTTTCTTTCTCTCTTCACACTCTATCAATTTTACACCGCATCTAAGGTGGAGCCGCCATGCTGAGGGACTGCCAGGCCACCAGGCGGGAGGGGTGGTCTTGATTGGTGGCACCTGGCTCTCTCAGGCCTGTACGCACCCCTTGCAGGGCGGGCTACTGCAAGGGGTGATGAACATGTGCATCCCGTGATAAAATTAGGGTCACAATGCCCAATGATGGATATTTGAAAAAAAAAAAACCTTTCCCTTTTCCCTCACAATTAACTGAGCTGCTTTTGGGTAGCTCCACAGATAAAATGGAGGTCCCGCCCCCTTGTGCTCTCGCAGGGGACCCTCCAAATTTTTCTAACCGGAGAGGAGGCTTACTCTTCTCATTCGCCTACAGGTCTTCCCCTCAACCCCTTTTCTGGAGGTGCCTTCAGGCACCTCCCTCTTTCCAGCGGCAGTTTCCCCCTTTACTTTCCAAGGAGAGTGCCAAGAAAGCCAGCTGGCTGCTCCACATTGAAGCGGCTCGGTAGGGCAAACCCCCTTAGGGGAGGGAGAGGGAAGCCAGGCCCCTTCAGTCACTCCCCTCAAAAGACCTGCTGGCTAGAATACTAAACCTAGCGGGAGTCAAGGCCTGTGCCTCCTAAGACAAGACTACTGACACTGCTGCCAATAGGACCTGTGATGTCCTGGGGAGAATGGCCAAATGAAGGCCCCACCCTAGATAGACATGATCCTTGAGGCAACCCAGCCTCAGACGGTAGGGCCTTCCATGGGAGCGAATCCAGGCTCGGTGCCAAGTGCTGAACTAGAGTCTGCTCCTATGCAAGATCCTCCTCAAATGGCAAGGGTTTCCAAGGCTCCTCGCCATCTGCAGGGGCTGCTGGGACATATGGGTCTGCTGCCATTTTGGTAAGCGACCAAGCCAAGATTGGCACATCTGGCTCTTCTGCCACCCCCCCCTCCCGGTTGCGGAGCCCCTGACTATGACAAAAAGTGCTAAGAGCACAGACGACCAGAGCCTCAATTACATCAGGGCCCCTCATTTAGAGATTCCCGGCATTTTCAAGCCCACTGGCTTCAAACGCTTCCTCATTATTCGCTCCACTGATGGCACCGTGTTGGCTAAGGGCAACATGATCCATCAGAGGAGAGCTTATCTAGTGTGATTGGTAGAGAGCCGAAGGTGACCCCTTTCTCGGACAGGAGCCTTCTGGCGAATGTGGTGGATCCCTCCGAGGTGGCGAAGATAAGTGCTCTTTGGACACTTGATGGCACCCTGGTGAGTGTGACGCCACACTCTAACATGAACTTTGTGAAAGGAGTAGTTTATGTGAGGGAACTCGTGGACTACTCCATAGAAGATATCACTCTAGAGCTGGCTGACCACGGGGCGGTCAAGGTCGAGCGTGTGATGAGAAAACAGGGAGGGGCCTCAAGAACCACCCCTACACTCTTCATCACGTTAACTGTGACAAGCTCCCTGAGTCAGTGAGTGCCGGTTGGTACCGCTACTGGGTGAAGGCATTCGCGCCACTGCCGCGGAGGTGCTATTACTGTCACCGCTTCAGCCATACTAATCGCTCCTGTCGACGTGCAAAGTCGGGGTCACCCGAAGTCTGTGTAAGTTGCTCCAAGGCCACACACGATAAGTCCAAATCATGTGTGCCAAGTGTGTCAATTGCGGAGAGCAGCACCTGCTTCTTCGAAGCAATGTAGTGCATATCTCCTTGAGAAGGAAATCATGGCTGTTCAGGCTCAGGATCGTCTCTCATTTCGCTGGCCCTTCCAGCCCTACGAGTACGGTCGCTTCTGCGCCCATTCAGAACCCTTCTGCGGGTTTTACCCATCCTGGGCGCTGCCCTAGTAAAGCTGGCTGCACAAATGGTCCACACTAACACCCGTCTAAAACCAGGGCTTCCCCCCTTCCCCACAGCGTGACCGTTTCCCATAAGGTGAAACGGCCACGCGCTTCCACCGAGTCATTAGATTCGCAGGAGGTAATAACCCTGAAGTTGGTCGCCAAGCCATCTTCTGGGGTTCCTAAAGCTGCCTGGGTGAGGGAGGCATGGCTTTTCTGTTAGATTTGTTCAACAGGATCTGGGTGGAGGGTCTCCTCCCAGATTCCTGGCGAGTCGCTACTGTGCTCGCCTTTCGCAAACCGGGGAGAGATCACTCTACTCCGGCTGGTTTCCGCCCAATCTCTCTAATCTCTTGCGTGTGTAAGTTGATGGAGAAATTGGTAAATTTTAGATTAGCCTTTTACCTTGACAGCGGAGGCCATGTGTCTTCTGCACAGTGCAGCTTGCGCAAGTTCCAATCCACGTCGGATGCTCTGCTCCGACTGGAAAATTCCGTCTGCGAGGCCTTCCTTCGTAGACAGCACTACGCCACGGTCTTTTTCGATCTGGAGAAGGCCTATCATACCGCATGGCGATACGGTATCATGGAGACTCTCTACACGATGGGGGCGAGGGGACGCCTACCAATGTTTATATCTGAATTTTTGTGAGATCGTCGATTCCGCGTACGGGTGGGGGAGAGCCTTCTCCGGCCCAAAGGAGCAGGAAGAGGGTGTCCCGCAGGGAAGTGTCCTCAGTGTCACACTCTTTGCCCTGAGCATCAACGGCATCACCTCGGTGCTGCCGGAAGATGTTCTCGCTACGCTCTACGTGGACGACCTTTCGATCTCTTTTGGCGCGGCCCAGATGCCAACTCTGGAGCGTCGACTCCAACAGGCATTGAACCGCGTCTCTCGCTATGCCGAAGCGCACAGGTTTCGGTTTTCTTTGGCCAAGACTAAGGTGGTGCACTTCTGCCGCCATCCACGGATTCACCCCGACCCAGATTTGTTTCTTAATAGGGTGCTCCTGGATGTGGTTGAGTCGCACCGTTTCCTTGGTCTTGTATTCGACCGACGCCTCACCTGGGAGGCTCATATTCGCAGGCTTAGGGTCTCTTGTACCCGCGCCATGGACATTCTCCGTTCCGTGACGTTCAGCGCTTGGGTCGCTGATAGGGTTACTGCCCTACTTTTTTATCGATCCTTTGTTTGTTCCAAGCTCGACTACGGATGCGAGTTTTATGCATCCGCAGCCGAGCGTTTATTGCGGAAGGTGGATTCGATCCACCACACCGGCCTCTGCCTTGCGACCGGTGCCTTCCGCACTTTTCCCATTGAGAGCCTGTTGGTCTTTGCTGGGGATATGCCACTCGCTCTGCGCCGCGTGCAGTGCATCACTCGCCTGTACGCGCGAGCCCGGCGCCTCCCTCAGTCGCCAACAGCTCTCACTGCATCCGCAACTGATCTCGATGGTGCCTATGCCGCCGAGAGACGCCAGTCATACCCTAAGTCATTCGAGAGCTAGATATAGCTCTCGGGCCCGTGGCGCCCCTGGTGGTTCTGCCCAGGACGCCACCCTAGAGGTTCTGCCCAGGACGCCACCCTGGAGGGTACCACATTTGGCTATTTGTCGCCACGCCTCTACTCCCAAAGCTGGTGCGGCACCGGGAGTATTGCGTTCGACCTTTTGGAGCACACCTCGTTTCACGCTGGAACCGTGCCAGTGTATACGGATGGCTCCAAGTCCCAAGAGGGGGTCGGCTTCCACGCCGTATCCCCTCTGTTTGAAGCCAGCGGGGCTCTGCCAGGCGCTGTGTCTGTCTTCACGTCCGAGCTGGTGGCGATACACCACTCGGTACTGGAGATTACGCGACGTGCCCGACTCGGAGACCGGATTGTGATCTATAGCGACTCACAAAGCGCCCTGAGTGCTCTCTCGGGGCATTGGAATCTCCGCATCGCCTGGTTCGCGATATTCGTGACGCCACGGTTATGGCGAGCCGGGCAGATGTCGAGATTATCTTCTGCTGGGTTTCTGGACATGTAGGAATTGCGGGGAATGAGGGCGCCAAAGAGTCCGCGAGGACTCTGCGACCGGACCAGCTTTTCGCTCTTCCTCACACCGACTACATGGCAGGAATACGGGCAGCTCTTCCGACTGTTTGGCAAAGAAGATGGGAGACGGTCGAAGGGAACTTAAAGTTGCGTGCTATTGTGGCGCGACTGTTCCCATGGACCTATCTCCCAATTCCGCGACGGCTTCAGGTCGCTTTCTGTGGTCTCCGAATCGGACACACTCACTCGTGTGACGCATCGCTATTCGATGGAGCGCTCGCCTGCGCCCTATTGCGACGACTGCGTCGTTCCCTAGACTGTTCGGCACATTCTTGTCGAATGTCCCAGTCTGGGTGATCTTCGCACACATTACATGTCCCGGTACCGGGATGGGTGGGGTCGCTCCCGCCTGTCCCTTGTACTCGGGTCAAGTGCGTGCACCATGACTGGTGGACTGATAGACTTTTTTTTTTAGGCCGGCCTTCTCCCCTGTATTTAACTTCTTGTTGTTTTTTTTTGTTTTTTTTTTCTAGGTCGCCCCAACGCCGGAGCTTGCTCCCTGATTGTTATCCCTATTATTGTTCTTCTGTTCAAATTTTTATTTTAAAGTAGCCTAGAACTGGGCTGTTTGTTTGCGGCGACTTATGCCCTCATGGGCAGTCGCCAGATAGCCCCTTAAAAAAAAAATCACACGATGCACCGCCATTTGATGGAGTGCTGCCAGCGCTCTACTGGGAAGACTGTGTTATCCCCCAGACTGTTGCGCACATTCTTGTTGAATGTCCTATTCTGGGCGATCTCTGCGCACATTACCTGTCCCGGTACCATGATGAGCGGGGTCGCTGCCGCCCGTCCCTTGTACTCAGGACGAGTTTGTGCACATTGACTGGTCGACCTATAGACTTTTGGGGGGAGGCCGGCCTTCTCCCCTTTATTTAACTACTTTTTTTTTAATTTAGTGGTTCGCACATTCCTGCGCTGCAGGACCTTCCCCTGCTGCCGGAGCCTGCTTCCTGCTTATTGCTTTTTTCCTTTTTCTTTTTATTGGTTTTTTTTTTCCTCTTATTTTAAAGATGCCTAGTACTAGGCAGTGTTGACTACGGTGACTAATGCCCAAGTAGGCAGTCGCCAGATGAGCTCTTAAAAAATAAAAAATCAAGCCTAGCATTATTAGGCTGTAAGGTGATTACAGTAACTTTTTCCAGATTTGCACTTTAAAAAAAAAAGAAGCCAGCTCTCTCCCATAGATTACTTTTGTTTTGCTACATTCAAAGTCTTAAACACCACCCAAATTGTCCTTCTGACATTCTTACCTTTCATTTTCTATTCATGCATCAAACAAAAGATTTAACACTACAATACCCCAGAATTTTTTCTCATATAGAATAACTTTGTAAGTGTTGAAGGCATCTTACTTAGTCAATATGTTTTACTGTAGATTGGTGAATAATTATTTAAATCTATGATCCTCTTCCAAACCTTCTTTCCTCTTTTGCACTGGCAGCAAGTGGAAATAGGGTCTTTGTCGGCCTGTAATTCTGTAAAGTTTGTCTTAACAGAAGTTTTTTATTTTTTATACTGTCGAACCTCATCCTCCAAACAGTCCCTTTTCCTCACCTATATTTAAAATATAACTTTTATCTTTGTGATTATGGCAGAAGCAATTGTTTTCTTTTCTACTTATAATTATACAATCAACAAACTGCTTGTGTACTTTGAGCTATTTCTCTCTAAAAAAAATCTGTTTACTTTAGATATTACTTGAAAAGATAATAAAATAATAGTTCTTAAATGTTAAAGAGTTGTTTACCCAATTGGAAAGCATTATTCTGATTAATTGTCCCATCACTAGTTTGGTGTGTAATAGGGCATAGAAGAGTAGAAGAGAGGACAATGTGCGTCATTTATGCACATCAACCCACTATGATTGAAAGTGGTGGTAGTCATAATGATGAATTTGCATTGATGATTCATCCAAATAAACATGTTATTCATTTGAGCTCAAATTCTCTTCATCCAAATAAACATTTTATTCATTGAGGTCAAGTTCTGTTTATCATCATTTCATCTAAAGGGTATAACATTTTCCCTAACTCCATGTTTTCTTAGTTGATTTACGATTTTGTTTTCAGATGTCATTTGAAGGTTGGGGTGATCAACAGTTTGGCAGTGGCATGGGAGACCAAAAAAGTTATTCCTATGACATGTACTCTTCAGAATTTGGCCAAGAACAGAACTTTCAGAGCTTTGATTATGCAACTCAAGACACTTCTGACCATTCATCAGGATATAATCATAAATCCATGTATAATCAAGTACCTCATCATCAATCCCAAAGTTACTTTGTACCAGGTCCTAATTTAATGACACCAGATCCTCCCCAAGATAATCTTGGTTTTGGTGGGCATGGAACAACTATGGAAGATGAACCTCCACTTCTGGAAGAACTTGGCATTGATCCAGATGCTATTCTTCAGAAAACTCTGAATGTGCTTAATCCCCTTCGTCATACAGACCCTGCTATTCTCCAAGACACAGATTTAGCTGGCCCTTTGGTCTTTTGCTTAGCATTTGGGAGCCTCCTCCTCCTCTCTGGCAAGATTCATTTTGGTTATATTTATGGAATTGGCCTCCTCGGCTGTGTGGGGCTTTATCAGCTATTGAATGTTATGTCTCTGCAAGGAGCTTCCCTCGGTGTAGTGGTCAGTGTGTTAGGCTATTGTTTGTTGCCAATGGTTGGTCTTGCAGCTCTCAATATTTTAGTATCTCTTCAAGGTCCTTTGGGAATGGTACTGACTGGTGCAGCAATCATGTGGTGTTCGTGGTCAGCATCAAAATTGTTTGTTACAGCATTTGAAATGAATCAACAACAACCTTTGGTTGCCTATCCTTGTGCTCTATTTTATGCAGTGTTTGCCCTTATAACTATCTTTTGAATATTTATTGCATTTTCATTCTTCATTCAATTTTTGAGGATTTATTGTAATTTAAGGAAAACAAGTATGAATGCATAGTATATATGCCTATGAATTAGCTTTTGTATTAATTTTATTTGTATGAAATCATGGGGAGGGAAACATTTTAGTTTGTGAGCCCAATTAACAGTATGAATATATTACCATGAAATATATTATTTGTCAGTTTTAATTAGGCTTGAATTTTAATGAGAGTAATCAATTTATATATTTATAGGAGAAGAGAACTTTATTTTTCTACAGTACATACTAATACAATAGTCTTTCTAATAAATATATATCCATAGTTTCTTAATCTTTTACTGTATGATAGACTATCTGTATAAACTTGTTTATTAATGTTAACTTGATTGCTCATGATATCTATGGCTAGTTAATGTATTCTTTATTTGGTTATTAATTGTGTGTAGCCAAATAGGCCATTGAGAAGTGTGTCCTATTTTACATTTACTCTACCAATAAAATGTGAATGCATTTGCTAACAGAAAGTATCTTGTTACATTATAGCTTGAAATATTTAGTCATGGCAGTGCTCTCTTCCTTTCAGCGTATTACAAGGAACTTTTCAGAAGTTCACTTGTAAATTATTTCTACAAAAGCTTTTCAGATCAATCTCAAGATTCATTATTGATAACATTTTTTAAAGATGTGGTACAACAATTGTCAAGTTAATTCCACATTTTTTTTGTTATTTAAAAGTTGAATTGGATATATGCAAGTGTATATGGATAAGATTTGCTCTTTATTTTGCATATTTGTAAAGAAAATCTTAAAGCATCTATTTTAACAAGCTTATTTTATTTACCTACAAAATGAGTTCATGAACTCATTATTACATGTCCTGTGAAAGATAAAGTCATTAGTCTCCACTGGGATTTAGACAGGATCATTGTGGTTCATTAATAACCTCAGCGCTTCTCAGACAAGGGAGAAGTCAGTGGTATGAATCCAACCTGAGATAGATAATTTTTCCCCCCTCCCTCTCTGGGATCTTTTCTTTAGGGGTTGTTCCCAGAGAGGCTCTGGCCTTCTCGTGGCGAGGGGAGCACGCCCTGGGCCCCCTAGGGGACCCATGGTGCTGCCAACAAGACTTAATATGCCCTTCTTTCTTTCCTCCTCTATTACGCTCTTCCACTGCCCTTTATTTCCCCCTCTTCCTTCACCTATCTAGTGGTCCTTATCAATACCCGACCTCTGCTCGTTTAATGGATTGATTCCCGAATTGTTCTTTCATGAAGGTGAAAGAGGCTGGGCATCTCCACCGCCTTCGTCTACTGAATGCCCAAGGAGAAACCCATTGTTGGCCCCTTTTCTCCGTGCGTAGGAGAACTCGGGCAGCCTCTTAGGGATATAAAGATGGTGTGGTGGATCCGTATCCATTCTCCAAGAGGACATACCGGACGTAACTGATTGTATAGTTGCAGTAGTGCCGGGCCCTTGTAGGCTCCATGGTGGGGAGCCTCGAGGGAGAATGCAAAGTTTTTTTTTCTTTTTGCAATGGCCAGCCATAAACCAAAAACCTCCCCTTCTCGTAAGGGTTCTCTTGCCAAACGTTCCTTAGCTCCCCTTTCAGCCTTCCCTCGCTCGTTGGACCCCTATTCCAACGAAGTAGACCCAGATCTTGATTATCCCTGCTTTCTTGTCATGAATTCATCATCTGACATCCCACTTGCAAAAGTTGATGTGTTTGACGTCAATGAATCTTTTGAGTCCCCCTGTGGTGAACCCCGCCGGATGTGGTCAAGAGGAAGTGGTGATGTCGTAGTCGAGGTGTCATCCCACTCTCAACACAACCTTGTGCGAAATCTATCTTCGATAGCTGAAATTCCAATAACTGTCTCGCCCCATCCGCGTCTGAATTTCATCAAAGGTGTCATCCGTTCAAACGAACTAAAGGACTAGGACACCACCCGCCTTCAGAGTAAGCTCAGTACCCAACGTGTCACACACGTACACAGGGTAACTAAAACATTAGGCTCCACTAAAGTCCCAACCGCCACACTGATTTTAATATTTGAACGACAAGAACTGCCGCAGTATATTAAAGCTGGGTACCTTCGTGTCCCGGTAAGTCCCTACATCGAACTACCCAGACGCTACTTCAATTGCAATCAATTTGGACATGTTGGCCGTGACTGTCGGCACCCTCGCTTCTGCGTGAATTGTAGCTCTGACTACCATGGCCCCGAAGAATGCACCAAAACACCCCACTGTGCCAACTGCGGAGGTACCCGCAGTGCTGCGTTGAAACTCTGCTCTATATTTTTATATGAAAAGGAAGTTCTCGCTTTGTGCGACTCCCTACGTCTAGATATAAGAGATGCCCGCCAGCGTGCCCGAGCACAAACCTCGCCACTCGGCCGGCTCTTCTCTGGCGTTTTACGTGACGCTGGACGAACCCGAACATCACGCGCGAGTTCCGACCAGCCGGAATCACTTCACCCTAGATCTACTCTCAGCGTCGAAAACATTCAGAATATGCAGTCGAAGCATCGCTCTCACACCGAGATAACCAATGTAGCCCCCCTCTCTCCAGCAGCTCTAGCTGTGAGAGACGCTCAGGGTGAGACACTTGAAGACATCAGACGCTATTTGAAAGAATCCTCAACATCAACCAGTGAAGGTTCATCCACCCGGCCCCGAGACCCAAAGCCCAGTGGTAAGAGAAAGGATTCCTCACCTGGGTCATTGACCACCAATAAGCGGGCAGCCTCTGGAGCTGACTCGGCCGAACCCCGAGAATCTCCAATGGACTCCTTCCCTATGGTAGAACATTCTATGCCCTTAAGTCCGTCTCGCCCTTCACAGGACGTAGGCCCCATCCTGATCCAAACGATGGCAGATATACACCCAGCTCCACACACCTCGCTCAGATCACGTGTTTGTTCCGCTCACCCTTCAACCCAAGATCCGATGGAAGCAGTTGATACTCCAACATCACCAACTGCGGCGGTTGGACCAACTCCTCAGACATCGAAAATACCCTTGCCCCATGAATCCGGATCTACCGGCCGAAAATCCCTTCTTGATCTTCCTTTTCCGCCAGGTTGTGAGCCCGAATTACAATCAAGGGCCTCGGTCGGTTCTCCAAAACCCACGAAAAAAAACCCTCAGTTACTGCTCCATCTAGGATCTCTCCCCCTGCAAAAGCAAGCTCCTCAAAATCAGCTCTCCGTCTCCCAAGCTCTTTGGGACGAACCTCAAATACAATATCGGCCTCAAAAGAGAAAAAGATATCCACAGTGGTATCTAATCGTCACACATAATATCTTCCATTTTACAATGGAATTGTTAAGGAGTTCTTCCAAAGTGAGAAGAACTCAAAATTCTTTTGATGACTATCCACCTCGCTGTTATTTGTCTCCAGGAGAATAAACTAGGTATACGGCCCTTTCCGCCGGTACCCGGTTTTCTCACTTTCAACTCTATTGCTCCTGCTGGAAGCCCCTCTCATGGAGGGGTGTCAATCATGGTATCTTCATTCTACCATGTTTCTCCCATCTCCCTACATACTACCCTCCAAGCTGTTGCTGTGAGGGTTTTTCTCACTAAGCTTTTAACCGTTTGCTCTATTTATCTACCCCCTTGTTTATCATTGTCAAGATCCGACCTTTTAGAACTTATAGACCAGTTGCCCTCCCCATTCTTATTACTAGGAGATTTTAACGCCCGTCACCCATACTGGGGTGACATCACTCGAAATGCCAAAGGCAGTGTTTTAGAGTCTCTTTTATTATCTGACCTTCTTTGTGTTTTAAATACTGGCAATTTTACCTCTTATCATGTCCAGACGGACTCTTTTAGCTGTGTTGACCTATCTGTTTGTTCCCCTGATTGCTTCACGGAATTTCGATGGTCAATTCTTGACGATCTCCATGGGAGTAACCACTTCCCTATTGTCTTGTCGGCCCTTCAAGTTAGCCCTCATACAACCATGCCCCTTAAGTGGGACTTAGGTCATACAGATTGGGAAGGTTTCCAAGAGGCGTCCTTCACAAACGCATCTTTGGGGACCTCCCCGTAAGGGGCGCGGCGATTTGCCATCCTGGCCGCCGTGCTGACGGGATCCAGCGCTCCGTCCGGCCCCAGCTTAGCCTCTCTTCCTTCCTTCAGATAGCCCGATTTCTCCCCTACCTCGTCGCTTTTCATACAACCTCTCCCACAACTTTCTCTGGTCAGCCTCTAATTTCACAGGGTAGAATGCTGACCTTCTTCTCAAGCCAACCACCCCGGATCGGGGCTGAGGGGGGGAGGGGACATTGTTCCCTAACCCCTCAGCTCCGGTTCGGGATGGGTTTTTTTTAACAACCTGCTTCATCCCCACCCACATCTTCCTCACATCCCTTTTCCTCTCCTCTTCACAACCTATATTTTTTACGCCGTGTCCAAGGTGGAGCCGCCATGCCGAAGGACTGCCAGGCCACCAGGCGGGAGGGGTGGTCCCGAATGGCGGCGCCTGGCTCTGCCGGGCTTGTAAGCACCTCTCGCAGTGTGGGCAACTGCGAGAGGTGATGAGCTATTGCGTCCCGTAATCAAAAGAGGGTCACCATGCCCATGTATGAAAAAAAACAAAAACCCCAACCCCCAACTTCCCCAAAAACATCTACGGAGCCGCCCTCGGGCAGCTCCACCGAGAAAATGGAGGTCCCCCCCCTTGTGCTTGCGCAAGGGACCCTCCATAATTCTTTAACCGGAGAGGAGGCTTACTCCTCTCCTACGCCTACGGGTGTAGGGGACTCCCCCTCACCCCCTTCTCTGGAGGTGCTTTCGGGCACCTCCCTATCTCCAGCGGCAGTCCCTCCTTTGCTTTCTAAGGGGACTGCCAAGAAAGCCAGCAGGCAGCCCATTGCCGACCGCCCCTCGTGCAAGCGGCTCGGTAGGGCAAACCCCCTTAGGGGGGAGAGGGAAGCCAGGCCCCTTCGGTCGCTTCCCTCAAAAGACCTGCTGGCAAGAATTTTGAACCTTGCTGGGGTCAAGGCCTGTGCCTCCCCACACCACCTGACTAGTGACAATACTGCCAAGGGGACCTGCGATGTCCTGGGAGGGGATGGCCAACTGGAGGCCCCTCCTGTGATAGACATGGTCCTTGAGGAGACCCAGCCCCAGACGGTAGGGCCTTCCATGGGGGGGAATTCGGGCTCGGCGCCAAGCACCGAACCCGAATCCGCCCCTATGCAAGGTCCTCCTCAAATGGCTGAGGGCTCCGAGGCAGTAGAAGGAGGGGAGGGATCTCCTCCGACAGGTGCCCCTACGACAACCAGGACCTTCTCCATTTCGGAGAGGGACCTGGCTGAGGCTGGTCCATCTGGCCTGGGGACTTCTGCCGGCGGAGGTGAAAAGCGGGTCCATTCCCCGCCCTCCTCTCCTAAAAAGAAAAAGACTCAAAAGACGAAGAAGACTCGGGGCTCCTCTCCATCCGCGGGGGCTGCGGGGACGGATGGGTCTGCTGCCACTTTGGTAGGCGACCAAGCCAAGATCGCCACATCCGGCCCCTCTACCCCCTCGTGTGCGGAGCCCATGACTACGACTAAGACCAAGAATGCACAGGGCGGAGCCTCGATGACATCGGGGCCCCTGATTCAGAGGTTACCTGGCGTTTTCGAGCCCGCTGGCTTCAAACGCTTCCTCGTTATTCGCTCCACTGATGGCACCATGTTGTCCAAGGGCAACATGATCCATCAGAGGAGAGGATTAGCTAGTGCAATTGGTAGAGAGCCGAAGGTAACCCGTTTCTCGGACGGGAGCCTTCTGGCGAATGCGGCGAATCCCGCCGAGGCGGCCAAGATAAGTGCTCTTCGGACACTTCATGGCACCCCGGTGAGTGTGACGCCGCACTCTACCATGAACTTTGTGAAAGGAGTAGTTTATGCGAGGGAACTCGTTGACTACTCCATTGAGGACATCACCCTAGAGCTGGCCGACCATGGGGCGGTCAAGGTCGAACGTGTGATGAGAAAACAGGGAGGGGCCTCGAGACCCACCCCTACACTCTTCGTCACGTTCGACTGTGACAAGCTCCCTGAGTCGGTGCGTGCCGGTTGGTACCGCTACCGCGTGAAGGCATTCGTGCCACTGCCGCGGCGGTGCTATTACTGCCACCGCTTCGGCCATACGAATCGATCATGTAGACGTGCAAAATCGGGGTCACCCGAAGTCTGTGTAAATTGCTCCAAGGTCGCACACGATAAGTCCAAATCGTGTGTGGCCAAGTGTGTCAATTGCGGAGAGCCGCACCCTGCTTCTTCGAAGCAATGTGGTGCATATCTCCTTGAGAAAGAAATCCTGGCCGTTCAGGCCCAGGATCGACTCTCATTCCGCGAGGCAAAGGACTTGGTCCTGGCGCGCCCGGCTCTGCCTGGGACGTCATATGCCTCAATAGTTAGAAAGGCACCCTCTGCTCCTGGCCCATCCAGGCCAACGAGCACGGTTGTTTCCGCGCCCATTCGGAGCCCTTCTGTGGGCTCTACCCAACCTGGGCGCTCCCCTGGTAAAGCTGGCGGCAAAAAGGGTTCATACCCTGCCCCGGCTAAAACCAGGGCTCCCCCCTCTTCCCCCAGCGTGACCGTTTCGCGTAAAGCGAAACGGCCACGCGCCTCCACCGAGTCGTTAGACTCACAGGAGGCAACACCCCTGAAGATGGTCGCTAGGCCATCTTCCGGGGTTCCTAAAGCTGTTCCCCGAAAGGAGGACAGCAACAAAGGAGCTTCGGCCCCTTTGCCCACGCCCTGAGGTGGAGCGAGTGGCTCGGAGACGGTGGTTCCTCGAAAAGAGGGCCCCCCGCCTCCGAAGCCGCAACGCCCGCCTAAAGTTTCGAGGCGGAGGGAGGAAAAGACTCGCATGGCGAGCCCAACCTCCCCCAATAAGTCCTCGAAGGCGACAGCGCTTTGTCCGGCCAACAGCGCCCGGGGTTCTGCCCCCGGGAAGCGTACGGCCATTCCCGTGAGGGTCTTCAATTCGAGGAGGGCCCCCGCGTCTCCTCCGAGCTAGGCCTGGAGGGCATATTCCTTCAATGGAATTGCCGTGGACTCCGGGCCAACTGGGAGGAGCTGCGGAGGCTCGCCTCATCCCGTTACCCGTTAGCTATTTTTTTGCAGGAGACCATGCTAGGCGCGTGCCCCCTGCCTGCCCTCCCGGGGTATAAGGGTCTTGCGACCCAACCACCGCGGGACGGCCGGGCTGGGGGATGCGCGGTTTACACCCGGCATGATGTCTCCGTTCTTCCTTTCTCTTTAGATACCTCCTTTCAGGCAGTGGCTGTGCAGCTGCACCTGGATAGGAGGTATACTATCATTTCTGCGTACATTCCACCGTCAGCTGACTTCGACGCGGGGGACTTTCGCCGCGTCGTGGCACGGTTGCCGAGGCCCTATCTCTTGCTTGGAGATCTGAACGGCAGGCATCCTCTCTGGGGAGATTACACCATAAATCCCAGGGGACAAGTCCTTGCCGATCTGATCGAAGAGCTTGAGATGGGTGTCCTAAACGTGGATGAGTTTACGCATCACTGTCCGAGAACCGCTTCATTTTCTTGCCTTTACCTATCTTTGTGCTCTTCGGATGCACAGCCTGATTTTGATTGGGGGGTGGTCGATGACCTCCATGGTAGTGATCACTTTCCCATTCAAATATCATTTTCAGGGCAACTGCCGCCTGAGAGACCACCTCGGTGGTGCTTGGCGCGGGCGCGGTGGCCTGCATTTCAGGAAATGACTGAATTCTCTATCTCAGTCAAGGAGTTTAGGTCGGTAGATGAGGCCGTCGAGTTCTTCTCCGGCAACCTCATCGCCGTGGGCCTGACTACTATTCCTAGGACGTCTGGCCGTTTTGCACGCCGACCACTCCCATGGTGGTCGGCCGAGTGTGAGACGGCCCTCAAACAGAAGCGTTATGCCTACATGCGCTATAAGCGCCGCCCGAACGATTTCACCGTCGCTGAATTTCGTCGGGCTAGGGCTAGGTTCCGGTATATTTCGAAGCACGCCCGCCGCTCTTCTTGGCGGGCATACTTGTCTTCACTTAACGGGAAGACCCCTTTAGCTGAGGTGTGGAAGCGAGTCAAAAGGATTCGGGGCAAGTTCTCGCAGGACCCCCCTCCCGTTCTCCAGGAGAATGGGACCGCAATCTCGGACCCCGCGTCCGTGGCGGAATCCTTAGCGACCGCTTTTTCCGCATTCTCTAGCCGTGATGCTGCTCCGCCAGCATTCAATGCACGTCGTGATGTCGCGGAAGGCCGCCCGCTGGACTTTACCTCCAGAGGCGGAGAACCCTTCAACGACAAGTTTACTGTGAGTGAGTTGCGTTCCGCTCTCGCTTCGTGCGCGGACACCGCCCATGGTCCGGACGATGTCCCGTACGCCATGCTTCGACACCTGGGTGAGCGAGGCATGGCCTTTCTATTAGATTTATTCAACAGGATCTGGGTGGAAGGTCTCCTCCCAGACTCCTGGCGAATCGCTACTGTGCTCGCCTTTCGCAAGCCGGGGAGAGATCACTCTACTCCGACCGGTTTCCGCCCAATCTCTCTAACCTCTTGCGTGTGCAAGTTGATGGAGAAATTGGTAAATGTTAGATTAGCCTATTTCCTGGACAGCGGAGGCCATCTGTCTTCTGCACAGTGCGGCTTCCGTAAGTTCCACTCCACGTCGGATGCTCTGCTCCGACTGGAAAATGCCGTCTGCGAGGCTTTCCTTCGTAGACAGCACTACGCCACGGTGTTTTTTGATCTGGAGAAAGCCTATGATACCGCATGGCGATACGGTATCATGGAGACTCTCCACACGATGGGGGCGAGGGGACGCCTCCCAATGTTTATATCTGAATTTTTGCGAGATCGTCGATTCCGCGTACGGGTGGGGGGAGCCCTCTCCGGCCCAAAGGAGCAGGAAGAGGGTGTCCCGCAGGGAAGTGTCCTCAGTGTCACACTCTTTGCCCTGAGCATCAACGGCATCACCTCGGTGCTGCCGGAAGATGTTCTCGCTACGCTCTACGTAGCTCTCACTGCATCCACAGCTGATCTCGATGGTGCCTATGCCGCCGAGAGACGCCAGTCATACCCTAAGCCCTTTGGGTTTAGGGCCAGGAAACTCCTTCGAGAGGTAGATATAGCTCTCGGGCCGGTGGCGCCCCTGGTTCTGCCCAGGACGCCACCCTGGAGGGTACCACATTTGGCTATTTGTCGCCACGCCTCTGCTCCCAAAGCTTGTACTGCGCCGGGAGTATTGCGTTCGATCTTTTTGGAGCACACATCGTGTCACGCTGGTACCGTGCCAGTGTATACGGATGGCTCCAAGTCCCAAGAGGGGGTCGGCTTCCACGCCGTATCCCCTCTGTTTGAAGTCAGCGGGGCTCTACCAGGCGCTGCGTCTGTCTTCACGGCCGAGCTGGTGGCAATACACCACTCGGTACGGGAGATTACGCGACGTGCCCGGTTCGGAGACCGGATTGTGATTTATAGCGACTCACAAAGCGCCCTGAGTGCTCTCGGGGCATTGGAATCTCCGCATCCCCTGGTTCGCGAAATCCGTGACGCCACGGTTTTGGCGAGCCGGGCAGATGTCGAGATTATCTTCTGCTGGGTTCCTGGACATGTAGGAATTGCGGGGAATGAGCGCGCCGATGAGGGCGCCAAAGAGTCCGCGAGGACTCTGCGACCGGACCAGCGTTTCGCTCTTCCTCACACCGACTACATGGCAGGAATACGGGCAGCTCTTCGGACTGCTTGGCAAAGAAGATGGGAGACGGTCGAGGGGAACTTAAAGTTGCGTGCCATTGCGCCGCGACTGTTCCCATGGACCTATCCCCCAATGCCGCGGCGGCTTCACGTTGCTTTCTGTCGTCTTCGAATCGGACACACTCGTGTGACGCATCGTTACTTGGTGGAGCGCTCGCATGTGCCCTATTGCAACGACTGCGTCGTCCCCCAGACTGTTCGGCATATTCTTGTCGAATGTCCCAGTCTGGGTGATCTTCGCGCACGATACCTGTCTCGGTACCGGGATGGGCGGGGTCGCTACCGCCTGTCCCTTGTACTCGGGACGAGTGCGTGCACCATGACTGGTGGACTTATTGACTTTTTGGGGGAGGCCGGCCTTCTCCCCTTTATTTAAGGTTCCTTTTTTTGTTATTGTTTTGTTTTAGATTGCACTCTCCTGCACCGGGGTGAGGGGGACCTCCCCCCGCTGCCGGAGATTGCTTCGATTGTTAAGTTTTTCAAATTTATATTGATTGTTAAGTTTTCATATTTTAACTTTAAAGTAGCCTAATTCTAGGCTGTCGTGTTTTTCGGCGACTTATGCCCAAGTGGGTAGTTGCCAGATGGGCTCTATAAAAAAAAAAAAAAAAAAAAAATCTTTGGGGACCTTTAATGGAGTGGACGCGGCAGTAAAATACTTTACATCGACTATCTACAATGCAGCAACACAGACCATCCCACGGAGGCGACCTGTCACGGGCCGCTCAACCGTGCCCTGGTGGACTACGACGTGTGCAACAGCTATCAAAAATTACAAGTTAGCCCATGCCCGATTCCGAAAGAACCCAACTTTGTGCAACAAAGTCGACCGAAACCGAGCTTGTGCGCTTTGCCAAAAAACCCTTCGTCAAGCTCGCCGAAATTTATGGCGCAGATACGTTTCATCGATTTCCTCCATGACACCTACTGCTAAGATCTGGAAGAGGATTAATAAGATCAGGGGCTGTTATGCTAATCATCATACCCCCACACTCAACTTAGACGGTTCCTTGGAGAATGACGGCCTGGCGGTCAGCAATGCTTTTGCTGACCATTTCCGCGCCGTCAGCCGTTACGATAAGTCTTTTCAATCCTACAAATCAAAGGAAGAATCTCATTCTCTCAACTTCACAACAAAATCTAACCTTCCGTATAATGCTGCAAAGCGCTTTGTCTCTTTGCACCCCGTAAGGGGCGCGGCGATTTGCCATCCTGGCCGCCGTGCTGACGGGATCCAGCGCCCCATCCTGCCCCAGCTTAGCCTCTCTTCCTTCCTTCAGATAGCCTGTATTCCTATCCTACCTCGTCGCTTTTCATACAACCTCTCCCACAACTTTCTCTGGTCAGCCTCTAATTTCACAGGGTAGAAGCTGACCTTCTTCTCAGCCAACCGTCCCGGATCGGGGCTGAGGGGGGAGAGGACAATGTTCCTTAACCCCTGAGCTCCGGTCTGGGGTGGTTGGTTTTTAACAACCTGCTTCATCCCTACCCATACCTTCCTCACATCCATTTTCCTCTCATCTTCAAAATCTATCTTTTTTACGCAGTATTCAAGGTGGAGCCGCCATGCCGAAGGACTGCCAGGCCACCAGGCGGGAGGGGTGGTCCCAAATGGCGGCGCATGGCTCTGCCGGGCCTGTAAGCACCTCTTGCAGTGCGGGCTACTGCAATACTGCAAGAGGTGGTGAGCGATTGCCCCGTAAGGGGCGCGGCAATTTGCCATCCTGGCCGCCGTGCTGACGGGACTCAGCACCCTGTCCGACCCCAGCTTAGGCTCTTCTTCTTCCTTCAAAACACTTGTTTCCTCGCTTTTTATAAAACCTCTCCCACAACATTCTCTGGTCAGCCTCTAATTTCACAGGGTAGATGCTGACCTTCCTTTCAGCCAACCGTCCCGCATCGGGGCTGAGAGGGTGGGGGACAAAGTTCCCTAACCCCTGAGCTCCGGTCTGGGGTGGCTGGTTTTTAACAACCTGCTTCATCCACACCCATACCTTCCACACATCCATTTTCCTCTCCTCTTCACAATCTATATTTTTTACGCCGTGTCTAAGGTGGAGCTGCCATGCCGATGGACTGCCAGGCCACCAGGCGGGAGGGGTGGTCCCAAATGGCGGCGCCTGGGTCTGCCGGGCTTGTAAGCACCTCCCGCAGTGCGGGCTACTGCGAGAGGTGTGCGCGATTGCATCCCGTGTTTAAAAAAGGGTCACCATGCCCAATGATGAAGATAAAAAAAAACAAACCCAACCCTCAACTTCCCCTGTTCCATCGACGGAGCCGCCCTCGGGCAGCTCCAGCAAAAAAATGGAGGTCCCCCCATCCTGTGCTTGCACAGGGGACCCTCCATATTTCTCTAACCGGAGAGGAGGCTTACTCCTCTCCTTCGCCTACGGGTGCAGGGGACTCCCCCTCACCCCCTTCTCTGGAGGTGCTTTCGGGCACCTCCCTTTCCCCAACGGCAGTCCCCTCTTTTCTTTCCAAGGGGACTGCCAAGAAAGCCAGCAGGCAGCCCTTAGCCAGCCGCTCCCCATCAAAGTGGCTCGGTAGGGCAAACCCCCTTAGGGGGGAGAGGGAAGCCAGGCCCCTTCGGTCGCTTCCCTCAAAAGACCTGCTGGCAAGAATTTTAAACCTTGCTGGGGTCAAGGCCTGTGCCTCCCCACACAAGACTGGCGACACTGCCAAGGGGACCTGCGATGTCCTGGGAGGGGATGGCCAACTGGAGGCCCCTCCTGTGATAGACATGGTCCTTGAGGAGACCCAGCCTCAGACGGTAGGGCCTTCCATGGGGGGGAATTCGGGGTCGGCGCCAAGCACGAACCCGAATCCGCCCCTATGCAAGGTCCTCCTCAAATGGCTGAGGGCTCCGAGGCAGTAAAAGGAGGGGAGGGATCTCCTCCGACAGGTGCCCCTACGACTACCGGGACCTTCTCCATTTCGGAGAGGGATCTGGCATGGGGGCTTCTGCTGGCGGAGGTGAGAAGCGGGTTCATTCCCCGCCCTCTCCTAAAAAGAAAAACACTAAAAAGACAAAGAAGACTAGGGGCTTCTCTCCATCCGCGGGGGCTGCGGGGACGGATGGGTCTGCTGCCACTTTGGTAGGTGACCAAGCCAAAACCGGCACATCCGGCCCATTTACCCCCCCGTGTGCGGAGCCCCTGACTAAGACTAAGACCAAGAGTGCACAGGGTGGAGCCTCGATGACATCGGGGCCCCTGATTCAGAGGTTACCTGGCGTTTTCGAGCCCGCTGGCTTCAAGCGCTTCCTCGTTATTCGCTCCACTGATGGCACCATGTTGTCCAAGGGCAACATGATCCATCAGAGGAGAGGATTAGCTAGTGCAATTGGTAGGGAGCCGAAGGTGACCCGTTTCTCGAACGGGAGCCTTCTGGCGAATCCCGCCGAGGCGGCCAAGATAAGTGCTCTTCGGACACTTCATGGTACCCCGGTGAGTGTGACGCCGCACTCTACCATGAACTTTGTGAAAGGAGTAGTTTATGCCATGGAACTCGTTGACGACTCCATTGAGGACATCACCCTAGAGCTGGCCGACCATGGGGCGGTTAAGGTCGAACGTGTGATGAGAAATCAGGGATGGGCCTCGAAACCCACCCCTACACTCTTCGTCACGTTCGAATGTGACAAGCTCCCTGAGTCGGTGCGTGCTTGTTGGTACCGCTACCGCGTGAAGGCATTCGTGCCACTGCCGCGGCGGTGCTATTACCGTCACCGCTTCGGCCATACGAATCGCTCATGTAGACGTGCAAAGTCGGGGTCACCCGAAGTCTGTGTAAATTGCTCCAAGGTCGCAAACGATAAGTCCAAATCGTGTGTGGCCAAGTGTGTCAATTGCGGAGAGCCGCATCCTGCTTCTTCGAAGCAATGTGGTGCATATCTCCTTGAGAAGGAAATCCTGGCCGTTCAGGCCCAGGATAGACTCTCATTCCGCGAGGCTAAGGACTTAGTCCTGGCGCGCCCGGCTCTGCCTGGGACGTCATATGCCTCAGTAGTTAGAAAGGCACCCTCTGCTCCTGGCCCATCCAGGCCAACGAGCACGGTTGTTTCCGCGCCCATTCGGAGCCCTTCTGCGGGCTCTACCCAACCCGGGCGCTTTCCTGGTAAAGCTGGCGGCAAAAGGGTTCATACCCAGCCCCGGCTAAAACCAGGGCATCCCCCAGCGTGACCGTTTCTTGCAAGGCGAAACGGCCACGCGCCTCCACCGAGTCGTTAGACTCACAGGAGGCAACACCACTGAAGATGGTCGCTAGGCCATCTTCGGGCGTTCCTAAAGCTGTTCCCCGAAAGGACAGCAACAAAGGAGCTTCGGCTCCTTCGCCCACGCCCCGAGGTGGAGCGAGTGGCTCGGAGACGGTGGTTCCTCGAAAAGAGGGCCGCCCGCCTAAGGTTTCGAGGCGGAGGGAGGAAAAGACTCGCATGGCGAGCCCAACCTCCCCCAATAAGTCCTCGAAGGCGACAGCGCTTTGTCCGGCCAACAGCGCCCTTGGTTATGCCCCCGGGAAGCGTATGGCCATTCCCGTGAGGGTCTTCAGTTCGAGGCGGGCCCCCGCGTCTCCTCCGAGCTAGGCCTGGAGGGCATATTCCTTCAATGGAATTGCCGTGGACTCCGGGCCAACTGGGAGGAGCTGCGGAGGCTCGTCTCGTTCCGTTCCCCGTTAGCTATCTTTTTGCAGGAGACCATGCTAGGCGCGTGCCCCCTGCCTGCCCTCCCGGGGTATAAGGGTCTTGCGACCCCACCACCGCGGGATGGCCGGGCTGGGGGATGCGAGGTTTACACCCGGCATGATGTCTCTGTTCTTCTTTTCTCTTTAGATACCTCCTTTCAGGCAGTGGCTGTGCAGCTGCACCTGGATAGGAGGTATACTATCATTTCTGCGTACATTCCACCCTCAGCTGACTTCGACGCGGAAAACTTCCGCCGCGTCGTGGCACGGTTGCCGATGCCCTATCTCTTGCTTAGAGATCTGAACGGCAGGCATCCTCTCTGGGGTGATTACTCCATAAATCCTAGGGGACAAGTCCTTGCCGATCTGATCGAAGAGCTTGAGATGGGTGTCCTAAACGTGGATGAGTTTACGCATCACTGTCCGAGAACCGATTCATTTTCTTGCCTTGACCTATCTTTGTGCTCTTCGGATGCACAGCCTGATTTTGATTAGGGAGTGGTCGATGACCTCCATCGTAGTGATCACTTTCCCATTCAAATATCATTTTCAGGGCAACTGCCGCCTGAGAGACCTCCTCGGTGGTTCTTGGCGCGGAAGCGGTGGCCTGTATTTCAGGAAATGACTGAATTCTCCATGTCAGTCGAGGAGTTTAGGTCGGTAGATGAGGCCGTTGAGTTTTTTTCCGGCAACCTCATCGCCGTGGGCCTGACTACTATTCCTAGGACGTCTGGCCGTTTTGCACGCCGACCACTCCCATGGTGGTCGGCCGAGTGTGAGGCGGCCCTCAAACAGAAGGGCCGCCTGAATTTCGTCGGGCTAGGGCTAGGTTCCGGTATATTTGGAAGCACGCACGCCGCTCTTCTTTGCGGGCATACGTGTCTTCACTTAACGGGAAGACCCCTTTAGCTGAGGTGTGGAAACGAGTCAAAAGGATTCGGGGCAAGTTCTCGTAGGACCCCCCTCCCGTTCTCCAGGAGAATGGGACCGCAATCTGGGACCCCGCGTCCGTGGCAGAATCCTTAGCGACCGCTTTTTCCGCATTCTCTAGCCGTGATGTCGCGGAAGGCCGCCGGCTGGACTTTACCTCCAGAGGCGGAGAACCCTTCAACGACAAGTTTACTGTGAGTGAGTTGCGTTCCGCTCTCGCTTCGTGCGCGGACACCGCCCATGGTCCGGACGATGTCCCGTACGCCATGCTTCGACACGTGGGTGAGAGAGGCATGGCCTTTCTGTTAGATTTGTTCAACAGGATCTGGGTGGAAGGTCTTCTCCCAGACTCCTGGTGAATCGCTACTGTGCTCGCCTTTCGCAAACCGGAGAGAGATCACTTTACTCCGACCGGTTTCCGCCCAATCTCTCTAACCTCTTGTGTGTGCAAGTTGATGGAGAAATTTGTAAATGTTAGATTAGCCTTTTTCCTGGACAGCGGAGGCCATCTGTCTTGCGCACAGTGCGGCTTCAGTAAGTTCCACTCCACGTCGGATGCTCTGCTCCGACTGGAAAATGCTGTCTGCGAGGCTTTCCTTCGCAGACAGCACGACGCCACGGTGTTTTTCGATCTGTAGAAGGCCTATCATACCGCATGGCGATACGGTATCATGGAGACTCTCCACACGATGGGGGCGAGGGAACGCCTCCCAATGTTTATATCTGAATTTTTGCGAGATCGTCGATTCCGCGTACGGGTGGGGGGCGCCCTCTCCGGCCCAAAGGAGCAGGAAGAGGGTGTCCCGCAGTGAAGTGTCCTCTTTGCCCTGAGCATCAACGCCATCACCTCGGTGCTGCCGGAAGATGTTCTCGCTACGCTCTACGTGGACGACCTTTCGATCTCTTTTGGCGCGGCCCAGATGCCAACTCTGGAGCGTCGACTCCAACAGGCATTGCACCGCGTGTCTCGATATGCCGAAGCGCACAGGTTTCGGTTTTCTTTGGCCAAGACTAAGGTGGTGCACTTCTGCCGCCATCTACGGCTTCACCCCGACCCAGATTTGTTTCTTAATTGAGTGCGCCTGCATGTAGTGGAATCGCACCGTTTCCTTGGTCTTGTATTTAACCGACGCCTCACCTGGGAGGCTCATATTCGCAGCCTTAGGGTCTCTTGTACCCGCGCCATGGACATTCTCCGTTCCGTGACGTTCAGTGCTTGGGGCGCTGATAGGGTTACTGCCCTACTTTTTTATCGATCCTTTGTTCGTTCGAAGCTCGACTACGGATGCGAGTTTTATGCATCCGCAGCCGAGCGTGTATTGCGGAAGGTGGACTTGATCCACCACACTGGCCGTCGCTTGGCGACCGGTGCCTTCCGCACTTCCCCCATTGAGAGCCTGTTGGTCGAGGCTGGGGAGATGCCACTCGCTCTGCTCCGCGTGCAGTGCATCACTCGAATGTACGCGCGAGCCCGGCGCCTCCCTCAGTCGCCAACAGCTCTCACTGCATCCCCAGCTGATCTCGATGGTGCCTATGCCGCCGAGAGACGCCAGTCATACCCTAAGCCCTTTGGGTTTAGGGCCAGGAAAGTCATTCGTGAGCTAGATATAGCTCTCGGGGTGGTGGCACCCCTGGTTCTACCCAGGATGCCACCCTGGAGGGTACCACATTTGGCTATTTGTCGCCACGCCTCTACTCCCAAAGCTTGTGCGGCGCCGGGAGTATTGCGTTCGACCTTTCTGGAGCACACCTCGTGTCACGCTGGAACCGTGCCAGTGTATACGGATGGCTCCAAATCCGAAGAGGGGTTCGACTTCCACGCCGTTTCTCCTCTGTTCGAAGTTACCGGGGCTCTGCCAGGCGCTGCGTCTGTCTTCACGGCCGAGCTGGTAGCAATGCACCACTCGGTACGGGAGATTACGTGACGTGCTTGGTTCGGAGACTGTATTGCTATCTATAGCGACTCACAGAGCGCCCTTAGTGCTCTCGGGGCATTGGAATCTCCGCATCCCTTGGTTCGCGATATCCGTGACGCCACGGTTATGGCGAGCCGGGCGGATGTCGAGATTATCTTCTGCTGGGTTCTTGGACGTGTAGGAATTGCAGGGAATGAGCGCGCCAAAGAGTCCGCGAGGACTCTGCGACCAGACCAGCGTTTCGCTCTTCCTCACACCGACTACATGGCAGGAATACGGGCAGCTCTTCATACTGCTTGGCAAAGAAGATGGGAGACGGTCGAAGGGAACTTAAAGTTGCGTGCCATTGTGCCGTGACTGTTCCCATGGACCTATCCACCAATCCTGCGACGGCTCTAGGTCGCTTTCTGTCGTCTCCGAATCGGACACACTCGTGTTCCGCGTCGCTATTTGATGGAGTGCTCTCCAGCGCCCTATTGCAACGACTGCGGCGTCCCCCAGACTGTTCGGCACATTCTTGTCGAATGTCCGAGTCTGGCTGATCTTCGTGCACGTTACCTGTCCCAGTACCGGGATGGGCGGGGTTGCTACCGCCTGTCCCTTGTACTCGGGACGAGTGCGTGCACATTGACTGGTGGACTTATTGACTTTTTGGGGTAGGCCGGCCTTTTCCCTATTATTTAACCAGGTTTTTTTGTTTTGTTTTGTTGTTTTTCTTTCCTTATAGTTTGTACGCTCCTGCACCGGGGGGACCTTCCCCCGACGCAGGAGCTTGCTTACTACTCGTTTCCTTTTCTCTCCTTTTAATCTGGTGTTGTTTGGGTTTTGTTTTCTTTGTGTCTTTGTTTTAGATTTCAAAGTAGCCTAGTACTAGGCAGTTTTTAATACGGCGACTAATGCTCAAGTAAGCAGTCGCCAGATGAGCTCTTTAAAAAAAAAAAAATGACCATCTCTTTTGAGATGTCTTGGGTGTCGCTGGACGAAACCGACCATCACATTCGAGTTCCAACATACCTGTAGCATCTCATCGCTCATCTACCGCCAATGTCCGAAGTACTTCCGATTGACCTTCAAAGCATCGCTCTCACATCGAGATGATTTTAATTATTTGATAATATTTGTAGTACTGCATCAGAGTACAGTGCTACACGGGAAACAGTTTATTCCTATTCGGTCGAAGCCGTACTAAACATCGATTTTGCCGCATTTATACCTACGACAACAGACTATCTTTTCGTCCACCTTTGAGGCTGGGAATACAAGCCATACTGCCTCCATTGAGATGTGCAGTTCAGCACTTCAGTCCAAGTATGATATGTCATTTTCTGTGGTGGTTCCTAAACTTTGGAACATTTTGCCACCAAAAATGACCGAGATAACAAGCGCAAATGCCTTTAAGAGCCAGCTAACAAAATTTCTGTTCTCCTTGCCGACAAACCGCCCGTGCCTGGCTACACCCAATCACATGGCAACTCACTCCTTGAGGTACCAAGAGCAGAACGGCAGTCTCCCTTATGAGATCACCGGTGGGAGCCCTCGAAGCATCTTCAAGTATCCAAGTAAGTAAATGAAGAACATATTTTAACAAAGAATAAAAAAAATACTTCAAAAGCACATAAAGCCCTGATTTGGCCGCATTATGCCTTACGACTACCGGAAATGAAGAACAGATTTGAATAAACACCCTAAATGGTCCTGCAAATTGAGAAAGTACACCTTCGAATCTTGTGGCGCTTTTTGTTACGCACTGCTTTTTTATGCAACGAAAACTGTGATCTGGCTGGGAATCGCACCGTGTCCCCAACCTCCCAAAATCCAATACACGAGGTCTTCGAAATATAATTCACATTTACCACAAGTCAACGCAAAGCTCCCCAATCTAAAACAAACATAGGCAAAGGGAAAAAGGTGACAAAGTAAGCTCGGTCGTAATTATGTAGACAATGTGACGCCACTGTACGAAGTTTTTTTGTCAAAAATAATTCTTCACTGTGACGTCATCTTAATTAAGGAAGAGAAAAAAATATAAATCTAATCTGTTATATTAATAGTAACATCGACCGCTCAATAAATTCTATATACATGGATTCGTAAACATGTGCTTGGCACAATAGGAGTGATTAAATTTGTTTTTAAGCCCTTACGGTTTTCTAAATATTAACCAAATTTGATAACAATTTATATACCAAATACAAATATAGGAAAATATAATAAATAGTAAAATGTTTTTGCATTGTTTTTTTATATATATTTATCTAGTAGTGTACCAGTGTCGTAAAAACGAAGGTGGGCATTCCACAATTTAAGTCCGCCAATCGCTAATCCGCTAATAACGGAGTAAAAAAACGCGGAAAATTAATAAAATAGCAGATTTGCCCTTATGAAATACCAAAATTATAGTCCGCTAAAGTAAACTTTCAAAACCGCCTCCACTGTGAAGATGCATGCTACAAAAAATACAAACGCAATCGTCCCTGTGTCGTGGAACCTTTGTGAACAGACAGAGAGAGAGAGCGACAAAAGTTCAAATTTGGTATCCTTCAAGGTGGCGTGTTGGTCAGAAACATCGTCCAGAGAGTTAACTCTCGAAATATTTGTTTAATTTGTAATATTAATCGATGTGGCAGCCAGGCAAGATCTGAAGGACGCGCACAGGTTGCGGGCGAAGTCCTTCCTCATGCTGGTCCACACGCAGTTGACGGAGGACTTCAGCTCGTCGACATTGTGTGGCGGACCTGCAGGCCTTGCCCTCGACATGCACCCACAGGCTGCAGTAAAGGGAACTGAGGTCTGGTGACTGCGGCGGCCAAAGTTCCTTAGACCAGAAGTTCATGTTTGACTCCAACCACTCTTGCACGGTCTTTGCTGTATAATCCCGGGCACCGTTCTGTTGAAAGATGTAGTCTGTCTTCTTTTTGACCTTTCTCACCCAGAGTAGGACTTTCTTGGCCAAGATGTCCATGTAATCGGCCGCGATGAGCCTGGAACCGGCGGCAAACCACACCGGCGGCCATTTTCTTGCCATTCGAAGCCACGACGTTGAACATAATCAAGGAGGCTGGGTGCTTGGTCGTGGATACGTAAGAGACCTAGGAGACGTCCTTGGTGAAACTTACTACGCGATCGTTCCGCTTATTCATGACCGGATTGACAGTAAATGTTTTTCACCAGAATAAAAAAAGAGAATTCGATTGTCATGACTCTTCAAGTCGCGCTGTCGTCGCGATGACAGCGCTCCTGGCGTTGTTCTCGCATACGGACGGTGAGCAGAGTCCTTTCCAGGCACCTCAACCTCTTGCCGCCCTCTTCCTTGCCGGTCCTGAACACCGTGGCCACCGATATGTTCTTTGCGAACGCTGTCATTTTGACTCTTGGAGTATAGCAATGTCCTCTGGCATTGCTATAAAATATTACATGTATCAATATTCCATTAGCATACTTTCCTTTTTAAATTCAATGTAAAATTATCCATTTATTTTCCCATTTAAATTCTAATATTTCAATAAATCTTATGTAAAATCTCAACTTAGTTATGTATAAATAATCAATCCAAAATCTCAAATATTTGTAATATATAATTGCCATCCAAAATCATTAGCCCAGATACATTTTTTTCGGCAACACTTACTTTAGTCAAACACACAAACACACGTTTTTAGCCATTTTCATAGTTACCATATCTTAGTTACTTTACCATACTTTACCTCACTTCACCTTACATTAATTAGCAATTCTCAATTTAATTATATCATTCATCCGTATAATTGTAATAACCGCTAACTAGTTATTTCCTAATTCAATTATCTCATTGTGCATTCGTTGATTTTGTAAATATATTTATTTTTTTTATTGTCCGTTTTTCTTACAAACCTCGCGCCCAAAGTTTTCTAAATTCAATTCACGTCAGTCGTTAGGCCTAAATATTAGCAGACGACTATTCCATCCAATTCAACAAATATATGGTAATGGTTTTCAAATAGCTATCTAGGTTGATTTATTAACTAAAATCAATCCCACTAATAACCAAATACTATAGGAGCACTTTCGAGAGCGTTTCTCACAGCCAAACGGTTGACAACTTGAGGTCTGACTGATCAAGGTCGTTCTTTAAGGTCTTACCCGTTTTGTAGCCTCTATGCAACTATGTGGACGGTCATCTGGCTGAGGTTGAGCCGATTGGCGATGTCGGAAATGTTGTGGCCCGCACGCAGAAGAGCATAGATCTCGATTCCTTTCAATTTTATATCGACACACCTGTGCACAATGGAACAAGGTAAACATACCTAAGTCATGTGCTTTCACTTATTCGGAGTAGAACTTATGACCTTACGACCTTCAAAATTGAAAAAAAACTCATTGAGAAGTAAAATGGTTACCATCCACTCGACGACCTACGGACCGACATAGAAACTTATAGAGTCGCGTCACGCGGCTAAAAAACGTTTTAATGCTGGAAAAGTGGAACTTTCAGTTTGTTCTAAAGAGCGTTTTTTTATGTCACACGTAAACCTCTCAAAAGATCAACAGACCTAAGTCGCGTGCTCTCAATTATTTCAATAATTTTGGAAAAAAATTAATTAACAAACGTATAATCAGCTTCACAGGCATATCATCTGACCCTACGCCCTTAAAAACTTTCAAAAACTCATTTAAAAGTAAAATGGTTTCCATCCGATCGACGGACCGATATAGTAACTTATAAAAGTCACGTGTATAGCAATGCCTCTGGGCATTCCTATAATAAAAACCTCCTGGGAAACTTATATATATATATATATATATATATATATATATATATATATATATATATATATATATATATATATATATATACATCACTATTATGTAAAATTCATATTATGCAATCCTTTAACTTTTTCAATTTAATCGTTCAATTATTTTACTTAACTTTGTCAATTTAATCTTTCAATTAATTTACTTCAACTTTTGTAAATTAAATCATTTTATGTACAACTTAATACTTAATTAATTCATTTATTTTACTTGTCAATTCATTTAACGTAATACTGTTCCAAACAACATCTCTTAAAATTTCACACACAAACAAACAAACACACACTTCCAGCTCGACCAAATAGCACACTATTCAACCCCAGTCGACTCGCAGCTTTCTTCGTATAAAGCCCCTAATTCACAGTCCATCATAGTCACTCTATATTCACTATATTATTTAACATATTATTTCACCATATTATTCCACCATATTAATTTCACATACTTCAATTCTCTTCGCATCTTGTTACTGTAAATCATATGTTAAAATATCTTACATTGTATACCTAATCTACTTATCTCATTGTACATTCGTTGATTTTATGAATATATTCCAAAATTTATTCCAAAATTTAGGACGCTGTCATCTTAGGCCTAAAAACTATCCACCTACAACTTCGATCAAACAAATTTATGGTTATGGTTTTCGAAACGCTATTTAAGTTGATTTATTAACAGAAAATAAGTCACATGAATAACCATATACTATGACGTGCATGCCATTAACTGAGTGTAACATAACTTTTGAAAAACAGAGTGTTTGAATATCTGCCTACTCAGTAAACTGGGCGATGTTTACAGTTTTCCTCTTGTAGACTTGTTTCTTCAAAATTCGCCACAAATTTTCAACCGGATTCAAGTAAGAGGATTAAATAGGCTCCGGTAGAACATTATTATTGTTTTACAGGACCCTCTAATATGTTGTCTGCTTCAATAACAAATTACCCTGCATTGCCAACCTATCCTCTGCTGACGGTAATGAAGAGCTCTATTCTCCTTAAAAGAAAAAAAAACAACATCCCCAGACCGTATCGATGCCTTCATGCTTGACTGTGAGAATGGTGTTCTTCCGATCATTGCCTGTTTCATCACGACGCCAAACCTGGTGAGCTGCATTCAGGGCAAAGAGTTCAATTCTGGTCTCATCCGTCCAAAGCGCAGTCATCCAAAATTGATCTAGCTTCTATATGTGCTCGTGAGCAAACTTCCGGCTTGTTAACAAGTGAGCCTTTGTCAGAAAGGGGGCATTGGTAGGGTTAAAGATTTCAGAGCTTGTCTGTTGAGCTCATTACTAATTGTTCTTTTCGTAAGTGATGTCCCAGCGGTAAGCAAACATCTTCTTACAGTTCTGTTATAGTTATCATAAGGTTCTTCGATACCGATCTCAGCATCGGTCGACGAGCTCCACTGAGGTTTTAGATCGTGAAGAACATTCTAGACCAAAATGTTCTGCAAATAAGCTAATTTTAAAATATTTTCCAATAATGTCTATTGACTTATTTCCACATTATTTTTTTCTTTTCGCCAATAAAATATAATATACTCAATAGTATCACAAAACTTCTTTTTCTTACGTTAACCCATAAAACTACTTCAATTGTAGAATTACCATTCATTTTTAAAGCCTGGAATATATGTTAAACAACTTATATAAATGTTAAAAATATTTGTTTGACATCATTTTATAGGTAGAGATGGACTGCTAAGGACTAAAGGGAGATATGATGAGGCCAAAGAAAGGAATCAAAAAACACATATGGGGTAAATTGCGTACCCGCAAGCTCGGCTCTCATCCTAAGGTAGGGGATTCGCGAACCCCTTATAGCACGGGATGTTGGAAAATTGGCAGGTCTCATTTATGATCGGCACTATTTCGTCCTTTAGAGAAGTCAGTCTACACTTTGCGTGCCCTCCAGCTTCGGGCAGGTGTGAGGGAGCAGAAGTTCTTTTATTACTAACTTTCTTCCTGGACCCATTGCCCCATTCTTAATCTTTGCCTCCTCAGAGTGGAAAAGGGGCTTGCTTAGATTTTTACTAAGTGGTGAAGCAATGAGTGAGTAATTAGGGATATTGGCAGGAGCAGGGTTTGAGTTCTTTTGGCTGCCAGTCGTGATGGGGTGGCACCGGGGTGAGTTAAAACCCGTTGAAGGATTCTAATGGGTGCGGAAACTACAGCGATTGTAGGCCTGGAAGGGCCAGGGGACGATGGCGGTTTTTCTACTGAAAAAAAATGTCCAAGTCTGGTGGTTTGCACCTCAATTTAGAACATATACGAATTGCAATGCTTAAAGGTTGAAGGGTGCTATCTGTCACAATTCACAGACTCGAAAAAGTTTGATCATGCACCCTCTTGAAACATGGTAAGCAAATTCGGTAGTGACGAGGTGACACTTCATTGCATGCAACATGATGATAGTGTGAATTCAGGGGTACCGGCACGAATGTATTCACACGGTAACAACTCCAGCCAGTTCGCACCGACACAGTCAGCCCTTCCATCATCGCCATGAGAGCAGAGGAGGGCGGGGCTTTACGTCAGAGTAGGCGCAGTCTACAAGAGGGCAAGGGGAAAACCAGTTTACCGAAAGAAATAGGTGAAGGGGAAATCCTCTCTTTTACCTCACCACAGGCTCAAAACTTACTGCTTCCAGGTTGGCCAACTCTTCAGTAATGTTCTCAAAGGAGTAGTCTGCTCTGGCAGTTTTATGGCCTAGTTCAAGGTAAAGTGTGTGGTCCCCTGCACATGTCTGCCATTGAGTGTCTAAAGATAACAGAATTTAGGAAGTATAGGGCCACCCGCACAGGTGTGTCATTGAGTGTTCAAAGATAACGCGATTTAGGAATCTTGGTTAAATTTGCCGCATTAACCAGAAGGCTCCCATCCAAAAAACTACTGAAGTTAGGTTTTCTACTAAGAATTGATACTAAATTCTAAATCTGAAGGAGAATGTTTCCGTCGGACAACCTCGTTCCTTCAGTCGACCAACTTATCAGAAAGGGTTTGAAGCCGGCCTGTATGTAGATGCCCGACAACCTCTAAATGAGTTCTGATACCTTTCTGTGCCTTCGTTTTTGGCGATGAGGTTGGTGTTTTGACTTTTATCTCCTCTGCCCGATGGGAGCAAAAGGCCGCAAGGCCCCCTCCCAAAGGAATAGTGCCCCTGTCTTTCTTTTGCTCAATTTATTTTCCCTTGGGCAAATCATTCCGATTGGGAAGGTCAGACTATGGACGGGTGTCAGGCCTTGTCTTCGATCGGAGCAATTCATGATTCCCTCTTGGGGAAGACCCTGGCTTCTGGGTCTAGGTCTCATTAGGAGATATCTCCGCTCTCCTTGGATGGCTTAGTCGTAAAAATATATTTAATAAAAAGAAAGATGGGGAAGTAGAAAAAGGAAAAAGTGGGAAGCGTGTTATATAAACCCCTCAATCTGACCAAGAGGGAGGTGGTAAAGTTCTCCTCTCCAATTTTCGAACAACGAAGAATGTACGAAGGCTGGTCTGTGGCTAGCTTGCAAAATTAGACACCGGATAAGATAAATTGTTGATAAGGAGCTTAAAAGAAATTGTGTGTGTCGTGGGGGGAGGTCCGAAGTAGAGATTTCTAGAAGAAATTTAGCTTAGGTAAATTCAAGCTTGTTTGAGACTGGGGTTACCGGTTGCCGGAAGTGAATGCCGCTCCTCCAGCTCCCACATGTAACAGTCAACACGGGGCACATACAGGCGTTATTTGGCCAATTATAGAGTGCCTATCAAGATGTATCGACTCTAATTCATTATATAACAAAGCGTAAATCGAGAGTCTAAGTCTTTCAATTCATAGAAGCAGAGACATTCAATCCCGTGCTTTAAGGCCAGCTGTTAGCGCTATTTCCATCAATCTCACTCGCCATCTCTCAAGGGTTTGTCTCTATCTCTATCTCTCTATGCTTGGGCAGACCTCAATAAACTGATTTTTTTTAAGAAAATGTGCGCTTGCGAGTCTTCACAATGATTTTTTTTAAGAAAATGTGCGCTTGCGAGTCTTCACATTGGTGTGTAATCCTTCAATTTCGAACTCCCAAGCAAAACGCAAGAAGCAATCACCCAAGCAATTACCAAGCATTCCACACTGCTTTAACAACGACGAAAAAAGAGAGATAGTTTCCATCGTGAACTCTTTTGAAACAGAAATGAGAGGTGAGCCTTCAGTTTCTTCTGTCGTCCTTTCGATCAGCCACCTTCTGAACACTCGACTTTCGATCTCAATTGGTGTCAGGACCGGGAAATGTGCTTACAATTACCACCCCACAAGCGCAGATTTCTTCAGATAAGGACAGAGAGTGTCATGCTATGTATATTGTCACGGAACTTAACCACTCGCATCGTGCTCGATTGGCGGGGAAACACATCTCGTTGGTCTTTTCAAACCGGCAGATATAATACTTTTCTGCTGCTGGGACGAGCTCGAACCGCACTCTCATCTCATACAACTAGTTATAGGAGAGTTCGTGCAACTCTCTTGAAGATGAGGGAGAAAACCTTAGTCACAAAGTCGACGGCGCTAGCAGCTGTCAATGACTTTGCACAGGAACTCAAGGACGAGAGCGTTTCACCACATCGCGCTTCTCATTCTCACCCTCATTGTCTATATTCGGTGCATATGGACGCGAAGCCTGACCGCGCCATCAGTGTCACTTCGCAAACTTTTCTTCCAGTAACCGATGCTGGTATCACTGCACGCTTTCTTTTGAAGCAGTGTAAGGTTCGGCCTATTAATTTGAGACTCCACTAGTAGGCTCCATTTCTTCGTGGACTGTGGCTCGACTCTTTCCCAAATTTTAACATCTCCAGAAGACAGCAAGCAACGGCCCCCATCATATCTTCATTAAAAACCTATCAGGTCTGCTGGTTCATACTTATTATTGCAAGCTCTTTTCTCTCTCACTATATCCGAGCCAAATCTTTTCTTCGCTTTTCTCATCGCAGAAGTACATCACCCTATGTGTAGGGCAGATGTTCTGGAGAAATTCTCAGTGATCCTTAAATTTAGAGAACGAACTTTCTATAGATACAGTACTGGGGAGCTTCAATAGTGGCGCCTTTTCTTTTTACTCCCCGTGTTTCACTTCAACCGCACCTGTTTATGGACTTGGCTCACTAAGTCTCATGGAAATTCTCTCATTTGCTCATTGAACTATTTACATACAGTACGCCAAATTAGTGGTCTCGTTTCCTGCTTGCCTCCTGCAAACCTCAAGTCGAATTGCAAAAATGTAAAAGGACGCCATTATCAGGCCATCTCAAAGTCCGCGAAACCTACCTACATATGTGATAGCCTGCCTCATATATTGCAGCGTTCAATGTATTTAATAACTTGATCTTCGATGAGCATTTCATCACATAATCCCGTAGAATAATCAAGTATAACCAAAATTGTTTTGACTACTCTTTTTAGTCTTTTTGAATTCTTTTCTATACTCGTTGGGTTAAGATTACTATCACAAACATATTTGTGCTTTTAAAAAGTTCAAGTTTCTTTGTATTTTCTTCTTTGGTTATATTATAATTTATTCATATTTTTATGAACATTTTATCATCTCAAACACGTTTCCAGAGGCTTAGTTTCATAGGGATTTGAAATTCTGCCGGAAAATGCCAATTTTGGGGTAGGAAACTGAATTTCATGGAAATCTCAACCGTTGAGGGCATTTCGTGACTCTATAAATTGGTGGAGTCCATTCAAATGTCCACGTGTATTATACTTTTAAATCACGGTGGGATTTTCTAAGTCTGTTTAAAATATTGAAAGGATATCAAAACCGCTGCAATCACACTGAGCTCTTCTAACGACTTTTTCAAAGGAGCCAACAGAGGTCGTACGTCCCTCTTAAAATGGTCTCCTAGTGCGAACTTTGTATTTAAAAATGCAGAAGCTACGATCGTAAACGCACCCCTTCAAACTGAAACCTCAATTTTGCTTCTCGTGGGAGCAAGGTTGGAAGAGGGAGAGGTGGACATAGGAGGAAGTAAAGAATCGGAAATGGGTCCCATTGGCCTTTTCCTCGACACAAACGAATAACAACGCCTACTTCAACCCAAAAAGGGTTTTCTTGTTGGAACTTCTTGCTACCTACACCTCAGTAATCCCTCCCCAATTAACCACGGCTACAATTTCACTAATATTATGGACCACAAAGAACTCTTCCTATTCTTCCGCCGACAGAGTTTGAATCACTTTCCACTATTTGGTCGTCACTTGGACTTTGTAATGCAATTTGTTAATCATGTAATATAGTCGAAGATAATTCTAGCAGAGACAATCTGGTTTCATAACAAACAACTGAGGGCAATTCTCTCATGGCCGCATAAGAAAAGTGCTCTAAACCAGAAATCTTTAATTCATCCATGAGTCTTCCTTTTTACCACCAAATCCCAAGTTATTTAAAATAGTGCATTTCACTTCATAAATTGGGCCTTTTCCCACCCTTCTCGATTCAATAAATTACCAGACCTTCAACGAAAAACCAATCAAGCTCTCGTTATCTCAGAGATTTATGGGTAAGAGACGCACACATCAACAACTTACTGGTTTTTCTCTTCGAAACTCTCTCTAGAAAAAAATTATAGCTGTCGTATCATTACAGTGCTTCCGTTTTCTTGTTACAAATTCCTTTCGTTTCATGAACAATTGATCAAACTTCTGCATGGGATAACATACTCTGTAGTAAGAGCCATTACCTCACTATTTAGAAAAACTTTGTATGTCCTTCGATGAGAATTGATATAAAAAAAACTTGCTCAAACTTATATATCGTCTCAACAGACGCATACACAAAATTACAAAGCTAAAATTGCAACATTTCGCAAGCCAGAGGCAAAATTTTTAACATTTTGCGGACATCTCGTAGCATTGTCCATAGTTTCATGACAAATTATCCCGTATCTATCGCGGATAGATAACTATATATCGAATGGATAGAAGTCAATCATACCCGAGATCTATCCGGAGTAGTATTCATCTAGGCTATTCCGTATGGATGGATTGCTCGTTTTAGAGTGCCGAAGCAGGATGTCTTTGACAATGGGAGCAAGTTTCTTTCCAGTCTTTTCTTTGAATTCACCAGATTTTTATGGATTCGACATAATTATACATTAGGTGAAGTTATAAACGCTGCACTCACAAACCAATCTGCACCTCACCTTATTCTTAGTGATTTTAATATCCCCGAGCATACTGCATTGTATCTCCGATTTCTCGATATTTTAAAACCTTACTCTCCCATTTTCTCTCGACTCAACACATCCCCCACACACACTCATGGAAATATTGTCTACCTTGTTGTCTTCTCACTTAAAATCCACAAACTCTCTATTATCGGCATCTGCGAGTCATTTACATATGTCAATTTATTCATTCATTACTGCTACTTCTTCCTTTTCCACCAAACCTTCATTTGTTCTGTCGTAAAGTCTTATCATCGTCGGATCTCCTTTATCGATAACGAAGTGATGCCTAGGATTGTTACTTTTTCTTGTTTAATAGCTTTTATCACTCTTACGTTATGAACGTTTCTCTGAGTTCCTATTCCAGATCCCTACTCTTCCTATATTGATATCCATGTTCGTTCTCTCCCAACCTCCTCTTGCTGAATGCGTCCCCTTTGTTCTCAAGTCTTATTCTAGATGCAAAGAAACTAGGCGAACCTGTCAGAGACACCTTCGGGCTGCTCGAGCTCGGGGTGCGGAACGGGTATAGCTCATATTGCCTACTTCTTTGCTTCTTACTCCTAAACTGTTATTCTTCAAGTTTCTTGCTAGTTTTCCTTCAATCGTGTGGGGTCAATCCCTCCCCCCCCCCATCATCAATGCCATTTTCTCTACCCCTTTCTCCGACAAGAGTGTTCACAGGCATTATCTCTGCCTCTGCCTCGTCATCACACACCAAGCGAATCGAATCGAATCAATTTAAAGAGAACCATGGTGAATCTAAGTCAGTGATTCACGCAATCCTATATTTTCATCACTCACGGTGAGTCCACCAAGGAGTGAGCAAGAGTGAGCACGATTATGCCGGACGTGCTATATATGATCCTTGTCATCTTATGCACTGAGATCGGGATGCCATTGCTGCTTTATTCAAGGAAATTGCTGCTGAAATGAAATGCACAGGTGAGTTTTAAGTTTTTATTCACTAAAATATTTTACGTACTGAACAACAGAAGAAATGGTCGCGATGCGAGAGATAGTTACCGCTAACAATAATAACCTTAACTAATATAAAATATTAATAATAATCTAATATTATGACAAAATAATAATAACAATAGAAATCCGAAGCAACTGAAACGCCTGTCAAGGGGGAAGCACACCTGCTAACTACCGGCCGACTTCTACACCAAGGAAGAAAGCCGACACCATCAAAAGACGTCAACAGCAACCTTGCAAATGAAATAGATATGAAAATCATGGGGGAGCTGCAGAAGCTGCGACAGCAAGGGGCTTCTAATAATTCTAAAAATGAAAATGACCCAGATCGTTAGTTCCTGTTAACAACTGTCGCCAGCTGACAATCCTGACATCAAGATAGAAATACATCAAGCCTTTTGGAGGAAGATCTTCGAACGCACCAACACCCAACCTGGTACCAACATCCAATACGGTTACTGGACCTGGCAACACACAAATCATACACCATCACCATCTCCTGCTAGCGACAATAGTTCTGAGTAAGTTTACTTTTGAGAGCTAGCCTAAACTAGGAGTATATATTTTTGTTTACATTATTCACAACGAGAAATAGAGGATATATGTTTGTTTACTTTATTCACAACGAAAAATAAAAGATGTCTGTATTTTTTGTTTGATTTAAACCTTCCTGAAATACGAGACCCCTCTACTTGCCCTTTTTGTCAATAATCCACTTCTTACTGCCTGTTGATTATGAAAATTTGACTCAGTCAGTGTGAACGGTGCTGATTCAAAATGACTCGAGGTGAATGATTCTCCATGAATTGATTCGATTCGATTCGCTTGGTGTGAACGCAGCCTTAGCTCCTCTCCCAAACTCATATCTCTCAATACAGTGTACCCTGAAAAACTGACCTTCCCCGTTCCCCGAAAAAGACCTGCTCTATTTTAGACTCCTTCTACTCAAGTCTCTTACTCAATTCTTTCTGTTCTCCTCCCTCACCTGACTGGTATCTCTAAGACTTCCATAAGGCATGGCTTCATCTGATTTAAGAACATAACTCAAGTTCTTTTCCTTTGTCAGAAAGAGGCCGGTGTCAGTACGAATTCCAGATCCCATGACCTCCCCAAACATCACTGAAAGCTTACAGTCACAACATTGAATTCCTACATGTAACCGGCTGACGCCGTCGCGAGGATGAGTGTTGAGTCTTCCATTCTGCTCTCTACTATCGGCTTCGTGAATTTATGGGTGTCTAGAAAAATGCACTTAGCTGGAATAGCGCAAATCTATCATTTCGTTCTCAGACTATTCGCATCGGGGGTGATATATTTCGGCCGGCAGATGTATGTTGTGGCGTTTTGCTTGGCCTGGCTCATGCTCTGCTGCTGTTTAGAATTTAACCTTTTCCGCTTAGTATTCTTCTACATCGCAGCGGCTATCATTACACTTTTATTCTGATGCCACGCAAATCTATCTCGCTTTCTCTCTAAACAGTTTGGTGAAATTCTTGGGAATCTTCCATCCTCTTACGTCATTATTACTGAATGGCTCTTGGGCATTTATCTGAAATTGAATCATGAGAAAACTCAGGTTATATTGGTGGGTCCCCCTTCCGATGTGACTCGATGTAAAAATATTGTTCCTTTTCTTAACCGTGCACGCTCTCTGGTGGGAGTTTTTGACAATGTTAGAAATCTGGATGGCACCATTGGTAGGCATTTAGCTCTCAAAGACACTATTACAAATTTCTCTTCTTTCTCACTAATCTTAGCCGCATCCGCTTCAACTTTGATCACAATGTTTTATAGATTCTCATCAATGCCGTCGTTACTTCTTTTCTTTATTATTGCAACTTAATTTTCATCGGATCGCACGCTACCATTATTTGACCCCTTCAATATGTTCAAAACTCCGTGGCCCATTTTCTTGTCTACGAGGGATGTTTCTTTTATGGAACGCACCTGTTCCGTGAAGTGCACTGCTTGCCCATTTGGGCCAGAATCGCCTTTATGGTCCCTATTTTTACCTATAAGATTTTAAACATCGCAGCACGTCTCTACTCCTCTTTTTCATTGAGTATATCCCGAATTATGGGAACCTTCGTTCTGGATGTCCCGTTACCTTTTGTCTTTCGCAGTTGTTTGTGAAAGATAGGTAATCGTGCTTGCTTTATGTTTCACCCTTAAATGTGGACTCATCTGCTTGCTGCGATACGCACCTCTCCCCATCTTGGTGCCTTTAAACTTGCCTCGAAGACCCGCCTCTTCTCTCAAACCTTTCCTTAGTCGATAGACAGGTGCTCTGTGAAGGTCCGTGGCCTTGAAGGGCGCCATACAAAATTCATCTTATTATTAGTCCCCAACACTATATTTTAGGAAGGCAATTTTTTAACACTTTGAATAAAAAAATTCTCTCAGTTCAAGTGTGACTTTGTATGTTATTGTAATTTTATTAAAAAAAAAACAAGAGGAGTATCTTCGCCACTCCTCCTTACAAGAAGAGTTTGCGCTTCGTAGGCAGACCTTCAGTCTATGGCTAACGTCCTAGTGGTCTAAACATTTAAAAAAAGTTTCCAGTACATATTTCCTAATAATATACTCTTGGTCTATTTATTTAAAAAAAATGGATGATTATTTTGTAGGCTTAAAGGCCCCCTAAAAGTTTTATGGGAAGTCTTTTTAAATACGGAAAAAATAACCCCCTCAGGATTCTTTTTTTCTCCATTTAAATTTGTTCTAATAATTTCACTTTTACTTTACTCGTTTTTAGAAGCCAGTCGCTATTTCTTCCTGATGAGGATTAAAATTGAAAATATATTTTAGAAATAACTTCGATAAAACTTTCGAATATATGAAAAAATTGCAGTTATGCCTAAATTTGAATTAATTTTCTGAACTTCGCCATTTGTAATTCTTTTTGTTTTAAAAATTCACAAAATTTCGATACTTATATTTATTTCTGACTTCACCATTTTGTTTTTCAAAATTTAAAGGAATTCTTAGAATGAACTTAGATAAAAACTTAAAATATACCTAAGTCACAACCGAACTAAGATAAAAAAAATTATTATTATTCAACCCTTCCCCAAAATCACGTTCTTAAAATATAGTATTATCGATTGACATAATGAAAATTTTTGAAATTAAAACTTATCATCATCATCATCACTAACTCTATAATTTAAGAAAGGGATTTTTTTTTGAGTATTTGAATAATAATTTCATCTTAGTTTGGTTATGACTTATGTTTTTTATCAAAGTTATTTCTAATAATTCTTTTATAATACCAAAAAACAAAATGGTGACGTTCAGAAATAAATATAAGTATCGAAATTTTGTGAATTTTTAAAACCCAAAGAATTACAAATGGCGAAGTTCAGAAAATTTATTTTTATATATCTTCTTCTATAACTATATTTTAGCAACGTGATATTTTGAAAGGGGAGAAATTTAGTTTAGAGTTCCTCCTTTTTAAAATTATTATAATTGGCGAAGTTCAGAAAATTTATAAAAATTTAACAATGGCGAAGCCATTGCGTGGTTATTCAATGTTTTGGAAGTTTTGAGAAGAAAAAGGATTGGAAAAGAGAAAGATTTTCCAAAATTATAAAAATTAAAGCTGTTTTTTGGTATATTTAAAGCTTTTATTAAAGTTCTTTCTAAGAGTTCAGAAAAAAATAAAAATATGATTGTTGAAAGTTTGGGATTTTTTTAACAAAAATAATTACAAGTAACAAGGAGTAACAAGTAACAAGGAAAGGAAGTACCCTAGGAGACCTTACGGTCCATTCAAAGAGGGTACCTTTGGACTCGCAATCGAGCAGGCACATGGCTGCTCAATTGTTTTGCGTCCCTAAACGGCCACTTTTCAAGACTTTGTCGAGTCTTGACTTGAACTGGTCAACAGATTCACTATTGACAACTTCCACTGGAAGTGCGTTCCACTCACCGCAGATACTGTAAGTGAAAGAATTTCGACACAGATTGCGGTTGTAACGCTTCAGTTCAAGTTTGAAGCCGTGATTGCGCGTTCTGTTCTCACTCAGTGTGAAAATAACCCGGTAGTCAACATTGTCGAACCCTCGAAGTATTTTGAAAACCTCGATGAGCTGACCACGCAGTCTACGGGTTTCCAACGAGAACAAATCTAATTCCCTTAGTCTATCCTCATAGCTTTTATGTCAGATAGAGGGGATCAGCCTGGTTGCCCTGGCTTGTACGCGTTGCAACCTTGCGATATCCTTTCAAAACGAAGGACTCCAAAATTGTACGGCATACTCCAGGTGCGGCCGAATGAGGGAGTTGTACAGACAAAGTACTATCTCCTTGTTACGGTATCCAAACTGGCGCTTTATGTAGCCTAACATCCTTTGGGCTTTCTTCTCTGCCTCAATGCACTGTTTCGAGAACTTGAGGGCGCTAGTGATAGTTACACACAAGTCCTTTTCAGTGTCACTCGATTCAAGAGCAGTGCCCTTAAGGATATACTGAGATTGGGGGTTTCTGTGGCCGATATGCATCACTTTGCATTTGCTCACGTTAAAAGGCATTTGCCACGTGTCCGACCACTCCCCAATCTTCCCAAGATCTTCCTGCAAGCGGGCAGTATTTCCATCCTTTGCAACGTTCATACCAAGCTTGGTATCGTCGGCAAATTTGGAAATCTTGGCAACCATGTCACCATCCATGTCGTTGACGTAGATGATGAATAGTAGTGGACCCAGGACAGAACCTTGAGGCACCCCGCTAGTAACGGGCTCCCACTCAGAAGCCTGTCCATTCACCACCACCCGTTGCCGTCTGCTACTTAGCCAGTTCTCGATCCAGCCGGCTACTTTTCCGTCTATGCCCAGCGCTCGCACTTTCAGGAGAAGGCGGCGGTGTGGTACCTTATCAAAGGCTTTCTGAAAGTCTAAGTACACCACATCCACCGCCTTGTCCCGATCGTGCTCACTTAACACGAAGTAGAAGAATTCCACAAGGTTCGTCAGGCATGACCGTTGCCTTCGGAAGCCGTGCTGGAAACTCCTCAGTAGCAGGTTTACTCTAAATACTACGTCATTTTGTCCACCATCATGCTTTCCATGAGTTTACCGACTATCGAAGTCAGACTGATAGGTCGGTAGTTTGACGGTTGGCTACGGTCTCCTTTCTTGAAGATAGGAGTCACCTCCGCCTCACGCCAGTCTCTAGGAACGCATTCGGTCCGGATTGACATGTTGAAGATTGCGCTCAGGTGTCGTAACACTTGATCGCGCACTTTTTTCAACACTTTAGGTAGAAAGCTATCCGGGCCAGGTGACTTATTCGCCTTTAGGTCACTGATCTTCTTTTTTATTTCCCCTTCGGTGAAGTCCATATCCTCCAGCTTTTCAGATCGTTATTTGCAATATAATTATAACATTTAGCACTAATATCACTATTAATACTTTTTTACCTCACTTTCTTTAGGCACTTATCAATGGTAAATTCAGTTTAAAAGATTTTTAAATTCGAATTTAGTATTTACCACTTTAGACTACTAACTCTTTGCACTTGTAACACTAAAACTTTATTGAGTAGTTCACTTTTTACGTTCCATTAGTCGCTTCCAATATTGCTTCTTGGTGGAGGTTTCTTAGACTTCTACACTCTCTTCTTTTTGTGGTGGTAATTAGGTAGAGAGATTTTTATTGTATTCTTTTTAGTTTCATTTTTAAGATTTCGTTTAGCTGAGTACTTTCCTACTTAGTGCCAATTAGATTTTATTTTTGTTTTTCATGCTTAACCCCTTTAAGTTATATAGCCGTTTAAGTGTTGGACAAAACTTTTCTTGTATTAATGATCGTCTAGCTCGATAATAATTTCATCTTAGTTTTGTTATGACTTATGTTTGTTTATCAAAATTATTTCTAATAATTTTTTTATAATATCAAAAAATAAAATATTAGTAGCGAAGCGCAAGTTCCCCCCGTAGGGGAAAGTGGCGAAGCCATTGCCTAGTTTCGAAAAATTTTCTTCTGTTATTTGTTATTTTCCAGTCCCTTTCGTAGATGTTGACCTTGCTGATTTCTATTGATATCATTTATCCTTGCCTGCAGTGGACCTATTCTTTAGTGTCACATGTCTGACTGACTTTTGTCGTCTGCGGATTGAACGTTTAAACACTCAGCATTCTCGGTGTTGGTATGACTATGGGGGCCTGGAAGGGTCTCTCTCTCTCTCTCTCTCAAAGAAGGTAGAGGGAGAGGTGACGCCCCCTTGGTGCGGGAAGAGAGCTTGTGTGTACCTTTGACTTTTCGAGCTATGTCGGCGGGGGTACCTCTTCTGGGTACCCCTGGTAGGGCTTCCCTTGTCGATTTGGTCGGAAACGAGGTTCCAGACTAAGTGCGTCATTCCTTCCTTTTTCTACTCTATCCTTCTCCTTTTTTACTTTTATCCTATCTCTCCCACTTATATAAAAATAAAAAAACAACAAAAAAGCCTACTCCTATCATGTCACTCTTTCCCTTTTTTCCCTCTATCTACATATAAGGACCTGGCAGCTACCTCACGCGTCAGAAGAGAGGCTTTGGAACCTCTATAAACAACGCCAATCGACGCTCACTGGTTGCGAGAGACTAGGACTAGAGGTGTCCTAGGCGTTGGGGCACGATGAATAAGATGAGGGTAGTGCTCCGTTAACCCCTTCTCTGGCGCGTAATTATTGACCGTTCCCAGTGACCGTTGACGGGTGCCTCTGGTAGCATCGGTCCGAGGTGACGGCCCTTTGTTCCCAGGTTGGTTTCCAGGCCAATAAATAGCCTTGGGTCGAGTCTCTTGGTGTGGCGGGATATCCATTGAACGCTGCTCCGAGATCCTGGCCGTTGTGAAGAGAACTAGTAGGAGTTTAGTAAGGGGCGTGCTTCGTTGTTTTTTACCTGGTGAGAAACCGATGGCCCCATTCGGGGACCGTCTGTGCTGCTTGGTTGGGAGCCACGGCACGCCGAGGCTTGACGACTCGGTTGGACGAACAGCAGCACATGGAGCGTGCCTTCTGGAAGACTCCAAAACGACTCCAATCAATAGGCGGGAGCAACTCACGCGGGGAGAACTCATAACCCCCCTTTTTATCATTGATTGGTCGCAAAGTATTGAAAGAGAGAAAGTGTTCAAAATGACCGGCAAGAAAGGACCAGGAGCTCTAAAATACACGTGCGCAATATGCCACATAGATAAGTGGTGCGTGGACTTTCCGGAGGGGTGTTTTTCAAAATGCCACCCGGCCAGTTCCTGCACAGACTGTATTCTAAACGGCCAAATCAAGGAGCTAAAAGAAACATGCAGGGCTTCCGAGGAAAGATCCAGGAAGTTGGAGGAGAAAATAAACAGCCTCCAATTAGAACACGCCGGACTGATTCGCAGGCTAGAGGTCAGAATAGCAGAGCTAACGTCAAGCCCTGTAGTAAACACTGCATCTGCAGTATTACTCCCGGAGCTAGGTCCACATGCTACGGATAAACCTTCAAAGAAAAAGAAAAGGAAGGGAAAGAAACAGGAAGAATAGAAAGTTGAAACAGAAGATAAAGTAGAACCTGAAAAAGAAAAAAGTTGCAGCAGAGGCAGAAAAGATAAAAACAGAAGAGTATATAACAAAGGAAGATAGAGGGGAAGAGATGAATAAGAAAAAGAAGAACAAGAAAAATAAGATGGAGAAGAAAGAGGGAACCAAGAGTTCGCTTCCGCAAGGAAAGCCTCAAACCTCTGCACGGAAATGTCCGAGGGTTACCCCTGTGGGCGATTCCCAAGCACAAGGTTTGCAGCCCCTGCTAGCGGCCCGCCTTCGCACTAGTGTGGAGGTATGCTGCCAGCCAGGACGGGGAAACCACCACATAAGGGTAGAGGTTGAAAAATCTCAGATCTCCGAGAATTCAGTCGTTGCCCTGATGGTGAGTGGAAAGGACCTCTACCTCCGAGGAGGCAAAGTAGGCCCCAGCGAGAAAATTTTCAATACGGTCATGGGAGTCGTGGACGACTGCGGATTGAGAACTCGCAAACGGGTCGTTGTAGGGATGCTCCCAACAAGAGGTCCTAGCAGGACAGCTCACTCAAGGAACGTGACCCTGAACCAGCGCCTGTCCGACCTCTGTACGGCGGAAGGGGTCCTCTTTTTGGACCCTTACCGCACCTTTTACGGTCGAAACGATCTTTACCAAAGGGACGGAGTGCACCTTCCCTTCAAGGAAAAGGCTGTACTTTGTAACTTAATCGAGGATGTCGTAGAGCGGACGCAGAGTGAAGGCGGACATAAGACAGTATGCCCGTGTACTCCTGGAACAACGTTCTTAGATGTGGAAAAGAGGGGGTACTGCCACACAAAAGAAGCCGGGAAACGGAAGAGCGTAGGGAGTCCTACACTGGGGGACTCCCTTAAAGTTCTTCTGTCCAACGCGAGGTCAATCAGGAATAAGTTTCTTGAGCTCCTTGGCCTCGTAGCAACAGAGGAACCTGAGATGGTGGCCATAACGGAGACGTGGATTAAAATCTCAATCCGAGATTTTGAAGGTGAATTCACGATTCCCGGTTACCAGCTCTTCCAGAAAGATAAGCCAGACAGAGAGGGTGGCGGTGTGATGTTTTATGTCAAGGATACTCTCAACTTGATGGATTGCAACATCGTATCCGACCATAAACTACTAGGTGTTTACCTAGAGATAGGTCCTGCCAAATACAGGACCCTGGTGCTTTATAGACCTCATGCCCAACTCGTTGAAAAGGACAGAGATCTGTACCAGCTACTAGGAGAACTTGTCGAAGACAGAGTGTGTATCGTCATGGGAGATTTCAACACACAAGTTGACTGGGAAACCAGAGAACCCTGTGGCGAGAACGCACTACTCCTGGAGTTCACGAACAACGAGTTCCTGACTCAATGGGTGAGAGAGCCAACGAGGGAGCCAATATCCTCGACTTAGTTTCCACCTCTGAGGATGACATCGTTGAGGACCTCTCTGTGGACGAAGAGCTTGGTGGCAGTGACCACCGACTAATTAGATTTGTAGTCAAAGTCCCGAAGGCAGAGCCTGCAACTAGTAAATCGAAGAAACTTGATTTGAGAAGAGCAGACTTTGCAGGTGTACGCGCGGGACTGATTGTCGCGAGGCTAGAAGAGTGCAAGGCTGTTGAAGACTCTTGGAACAGTTTCAAAACCACATTCATGAGTCTTCAATCGCGTTTCATTCCTCTGAAATGTCCCCGTCGGTCCTCTGTTTAACCAAAGTGGTTTAATCGAGAAATCGGGCAACTGCTTAAGGAGAAGAGAAATGTGTACCGGCAATCGAAGATCTCGGGTGACTTTGACGAATACCGGAGGCTATCCAGGAGAGTGAAGTCCAGCATAAGGGCGGCTAAGTGGTCTGAGGAACTCCGAGTGGCGAGACTCTGTAAAGAGAATCCCAAGGAGTTCTTTGGATATGTAAATAGCCGTAAACCAATCCGTCGAACGATTGGCCCTTTAAGGAATGAGGAGGGGGACATTAAAGCATTGATATGCAGAAAATACTAACCTTCTCAACGACTACTTCTCTTCAGTGTTTACTGAAGAGTGTACTCCCATCCCCCAGCCGACGGATTCCTACTCGAGGGAAAAGCTTGTGGTACTGGAATTCACCGAAGGAGAAATAAAGAAAAAGATCGCTGACCTAAAGACGAATAAGTTCCCCGGACCAGACGGGTTTCTATCCAAGGTGTTGAAGGAAGTGTGCGATGAAGTATCACGACATCTGTGCGCTATCTTTAACATGCCAATCCGGACCGGATGCGTTCCTAGAGACTGGCGTGAGGCGGAGGTGACTCCGATCTTCAAGAATGGAGACCCCAGCCATCCGTCAAACTACCGACCCATCAGTTTGACTTCGATAGTCCGTAAACTCATGGAAAGCATGATAGTGGACAAGATAACATCTTATTTAGAGTCAAACCTGCTACTGAGGAGTTCCCAGCACGTCTTCCGAAGGCAACGGTCATGCCTGACGAACCTTGTGGAATTCTTCCACTTCGTGTTCAGTGAGCATGATCGGGATAAAGCGGTGGATGTTGTGTACCTTGACTTCCAAAAGGCCTTTGATAAGGTACCACACCACCGCCTTCTCCGGAAAGTGCGTGCACAGGACATAGACGGCAAGGTAGCAGGTTGGATAGAGAGCTGGCGAAGTGACAGACGGCAACGAGTAGTGGCGAATGGACGGGCCTCTGAATAGGCACCCGTATCTAGCGGTGTCCCTCAAGGTTCCATCCTGGGTTCACTACTGTTTATTATCTATGTTAACGACATGGACGGTGACATGGTTGCCAAAATCTCGAAATTTGCCGACGACACCAAGCTTGGTATCAATGTGGCAAAGGAGGGGAACACTGCCCGCCTCCAAGAGGACCTTCAAAGGATTGGGGAGTGGTCGGACACGTGGCAAATACCTTTCAACGTGGGGAAATGCAAAGTAATGCATATCGGCCACCGAAACCCTAAATCTCAGTACATCTTTAAGGGCACTGCTCTTGAATCGAGTGACACTGAGAAGGACTTGGGTGTTATGTACTATCACTAGCGACTTCAAGTCCTCGAAACAGTGCATCGAGGCAGAGAAGAAAGCCCAAAGGATGTTAGGCTATAAAAAGCGCCAGTTTGGATACCGTAACAAGGCGATAGTACTTTGTCTGTACAACTCCCTTTTTTTCGCAACGAAGGACTCCAAAATTTTACGGCATACTCCAGGTGCTGGAGTATGCCGTACAATTTTGGAGTCCTTCGTTTCGAAAGGACATCGCAAGGTTGGAACGCGTACAAGCTTGGGCAACCAAACTGATTCCCTCTATTCGACATAAAAGTTATAAGGATAGACTACGGGAATTAGATCTTTTCTAGCTGGAAACCGTAGACTGCGTGGTCAGCTCATCGAGGTTTTCAAAATACTTCGAGGGTTCGACAATGTTGACTACCGGGATATTTTCACACTGAGTAAGAACAGAACGCGCAATCCCGGCTTCAAACTTGAACTGAAGCGTTACAACCGCAATCTGTGTCGAAATTTTTTCACCTACAGTATCTGCGGTAAGTGGAACGCACTTCCAGTGGAAGTTGTCAACAGTGAATCTGTTGACCAGTTCAAGTTAAGACTAGACAAAGTCTTGAAAAGTGGCCGTTTAGGGATGCAAAACAATTGAGCAGCCGTGTGCCCGCTCGATTGCTAGTCCAAAGTTACCCTCCTTGAATGGACCGTAAGGTCTCCTAGGGTACCTTCTTTCCTTGTTGTTACTCTTGTAGTTTGGTAGGATGGTTAATTAGGTGATCATAGGTTCTTCTAAAGGTAAAGAAAATTTAGACCTTGATTCACCGTTTTTATTCGGCGGTACCATGGACTTGTTTTCAAGTAATGTATAGAAAATAACCGCCTTGTCGATCCCCCTTGTCGATCATTTTTCAACAAAATGCTTCTAGAACTATATATATAGTTTATCTGGTGGTCCATAAGCTATACAAAAATTTGGTTAATCAGAGTTAAGCAGATTTTTAAGGACAAGTTTACGTCTAATTTATTCTTTTACAAATAAGCGTTACGTTATCTCGGAGACGCCGAGATTACAGAAAAAGAACTACTTCGCGTGCTTCGCTCATTCCAACAAAAAGCCCCAGGACAATCGGGGCTTACAAAGCTTAACTTTGAAAAGGTACCAGCCAGTGTCATCGAAGGAATGAGAAGAATATACAACGCCTGTTTCAATACGGGATACTTTCCGGAAAACTCGCTCTATAACCCACACCAATTCGGGTTTAGTAGAAAGCGAAGTACGGAGATGGCGATTAACATCATCAAGGAAAAGCTAGCCCAAGCAAAACGGGAAAAGAGTTACCTGGACATTGTTTGTCGGGATGTATCAAAGGCGTTTGATAAGGTGTTGCAACGGGGAATGCAGTACAAGATCACACGACTGGGCCTAAGTGAAAGCTTATAAAGAACTTTGTGTGACTATGTCATGGAAAGAGCGGCGTACATCAGTTTAGGGTGCACGGACGGGCCAAAGTTTCCGCTCACTGCGGGCCTCCCGCAAGGGGGGTGCCTGTCCCTCTGATTTACACCGCAGATGCCGCAGCCCCTGTAAACCATACTTGCCTCAACATTCAATTCGCCGATGATTTCACCCAGATAATCACTTGCCTATGGAGGAATGCGCCATTGCAAGCTCGAATGACAGACCCGAAATTGAAAACCTAAACACCTACGAGGCCCGGTGGAAAATCCGTACCAACCAGGAGAAGTTCAAAGTAGTCCCCATAGGCAGCAGACTACTTGATGACGTCAGGGTGGGGGATAGACGATATCCCTACACCACTGAATGCAATGTACTCGGCATGAAGATCACCTCAACAGGGTACAAGAAGCACGTCCAAGAACGAATCACCAAGGCCCCTGCTGCAGTCAAGACTCTATATCGATTTAGAAATCTTCGCCAAAGCAACAAGAAAAAGATCTACACTGCTCTTGTAAGATCGACGTTGCTATACCCCGCTTCCGCCCTCTCGTGTGTCTCCAAGACACAGAAGAGGAGACTACAGGTGGTGCAGAACAAATGCGCGTACCTAATTTCAGATACACACAGATTGGAAAGAAAAAGACAAGAAGAGCTGCACCGGGAGGCGGGGTTGACTCCCATTAACATTGTCATTGAAGAACAGACAAGGAATATTCTAGAAAAGGTCAATCGTGAACTGGACGACGAAATCGTCCAAATGATTGACCAGAATAGAAGAGCTATAAGTCGCGCCAGATTTCCAAACTCCGCCGGGGCCTTAGCTGGCGGAGCAGAAGTGCCGTTCTACGCAAGATGAGACGTTTTTTACCCAAATCAAGTCAAGCTAACCGAATTGTGAAACTTCACTGATTTTGACAAAATCCTTTGATATTGACAAAACTCACCGATGAAGACAAACTTACCGAAGAAGAAAAATCTACCGATGAAGACGGAAACACACCGTACAAGACATCAACGAAGAAACAAAATACACAAACTACACTCATTACAAAGTATACGAAAAAACAAAGACACTAAACAAACATAGTAAGTAATATTAATGCAATTACCAAAACAACAGCAAACGCCCTCAGCATAACCAAATTACATTAACTAATTTGAAGACAAATGGCTTGAAGGCCATATTATATATATATATATATATATATATATATATATATATATATATATATATATATATATATATATATATATATATATATATATACATATATATATATATATATATATATATATATATATATATATATATATATATATATATATATATATATATATATATATATATATATAAACAGAATGATAAACAACAATGGAACTACAAAACATAAAAAAATAAAGCGATAGGCCTGATCTCCAGGCTCTAGCATCACTTTGCACCCTACCACACTTCTTTCTCTTTTCACCACTGGTCCACTTTCCACTGTCTATCCACACACCCTTTCTCTATCCCCTCACTTACATATACTCTTACACCTTAGCTTAGCAGACTTTCGAAAAATAGTTTATGTTTACTGATTTTCAAATATAAGCGTTACTGAAATGCATTTTTCACTCGCTACCCGGTAAAGGAGGTAACGGTTTCGGGAGTCCTAAAACGCCTTCGCTTAGTAAAGGACTGTGAACATCACTGACGACAGATAACAACCCAACGGAGAATTCAACAGTGAACTTTTATTCACACTTAAGAATGATATAACAAAACATTTTATTCGGAGAATTGATAATTAAATGAGGGCTTAACGTTACAAAAATTATCTAGCTGATTCAAGGATTATGCAATTTCATTACACTGCAAATTGCTCATCTATGAGGTACTTTTGAATCAAATATAATTCTATAATGTGGTTCCAACACCACAGGACTTCGCCCCGAGGAAACGGAGTGTATCAGTACATTATCAATAAATACATCTTACGTACAAATATTTACAGTATTCAGGTTATTCAGAGGTACTTTAGAGTGTTCGGACGCAGGAACTGCAGCGCTTAAATGCCTGCAAAAATATGTTTGCGCGTGTGTGTGCGCGCTACAACTTTTTATTCTTACTTTTATTATGCCCATCCTTCACTTTCATTATTGGCTGCAGTATAAATTAAATTCCTAAGCGCTCCTGAGGGTTTTGTACTATTTTTTTATGTATTTGTATGCATACCTATAGCTTTGTGCGAGTGCCCACAACATTATATACTCTCGTATTTCATTTTTGTTATCCTTGACTGCACAACATAGATTTCAGAGGGGTCAGCAGTCCTGAGATTCTTTGTTTAACCTATGTTGTGCCAAGCGATTTAATAACATTTATTAGAGCGTTCGGCATGTAGAAGCTGCAGTTTCTCATCGCGAACTAAACCTCTTCTTTTTTTTACATTTCTTAGTGTGTAGCCATCACACCACTTTTCTTAACTTAACGGAACCTATGAATTGATATTTACGCGAATTTTTACACATTTAATTTAGTCTTACAAAATTATTTTTATTCTCATCACCGTGTATATTTCTTTGTGTGTAGGCACCACATCACTGTTCTTAAACTAAACTGAACTTATGAATACAGAATTAACTTTATATTGATATTTACATGAATTTTTACACACCCAATATGGTCTAAGAAAATTATTATTATTATTCTCATCACCGAACTCTGGATTTTCACTATTTACACTTTTAAAATACAACATAAGCACTGAATCTACATTATTAAACTTACTTGCACTGTTATTTTTAACACTATTATTGCCCGTTTGTTGCTTTCCTCTTGCTCCAGTGATGTCCTTTTGAACCTCGATGAGGGCACTATGGTCGTAGATAGTGAATGGACAAACTTTTGCCGTTTAGGTTTCAGTCCACGTCCATTTGTAGCAGTTCATCGTAGTTCATCTAGGTTGCTCGAAGTAGTCCGGTGCGTAGAAATATCTCGAATCATTCATGCTGCCGAGTCTCGCAGAGCTCGAGGATTTTGGTACTTAGAAGAGTAGCTCCAGGTTGATTCTGTCCATAACCATATCTACTGATTTTTAAACCGATCACGCTTCCTTCATGTTGGTATCTATACTCTCTCCCTCCACCTGGACTCTGGATGTCTTCCGTCTTCCTATGGGAACGATCGAAAACTTGTCGGTGTTTGTTCTGATCTTCCATTTCCGTTAATAGTTATTGATGTTGGCTATTTCCGTAGCAGTGATTATAACTATGTGTTGAGAGTGTCTGTATGGGCTATTCGCGATTATGGTGATATCATCCGCGTACTGAATATACCTCATCGATTCGATACAAGGCTGGGTAGGTCCATCGTGTAGATGCTATACAGGTTGGGACTTATGTAGCCCTCCTGTGTGACCTCTTTTGGAACTTCGAAGTTCGGCCCGTTATAGCCTTCTATCGAGATGTACGCTGCTCTATCCGTGACGTAATCACAAAGGCACTTTGTAAGATTCTGGGGTAGCTCTTGCCTTCGAATTTTATACTTAAGGCCAATCCTCCAGACATCATCAAAGGCCTTTTTTACGTCCTTAAGTATAATTATCGCCTGTGTAATTTTCTCGTATTTAGCTCTTGCAATGGTTACGACGAGGACGGCCAGCGCTGTTTCTATGCTTCTTTGTTTCCGAAAACCGTGCTGGTGTTCCAGAAGTTTCATCAGGATTAAAGAATTTCATAAGACTGCAAAATGCTCATCTATGAGGTACTTTTGAGTCAAATAAGATGCTATAATGTGGTTCCAATACCACAGGACCACTGCATAAATCGAGTACAACGTGAGGTTTAGGTAATTCATCTGTGGGATTCCAGTTTCCAATTCAAATTCAAGTCGCTTCAATTCATTGATAACCACATATGTTCTTCTGTCTGTGAGGTAATCGCAGATAATTCTCTCCAGATTTTTGTTCATCTGGAGATTTGAATATCTTGTATTGCATGCACTTGACCCAGACTTTGCCAAAGGCTTTCTCTACATCTTTCAGGACCAGATCAGTGCATTTTTTCTCTGTTTTCGCCTATTGTCTCCGTTATTAAGTCAAGTCCAATCGGAGCGCTCTTCCATTTCGAAATAGAAATCAGTAATCATTTTACCAATTGTTTTCATAGAGTAATTATTTGTATTCTTTGAAGGTCTTTTCGAAGATTTTTCCTATAAAGTTCAATAACGATATAGGCCAGTAACTGTTGAGGTGACAAAGTGGTTCAATTGGTTTCGGGGTGAATATATGTAATTTTCATTACTTTGTATGCCTCTCGGAAGTATCTGGTGTTGAGGCATGCATTATGTAAATGTTTTTCATTGTTTATACATATTATCTGCCGTCTTCGTATGGCTTACTCTGGTGATTCCTTTTTGACTGGGCGCTTTGTGTTTGAATGAATTAATAACGCTTTATATTCTTCCGTTGTGTTGATGGTCCCCTATCCTAGTATTTTTTTATTTTCACGCATTACTGATGTTGGTGGGGATATTTTTCCTATATTGTTTAATAAATAATTATGTTGGAGCTTTTGTGTGGGTATTATATAGGCAGGATGTGTGAGTTATGTTCAGATTTTCAATGAAAAAAGTGGAGAATTCCAGTTGAGCTGGTGTGTTATATGTTGAGCTCAGGTGATGTCTCTTTGATGAGAATAGCATACAATTTTCTCATCAAAGAGACGTCACCTGAGCTCAACATATAACACACCAGCTCAACTGAAATTCTCATTTTTTCATTGAAAATCTGAACATAACTCACACATCCTGCCTATATAATACCCACACAAAAACTCCAAACATAATTATTTATTAAACAATATAGGAAAAATTATGTTTACTTCCTTGCGCAAACATAATTTTGATAGCATCCACTAAACCCATTAGTTAATCAATATCGTAAAAGGGAATTTAATGAAATTTCCAGAATCGACAGATAAATAGTTGTTAAATTTGTTTTGTTTTGCAAGACTCAAAAATCTTTAATAGGTTTTGAGTTATACTAATTCAAAGTACGGTTAACTTTTTTCTGGGACACCTTGTATATATGTATATATATATATATATATATATATATATATATATATATATATATATATATATATATATATATATATATATATATATATAGGGATAGGGATAAATTTCCCTGATGAAAAGGATAGAAGGGTAGAAAATCCCTGGTGATAGGGAATCGCAGGCATTTGTCTGAGATTGATGTTCTTCTCTTTGTTTTTGTTCTAATATTCTTGTTCTTTTGCGTACCCTTATCTTCTTCATTTTGTTTGTTTTTTGTTTGGGTTGTTATGGTTTGTTTATGTGGTTCCTGGTTTTTGATGTTATTGGTTGTGTCTTCACTTTGTTTCGTGTAATTTATAGTGTTTTTTTGCAGCGTCCAAGCCTTTGTATGTGTTTACTGTATCTTTTGTGTTTCTCTCGTGGTTCGTTTATGTGTTTTCAGTGTTTTTCTTGTTGTTTATTCTTGTGTAGTTTATTGTTTTTTATGCGTAGACTTAGGTGTAGATTGGATCTTCTTATCTTTCGGTTTGTGCTTTGCTACTGAAAAAGTCTAGTCTTCTTCTGTTTAAGTCTTCTAACGGAATGTCGATGTGTCTCTGTCTGATTTCGTCCGTCATGTGTCATGGGATTTTCGCCCAGATTCTTCGGGCTCTTCTTTGCAGCTCCGTGTTGATTGGAGACATTTGGATGCTGTGATGAAGGTCCCTCTGCCTCCTTCTTTCTCTCCTCTCGGTGTCTGTTATTAGGAGCACTCCTTTGTTCTGTAATCTTTGGAGTAGTCGTACTTTATTGTTTGAACTAGTATTGATAGGTATAGGTGGATACAGCAGCTTCGATCTTAAGAGCGCGTTGTATATTTTCTTTTTGTTTGTCATGTTCAGGTTTCGAAACCTGAATAGCTTGTTCACCTCGAACTTCGCTCGCGCTGCTGTCTGAGCAACGTGGCCAACGTATCCATTACTACCTATCTTTAGTTCAAGTACTGTCTCGTCGTCGCTGTATGGAATTCGGGCGTTATCGGTCTCGATATGGGCCCGTTTCCTATGGAAGAATGGAATCACTTTAAATTTCAGGGTGTTAGTGGCGATATTCCATATTCTTTCAAACCTGCTGATATGGTCGATTTCTCTGGCGGTGATTTGTGCCATGAGTTCGGGATTTTTAAGGGGGCAGTCATAATCTGAGAGATATGTCGTCAGCGAACTGGACATACAGCGTGTCTTCCCTGACCGGATCGTGTAGATCGAGGGTATATATATTGTATAGGAGGGGGCTTAGGTACCCTCGTTGCGGTACGCCTGCAGTTAGTTCGAAGTCTGGTCCCATATGGTCGTATATTTGTAAATATGCTATTCTGTCTGTCACGTAGTCACATAGATTATTTTCTAGCCTTGGGTTTAGTCCGAGTCTTAGTATTTTCTACTGAAGCCCAGTCCTCCATACTTTGTCAAATGCCTTCTTCACAGCTCTGAGCACCAGGTCAGCGTACCTTTTTTGGCTAGCAATCTTAGCCAGTTTTTCTGTGATGATTGCTAGCGCCATATTAGTCCCTCTCCCTCTTCTGAATCCATGCTGATGTTGGTTAGGGAGGTTGTTTTCCTCCATAAAATCTTGGATTCTGCTACCAAGGACCTTCTCAAAGATCTTGCCAGCCACATCGAGCAGGGAGATGGGTCTGAAATTTGCTGGTCTGTCTGGCGGTTTCCCTGCTTTTGGAATGAAGATCATTTTGGGCGATCTTCCATTCGTCCGGGAAATAGCCGACATTTAGGCACGCGTTCATTAGATTGACCAGCCCCTCTAAGATGTTATAGGGGGCGTTCAACCAGTTGAATTTGGTCAATCTTGTTTTACCTGGTGCTCTCTGTTTGAAGGTACGTAGCGTTGTTAGTACTGCTTTTGTTGTTATTTTTCGCCCATAACCTGTCATCTCTCTGTCAGCAGTTGTGTTATTGAAGGGGTATGTCCTGTCTAGTTCTTGTCTTATTTGGCCGTGGATATGTTCCTTAAAGTCTAGGTCAAAGAGTTCGTTTTCTTCTGGTGTAAATAAAAATACATTTTTCCAGTAGTCTCTGAATTCTTCTTCCGTTTCTGTCGCGTCCATTTTTGTCCCGTCATCTTTCGTGAGGAGAATGTTTTTGTCAGATCGCTTACCCTTCAATCTGGATAGAGTGTTACATAAAGTTCGGGGATCCGTTTCTTTGTCTAGTTTGTCGGCCAGGTCATTCCAGAGTGCTGATTGCTGCCCTCTTATGAGTGTCTTCATTTCTGTCCTTAGTGTTCGTAACCGTCTGTTTTTAACTTTGTGTTAGTCAGTCTAATTTCTTCGAAAAGTCTTTTATATTCGTCCATTAGGTCATATAGCTCTTGTGTACACCTTGGTGCTGGTAACGTTTTGTAGGATGTTTTGGGTACCGTTGCGCGGTCCGCCTCCACAATTGCCTCCGTCAACCTTGCCAGTTCCTGGTCGATTTCCTCCAGGGTGGCTTCTACGAGTGGTTGAGCTCTGAATTCACCGAGAAGGGTACAGTACTCTTTCCAGTTCGCTCGGGGGAAGCATTTTCTCTCCCTGATGGGTATTTGAATGGGGCTTGATGAAATTTTGATTATGATAGCAAAGTGGTCGCTAGGGATTGTAGGTCCGGGCTGGATATGGTAATTGTAGGGAAATTGAAAGCTGGTCAGGGTGATATCCGTTTTGGTTGCGTAGCTGTCGGTGATATAGGTGGGGAAGTCGGGCCCAATGCGGGCAACGATACCCCTGTCAATAAAGTTCTTCAAGTTCTTCCCCTTCTTGTTTAGACCTCCGGTCTATCCGGATTCCCTGCATCTGTCGTTGAGATCCCCCGAACAAAACTGTTCTCCCGTGTGCACACAGTTGGAGAAAGTTGTGCATTGGGATATAGTCTCATCTTGGGGGTTGGTAACTTGTTGATACCACAAATGGCTCCACGGTGGTTTAGATATCGATGGCCAAATAGGATTCGTCTAAAAATGGGAGTAGTTTGAACTGAATACCTTTCTTAACTGCAATAGCAGCGCCATCGAAACGTTCCTGGTTGTGGTTCTTAGTTGTTATCCTTTACTTGGAGAGTCTTTCCTGCCGTGATTTCGTATATGAGAGCTGATAGAGAGTTGGGCGGAAACCACATTTTCCTTACTCCATTCTTTTCGAGGAGAAGGTTGAGGGCGTCCGCAAAGGTACCCGGTTGGGCAATATTGTGCACATGCGCGAACATAAAACAAGCCAATATGTCCAACCCTGTTCCTTCATTTACGTTTATGTTTATTTTTTGTTCTTCTGTCTGTTTTATTTCTTTTATCGTTGCCTTGGCCATTTGTGCATATGTTTTATTTTTAATCTTTTCTCTTACCTGGGCCTGCTCTCTTTCCTTTCTTGATATTATTTCTTTCCGTTTTCGGCAGTTTACTGCCATTGTCCTGTGTGGACCTTGGCAATTTATGCACTTTTTTTGTGGTCTCCCTGCATTCACGGAAATTGTGTCCTTCGCTCCCACATTCCAAGCATATTTTTTTGTCTTTGTTTGGGCAGTCTCTGGTTACGTGTTCTTCCAGCGCGTAGCATTGGAAGCACATTTGCACGATTGTGAATTTTTTTGTGTGTATGTTTTTGGGTGGAATTCTCATTCCAAAGGCCAAGAGACCGTTTTGCATCGCCCTATTGACCATTTCGGATGCTGTGCAGGTCACCTTAAAAACATGAGTGTGCTGCCCAAATTTGACTATCTCTGTTATTTTCAAGTATTGATTTTCCCTCTCGAGTTCTTCCTTTAGCTCCCCCTTGGTATGTGAGCCCACATAAAGGTCAACTTTTCTGCAAATGAATGACTGATTAGCCTGAAGCTGTGGAGGTAATTTTGGTTGTAGTCCGATTTTACTTAAAATGCTTATTCCTTCCGTGGTCACTAGCTTTTCGAAACCAATAGATGTGATTGTGCTATCAATGAAAATCGAATAACGCGCATAGATCAAAAAGTAATCCAATTAGAACAATCTGTACTGCTTTTAGAAAACAAAATTGAAAATAACAGTGTCAGAGAAGAGCACTCGATAGCAATTACAAATAAACGAAAAACTAAATCAAAACCAAACACGAATACACTCGGTGTTCCCCCAAATAGAAATACACATCTAAAAGAAGAAGACACTTATTTAATTGGAGACTCCTTAATTAGAAACCAGATAGACATTTTTGGTGCGAAAAATCATAGTGAACGTAAATTCTGGTGTTATCTCGGAGCGAACATCAAAAAAATAACTTAAGAGAGAGACAACCTAACTTTAAAAAACCAAAATTGTTCCGTAATAACCAACGTTGGAACTAATGATGTCTTTTGTAATAGAAATTATGCTGGAAGTGAAAAGATAATTGAGAACTATTCTAAGCTCGTCGAAAAATTCAAATCAAAGACCAAGAGAGGTATGGTAATAGATTTTATACCGAGACTAAATTCAAATAGAGAAATGTTAAGTCGAGCAATAGGCATTAACGATCGCGGAAAAACAAATATGTGAAAAAGAAAATGTTAAATTCGTAGACCTATGGCAGAATTTTATCCAGAGAGAGGAATATTTCAAACTAGACGGAACGCATTTTAGCAGAAAAGGAAAAGAGCAATACGGAGAACTGCTCCATTTATACCTGACCGAAGTGCTAAAGCAACCTGCCATCTCTCCAGAACCCCAAGCGAATTCGGGAAACGACCTCGGTGCAAGACCAATAGTAAACGGATAATTTCCGTCAAAGCAATTTTATTTAATGCTAGATCAATTCGGAATAAGTTTTTAGAATTCAAAGCGTTAGTAGCATTGAATAGGTATTATATAATAGGCATCACCGAAACTTGGATCCATAGTCATACGAGGGATTATATCAGTGAATTTCAACTCGAAGGTTACAAATTATTTCACAAAGATAGAATCTAAAAGGAAGGAGGTGGGGTGCTATTATATATAAGAGAAGACCTTCAGCCTATTAATTGTAATATAGAGACAGAATATGAATTAATAGGAATAAAATTAAACATAAACAAATGTCTGTATATATATATATATATATATATATATATATATATATATATATATACTTAGCCTATAAGAAGCCACACCATTCATATGAAGCAGATAATCGATTTTACGAAATTTTGACGAATTTTAGTAAAGACAAGTTATCGCTTATTATTGGCGACTTTAACTGCCCCCAAATTAATTGGCTAACACGGAACTCAGATTCTGAAGGACAAAGATTACTCAATTTCATAGAGGAAAATCTGCTAACTCAATGGGTCACCAAGCCTACTAGAGAAGAGAATATATTGGACTTAATCTTAACTTCAGATGATGAAATTATCTCAAACGTAACTGTATGCGATCAACTCGGTGGCTGCGACCATAACCTAATAGAATTCGAATTAAATTTACCAAACAAAAAAAATGTAAGAAGTAATGCAAAATTAGATTTCAGAAAGGCAAACTTCGCAGCTTTAAAACAAAGTCTCATAAACTATCAACTAAATGGCAGACACATAAATGAAGTATGGAACGAGTTTAAATACAATCTTTTAAGGAAACGATCTCAATTCATTCCTCAAGTCAGCAAAAGTGGAAAAAATCAAAATCCCAAATGGATGACTAATGAAATTAAGAGGGACATTAACGAAAGAAAAGAGGCTTATAAGGCTTTTAAATTAAACAGCTCAGAAGAAAATAAAAATAAATATTTTGATCTCAGAAGAAAGATAAAAACTGGAATTAGGAGAGCAAAGTGTAACGAGGAAATGAGGGTAGCATTAAATTGTAAAGAAAACCCCAAATAATTTTACGCCCTAGTTAACAGTAGAAAACCAATAAAAAACATCATTGGCCCAATCAACGATGGTCACAATAATTTACAAGTTAAGGATAAAGATATAGCTACTGCGCTAAATAAGTATTTTGGCTCTGTTTTCCGTATAATGAGTATTTAGGAAATAACACACTAGAAATGTTTAAATGCACGAGTAAGGATATACAAATACGAATAGATAAAATGAATAAATTTAAATCCCCAGGACCTGATAAAATAGTGCCAAGAGTAATCAAAGAAGTAAAGGATGCAGTGGTGGACCAGATAACCTACATTTTTAACTTATCACTTGAAAATAATACTGTTCCTCAAGACTGGAAATTAGCTAATGTCATTCCAATATTTAAAAAAGGGCGCAAAGATCTGCCATGCAATTATCGACCAATAAGTCTGACATCAATAATTGGCAAAATGCTGGAAAGTATTATAGCAGAAAAAATAGTAAGCCACTTAGGAACCAATGAGAGTTCTCTCTCAGTGATCACAAGCTAGTTAGAATTAGCGTCAAGATCCCGAAGGTAAGGTCTGTTGCCATTCAATCAAGGAAACTTGCCTTGAGAAGAGCAGACTTTGCAAGCCTTCGTGCTGGGTGGACTGATGTAAGGCTAGCGGATGCGTTCCTAGAGACTGGCGTGAGGCGGAGGTGACTCCGATCTTTCAGAAAGGAGAACCCAGCCCTCGGTCAAACTACCGACCCATCAGTTTGACTTCGATAGTCCGTAAACTCATGGAAAGCATGATAGTGGACAAGATAACAATGGGCCGACAAGATAGCCATTCCCGCATATTCCGATCCGCAGAGAAACTTTCTGCTGACAAATACGTGTGTCAAAGTTGAATGCTGGGGGGTGGTTCAGCGGCGCATATTGCCGAATGTTATGGCTATTTACCTTTCCATTCATGAAAAAGGCTGCCTCGTCACCAATCACAATGTTTTCCAAGAAACGAGCAGGTTTATGAAGAAGAAGCCATTCGACAAATCGTCTACGACGAAGAAAATCAGTTTCAAGAAGCTGGTGTCTTGCATGCATCTTATAGGGATGCCATTTGAAGTCATGTTTAATAATGCGGTTAAATGATGACTTTGACTGATACATGTAGATTTTGAAGAAGCGTCATCTGAACATTTTTGATATTTCCTGTCGTTCTTATGGTTCTCATACGACCCGAACGACCTTTATTTAGATTTAAGCATTTTCCTTCATGTTGGTATTAGCGAACATTTTTCCAAATTGTGGGCTTGCTTGGTGGGGGCCTACCTGGAAAACGTTGTTCAAATGAATCGTGTACTTGTTTAATACTGCCAGTCTTAATAAAGTTTGTGACTACAAATACGCGTTGATCTTTTGTTAACTGCATGATTAAAAAGGTTCTATGGAAGTAAACTTTTACACAGGAACGCTAAGATTTGCTTAGTAAGCAATAATGACTAGACCATACCACAGCGTGGCTGAAAACCACTGTAAAATGGCCTGGGCTTTGCTTGAAGAATCACACAGTGACCTAGGCTACCTAGGCTGCCTACGCTTCTCTTGAAAGTGCACGGTGGCCTAGCCTTCCTAGGCTTCGTTTCATTATTTTACTTACTTGCGCAAACCTATTTTTGATTGCCTCCACTAAACCCATTAGTGTATTAATACCATAAAAGGGAATTCAATGAAATTTCCAGAATCGACAGATAAATAGTTAAATAACACACTTTAGCAGGACCCAAAAGTCTCGATTAGGTTTTGAGTTATACTAATTCAAAGCACGGTTAACTTTTTTCTGGGACACCCGGTATATATATATATATATATATATATATATATATATATATATATATATATATATATATATATATATATATATATGCATACATGATTACAATTGCAATCTTATGTGTGTGTATGTATTTTCCTTTCACAACTTAATATATCCATTGTCCATTGTCCAAAATTCTAAGAGTTACTACCATATTTCCCTGAAGATGACCCACTGCGGTCGAAAGACGTCTAGCAATAAAATATGTCCTTTGTGGCTATTTTATCTCTTCTCGAAGATCCTGTTAAGAGACTTGTAAGGCAAATCAAGAAATTGCAAGTCAAAATCAATAACGCTGCCGCAGCTGTTGACTTTAATAACGCATGTATATATATATATTACCATAAATGAAACTTTTCCTGTTTAATAGTATTTAATATATGTATGTAATTGCAATGCAATAATAATATAACTTTTTTATAATGATCAAGGAATAAAGAGACGGTTTTCTGAGAATACAAAAGAGTATAAAAGCCGAAATTTTAGACGCCATGGAACACTAGGAATACAGATCGAGTGTAATTAACTCAACAAGGTTAAAAAAATAATTCAGGTTAAAAGATAGAACATATAATACAAACCCATCGAAAACAATCATCACAAGTCACTAAACCCGGCGAAATATGGCCTAAAAACTGGTATAGAGCAAATTATAAGACCAAAAAATAATCAATGAACTAAAATTACCGACAGGAAAAGATCAATGAAGGGGGTGAATAATTCTACCAGGAAGTGTTTGATAACAATGAACTTCATACACTAGATGCAAATTATCAATAAATGAGAAAGAAGCCCTTGCAGTTTTGCTGAACTAAATGTTTCAAGCATCCTCGATAATGAAAAATTATAATACACCTGGGATGGATAGGGTTACAATCAATTTTCTAAAGGTGGGAGGGGGGGCGAGGTATTGCTGACATGCAAGTAGTCAGTTTACAAAAGGTTTGATGAAAGTAAGATTTCAATGTCATAGTCAAACGCTTGCGTTAGTACTTCCTTTTTTTTAAAAAAAAAAGGCCACAAGAAAGACTTTAAGAAGCAACACGCTAATAACTGTCATCAAAGCAGAATTTAAAATATTCCCCAAATTTTAATCAACAGTCTACCGCAAACACTGGAGTGCAATCATTCATCATAACAGACTGGTTTGATATGTACCTTTATTAGTTCTCATGATCATCTGCAAACTCTTCAACAATTGTTGCTTGCATAGAACAAATGAATAAAAAAGGGCTTCTTTACATGGCATTCCTAGACTATGAAAAGCTCCCCACTTAGTAACCATTCATATTTAAGAGCACTACAGACACAAGAAATTAACCTAACCTAAACTGAGTACTCTCCTAGAGATGAACTCGCGCAACAGCGTCACTTAGCTACACTCGGTCAGTAATAAGATACAAAGAAAAAATGCGAAATACAGGCGGATTCCATATCCCCCAAATGGTTTACAGCAATGCTTGAAGATATTTTTAGGACTTTTGACAGAAACAAAAGCGAATGAGAATCAGTAAAAGATATTAATGTCATTGAATTACAGTCAATGATAACATAATTATCACAAGCTAGACTTTGTAAGAAGAAAATATATATCAAATTTGCAGAAGATGGAGCATTTAGGATTGACGATCAGATTCAATGACAGGCAAAGTTTTGTGGTCCCTGTTTGGAACATGGAAAAGAACACAAATTAAAGAACGTCAATAGACTGCAGAGCAATAGGAAAACTTAATTCTATCTTCTGAAGCAACATAGATCAATGGATCTTGCCTCTCTTAAATTATTGCAGTGAAACTTGGATACTGAACACAAGAAACAAAGAAACGGACGATAACTTAGAGAAAAATGGAACGACACCTGTTAGTAACAACTTTAAGAGACCATAAATTAAAGACATGGATAAGAATAGAAACAAGAGTTAGAGATATAGCAAAATTAATGCAATGTCTGAAAGGGAAAAGGGTAGGTCATATTGCTAAAAAAACCGGCATAGTATGAGCAAGAGAAAACCTAAATTTCACTCCCTTATATGTACATAAAGAATCTCAGGACACCAGGGCTGGGCCAAACCTTTATGAGGCACTAAGCATAATTTCATTTGGGGGCCCCCCACACCACCACAACTTTTTCCAGTAATTATTTTAGTTTTTATTCCCCAAAATCCAAAGTAAACACCATTTTAACATTATCGAACTGTCAAGTGCTTTAACAAAAGGAAGTAACTATAGTATAGTTAGATGAAACCGAAAGCCCGCCTTTCACTTCCATATTCAGAAAACACATTTGTATATAATTCAATAGCCAGAAGGATCGATAGATAGTAGATAGACGGATACGAATGACACTTTTAGTAGTTGAAAAAAGTTACATTTTGTTTTCAAAGCTCAGCTGTGTTTATTCCAGACTCTCATGTATAGCACAACTCTGTAATTGATTTTTTGATCATAGACGATGCAACAGCAAATTTTCGCCGTCTACCGCGCCATAACCCAAATAATGTAAGATCTCAGATGTTCTCCATATCCTACTCTCTCGGGTTCAATATTTTTTTAAATTAATCTTTCTACCTTTCTTGAGGGTATTGATACAAGAATCATGTAAACAAAATTAACGAAACACTGCTGAGAAAATGCTTAGGAATCTGTTATACTGTTAGATCTGTTATAAGCTCGCCCACTCGTCGAAAAAAAATTAAAAACCTGCCCTTCTTATGTTAACATTGGTCGATCCACTTAAAAAACTTGTGAAAACTCCTCCCACGTAATATAGGATTGGAAGACTTCCATTAAACTAGACCATAGCTCCTCCTTAAGAAATATCCTATTGGTAAACACCTTTGGAGGCGAGTCCCCTCCTTCTCCATATAAAACCCTTGTAAGCTTTAGATTAAAGCATTCTGAGCATTTCCTGTATTTAGAATAAAGCTAAAGCCATACAGCTCCTTTGACTCTCCGCCACTGTGTTGTACCGGGTTTCGAAGACGGGCAATCGAATTACGTTGAATTGCTGTGAATCACTGAGGATCACCGCCTTCATCCACGATCGAGCCCCTTGCAAGAATCATCATTTAGCGTCAGATTGCACCGTGTACCATAGTACAGGCAGTCCTTTCTCCCCAAGAAGGATTCCGTTGCGCCGACTGCCTGATCGCCTTGACGTTGTGCCCCATAGTTACAAGACCGAGAAGAAGAGAGAGCACAAACAAACCACAAGCCTCAACAGAACCGTGCTTACAATTTAGGCAATTTAAATAATAATTTTCTGCAAATCGATATCCACAGCAGTCAGTTTTAAATGTTTATTAACAGATTTATTAACATAAAATATATTGCATACAACCCAGTATATAATGTTGCTGAAAATGCGTTATCGTAAGTGTCATCTATTTGGGACACATAATCCTAATAATGAAATTGGAACTTCAACATTTTATAAATAAAAATTTTCCACAGTTGATTGGTAAAATTATTTGGATCAATCCAATTAAAAAAGGGTCATTGCTCTGCTTCAAGGAGCGCCTTTTTAACGAGTTGCTATCACGCTGTGTAAATCTTTACTGTTGCGTCACGGGTGATGACGCCAGACTGTTCACCGAAATGGACTCTGCATATGCTCCTTACACAGGACGCTGGCTTGGCTTCTCGGACTGGTGGGTGTTCCTTTACACAAAGGTGGCCCCTCACGATCTGCTATCATACTAGGACATGTGGGAACCCCCTTGAAGGTAGCAATTTAAAAGCTATTATGATAGAGTACTATCATAATTGTACTTAAATACTTCAACTTCAAGCAGTTTCCTGATACAATGAGGTCTACGCGCATCAACGTTATTTCTGCACCATTTATTTGACGTTATTTCTTTACTTGTTTTAGAGTCAGTGATTTTTTTTAAATGAAATAGTCTTGTCTTCTTCTACCTCATTTACGGACACACACACTCTCTCTTTCTCTCTCTCTGTTTCTCTTTATTTATTTATGTTTATTTAATTATTTATATGTGTATTTATTTTTGTTAATTTATTTATTTATATGTTTATATATTTATGTTTATTTATTTATTTATAAGTGTGTAGAACTCAATGTAGCGCGTAAAGTAGATAATGGGTGCAAATATCCCGCAGGAAAAGGAAAAGTATTTTTAATTAATTTCGATTTATATTCAGTTCCTTTTCTAAGAAAAGTAAAAGAAAAAAATATTCTAAGACTAAATATAAGTGAAACAAAAGTGAGGCACAAACCCAAAAACACCCTTTCTCTACACTCGCTACACAACTTGCGCTATGTGAGGGCTAACAGCCCTGAAGGGCGCATTATAAATAATAATAATTATTATTATTATTATTATTATAGTATTAGCCCTGTTTATAAGTTGCGTTGGTTCTGTATCTTAATCGTTGTCTAACGCTTTACTCCATTTCTTATACCACTTGTGAGAACTATTTCTCGTTCATATCTAACTAATAGTTATGACGTTATTGTTATACTTAACGCTATTCCCAGTGGCGGGTCCAGCATAAAAACCCGGGAGGCCTAACCGGAATTCCTCCCTCTGAGGAGTCTGAGACAAGGGCGAACGAAGAATGGTCCTCTTCCACAGCATTGATGATAATATAACATAATTTCACGGATGACAAAAGCCACAAGGGCCTACCTATCAAAGGCCTTCCTCATCTGTCAAAACCCACCCACAAAATGCTAAATAACAGCATCTCATAAAGGAGCGAGCACCAACTCTATCACATCTAATTTTTTTTTCACACATTAGGAAATTATGAATTTTAGTTTTTGGACGTCAGTTAAGGTATAAATAATACTGAATTTAATCATTATTTTTGAGATTTACTTCTATTTTAGACATGTATCATATAAGATAAATTTGATTGCGATGGGTTAAAAACTGTTTTATATATATTAAATATATTACATAACTGTTTCTTAATAGCAGAATAAAAGTAAGGCTTAGAAAAAAATATAAATATAAACGGCTCTGAAATTGGGGGGCTTCGGCCCCCTATCACCCCCACCCCCCTTGGATCCGCGCTTAGCTATTCCGTATTCTAGTAACTTTAGCCTTGTTAGTTTCGATTTCTGCTCTTCGCTTACAAAAACGCCAATTGAAACAAATAAGGGTATTTCCTACTCACAGGAGATAGCAATTATTCTTGAAATAGGATCTTAGGAATTAAATTCTTCATGCATTAGAGAGAATGAAGATGAAAGGTGAAAGCCACGACAGATGAGTGCCCTGATGGAGCTCAGTTTATATGATAAGTCGCAAAAACTATAGAAATTTGTATCTATATTATTGAACGTAGTTTTTCTATATATAGATGTTGTTAAGTCTTGATTTGATTTTTTAATTAAAATGTTTTAAAAAGGGAGATAGTTTTCTTTTTCAGTTTCCAGTGTATTTAATATTAGGATGAATGGAATTGAGATAATTAAAAAACTAGTACGCCTGGTCCTGGCTATCAAATACTGCACAGCAGTCGTCTACAAATCTTCTGTAGAATAATGGCTTGAGTGACGAAGGGCAAGCTTGAAATTTGGTCTGCTCAAAATCTTTCATAAAGATATCTGCTGCAATGGGTGCAATGGGCGAACCCATTGCTACACCATCTATCTGTTGAAAACTATTTCCATCGTAAGAAAATATACCTTCTTTAAACACCATTCGTAAAAATTGTTTGAATTTGTCTCTTGTAAAGTTGTGGAAAGTGTTGCAATTCTGAAATGCAGATTCTAAAATAATATCTATGGTTTGGTTAACTGGTATGTTTGTGAATAACGAGGACACATCGTAGCTTACGAGAAATTTGGATGCGTCAAACATTTGTCGGAGAATTTCTTGAGCAAAGGAATAACTATCTTTTATAGTATACTGGTTTGGTGCTAAAGGTTGAAAGGAGATTGACTAAGTATTTCGCGATTTTATAGGTTGGAAGCGAATACGAGGCAAGTATGGGGATCTAAGCGGGATGGCTGGTTTGTGCAGCTTTGGTAGTCCATAAAGAAGACCCAGGCCACAGCCACTAGCAAAGAGAGTTTCATAAGTGGAATGATCTATGACTTTTGAGGTCTGAAGATTTAATAGGAATCTATTTACTTTATCTTCAAAATGCATTGTTAATTTTTTATAAGTAATCTGAATGGGAATAAATTGTCACGATGGTTTAAAAGATTAAACATTTTGTTGACATAATCAGTTCGATTCATAAGAACGACACCACTACCTTTGTCTGGTTTTGTGATAGATTTTTTAATATAGCTGTATCATTTTTTGTAAACATGAGTGAGGCAAATTTTAAATTTTTAAACCTGTGATAAAAGTAGTGAGCTAATTCGGAAAATTCCAACCTAAATCTATCGAAGTTACCTAGAGTAGGAAGTTTACAGTTGTCATGAAGAAACTTTTCAAAGCAATGATAATATTTAACAGAGTTAAAAATTAGGTCTTCCTCGTAGCCAAGTGGCCTCAGTGTGCACAACCGGTTCGAATCCCACCTCTGTACGGAATTTTTGCGAATTAGGACAAATTATTTCCGAAGAAAATTTGTCCCCGTTTTCTGTTTCTTGCGGTTTGTTGGATTAATTTTCATCATTGCTTCGCGCTCTTGAAAGATATATATATATATATATATATATATATATATATATATATATATATATATATATATATATATATATATATATATATATATATATATATATATATATATATATATATATATATATATATATATCAAAGTAGCACGAGAAATGATGAAAATGAATCCATTAAACCACATTGAAAGAGAAAACGGAATAATTTTTCCTGCAGTAATATATTTATTACCTTTTTCGAAAAAATCCGTGCAGGGAAGCGATTCGAACCATGCACACTGAGGCAGCGAGCCTTGCTTTGATCACAGTTAAAAGTATGCCTTTAGTGCACTATGCTACGCAGAGAACCATAGTGCACTAAAGGTATACTTTTAACTGTGATCAAAGCGAGGCTCGCTGCCTCAGTGTGCATGGTTCGAATCGCTTCTCTGCACGGATTTTTTCGAAAAAGGTAATAAACATACGAGTATTACTGCAAGAAAAAATTATTCCGTTTTCTCTTTCAATGTGGTTTAATGGATTCATATATATATATATATATATATATATATATATATATATATATATATATATATATATATATATATATATAGATATAGATATAGATATAGATATATATATATATATATATATATATATATATATATATATATATATATATATATATATATATATATATATATATATATATATTATAATATATATGATATGTAAAAATCTTTCATGACCGCGAAAGAATGATGAAATCAATCCAGCAAACTGCAAGAAAAAGAAAAACAGGATAATTTTTCTTCGGAAATGTTATTTCCTAATCCCACCCCAGTACGGAATTTTTGTGAATTAGGAAATAACATTTCCGAAGAAAAATTATCCTGTTTTTCTGTTTCTTGCGATTTGCTTAAAAATTTATTATTCCCCATTTTTGGCACGCGAAAATGTGGAATAATAAATTTTCCATTCTCTTCGATAAGCAGGGGTGACACTTGAAAAAGCCAATCGAAAGATAGTTTTGAGGCTATCTGAGAGAACGCTTATTTCAAGTGTTACCTTCTCGTGTATGTGAAAAGAGCTCCTTCCGAGGGCTTTGAGCAAGAGTGCGACCGTGTTTTGACAAAACAACGTAATTTCAAAACTAATGATTTGAGATAATTTGAATTTTTCAAAATCCTTGTGCCTCGACACCAGGCTTTTCTAATTGAAAAGTTGTTTGTGTATTAGGTAAAGTGATTTGATGAATTATTCAGATATCATGATATTTTAATTAAAACTCCAAGTTAACTGCAATTTTCTAAGTTTTTTTTATTTTAAGTAAACAGAAAAAACCCTTTATATTCTGGAAAAACAACGCAAAGTAAGTTAGGTCATTTTATCATAACAAAACGTGTACTTTTCTTGTCTGGATAAGTGAAAATGAGTTTCTTTTCCTTCACTATATTTTTACAGAACGGCCCAGGACCGTTCTGTTATAGCTGCACAGGTCCCGGACCTGGTCCTGGACCTGTCCATCTCTAACTGGAAATATCTTTTTCTCAGTATTGCATAAAGGTTTTATTTGAAAAATGATGGATTAAATAAATTTACTTTTATACGAACCATTATGATTATATTTCTGGTAACACATCAATTGCATAACTAAAACAATAGACTTTTAGAATTGAATAGAAAAATTATTGCATACATGTATCATAAAGATTCGTACATTTGAACTTAATTTGTACTATTGATTTAACTAAAGAAAATAGATTCATGAGGAATATTTATACATTTCTCTTATAGCGTAAATGAAGCTTATTATTATTCAAAATCAGTTTGAAGGTCATTTGATTTAGCATTTACTTTCAAGTTGTGAAAGAAATGCTGATATATATTTGGGAGTGATGCACATAGTTTCAATATTTCGCAATTTTAATATCTGGAATACCTCCCTGTTCGAAATACAACGGGGCTGTTAGAAGTAGACTGTACATTTTTAGCTTTATCCTTTTCTTTCAGATTCGTCAGAACTTTTTGTTTCATAAACGATACTTCTTGGCAGTCACCAGTGTCATTGTGGGCTTGTTTATTAAACATCAAAACTGCCTCGTCGAAATTGGGCAACCTTCACTTTTTCAAGTTTTATTTGGTTCGTAGCATTTTTATTGTCATTTGTGTGGGCAAAGAAATTCTTAGATCCACTGTTATAATTTTTAAGTTCTTGCGGCTATGATCAATTACACTAATGTAATCCTCAAAAGCAACCGATTGTGCTTTTCTGTTTTATTGCCTTGCTAATGCTAGCGTGAACACTGTCGCATGGCATATAAGAATGCGCAGGTTCAAAGTTTTTATTGTAATTATTACTGTCTCAACTTCGGGTGTATTTATTAGTTTCACTAGAGTTGAAAATAGAAGCCAACATTTATTTCGACTTGCACAGTTATCAGCATAGATAATAATTTCTCTTTCTCTTCGAGCTTCTTTGAGAAAAAAATCGCAATAAACACTTGCAATGGCAGCTGCTGAGCATCCTACCTCTCCTTCATACCACAACACAGCCCAAGCATTTGCATTTTTACCTGGCTTGGCAAATGTTTCATTAAAAAGAAGAAGCTTTCTTGAAAAATAGTAATCTTTAGTCGGTATTTTAGGCATTAACAACACTTTCTGCATGTGAACTGTTATAACAAATACATCCTTGCGTTCTGCATCAGAATGAAGCCCCATTCTGCATTGTTTCGTATTTTCTAGGTGTACAGGAATCCGACTGCAATGAACACAGTCACAATTGGTACATAAATGATCCTTTTCTTTATGCTTTTCACTATGTTCCATACAAAGTGCTCATTTATCTTGATCAGAATGCTTGTTGATATTTTCAGACCTTGAAAAACTTTGAAAAAGTATGGCTAAGAGCACATTTTTTAAGCCAGTCCATTATTTAATTCTTTAATATAATAATTGATAATCTTAATAGGGGTAACAACAGGTGGTAGGTATCTACGGTTTGGGGCAGGAGCTTGTCTGTAACGAGACACGCACGGCTTATAAGACTCGATAAATTGTATGAGATTAGTTCTATATTCTTCAGAAAATTTAGGAGCTGGAGGTTGTTTTCCTCTTATGTCTGGAAAGGCAGCAACTGACAGATTTATTTGATGCTTTTCATTTGCATTTATCACTACTCTTACACCTGAATCATGCTTATACCCAATAGTAGAGAGAAGAAACTCCTTGCAGACATTTTTCATTTCTCAAAACGTATGTAAAACTTCTGTTTCTCTGTGATGCAATACCTACTGATTTACGCTGTTGTTTAACATTTTTGTACGGATCTTTCGATGAAATCACGTCTTCTTTGTACGTCCAGTGTACAATATTATGAGTGGATGCACATTCTTTCCGATTCAGTTATTTTGAAAAAAACATTTGCTTTTGCATGAACATGGAGGAAGCAGAGTGTTTGACTTTCTGTCCTTCGCAGGACTCGTCTGTTTCATCATGACTGCGCGTTCTTGTTGAATGTTTCGGAATAGCTTCCACTGCATCTGAAAATATAAATACAGGTATATAATTACCATTTGAAGCTTGTTGTGAGTGAATGCCTCTCGGAATAGGTCCTGCCATTTTATCGACTCGCTCTGCTCCGGGAAATTGCATCTGTTGTGAGCATGTCAGATTTCCTTCATCTAAAGGTTCATCAACACGAGAAAAAGTTGGACTTCGAGAAGTTTCTGATGCTCTAACTGTTGTAAGCTCTGTGTAGCTTTTTGATGGCTCTTCATCGATGTCAACCCCTGTAACAAGTTACAAAAAAGAATGGAATAGAAATTAGCAAAAATTTGCATGTTCATTTAAAGGTGACATGCGCCACGAATACTGATAATATACTCGTAGATGAATTTCAGGTTGTATTTTAAACATTATTGTGACAAATTACACGATTGTTTTGATGTTTTCATCACAGCCACTGAATATTAGCATTCACAGTAACAAGTGTATCGATACCATATTATCTAGTATTTATCAAACTTACATTATTAAAATTTACTGATATATTGATTAAATTGTAGGGGGTTAAATGAATAGACATAAAACCATAACATCGTTTCAGTTATCAGTATAGATATTTTAATCATTGACACAGCTTTACTTATTCAGAATAAAAATATTAAGTTCCTTACACAAAACTATCCTCGGCTTTAGACAATGCTGACTATGTGCCCCGCTTGCATTTATTTTTCCTTTTATAGATCTCTCTCTAGATCAAGTAATATAAAAATTTTACAAATTTGTAATATTTTTATACCTTTGGCTGAAACCAGCCGGAAACAATTAATGATGCACTCTATTTAACCTAGCTACATAAAATTAATTAAATTTAATACAAAATTTCTAGTAAAATATTAGATCTGCTCAATCTGCAACCTGCAGTGTTATTAGCATTAGGTAAAGTTCATTTACTCAATAGAGGAATCTTTGAATAAAAAAATTCTTATTCAATTTTTAGTTCAAAATCAGTGACTGTATTCTAATAATTTATAAGTACAATTTACTGTCGCAGTTGCTGTTATAGTACAACTAAAAACAGCTATTCCTTACCTATTAAAGGTCCATTTTCTTCGTCTGGAGATACTAAAATCGCACACGGAGGGTGGCAGCTATATTCAGGTTCCATTTTCGTCAAATATATGCGATCAAAGCGATGCGTATTAAATTTTATGCTAATAATTGCCTTATTATCAGTCTGATCAAGAAGTGTGTGACGCGAACGCTGCTGCTGTAACTTTGAGATTGAACGTTAAATCATGTATTCCATTCTTTTATAGCAGTCTAATTCAGCATGCTTAAATGTGACAATTAATGTATCATTTTGTTCAGACTTGTCTTCAATGCACCGACTTGGTATTGGATTGTCACATCAAGTGTCGAATGATAGGCTGCGCAACAGCAGCTGCAGTCCTGAAATACCCTATCTAACACGTTCTAACATCTTATGTTTTGTATAAACGCCGTAAAATCATTTAAACTCCTTTTTCATGACATTAGCAAGCCTTTTAGTTCCTTCAAGGCTTCCTGAAGATTCAGGAGCCCCATAAACCCAAACCTCATCCACAGCGTGAACAAAAATACGTAAAGCCTCCAACATTTCCTTTTGCGCCGTCTCACTACCCGCCTAAACCCATCGTATGCTTTACTTGTGGCATCCCTGGTCACCTTAGTTATAATTACGTCCAGAATTCACAGCTAAGGACCACCCCTAATCAACAAGTTCACCAGCTAACCGCTTCTCTTCTCCCTAACTCTTCTACCTCACCATCGCAGTCGCCACCAGCTCCCCCTCACTCGGAACAACAGGGTAAATTTCCTGTTCAATAAGAGTTCCCCGGTGTGCTCACGTTTGAGAACGGCACGATAAATGGGTGCCGAGTGTCAACCCTTGTAAGAGACACGGGTTGCACAGTAGTCTCGGACAAGCTGTTGTCCCCAGTAACCCAGCATAAGAGATTTGCGATCATTCACGACTTTTTAGGTCGTGCCACTAAGTTCCCTGTGGTAAAGTGCTATATGCAGTGTCAGTATTTCACAGGATGGGCCGATGTAGTCACAGCTCCGATAAAGTTATGCTCTGTTATTATCAGACAAAGTGCGCAGCTCTCCCCAAAACCCACCGCGCAACCAGTGATCACCAGGGCCCAAGCTACGAAAGATACAGTTACCACAGTACCTTTAACATCACCGTCAACGCCGGACGTAGATTTATCCAGCAATGATCAGTTTGCTGAAGCTCAAAAGAATTCTGAGGCGAATTTGGAAAAATACAGAACGTATTTTGACATCAAATCCAAAACACGGAAATTCGAAGCAGGCGACGAAATACTACTTCTGTTCCCCCCTGAGTCTAATAAGCTCCTATCTCAGTGGAAAGGACCTTTTTCAGTAGTAGCACCACAAGGCCGGGCGACTACTTAATTCAGACCCCCTCAGGTATTAAAATATACCACTTCAACCTGTTAAAAAGGTACCACCTACGCGCGTGCGTTAATAATGTGGTCACTTTAGACGAAGAACTCGTCTTAGAGGCAACTTACCCGGTCTAACCGCTTTGCCTCGTTCAAATGGTCTGCGTGGAGTTAGACGACGAATAACCCTTGCCGTATATCCCTTCCCCCAATCGGAATCAGCCCCTGAGCTCGATTTTAATCCCCGTCTCTGACCCATCGAGAAGGCTCAATTGGCGAGCCTACTAAGTGAATTCTCGGAAGTAGTCTCCGAAACCTAAGGTTGCTCAACCCAATTCACTCATGAGATTTTTTTAAAAACGCGAGAACCAGTAAGAACTAAGCCTTACCCTATTCCGGTTCATTTACGCCCCGCGTTTAACGCCGAAGTAGGAAATTTGTTCAGGTTGGGGATCATCGAGCCTCCCTTATCTGACTTTTGGGCCCGATTGTGATGGTCAGAAAGGCCGATCAATCATTTAGGATGTACGTCGATTTTCGCAAATTAAATTCAGTCACCCAGTTCGACGCCGAGCCCATACCTTTGATTGATGCAAAATTCATCTCATTTCGCTCGCCGAATCTTCTAAGCGCTTTACAGCTTTTGCTACAGAGAAAGGCTTAATGCAGTTTACCAGTCTTCCCTATAGCTTGGTGTCTGCGTGTGGAAACTACAGTCGAATTGTAGACGGCCTAGTCAGTGTAACACAACGTGTACGTTGGCACCCATACATGGGACCAGCACGTACAGTCCCTTCAAGCGTTGTTAATCCGTTTGCACGCAAACGGACTCACGATAGGCCCGCCGAAGTGTCATTTCGCATATGATACGATTAAATATCTTGGTTTTGAGATCGGAAAAAACAGATTGTACCCCAAGAAGACAAAGTTAAAGCCATAGCTGAAATGCCGCTTCTCCGGACGAAGAAGCAGCTGCGGTCATTTCTTGGTTCTGCTTCAGTTTACAGGCACTTCGTTCCTAATTTTACGACTATAGTGTCACCCCTTAACGATATGTTAAAGAAAATGGGACCTGATCCTGTCAGTTGGACTCCCCCCGCGGTGTCTAGCTTTAACCAGCTGAAGGATAAACTGATCTCTGCTCCTACTTTGAGACTCCCGAATCCGAACAAAAAGTTTGGGATTCGTACTGATGCCTCTCGTGATGGTATAGGTGGTACTCTCATGCGCTATGAAAACGATAGAAGTGGATATCCTGTTGTGTATGCGAGCAGGAAGCTGTCTGTCCGCGAGAAAGCTTACGCCACCATTGAACTCGAAGCATAAGCTATAGTATGGTCAATTCGACATTTTAGAATGTACCTTATAGGAACCGAATTCGTAATTAAGAGTGACCATAAGCCATTGTCGTACCTTCGTAATTTCAAGAGTCAAAAAGGACGACTAATGCGTTGGAGTCTGTTGCTCATGGAATATTAATTCCGCATTGTGTATATCAAGGGTACTCAAAATTGTTTAGCGGATAGTTTAAGCAGAAATCCTCTAGAAGACCCTATTGCCATAAATTAAGGATACCATTAGCGTATCTCCTTGTAAATATGTTTTCTGATTTGTTTTATATATAGGTTAATTGTTTAAGCGTTGTATAATTATTCTCTGTTGTAGTGTGTCTTTAGTAATGGTTCATTTTTTCTTTTATTTAGATACTCAATGTGTTGTATGGCTTATTTTTTGTATTTTTTTTTTGTACCTGTGCGTATAGTCTGAAGTAATTATTATTATTTTCTAACTCCGCTCATGTCAGAATTTTGTTTGTATCTCGTTTCACTAATTTAATTTTTATAGCATCTTTCCCTTGAAGAAAAATGGTTCAAGACATCTTTTTTCAACCCGACTTGTGGAAAAAAATGTCTTCCTGAAAAGGGAGGAGTGTGGAAGAATAAGGAGAGAGAAAAGGAATTCTTCATCCCCGTGACCTCCCCAGTTCGCCGTTGAGCGCTCTAAATTCGTCTGTTCTATATACTACGAAAATTAGAACAATGGAAACACCATTAATGGGAAATCGCGACTTCCCGCTATGGACTCTTATCGCGACCCAAGGTAATTAAGGAAGTCTGTTGGCGATGAATCTCTCTTCCCGTCTAGATAGTTTCGTATTATATATTCGACACTTCGGAGTTCACATGCAGATTGTGTCTGAAGCCGCCGTCCAGTACATCAGCCGTAACGCCTTCGTTAGTCGAGAGAGAATCAACTACATTCTCGTCCAGAGAAGAAATGAGTGATTGTCGAAGAGCCAAGGAAGAGCTAGTCGTCACTCAGTGTTGTTCGTGGTGATAGTTTTAGGCACGCTCAATCCTTCTCACCACGTCTTCGGATTTTAAGGATCGGAAAAGCCATCTCCGAAGCATCCTCCGTTTGCCTCTAAAGGATAAGAGGCCCCCATCTTAAATTTCCCGAAGTTAGATTGAGCGTCCCGTGAGACGCCCACAAGTTCAAGGTCGACCTTACCTCCCTGGTCCTACTCGCCGCACATCAAGGTAAAGGGGATTTAACCCCCGGTTCGTCACGCACCTCCCACCTTTACCGAGTCGAACCTCAAGGATCCCCTTTGCTCTAGAACTTGCATAATTGTAAGATGATTTCTTAATTAATTATCCCTCAGTTCAAACTTAATTAATAGTGTCAATCATCTTAACGGTAAACCATCAATATTTAATTGCATTGCCGTTTAACTTACACTATATGTATGTATAATCTGTAGTCCTATTAAAGTATATTTTTGTAGCCGTGTTTGAATATTCCTTGGCCTAGCAACTGTGTATTTAAAGCACTCTTAGAGCCATCCCCAGGTGAGGCCTTAATTTCTGTCGGCTAGTAGGCCAGTGTGCGTATAACCGCGTACACCTGGTCATACCACGACAGAGGAATCAATCGGTGTGATTGAGGGGGCAGAGAAAGACATAATCAATAATATATAGACCCCAATGCATTTCCTTGTAGTTCTACAATGGTGTAGGAAAGTGTATCCAGTGGGTTTAGTGATCGCCAGCCAAAATCCAGTTTGTAGAAGATCTTCCCAACATATCCCTGATTCAAAATACTTCAATCTTATCGCATATAATTTTATCTGATAAAATATGCCTTTTTAAAACCTAAATGCACGGCAATTTAAGGAAGCCATAGAGACAAATGGGACAGTCATCACTATAGAGGTGGCAGGAAAGGAGAGGGGGGGGGGGTAAGAGTTAATAATGAAACGCATTTAGCGGGTCAATGAGTAATTCATATAAGTTATTGCAGAACATTTTAGCAAGTTGTGGACCTTCAACTTTAGTAAGAGGAAGAATGGTTATTATTTCTATCATCGAGTACTGGATATGGGGTTGGGAGAGGGCAACTGGCATGTGAGCAAACGTGTTGTTGGCAAAAGCAATTATTCAGCTGGTGTGTGCGTATGAACGTAGAAAAACAAAAAAATATAATTCAATTACAAATTAAATACGCAGAGAAAGGAGTGTGGTTATGTGAGAAATGCAAAAACGATAAAAAAAGAGAACATGCACAGACCACTAGCTGAATTAATGATTTCGCAAACACTAAGGAGAAACTATTTGACAGAAATAAAAAAACGCAAACAAGCAAACAATTTGATTAAGCGTACAAAAAACGAACACAAAAGACTGAGGATAACATTACACATAAGGGCAAATACACAGCAAGAATGGTTTGCAAATATCAGAGTTATAGAATTAGTGGAGAGCACAACACAGTACCAAAACGCGAAGGTCTGAATAATTGAAATGGTTTGAAAAGAATTTGGTATTTGAAGAAGGGGGTCACAAAAGCTGACACTTCCTTCTCACACGAGGTTAGTTAAATATAAATAGTTAGAACACATTCATGTGTTCAAAATAATATGCGAATCGACGGAAAATGATTTAAAAAAAACTAGAAAAAGGTTTAATTGCATACAGTAGGAGAATCACAAACACCCCCCTGCTAAAAATCCAATGAGTCACCTTGACTGATATTCAAATCTGCTCCAGATGCTTTTCCAGGGACGAATATATGACTCAGAGCTTTTAGAAAAAAAGAATTTATTATCTGTTTAGAATGCGGAACGGAATGTCTTCATTCTTGGCGCACTTGCAACATGCAATCAAAAACTGAATCAACTATCAAGTAGGGCATAGATCTATCATCATGATCTGTCCTAAAAGAAGGGAAATCATAAAGAGAAAAGAAATGGAGACAAAAGAATACGGAAGCGCACAACCTACGCTTTCATGGCTAAGAACGGTCAACAATGGCAACCACGCAAATTATCCTGGAATGAACGTTAAATGTACAAATACTCACGTGCATATTATACGCACACGTAATAAACATAGCTAATCCTAGAAGTTATGCAACAGCGCTTAACAATATGGTGAAATAAAACGGACTCGAACCTGTGAAATTTCAAAGGAGGTCGACTCATCGGCAATGATTGAAGATACTAAAGATAAAGACATAGAACAAACTGTAAAAATAGAAGATTCAAACTGGAGAAACAATCAAAAAACACCTCAGAGGACACGGACAAAAGATCACCTGGGAGCACCCGCAGAAGACCCCAGAGAAAATCTAAATCATTCAACGAAAGAAGTCCTTCACCAAGAGAAGTCTCCCGAAGCCCCAGCACACGGCACCAACAGAGGGAGATCACAAGCGAAACCAAAAGAAGAATCACCACTAGTTCCCTTCAACAGATAAGGCCCAATAGGAAAAAAACTACACGGATAGGAATGTAGAATCCGATAATGGATAAGAAGCTAAAGATCTTACAGTAGAACACAAACAATTTGAGACAGAAGGAAATCATATATGGAAAGTATTTCCGAAGAATCGACCCAGACATGATACTAATATCAGGACACGTGAGTAACCTAGAATTTGGAACTATAATGTTCTTGCTACGAATCCATCGGGATAAGGATTCGATGGAGCTTCGATAGCTGTAAAGCACGGACTAAACTAAAAAATCAATTCCCACGATTGGATGAGTCATACTTATCTATAGAATTACAAGTATTGTAATATTTTTAAAACGGGGGCCTCTTGTTTCCCAGGCACCTAGACGACCCAAAATACCGGTGCAGAACTTCACACCTATCTAACTATAGGTAGCTCACCGGTCATCTTTATGGGCGGTTTAGAGCTCTACGAACAGAATCGAAAAAAAAATCAATGTATTGATTAACCAAAGAATGCTACAAAGACTGGCACCCGACTTCCTAACTTACTTTCTAGGAGAATCTATTACAAAACCTGACATTTGCTTGGCTAACATCAATCTTCCCCTCAACTATTAGATAGTACCAGTAGAAGTACTTTACAGCGATCACACAGCAAATCAAATGCATATAAACAGGCAACTTATTCATATACCTCCGAGGAAATGGAAATCATATCACAGAGCAGATAGAGAAAGATACCAAAGAAAAACTTCGGACGTGCGTACCCAACCCTCTCAACGAAGCCAGTTTAGAAGAAATCCATGAGGAACTGAAATGATTAGAGAAGAAATAATAAATGCAGATGGGAAGCTATCCACGAAAATTCTTACAAAACCATCCAACAAATCAGAGGGTCAGCAGAAATGGTCGGAAAGGATAAGAAGATTCGGACCAACGCGAGAAACATACAAAGCACTCAAGAGATCGAAAAGGGAATTGTACGTTAATATGAGAGAAACAAAGAAAGAAATGAGATCAACTTATCGAGAAAATAAATGTAACATCACCTAAGAAATTTGGAAAACACGTTAACAGATTAAAACTAAAGCTCGGCAAGGATAGAATGAAAATATTAAAGACGCAAGAGTTAATATTACTGAAGAGGATACAGAAATAGAGATTTTATTCAAAAAACATTGAAAAACAAGTATTCAAAATAAGCGAAGAAGATAACAAAAATTATGGCGGTGAATTCGAAAACCAAATTGTAGAGGAACGCAACGAAAAAATTGCAGACATAACCCAACCACTTTGCCGAGGAAGAAGGGAACACCGTCGAGGGAACTGACTCACAATAACAATCGAGCAATTAAAGGAAACTATCAATAACTCTTGACAAAGAACCCCGATAAGATCTGGTCGCAATAAAAAGAACTAAATAGCAGCGCCCCATAATATCATGAAGGAGATTAGAAATATATTCAATGCATGTTTAAATACAAATTACTTTCTCGATAAACTAAAAGTAGCAAGGATGATCTTACACATGCCGATTGTCAAGATGAAGGATATTTAATTTTTATTTATTTATTTATTTGTTTTTATACTTTTGGTTCATATTTTGTGAATAATATTCCATACATACGAGGGGTGGTCAATAAGTTTTGCAATTCGGATATAAGGAAACGAGATATGAGGAAAAGTGTTTTATTATTTTTCAATATAACTACCCTCGACTTCAATGCACTTGCGCCACTTGTCCCTGAGGTTTCGAATTCCCGACAACCACAAATCTCCCGACTGCTGTTGAATCCACTCCTGGATGACGAGCTGGACATCTTAATCGTCGTCGAACCGGCGTCCACGCAGTGCAGCCTTGAGCTGGCGGAATAAAAAGTAGTCACTAGGGGCCAGATCTGGACTGTAGGGGAAAAGATTGAGCTCTTCGAATCCACACTCGCGCAGGGCAGCTTAAGCAACTCTGGCCTTGTGGACTTTGACGACGTTGAAGTTGATCATGGGGCGTGAGGTTTCTAGGGACGCAACGTGCAGAGACCTTGGTCATGGCCAAATTGTCGTGGATGATGTTGATAACACTTTCATGTGATATTCCAAGTTCTCGCTCGATTTCTTCGACCTTCACCCGTCGATTTCGGAGGATGATCCTTTCCACCCGGGCTACATTGTCCTCGTTGGTCACGTCTGACGGGCGTCCTGGACGGGGGTCATCTTCAAGGGGCTCACGACCATGGCGGAACTCCCTATTCCAGTGAGCAATGGTTGCATAGGAAGGGGCGGTGTCGGTGTACACTGCAACCATGCGTTCATGGATCTCTTTTGCATTTTTGCCTTCCTTGGTCAAAGATTTGATCACTGCGCGGTGCTCAACCTTCTCCATTGTTGAAAAATTTGCGGCTGACGATCTACGATCAGCTACTGGTCTTAAATAGACGAGGCAGGGGCGTGCCGTTGCAGGTCTTGCCTTGTTATAACTTGTCCTAACACCCTCACAAACAGCCATCCCCCTTCCTCTGTTTTGCCTTACCGATTCGCAAAACTTATCGACCGCCCCTCGTATCTTTGTAGTCTATTTAAGACAATTTTTACAAAGAATAAGTATTTATAGACCAGGCAATGGCTTCGCCACTCTCCCAGCTTGCACTTCGCTACCAAGATTAAAATCTAAAATTTTCTGAACTTCGCCAATTATAATAATTTTAAAATGAACTCTAAACTATTTCCTCCCTTTCAAAAAATCACGTTGCTAAAATATATTTATAGAAGAAGATATATAAAAATAAATTTTCTGAACTTCACCATTTGTAATTCTTTGGTTTTCAAAAAAATCACAAAATTTCGATACTTTTATTTATTTCTGAACTTCACCATTTTGTTTTTTGAAATTATGAAAAAAATGATTAGAAATAACTTTGCTAAAAACAGCATATCATAACCAAACTAGGATGAAATTTTTATTCAAATACTTAAAAATACCACCTTCTTAAATTACAAAGTTAGTGATGATGATGAAGATGATTTGTTTTTTTTAAATTTTATGTCTCTAGCTGCAATGGTTTTCGAGATATTGCCCCTCAAACTTCTCAAAACAACCGGTCCAATTTTTTTTTTGGGGGGGCACCATTATATATATATATATATATATATATATATATATATATATATATATATATATATATATATATATATATATATATATATATATATATATATATATATATATATATATATATATATATATATATATATATATATATATATATATATATATATATATAGGGTGTTCGAAAAATAATGGTGCATACTTTGACAGTAGGTATAAAAACTTAAAAGAACGACCTTTACAAGTATAAGTAAAAGTCCAAAGATCCATCGTTTTCGAGATATCGAATCGTAAAGATTGGAATTTTTTGCGGATATTTCCTACTTTCGGCATTATCCTAGATCCGCAAATATGGCAACAGTTTTTTACTTTAATTTTCGTCTGCTATCAGTGAACATCGTAAAATAGCTCCGACAATATGAATCACTTAACAAATTCTGAAATGGCAGATATGCACATGGCATGTGGTTCGGCGAATGGCAATGCTAGATTGGCTGCTCGATTGTATACAGAGCGTTTTCCCAACCGTCATTTGCCTGATCATCGCGTTTTCACCAGGGTGCATCAACGGCTGCGAGACACTGGCAGTTTTCAGGTAAACAGAAGAGAAGTGGGTGGTCGTTGTTAACGAATTACTGCTGAGAACGAAGAGCGGATAATACAACATTTGAATACAAACCCACGTACAAGCATTCGGGCCGCTGCAAATGCACTTGGAATGCATTATCACTCAATAGTATGGCAACACTCCATAATAAAGGCCTCTACCCATACCATTTCCAGAGAGTGTAAGAGCTCCTCCCAGCTGACTTTAACCCTCGTGAACGGTTTGCACGTTGGTTCATGAATAAGACCATTGAATATAATGAGTTTCCAAAGAAGGTGCTCTCTACTGATGAAGCCACTTTTACGCGCAGTGCTGTGTTTAACACACATATATTACACACGTGGCAGAATGAAAACCCTCACGCTGTGCATCAAAGCCACCGCCAACACCGGTTCAGTGTTGATGTGTGGGCTGGTATTATAGGTACAAATTTGGTTGGGCCCTATGTGCTTCCAACGCATTTAACAGGAGATCACTATGCAGTATTTCTTCAGGAGGTATTGCCTGACCTTCTGGACGATGTGTCTTGGGTATTCTACATCAAATGGGGTTCCAACATGACGGTACTACAGTTCATGGCTCAAGGAATGTGCGACAATATCTAGACCGTACTTTTCCAAACAGATGGATAGGACGCTTTGGGCCAGTGCCATGGCCAGCGACTTCTCCAGATATGACACCTTTGGACTTCTACCTGTGGGGTCACATGAAGAGTTTAATTTATGAAACCCCAGTGGAGACAGAGGTGGATCTTGTTGGAAGGATAGTAGACGCTGCAGGACTCATTGCGGATAATCCACAAGTGTTTGATCGTGTTCGGAAAACGATTCTGCGTAGGTAGCAGACCTGCATTAACGTGCAGGGAGGACAGTTCGAACACCTATTGTAATTCCAATTCTATAATAAAGTATTTACTCAAATGTGTTTCCCTCACCTACTACTCTGAGGACTGCCCCCACCAGAGAGTTAGTTATACCATACTCAAATTTACGATTCGATATCTCAAAAACGATCGATTTTTGGACATTTACTTATTCTTGTAAAAGTCGTTCTTTTGGATTTTATACCAACTGTCAAAGTATGTACCATTAGTTTTCGAACACCCTGTATATATATATATATATATATATATATATATATATATATATATATATATATATATATATATATATATATATATATATAAGAGAAAAAGATAAACTTGACGTGAATGAACACATAATACAAGAGGGTTTTATGTTATTTTAAAGGCAAGAAAGAGAAAGGGACATTGGAAGACACAAGGATCAAAGACAGCAGACCACCGTAGAATTAAGGCAATTCGTACTGAGAACACAGAAAATAGTAACAGGGAAATTTTTTAGATTAATCTGGACGGGAATCGAACTCGGGTCTCCTAATTGCCAGTAAGATGCTCTACCATTAAGCTACCAGGTACAGCAATTCAAGCTTACCCAAAACATCAAGATATTATTAAACTCTGTATCTCTCCAGGCTTTGAACCTACTATCGATTTTATACCATATCTCTTACACACTCACAATTTAGATTCACTATCCCTAACAAATACAAAGAAAGAGCAAACATCAGGTTGAAATGAAAGAGATGTCCGATTTTAGGGTATATATTAAAGATAAAAAAACTTATGACTATGGAAATATTTAATCATAAACATAACCTCCATTGATTCCTAGAACCTCATTCCATCTATGAACAAGCTTATAAACGCCACGCTTGTTAATTCTTCAGGTTTTGAGGCAAAATATGAATCGAACTTGTTTTCAACTTCTTCTCAAGTGACAAAATCAGAACGAGAATGTTCAGGAAACTCTGAAGGGTGAAGCAATATTTCCCACCCGAGCTCCTCCAAGAGAAGCGTAACCAAAACGGCTGCTCATTTCAAGAGGAAGTTTGTCTTTTGACGAGAAGAAACTTCCTCTTGAAATAGGCAGCCGTATTGTTAACGCTTTTTCTTCTCCTTGATGTTTGCAAGGAACCTATATTGGTAGTACGGTTCGTCAATGAAAGACAGGTTTTGTTCTCACATGGGAATAAGCCATCGCACTGGGAAATATTTGTCTAAGAAGGAGTCTTCTGTAATTAGAAATCATATTATATAGTCGTATATATATATATATATATATATATATATATATATATATATATATATATATATATATATATATATATATATATATATATATATATATATATATGCGGGTAAAATGAAATGTTGTAGCTAACTAAGCTCTTCATCAAGCCCTCGGAAGGAACTGTTCTCACAGTCACGTAAGGATATCACATAAGCCAGCCTTTCTAACGCAAGCAAAGGTTTTCGTATCAATTATCTATTTTAATTGTTATCCCTCTTTCGAAGAGAATCGAAAATTCACTTTATATATCCTAGCTCGACCTTATACATCGAGAATTATTTGCAACATTCCCTTTTTAACCGCATAATTACAATTGCGCCATGGCAAATAATAATTCTCGGGCTAGAATGGATAAAAGGAATTTTTTATTCTCTTCGAAAAGAAAGATAACAATTAAAATAGCTAATTGATCCGACAACTTTTGTTTGTGTTGAAAAAGGCTGGCTTATGCGATATCCTCTTGTGACTGTGAGAACAGCTCCTTCCGAGGGCTTGATGGAGAGCTTAGTTAGCTACTACATTACTTTTTTTATCCGCTTAATTATAAGTGTGTCATTACAAATAATTCTCGATATATATATATATATATATATATATATATATATATACAAGAGAGAAGAGTTGAATATGAGTTAGTGTGGAAACCGGAGTTTTTAAGATAGGAGAAAGGGACAGAAAATACAAAGAAAGATTAAGGAGATAAAAGGATAGGTCAATTAAGGCAATCTATACTGAGGAGACACGAATTACGCCTTGGGGGAAAAATTGAAATATCCTGGCCGGGAGTGAAACCTGGGTATTCCCATTGCCGGTCGGGTGCTCTAATAACTGGGTTTCCACGCACATCACTTCAATCCTACCCAAAACTTCACCTCATCAAACCCACTATTCCCTTGGGCTAAAATGCAATTCCAAAGGATTTTTAAAGATCATATCTTGAACCCGTTCTCAATTAAAAAGCTCGCTATCCAGATCGCATCAAGAAGGGTTATTATTTCGTTAACCGTAATAATCCCATCAAAACAAATTTAATTACTCTTCTTATGTCAAACACAATTTTTGAGAATCCATTTATATAAAATATATTGAGCGTTCGATGCTAATATTATAATTATCATTTGAATTTTTATATCTTATCTTTAAATTTATTCTGATGACGTCATATTCTAGAAATATTTTCCTACGATTATTTTTTCGTAAATTTTTCTGCTATTTTTCTGTTTCTGATTTGACAGCTTTGCGTGATGAATTGTGTTGGGTGTAAAATGTATTTTCTAAATCTACGGCTCTAATCGTGCCGTGAATTTTTAAAATTATTATTTTAGTTTCAGTCACACCATAATCGAATGTGTGTTGTTATATATCTATACTTTTGATATATATATATATATATATATATATATATATATATATATGCAACAAAGCCCATAAGGAAAATAATGCGAAGATTCCGAGTACTTTATTTCGATAAAGAACTCGAAATAAAGTTCGAAAGTACTCGGAATCTTCGCATTATTTTCCTTGTGAGCTTTGTTGCATTTTTGCTTACTCACGCGATACTAAATGCAAAGATACTGATCTGCATTACCCCCACAAATGTGGCTAATGCAGTGAAGCCTGGCTGTTACAACAGGTCCTCAATGCATTCTTAAAGGCAAACAATCTTCCTTCAGTAATCATGCTTGCGGGCCCTGAATCCTCCAAGGTATTCAAGGAATCAGTCATAAGAAATAACACTGTTAAATCTGGACTGGAGAAGATCATCGAAGCACCCTCATCGGAAGAATCCGAAGAGGACGATGAAGAACATGAAGAAAAAGCTGAAGTTGAGGAGGGATCCTCCTCTTCTGACAACGACGAGGGCCCCTACACCCGTACACGAGCTACGAAGAGCAGGTCAAAAACCTCAAGTCCAAAGAAGAAAAAGAAGAATAAGAAGAAGCATAGGTAAAAACAATTCACCATGTTACGGAACGTACTGAAGATACTAGAAATTAATACCAACGGCTGGACGACGAAAAGGCTTCTTTACGGTAATGTATTCAGAGAAATTGATGCATACATTATCTTAATTTCGGAAGACGGGATCGACACGGGTAGTGCAGAAATGAAGATCTGGAACTACGATGTGTTGATCACGAATTATTCGTAGGAGCGGTTCGACGGTGCCGCTATTGCAATAAAGAAAGGGATTAAATACGAGCAAATAAGAAATCTAGAAGAATCATCCTAACTCTCGATTGAGGTCAAACTCGAAATAGGAAAGTTGGACATTGCTACCGGATTTTAACCGCCAAGGAGAGACGTGTTACCAATTCACACTCTCACTGGCCTATATGGCAGAAAGAGGCCCACACTATATTAATGTGGGATCTGAACGCCAGATGCCGAGAATCCGGTTACAGGACCTTCAATGGTATAAGAAGAAGTCTGGACCTATTGCTGGAGAGAAATGCTGCCCAGCGAATAGGCCTCGACTTCTCAACTTTGTCAAAGCAGGAAGTGCCACAAAACCACATATCTGTCTGGCGAATCATCAGCTGCCGTTCAATTACTACAGGGAACCAGTCCAGGCAGCATGTAGTAACCATATAGGGATCTTACTCACTATCAACAGGAACCCTATACAAAGTTCCAGCTGTAGTCAGAAAGAACTACGGAAGAGCCGACTGGACACGGTACGCGCGCCTTCTCGAGGCCTACGATCCGCTCAACTTAGACGAGGCAATTCTCGAGGAGATTGAAGAGCCACTCGACGACCTCAATAACCATCTCATCAACGCAGATAGGGCTTGTATCCCTAAATCTGAATGTAGGACTATCTCTACCTACAGATGGACCGAATACATGAAGGATTTATACCGTGAGCTGAAATTGTTGTTCGAGATCAACATCAGAAATGAATCAGTTCACTCAATGAAACGAAGTAAAGAAATCAAAGAAGAACTCAACCAGTTGATCCTCGAACAACAATCGAGACGATGGGATGATGCAATCGATAGCCTCGATCACGCAGCAACTCCTAAGATTTTTGGAAACAGATCAGAAATCTCAAAGGATCGACTGTGAAAAAGAAGAACGAGTTAATAAAGAAGATGCAAACATTGAAATGGAAGATGGAAGAATTAAAGTGATATTCAGAAGTTATTAGGGAAAAATCTTCAGTATAACTGAGAAGAAAAATGAAGATTATGACCTAGAGTTTGAAAGCAACATCATAGACGAGCTTAACGAACTAATACAAAAGCCGAACCCTCACCACCAGTTGGATAGACAGCGCGACGGAGACACCGAGATTCCTGAAGAAGAACTACTCGGCGCGCTCCGCTCACTCCGACAAAAAAGCTCCAGGACAATCGGGTCTTACAAAATTAACTTTGAAAAGGCACCACCCAATGTCATCGAAGGGATGAGAAGGATATATAACGCCTGTTTGAACACGGGATACTTACCAGATGCTTATAAAACGGCTAAGATGATTTTCTTGCCTAAGCACGGAAACGACTCAAGGGTGAAGGAGAGCTACCGGCCAATTTCACTTCTAGAATTTGGCAGGAAGCTCTTCGAGGAGAAGATCCTCAACCGAAGACTGGTGTCTCACCTGGAGGAGGACTCCCTCTTCAATCCACATTAATTCGGTTTTAGGAGAAAGCAAAGTACAAAGATGGCGATTAATGTCATCACGGAAAAGCTAGCCCAGGCAAAACAGGAAAGAAGTTACGTGGACATTGTTTGTCGGGATGTATCTAAAGCGTTTGATAAGGTGTAGCATTCGAGAATGCAGTACAAGATCTTACGACTGGGCCTAAGTGAAAACTTAGAAATAACTCTCTGTGACTATGTCATGGAAAGAGCGGCGTACATCAGTTTAGGGTGCACGGACGGACCAAAGTTTCTGTTCACTGAGGGCCTATCGCAGGGGGGGGCTGTCCTCCTCTCTATACTTGATTTACACCGCTGATGTCTTAGCCCCTATAATCCCCACTTGCCTCAACATTCAATTCGCCGATGATTTTATACAGATAATCACTTCTTCATTGAGGAATGTGCCTTGGCATGCTCGTATGACAGCAGCAGAAATTGAAAACCTTAACACCTACGAGGCCCGGTGGAAGATCCGCACCAACCAGGAAAAGTTCAAAGTAGTCCCCCATAGGCAGGAGACTACTTTACGTCCTCATGGTAAGAGATAGACGTTGTCCCTACACCACGGAGTTCAACGTACTCGGAATGAAGATTATTTCAACCGGGTACAAGAAGCACGTCCAAGAGAGAATCATCAAGGCCACTGCTGCAGTCAAAACTCTATACATGGTCAGAAATCTTCGTGAAGCAATGAGAAAAAGATCTGCAATGCACTTGTAAGATCGACGCTGCTATACCCTGCTTCCGCCCTCTCATATGTATCGAAGACAAAAAAGGAAACTACAAGTGGTGCAGAATAAATGTATGTACCTAACTACAGGTACATACAGGCGAGAGAGAAGACGCCAGGAAAGGCTGCAACGGGAGGCGGGGATAAGTCCCATTATCGTTGTCATAGAAGAACGAACAAGGAATATGCTGGAAATGGTTAATCGAGAATTGCATAATGATATCGTCCAAATGATTAACCATAACAGAAGAGGCATAAGTCGCGCCAGATTTCCGAGCTCCGCTGGGCTTTTAGCTGGCAGAGCATAAGTGCCGTTCTACGCATGAAAATAAGAATGTTTTTACCCAGACCAAAGAAACCGACCAAGAAAAAGATTACCCAATTATGAAACTTCACCGATTTCTACAAGAATTAACCGAAGAAGACATCCAAGAAAAAACAAAAGACACGATTTACACTCACTGCATAATATACAAAAAACAAAGACACTAAGCTCAATACTAAAGTGATTAAAGTCATTTATTACCACAACAGCAAGTGTCCATATCATACCCAAGAACATTAATTTTTTTGAAAAAAATGGCCACATTATATAAACTACCACAAAGACAACAAAGGAACCACAAAACAAAAAATATTTCAAAGCGATATGCCTGATCACCAGGCTCTTAGCATCTATTTGCGCTCTACCACACTTCTTTCTCTTTTTACGACTTTTCTATTTTCCGCTATCTGTCCGCACACCCTTTCTTTATCCCCTACCCACACCTACACTCTTACATCAAATTGTAATTGTCTGACTATTTTATCTACACTTCAGCAGGAGTGAGCATTCATCATGTCTGGTCGTGGCAAAGGAGGAAAGGTTAAGAGAGGACTCTAAAGCGCCCCCACCAGCCAGATATCCACCCTAATATCGCCTTTAGGAACAAGAGAACTTTTCACGAAGAAAGAAGCACACATACACAAGAATGAAGAGGAGCAACGCTGCCTGAAGGGGGCCATGGGGCCGCCCAAACTCGAGCTTAAGCGGGTCCCACTCCCTACCATCCGGGGGCAACAAAACCACCTCGAACTACGGTCGTCGAAACAATCTTTGTAGTCCTAAATAGAGTCGGATTTTTTAAAATTTGCGAAGCCTGTTTTAAGTAAATCGGTACAAAGCTGAAAGTGTGCCTAAAGTTAATGAGCACACTTTCAGCTTTGTATTGAGAAAATAGTGTCAGAAGAAGCCAGGGAGCCCCTTCGAAAAATTGGGCTTGAAGCTTCCGTATCCCAAGAAATCCTTGTAAGAAGAACAATAATCCTAAAGAGGCTCGGCACATTCTTCACTGACAATAGTTGCGAAGACATTAAGGCAGAGCTAACCAAGCACCAAAAATGGGCGAAGATTTCCAAGGCTGAATAATCGGGAAAAATATTGGCAAAATAATCTTCGAGAAAATCGAGATGGCTCAGAGGGCAATGAAGGAGGGTCTTCTTGGGTTCTACCTTCGAATAGTCCCTGAGCAGGTCGAAGCTGAGGAATTCATCAGTCTGGAAAGCTGCTTCCGTTGCCTTGCTGAGGAAAAACACCCCACGAAGGAATGTACGGCGCCCGACATCACTTGCTCCGTATGCTCAAAAATTGGTCACGGATGGAAATAGTGTACGTCTGGAAGACCAAGATGCGTGAACTGCGGAGGGGACCACAGGGCATTGTCCATGAGATGTCTTGTCTGCAAAGAAGCTCTCAGAACAAAACGCAAAGTAATAAAGCAACAAAAGGAGGCATAAAAGGAAGACTTACGTCGACGCGGCGGCGACGGCGACGGCTACAACGACCATCAGTGGAACTGCAGCCCCGAAGCTGGTGATGCCATGTAAAAACAAAGAAATAATGACTATGGTCATTGTTGCTCACCTGGCGAACCTAGCCAATCCCGGCCATTTTTCGGATGAATTAAATCGTCTCATACAAAAGAACGAGGTTAAGAAAAAAACTGTGGTTCCCGCCCAACCCCACGTCGCCGGAAATACTAAATATCCAGTTTGTCGACGAAAAACAAAAAGACGCAAACAAAGAAGATGAAGCATCAAAAAAGCAACAAAAACACACGGAGGAAGAAGTAACCACGGAGGAAGATGAATCTGAAAAGAGCGGAAACTCAAAAAAGAGCTCTAGAAAAAACGTCAAAGAAAAAAGAAGAAGACGAAAGTGAGACAAGAAACAGAGAAGGAAGAGAGTAAAGAAATGGAAAAAGGCTCAGAAGAAGATGAAGACGAAATCCTAGACTATCCTGGAGTACCGCTCACGGAAGAAAGGGATATCCTACTGCGGGGTTTCTTCTTCGATGCCTAGGACCTGAATCTCAAAGTGCTCGAAGGCATCTACCATGGCGACTACAAGTGGACCTAGGAAGGACCTTGTTCGCCGATTGAAATAGGAGGACTACTGATGGAGCGCGTGATGTTCATCCCGGACTCGTGCATTCACACCCTCAATATGTCCACCTACAAGAAGATAAAAAGTGGCCAAAAAACATCGGGCATTGAGTAATAGTCTAAAGTACGAAAAAGGGTAGAAAATTGGAAAAAAGCGAATAAATAACGATAATAAAGTGATAAGTGCGAAAAATAAATAATAATAACAGAAAGCGAATAACGATAATAAGTGAATAAATAGCGATAAAAAAGTGACTAAATTAGTGGTTCAAACAAGTTATTGGATAATAACGAAAAGTGAATAGATAAAGTAGAAAAGCGAATAAAATAAATAATGATTAAAACAAATTATTGATAAATAATCTAAAGTGAGAAAAGTAAATAATATTAAAAAAAGTGAATAAATAATGACACTAAAGGGATTAAAATATGTCTACAATAAATAATCTGACATGACTAAATTAAATAACAACGATAAAAGAATAACTCAAATTGGAAATATGCAAATACTATAGTTATTCAATGCGACCAATAATGGTATATGGTTATATGAAATGAAATGAAAAGAGAGGTAGGAGACAAAGAACAGCTCTTCCGACCCTTCCTCCGCCCCCCTTGGAGCTCATAGAGCGGCCACAGAGGAAGGGGGGGGAGGCTGGTACTCCTCTATAGACCACCATAGTCACACTGTCTAGAGCCAAAGTAGGCTCCAAGCACTGTGAGTACGGCGGTTAGGAATGAGAGAGAGAGGAAGAAGAAGGGTTTAGGAGAGGACAGCGAACAAAATAGTAGGAGGCAAAAGTGTAATTAGTCAGTCATGGGACCTACAGCTTAACGTGGAATCCGAACCACGATGTGTCGCTTGTCTCTAACTATAACTATAACAGTTTATCGTGACCCCTGTCCCACGTATCACTGTAAGTCCCGTTTGCGAATATGATAGTAAAAAAGGAATAGATGCAGAAGGCTGAAGGAAGTAAGAGGTTTGCAAAGAGATGCTAGTTGCCTGGAGGTCAGGCTTATCTCTGTCCATTTTAGGTAGTAAAGCTAGTCTGATAAAGTTAGAAAGTAGTATTGGTATTTATGAGGTGTTAAAACTGTTATTAGTAAATATTCTTACTAAAAACTGGTGTAGGTTTCTATCTCTCTATCTATTCTTTCCTATTCCTATCCTAGTTATAATTGACTATATACTATTCTCTGGTGATGCTTCGGTTATTTAATTACTCTTAGTCGTCGTCGAGTATTGATCTCTTTCTCTAAGTGTAGATTTCTTCTTCTCCTCTCTCATCTATCCTTGGGAAACTTGGGAATAATCTGTGTGATCTTCATCCTTCTCTCTGGGCAATTTGGTCGGTTAATTCAACTCCTACTTCATTCTGTCTCTTTTCTATGACTCTCCTTTCTCTTTTTGCAATTATTCTGTTAAGTGGCTTAATCTTTGCCTCCCTGTGCAAGTCTCGTAGTCTTCTTCTTTTTTTGATTGTATAGGTTTATTGTGCAATAGCGTACATTTATACATAATCATAATACAAATAATAATAAAATAAAAACAAACAAAAAAACAAAAAGACAAATACAGTAATAATATGATACAATAGTATAAATACATGTATAAATGCACACATTGCACAAAACGGGCAGCCCGTCAGTGTTTGGCGTGCAGTAAGACGTGGTGGAGCGTCCCACGCGTTTCTTATCTGCTGCAAGTGGGTGGCGTCGGTCTTCATCACCTGTCGCCCGGCTGGGCGCGAGCGGCGATCAGCGCGGAGGGGGTGTTGTTCTCAGCACCTCCAGCAGCTCGTTAGTTGGGGTGTAGAGGACCACCTGGGCGGCTCTTGCCTCTCGCGCCCTGAGTAGGGCGCCTCTTACAGGGGGAGGGGCTGGCGCTCGCTCTGGCCTGAGGCGGGCGGTGGCTGGGCAGGAGAGGAGGTAGTGCACCAGTGGGCGCCGGGAGCGGCCGCCGCAGTGTTCACACCTCCCTGCCACAAAGTCGGCGTGTAGCTCTTCCCGCGTGGAGTAGCCCAGCCTCACACGCTGTAGCAGCACGCCGTTCGCTCTGGGCTGCTGGAAGGATGGGTTCAGTGGGCGATAGGCTGTGGCTGCAGCATACCACGCCGCTTGCCTCTTGATTGCTTCCCATTCTTGGTGCTGCTGGTGGGCGTTGTGGGCGGCCCTGCGTTTAACCTGCACCTTGAGCTGCTGCAGGCTGGGGCGCACGGTCCAGGTGATGATGGGGCCGTGGGCGGCTCGCTTGGCAGCCTCGTCGGCAGCATCGTTGCCGCGCACGCCAACGTGGCTGGGAATCCAGTGGAGCCGGACACGCCTGCCCTGAGCTGCCAGGTCCTGCAGGGTGCACAGGATGGTGGTGGTGAGGTGAATGTTGTCCCGGGTGTGGGCGTGGGCGTGCTGCAGCGCCTGTAGTCCCGACCGAGAGTCAGTGTGTATCACCACAGTGGCCTCCCGGCGGAGCAGAGCGTGCTGGAGGGCGTGCAGGATTGCTACCAGCTCCGTCTGGAGGGTGGAGCAGTGGTCTGATGTCCTCCACGCTTGCGTCAAGCCGCTCGTGACGAAGGCGGCGCCGGACCTCCCGCTTTCGGGGTCGACGGAGCCGTCGGTGAAGTACACTGCGCTGCCTGGCTCCGTGACCTCAGACATGGCCATGAGGGCGTGCTGGCGCAGCTCCTCGGTGAGGCAGTTCGCTTTGCTGTCGGGCAACTGTGTGGCGGTGAAGTGTGCGGCGGGGGGGTCCCATGGTGGTGGTGGAACGTAGGCGGGGTTGGGGGTGTCGGGGTCGCGCCACAGCCAGTTCCCTGCCCGGTTGAGGGAGCTGGTTGCTAGGCTGACGTTTACGAGCCACCTGTTGTTACGCAGGCACTCGATGCCCTGCACCACGGCCATTCTGAGTCTCCTCTGCGCAACACCTTCCACGTCGCGCTGGAGCACTCTGGCCACCCGACAGGCCACCATGCAATCCACCCTGGCTGTGAGGGGCACCAGGTTGGCCTCACTCTGCATGACACAGGCACTGCACCACCTGGGTGCCCCTAACATGGTCCTCATGGCGGTGTTTTGTATTACCTCCAGGCGCTGTTGCTGCTGCCGGGGCAGCGCTACAAGGACCGGTGCACTGTAGTCCACTAGAGAGCGCACTGCCTGGAGGTAGTAGAGGCGGAGGACGGGGAAGGTTGCACCAGCGCTCGGCCGCGTCATGGCCCTCATCACATTCAGCCGGGCCTGCGTCCGCTGCCTCAGGTGCGTGACATGCTGCGTGAAGGACAGCCGTCTGTCCACCCACACTCCGAGGTACTGGTAGGAGTCGGTCCAGGCCAGGCCGACTCCTTGGACGCGAAGCTGCTGGCCAGCAGGTGTGCAAGTCTTGATGGCCATGGCCTGGGACTTCTCTGCCGAGATCTTGAGCCCCAGCTCTTCGCACTTGGCAGTGATGAGGTGCAGCGCTTCTTGGGCCCGCGCGAGCTTGTCGCCGCGCCCGGTGACGACGAGTGCCAGGTCGTCGGCGTAACTGAGGAGGATGGTTGCTTCCCGATAGGGGAGGGCGACCAGTTGTTCCATCAGCACGTTGAAAAGGAACGGGCTGAGGATGCCGCCCTGGGGTGTCCCGTTCTCGAAAGTAAGGTAGGAAGACTTGTGGCCCTGGAACTTCACGCGGGCTCGGCGCTGGTGAAGGTAGTCCTGCAGCCAGCCCAGCAGTCTCCCTCGGATGCCCTTCCTCACAAGGGCGGCCAGTATGGCGCGGGGGCTAGCCAGCTCGAAAGCCTTCTCGAGGTCAAGGAAGACTACGATGGTGGGCTGGTTGTTGGCGTGAGCCAGGAGGGTGATGAGGCAGTCCGCAGTGCTCACCCCCCTGGTGTAGCCGAACACGTGGTGATGAAGGCTTCCCACGCTCCACTGTAGGCGAGTCAGCACCATCTTCTCCGCCGTTTTTCCGGTGCAGCTCAGGAGGGAGATTGGCCTGAAGGTGGTGTGATCCTTCGGCTTGGGGATGGGCTGGATGTCTGCGTCCTTCCAGGAGGGCGGCAGACGGCCTGCCAACCACGACGCGTTCAGAAGGGCTAGCAGCGCGGCGTCCCCGGCGGGCCCAGCGTGCGCCAGCATAGAGTACCGCACTCCGTCGGCTCCCGCCGCTGTGTCACGTCGACGTTTCGCCCTGGCCAGCTCCTCGAGCGTGAAAGGCTGGTCCGTCGCGTGCGGCTGGCCCCGCGCCTCCCTGACCTCTTCGTCGCGCTGTGGGCGTAGCTGCTGCTGGAGGTAGCTGGTGTGGGGAGGAAGCTGCTCGCTAGAACCCCTCGCTGTAAAGCAGTTCGCCAGCCGATCTGCCTCTTGCTGTGGGCGTGGGTGGGCAGCTGGGCGGGTCGGGGCGGCGCCTGAGGCCTTCCTGAAACTCCCCCACAGCTGGCCGAGGGAGGTGTGTTGGCTGAAAGAGGCGCACCACTCCAGCCACTTTGCCTCCCTGGCGCTAAGGGACACCTGTCTCGCGCGGGCTACCACGTCCTGCAGGAGCTGCAGGTTGATGGCCGTTGGGTGCTTCTCGTACAACCTCCTGTGGACGTTGACGCGGTGATTGTGCTCCCGGACTTCCTCGTTATAAAACCACCAGTCCGGGCGCCGGCGGCGATTTGAGGCTATCCTGGGCATGGCCGCGTAAGCTGCACTCTCTATGGCCGCCGTAAGGTCCCTCTCCTGCAGGTGCAGGTCCACCGGAGGCACATACGTGGACCACCATTCGGCCAGGGAGGCTTGGAACTTTGCCCAATCCGCCCTCCTGACGTTCCACTGGGGCGGCGGGAGAGGAGGAGCTGGTGGGGCCACAGTGAGGGTGGTGAGGGTCCCGTAATGGTCGCTGGTGAGGGTAGGGTGGACCTGCCAGGTGGCACCGGGCTGTAGGTCGCCCGACACCAGCGTGAGGTCGAGCCGCCCCCCATGGACGTGCGTGGCCTCCCCTGTGTTCAGTAGTCGAACGGCAGGAACTTCTTCGAGCAGGTCGGCCAGGTGGCGCCCGGTCACGTTAGTGGGTGACACAGACTGCAGCACGGGGTGGTGGGCGTTGAAGTCGCCCGCTACAAGGAGGCTGGAGTGGGATGCGAGGGAGAGCAGCTCCCCAACATCCAGCGGGTACCGCTGGCTCCTGTATATATTGTATACAGTCAGAGTGAGCGGCCCCAGCTGTAGCTCCAGTGCCAGGACCTCCACGCCGTCACCACAGTACACGGGTGCGGCGATCCTCTTGTGCGGGATGGTGTTTCGTATGAGGGCTGCACAGCCACGCCCATTTCCGTCACCAGCCGGTAGCGAGTGGAGGGTATAGCCTGCGACTCGCCATTCAAAGCTGGCGGGCGTGAGAGTCTCCTGTAGGAGAACCAGGTCCAGGTCTTCTTGGAAGACGGCTTGCAGCAGCTCATGTTTCTTGGGGCGGAGCCCCTGAACATTCCACTGCAGCACCCTCAGCGTGGGCGCCGGTGCGTGGGCTGGGCTGTCAATCCGTGCCTCCATCTTGGTTGTGGGCGTGCGGTGGGTGCAGAGGGTGTTGGGTGGGACCTCTCGGCGTGGTAGATGATGGTGGGGGCTGGAGGGCACCCTCTGTGACGGCGGTTAACACCTCTTCGCGGAGGAGTGCGTCGAGGTCCTGCTCGGTGGGGGCTGCGGTGCCCTGCCGGCGATCGAGCAGCTTCTTCACCAGCTGTACGACACACGCGAGGATGACGTCCACGATGGCTCTGCCCTCCTCATTGAGTCCCTCGCAATAACCTGGGGGTCCACGTTGAGACCCTGTCGCTGGTTGGGCATTGGGTAGCACCGTGGACTGCTCCTCGTCTGGGCGGGCGCGGCGGGCCCGACGCCTGTGTCCCTTCCTCCTCTGTGGCTTGGGGACAGAGGGGGTGGGTTGCTGGGTGGAGGTGTGAGCGGAGTTGCTGGCTGTGCAGCTACTAGTACCCTCTCTCGCTCCCTGCCTGTCCTCTTCCCCTGTCTCGACCTGACTTGTGCCAGGCTGTTGAGGGGTAAGGGGTGGGTGGGAAGCCCACGCCGGCCTGTTTGGTGGTGGCGCTGGAACAAGGCGTCGGTTGCCTTGTTGCTGGGAAGGCCCGCGTGGTTGCCCCTGCCTTTGCCGCTCCCCCTCCTGTGTACCCCCCAGTCGTGTGCCGGGCAGGCCGAGAGTCGCGGGTTGATGGCTAACCCACGCCGACCCGATTGGGGGTGGCGCGGCAATGAACCGACGCTCTCTTCTTTGGGTTGGGGGGGCACGTGGTTCCATCTGCTGCTGCTGCTGCTGCCGCCGCCGGTGACCCCGTGGCATCCTTTTCTGTCGCTCGGGGCACTTCGTGTTCCAAGCGTGGTGCCCCTTGGTGCAGTTGGGGCACCGTGCCGTGGTGGACTCGCTGGCCTTGAGGCGACCGATACACTCCTCCGTCGGGTGCGCTTGGCTGCACACGCCGCACTTGACGGAGTTTTGGCACATGGCCTGGAGATGCCCGAAGCGCTGGCACTTGTAGCATCGAACAGGCTCACCTTGGTAGGGGCGCAGGGCGTAGCGGCCCCAGCTGCCCAGGTCCAGCTTGGGTGGTGGCGGCCCCTCGTACACTACAAGGATCTGCCTGGTTGGGACCTTGTCTCTGTGTGCGAGGAGCCGTGTTGCCGAGAGCACGTGGGGGTGAGCCTCGACGGCCTGGAGTGGCAGAGTGGTCGGATACCGTTGAAGTACCAACTTGTGCCTCTTCACTCTGGGGTCGAGCAGGATCACTCGATCCCCCTCCTCGGCAAGGCGGCGCAGCATGGCCTCCGACCCATCGTCCTTCGGGGTGAGGACGTATTCGCCGTTGAGAGTAGGGCGAATAACTATCCGCAGGCCAGGGTGTGTTCTCTCCAGCTCCGTCACAGCCTGGTAGGCACTGATAGTGTTGCTCTGGTGCACGAGTTTAAACTTGTGCCGAGGTCCTCGTCGGGAATGAGACACTGTTACCCAGCCTGCCTCATTCTCCTGCTGGGCCTCCTCGGTCTGGGGGCTCTCGTCGATGACGAGGCGACCGCTATCATCGCTGGGGGCCTCCTCTGCCTGTGAGAACTCCGGCTCCAGTGTTCGGGCGGTCCTCTTGGGCGTGGAGGTCTCGTTCGGCGAGGGTGGACTTAACCCATTCCGCGTCCGCTTGGCAGACATCGGCGTGGTGGATATGGACGCCGACCCTTGCATCGTGGCGTCACTCTTGTTCGCCCATCAGCGCCACGGGTGCAAAGGGGAGAAGAGAAATGCTCTTTACAAGCAGGACAGGAACAGGAGGAATCTCCAATCAACCCGTCCACGCTTGCTTCTGTCTCTTTTGAGAGCCACGGAAACAGGAGGAATCTCCAATCAGACCGTAGCTGCTCTTATGAGACAAACGAGGCAACCTTCTTCTTCTACTCTCACGGTTAATAGTTACCAAATGGTAACATTCTTGGGCGATTAACTCTGGTGAAGTGGTGATGACTCTTCGATGCTTGTCCGTCTGCTTCTTGTTGCTTCCTGGTGTGTTGAACCCGTCCTGCTGGGTCGTCTTCTTCTTTCTCCTCTAAAATTTAATAATGTGAACAACCTATTCTAAAAATTAGTAATATATTTATATACAAAAACAAAGCCAATAAATATATAATATCAAAGATAAAAATAACTAACGTTAAAATTAAAAGAATATGATCCCCTAACAATTCCGGGGGAGACCCCTTTATTTCTTACTCACCACTATTACCATTTATTTTACATATTTGTAAAAATTGATTGTATTTCTGTCTCTAAATATATCTTAATAATGACTATTTGCTCGACAAGATTGGCTCATCATGGAGTTGGAGTTTTGTTTGTTTAGAAAGTGTCTGGTCATGGTATCGGTGGTTTAAATTGAAAAGACCCAGACAACCTTTTTTTCCCGCTCGTATAACGGGAAATTCTTGACAAACGAAAAGAAGCAAGGAGCCCAAGGGAGAGGAGTACTCTACCCAAGGGGCCCCATGGGGTCGGCTCCTCAAGACTGCAAGCGGGTTCCCCATGCACTATCTGTGGGAGGGGGGGGGGATGACAAAACCTACGAGGACGGCCGTCATCGAAAGTATTTACCGTAACCTTAACATCCTCCTCATTAGAATCATAGACACCCCTACCGGTTATGCGACCATCTGCCACTCCATGTAGGATGTGGGGCGGCTGGTCTTTGACGAAGTAAAAACCCACCTGAACAAAATCGGGCTGGAAGCCAGTATCCCCCAGGAGATAGTAGTTCAACGGACAATAATCCTACGGCGCTTGGACCCTCTTTTCACGGATAACTCTTGCGAAGAGATTAAAGAAGAACTCACCGCTAAGTAACCCTGGGCCAACATCACCAAGGTAGAAAAGTTGGAGAAGGCCAAAGCATCGTTAAAGTCATTTTTTGTAATATAGAAATGGCGATAAAAGCAAAAAATCAAGGGCTACTAGGATTTTACCTAATGGTATCACCCGAACAAATACAACCGGAAGAATTTATCCCCATTCACTGCTGCTATAAGTGCTTTGCAGTCGAGAAGCATCACTCAAAAGACTGCACGGCAACTGAAGTAGCGTGCTCCAGCTACGCCAAGAGCCGGCATTGATGGAAAGAATGCAAGGAAAGGAAACAAAAAAGTGTTAACTGTGGAGGGGAGCACAGGGCCTTGACCATGAAGTGCCCCATCCGCAAGGAAGCCATCTGTGCAAAAAGGGAGCAAAACCAAAAATAAAAGGAGACAAAAACAAAAATGAACTACGCAGAAGCAGCGGCCAGGAAGAATAACGAGCGAACCAATATTGCGAAGCTGGTGATACTAAAGGAGGGTAGACAGGTCATAGCTATGGTCATCTATACTCATATGGCAAACCTGGCTAATCCCGGCTCTTTCTCTGAGGAACAGAACCGTCTCCTCGCGAAAACGGGACCCAGAAAAAGTTTGGTTCCCCGAAAACCCGCCCTCGGCAGAACTTTTTCAATATTCAGTTCATTGACGTGCCTCAAGTGGAACAACATTCCAAAGAAGAAGCAAAACAGATCACAACGGAAGACCCCAAAAAGAAAAAGCAAGGAAATAAAGAAACTTCGGAAGGGAAAGAAGAAAGGAGCGAAGAAGAAAAGAAAGAAAGGAACGAAGAAGAAAGCAGAAGAAAACGAACAAACAACCACGGATGAAGAGGAGGAACTGGAAACTAACTACGTGGAGGTACTTCTCACTGATAATAAGGAGATCCTCGAACAAGGGCACTTCTTTGAACCATGTGGATGTGGACCTCAAGGTGTTTGGTTCACACCTGTGCCCGCCCTCAAAAGATGACCCAGAACTATTAGTGCATGGCATAGACGCAGGACAGTTCAAGTTCACCTATGAGGGACCCTTCTCACCCGAGGAAGTGGCAGCACTGGTTTTGAAGGGCACAGTGTACATACCGGCAAAGTGGTACACACAGTGAATATGACAACCTTTAAAAACATTAAAAGTGGTCAAAAGACATCTGAAATAAAATAATCGAAGTAAAGTGTTAAAGTGACTAAAAGTTCAAGCGGTTAAAATAATAATAACGAGCCCAATAAGTGAATTACTAAATAAAATAATAGATGTAAAGAAACGAAAGTTTAATCGTTAAAAGTGAGAAAATAATCAGTGTGCGAATATTAATAGAAATAGAACAAATAACCTAACTCAATCTGAAATAATTAACGACTTAGATACTAGAAACAACCTAATTCAAAATAAGTCAATGGAAAGTATTAAAAGACAGTGTAAATTAACATAGAAATACGATGTGATTTAAATCAATCGCTGGACTAACTATCGTATAAAAAAATATTACAGTAACTGAACAAAAGTATTTAAGAACCAATTAACCGTTAAGAAGTGTATAAATATAGAACAAACTAACAAAAAGTAATTAAAATTGTATAATTGAGAAATAATGGTGTATCATAATTATGTAGCATAATTGTATGTATATAACTTACAAAATTATATATTTTTAACCTCTAGGAATTAAAATGTGAATAGAATATTGTATTCTATAGCACTAATTACGAGGGGCGGTCAATAAGTTTTGAGAATCGGTAAGGCAAAACAGAGGAAGGGAGATGGTTGCTTCTATTTAAGAAGCAGTAGCTGATCGCAGATCGTCACTCCCAATTTTTTCAACAATGGAGAAGAAGGTTAAGCACCGCGCACTGATCAAATTTTTGACCAAGGAAGGCAAGAATGCAAAAGAGATCCATGAACGCATGGTTGCAGTGTACACCGACACCGCCCCTTCCTATGCAACCATTGCTTGCTGGAATAGGGAGTTCCGCCATGGTCGTGAGTCCCTTGAAGATGACTCCCGTCCAGGACGCACGTCAGACGTGACCAAGGAGACAATGTGGCCCGTGTGGATAGGATCATCCTCCAAAATCGACGGGTGAAGGTCGAAGAAATCGAGCGAGAATTTGGAATATCATATGGAAGTGTTATCAACATCATCCACGACAATTTTGTCCATGACCAAGGTCTCTGCCCGTTGGGTCCCTCACGCCCCATGATCGAGTTCAACGTCGTCAAAGTCCACAAGGCCAGAGTTGCTTAAGCTGCCCTGCGCGAGTGCGGATTCGAGGAACTCAACCATCATCCCTACAGTCCAGATCTGGCCCCTAGAAACTACTTTTTATTCCGCCAGCTCAAGGCTCCACTGCGTGGACGCCGGTTTGACGACGATTAAGATGTCCAGCTCGTCATCCAGGAGTGGATTCAACAGCAGTCGGGAGATTTCTGGTTGTAGGGAATTCGAAGCCTCAAGGACAAGTGGCGCAAGTGCATTGAAGTCGAGGGTAGTTATATTGAAAAATAATAAAACACTTTTCCTCATATCTCGTTTCCTTATATCCGAATTTGCAAAACTTATTGACCGCCCCTCGTAATTGAATTCCATGTCTCTGAGAACGTTTATCTTTTTATTTGTACTATTAACTATGTCTTCTCTGCTAAATTCTCTTTTCTCTACTGTTCGCTATTTTACATGTATGTAATTCTCTCAAGTGTAATTCATCTCTTAATAAACCTTTGGCCGTTCTGACTATTTGCTTGACTGCGCTTGACGCTTAGATTATCTTACATACTTGTGCGGTCAAGTCGAATTTGGGGGTAATTTGATCTGAATTTTCCATTCGAATGAGGTGTTTTGTTTTCGCAAACCGCATTGCTGTGTGTGGCCAGAAATATTATCAGTGGTGATACATTCGAAAGTGGCTATTTTCTCCTTGACTGGCCTCTTGGAAGGCTAGTTGAGGGAAAGGAAGAGAGCCCTTCTTTGCTGCCTCAAGGTAAAGTGCTTGTATTGTTCATTGCACCGTTTTTTTCCACCTTCTCCACATAATTTTTCCTTTTTCATAACGGACCCATAAACACACGCCCAGAAACTCGGTCCTCCCGATTCCATTCCTAATTACACCCTTGGGTGATATGAAGGAGTGATGAAGGAGACCAGGCGCATAGCCTTGAGAACCTTACCTGACCGGCCAAAACCGAAAAGGTGTAAGGTTTTCGAAAAGATTTACGCTGAAATAAATATGGCCATCGTACACCTCATCGACATCCCCAATGGATATTCGGCTATTTGTGCAAGGGAGGTGGACACTGTAGTCCTCACTTCCCCGCGTACCATGGAAACCCTACTCAAAATCAACCTCAAGCCACAAACACCATCACAAATAGGCTCCCATAGGAGCATTATCTGCCGCCGCCTCGACCCCTGGGTTGGAGAACACTCTACAGACGAGATAACGGAGGAGATTCTTCAGAATCAATCGTGGGCGAAAGTAGCCGAAGTGGTAAAATTCAAAAGCTACACCCACGTATTTAAAGTAGTCTTCATAGAAAGAACTATCGCGATCAAAGCAAAAGAAATCGGCTTCCTCATTTTTAACGTCCGTGTCTGCCCCGAGCAGATTGAATGGGAGGAATTCGTTGACCTGCAAATGTTCTTCCGGTGCTACAGGTACAACGAACACATTACTGCCACTTGCCCCAACTCTGACATTGTAGTCTGCTCTGTTTGCTCCCAACAAGGCCATTGCTGGCGTGATTGCAACAGTACAATTCATAAATGCCTTAATTGTGGTGGCCCACATAAGACTATGGCTATGGTGTGTCCCGTCAAAAAGGGACAAATCAAAGTAGCAAAAAAAGAGAGAAATAGAGGAAAGTTAACGTCACATACGCAAAGGCTGCCAAGGCAGTGGTTGCAAGAAGTAGTGTGGCTCCAAAGACTACTATATTGTAAATTGAGAACGAAAAATCAACCAGAATAATATGTTTCATTTACACACACTGCTAACCTAACCCGTCCTGGTACCACCGCGAAGGAGTTAAATACCACGCTCATCAAAAACGGCATGGAGGAAATGTGATTTCCTTCAAACTCTACGTCGAATGAAGTCATTAGAGTAAATTCCCAACCAGAGAAGAGAAGAGCGCTCAAAAAGCCCAGAGTTCGAGTAATACCCTTGAACGAGATCCTCGAATCCAGGCTATGACTGCCCAGCAGAATGCTTCAAACAAACACACGGACACAGAGACACAAAACAGAGAAAACTCAAACAGTTTCACGAGTTGAGCGGGAGGAATCCCAGGCTGTAAGGCCCAAGAAGGTGGAGCATACGCCTGCCCTCAAAAGGTCTCGCAGTCATATCGACACAGTAGGTCCTCGTCATCGAAAACTCGGAATCCCAGGTACATGTACTACTTGAGGATGATTAACCTCAGTGTATATGCTGCTGAAGGGAACCAGTTTCCGGACGAGGCGGGCTCAGATGGTATTGTCGATGGCTTAATGGCTTGGCATTACAAATGGAACTAAACGGCCGATAAACCAGAAGATCTAGTTAAACAGGCTCCTTTTCGAGGACTCATCAAATTCTCAACATACACCTATATTGTTCTCTCTGACTCCAAGTATCGAAAGAATAGATCCGGCAAGGAGAGAACCCCACCAGGTTCCCCCTTCGGAGCTAAATTTGAGAGAGAATAAAACACGCGCCTACCAAATACAACTGAGCTACATTGCGAACGTACTATCTAAGGCCAGCCGTAAAACGAAGAAAATCTTACTCAAACATGACACCAACCCATATTGACATAACAAACTCAAACATAACAACCTGAATTACGACTCAAAATCCTAAATTTGACTTACCGTAGTGACGGGCTCACACCCAACCACTACAAAGGCTTGAAAGCCAACCAACTTTGACATCAAAAACCCTAAGTATACATTTATACAATGCCAGTCATACCCTATGATTAGGGATGTTAACAACTAATATACTACTCTAGTTTATACGCTATACCTATCTTTTGCTGGAGATACCCTTCCACCAGGGAACAAAGATTATTCAAACTCATACTAAACTTATCTTTACTATAATTTTCAAAACCCCTTTCGCCACTATACCTTCTTACTTTTCTCCTACTAATCTATATTTTTCTCTCTTAATATGTCCTATGTCCAATATTTGACTATTTGCTGGACTTTTCGCGCCTACACTCTAATAAAGTTTTCTGGCAAAGGAGGCAAAGAAAAGTGAAAATAATAAGAATGTGAAACTTTTCACGCAAACTTACTTTACTTAATTGTCTACGAAGGAATACTATCCATTATCACCCAGAAAGCTCTATTTGAAGAAATATATGCGCTTGCAGGGTTGATTGGAGATTCCTCCTGTTCCTTGTGAGTGAGGTAGCTTCCTCTTACTGTTGGATCTTTTTTAAACCATCTTTTTACTCTATCTTCTTTCTAACAGCATAAGCCTAAGGAAACTTGACCTGGAAGCAAATCACTGCTAACAGGAGTTTAGTCTGCAAAAAAGTGGAAGCATGGGTGAGTGCCCACACGTGCGAAGAAATTAAAGAAGAATTGATGGAAAAACAGAGGTGGATCAAGATTCAGGAGGTAATTAAATTCAAAGAACACACCCACCTCTTTAAGGTAGTGTGTGAAACAGCGGAGATGGCAGCGAAAGCACAAGAAAAGGGATTGATTGCCTTCAGCATGATGATTCCATCTGCTAATATCCAAAGAGACACATTTGTGAACATCCAAATGTGCTTTAATTGTTACGCCTCCGAAGAACACACCTCGGCCAAATGCCACCATAAAGGTAGAATCATTTGCTCTGAGTGCGCCACAGAGGGACATGATTTTAGGGGATGCAATTCACAATTGAAAAAATGTCTTAACTGTGGAGGTAATCACCGGATGATGGCAATGTAATGTCCGAACAGGAAGGAGAAAGAACAGCAGGAAAAGAAAACCAAGTGAGGCAGTGCTTCCTATGCAGCAGTAGCGAAGTCCTATGGAAACAATACAGCAACACTACCTAACATCTCGGGACGTATGTTTGGGAAGATTTATACTTGCGTGATTCACGCCCACGTTCAAAATACTCTACGGACTCCTGAAGGCTAACGGTCTGGAACCAATTATTATCCCACATGACGTTAACTTAGCGGCGATTCTAACTATTTAGGCGGCAAGGAAGGACGCTGACGAGAACGCTAAGGAAGAGGAAAGCGCATCGGAAACCGACGAGGGAAGCAGCAGCGAGGAAGGAAGTTCGGATTCAGCCGAAGAACAGTCCAGGAGGGCAACAAGAAAAACTCAACGTAGGAAAAAATACAAATCTGGGAGGAGTACAAGCCAGACCGTGCGAAAGCTTTCACCCAGTCCTGCTTCCAATATCACGAGAAAGGCTACCCTTGCAAATGGAAACAGAAAACAATTAAGGAAACGGAAGTAAGCGCCACTTATTCCTAAGGACGACCTAAAACGATAAAATGGACCGGCAATGCTATAGGAACTACTCAATAACAATGGCCAAGGAAAACTAAAATATACTACAAATTAACGTCAACGGATGGAGGAAAAAAAGACAAATGTTCGGAAATATTTTTATATGATTAGACCCGGACATCATCTTAATTTCTGCACACGGAGTAAACTTATCAAACGAAGAAATAAAAAATATGGAATAACTATGTCATACCCGTAAACCCCACAACCCCAGACGACGGAGCTGCAATAGCGATCAAAAAAGGCATCGAATACAGAACTTGCAGACTGGGAGAGATACAAAAGAGAACTCAACTCATTCGAACCTAATTCACTAGAAGACGCGACTTTGGAAGAGATAGCGACTGAACTAGAAAAACTAAAGAAATCTATACAGGCAACAGACAATAAGGCTGTCCCCCCAAACCGCTACGAGATTATCAAGACTTTCACATGGACACCCTGGAATGGTACCGAAACACAGACGGCTGAACGCCGAGTTAAGAAGGACTAAAAGGGAACTAAATTCAGAAATTATAGAAAAACAAAAAGAACACTGGAATGAAACAATCCTGAAAATCGACAATGATTCACCAGTGAAGGAATTTTGGAAAAAGGTAAAACAGATCAAAGGCAAAGCAAGAGCAAGGAAACTGGCACTCAAAGACAACCAAGGAAATACATAGAAGACGAGAACACGATAGGAAAATTATTAAAGGACCACTGGAAGAGGATTGTTTTGCATAATCGAAGAAGATAATGAAGAATTTGACACAGACTTTGAACGAGACATCACTACAGCGCTCAACGAGGATGCAGAGAAAATTCACCCTCATCCAACTGTAGATGTAGAAAGAGACACCCTTAACGGTAACGACGCAAAGTTCACAGTGCAAGAGGTCAAAAATACTATTTCGCAGTTTAAACAAAAGGCACCAGGAAGACCTGGACTCATTAAAAAGCACTACGAAGAAATACCAGAAAGTATACTACACGGTATTACTTTTGTTTTTAACGTCAGCTACTTCCTGATGGAATTAAAGGTCGCCAAGATGATTTTTAGCCCTGAAGAAGGAAAACCACCAACGAGAGTAGACAGTTATAGACCAATCTATCTACTCGACTTCATCGGGAAGGTGTTTGTGAAGATTATTTACAAACGACTAAGTGAGCACCTGGAAGAAAACAATTTAGTGAATAAGTTTCAATTTAGATTTAGAAAAAGAGGAGCATGAAAATGGCACTCACGGTCATTACCGAAAAAATAGCCAAGGCGAAAAAAGGGAAGGCTAGCGTTGACATCGTCTGCAGGAACGTTTCAAAAGCATTCGACAGAGTTTGGATTAGAGGAATGCAATTTAAAACACCACAGCTACGTATGAATGACAAAATCGAAAGACTCATTTGCAATTACGTGACGGATAGCCATGCATACATAGAGATTGGGAACCACCGAGGGAAAATATTTAAGATGGAAGCTGGCTTTCCTCAGGGAGGGTGCCTGAGCCCATCACTATATTCAGGGTATACCTCAGACATCCCACCACCATTTACACGCGGATGCCTCAACATGCAATTCACAGATGACGTCACACATATCGTCGCCTGCCCCTACAGGAACACGGAAATGCAGGCAAGATTAACAGCAGAAGAAATAAGGAGGATTAATGTGTACGAACGAAAATGGAAAATAAGCACTAACAGAAATAAGGTCAAAATAGTGCCAATTTATAGGAGAAAACTCAGAGAGATACACGTTGAAGGACAGAGATATGAGTATGCTAGCGAAGCCAAGGTACTAGGACTGACAATCACCGGGACTGGATACTCTAGACATGTTAAAGAAAAACTTGAAAAGAAAAAAGAGGGAATGAGACTACTATATAGGCTCAAGTCCCTTAGCCGGAGAAAAAAGAAGAAAATATATCAAGCGATCATCCAGTCAGCAATGGTATCCCAAGTAATATCTATGTACACCATTTCAAAGAGTAGAATGATGGAACTACAGAGAATTAAAAACAAGGCAGTATTAATAATTACCGACACGAGAAGAAGAGACAGAAGAAGACAAAGATATCTACATAAAGAAGTGAAGATGAAACCAATTAACAAGATAATAGAAAAAAAGAGCCAAGAAGCTAATTCAACAAACACAACAGGAAATGGAGAGGTGATCAAGAATTTAATCACCCAAAGAGAAGAGGGGAAAGTATATAGCCTTTTCCACACCTATACAACTAGGTTCGATCAAGTAGAGGATGAATACTTCACGGGCTAACACGGAGTTAAAGAGAGAGTAAGTAATAATTTGATAACTTTAGAAATCAGAAGAAGAAAAGAAAGGAAAGAAGAAGAAAACTAAAAGAAGGGGTAATGAACTACTATACAAGAGTAATAGCAGGGATAAAACATTATTAGCAATGGTAATATAAAAAAAATAAAACAGTTTGAACACCTAACAGCAACACATTCTAAAAGGAAAGAGATTAGCATGACCTCCATGCAACTTAGCATTCAATTGCAACTTTACTACTTCCATATTCTTCTCTATACATTTTTTCTTCTATCCTTGACACCTAAAGGGCTAAACAAATAATATGTGGGACAGGGGCACTATAGTAAGAATGAATAGTTGAGGATATAATACGCACTGTGGTTCGGATTCCACGTAAAGATGTAGGCCCACCGACCAACTTGGTCTTTTTCAAGTCTACTACGATACTTCAAACTTTGCTATCTCTAACTTTTCCTTTTCCTCTTTTTTTACCTCTCCCTCTCCTTCTCCTGGCTCCCCTACCCCCTTTCCAGTAGTCTTACAAGACTACAGAAAGGAGAGGGGAGGCCTGGGGGCCGGGTTCCCTTCCCTCCCCCTCCGGTCATCTCAGGATGACCGGAGTAGGGGGGGAGGAGGGGTCGGCAATCTTTCTCTATCTCTCCTTCCACATCTTTCCCCTTACCTTTTCCCCAAACTAAAAATCTAACTATTTGTCGCTCCGATCTAGTTCTCTGGCAAAGAAGGAAAAGGAAAATGAAAGTTTGAAAACGTGCTTCTTTTAACGGCGATAAACTCGGATACGCCGAGATGCTGGGACTATGATTTCCGGCTGAATTTGCACGTTAATTGCCGGTTTCTTCATTTGAATAATGACGGCTTCGGCCATCCGCAATCTTCTGCGGTTTGGGAGTCTCAGGATGATTGAAGTGTCCTTATTCAGTTTTTCACGGTTTAGGGTAGTGCCATGAGAGTAGGCGTGTTTCTTAATCGCTTTATCTTGAAGGTGAGCTGTCAGTCGCCTTGACAGGGTTGTGGATGTTACGCCGATGTACTTTGAATTGCGGTGTTCGCAGTCACCGACTTTGCACGAATATTCGTACACGACGTTAGTCTCCTGGAGTTCGCTCGTCGGAGGGATCAGTTGTTCTTTATGATGCAACTACTTTTTTTCTTGGTCTTGTAGTATATAACTGGATTTATATCCGTATTAGGGTTGGTTGGGTTCACATTACGATGGAGAATAGCTTTGAGAGCCTTTTCGTCTTTACGATAGCCGGGGTTCATATTGGCCTTGTAATAAAGGTCAATATTATTATTCTTCGGAGTAGACCTGACACCAAGACCAGCAGCCAAGTTCATTTTCTCTTTCATGGTGGGTTCGATAGATTCTTGTGGGCAGCCGTTGTTAACGAGAACTCGCGGAAACCCTCTTAAGTTGGAGGTCAACAGCCGTCCATGAGGATGAATGAGAATTAGACATTGGATGAATGAGAAAAGAAATGAATTCAAATGAAATGAAAGGGAAAGTGTGAGAAAAAGATTTATATCACCGTGCCCCTCCCCTAACTCCCGACCAGTCCCTCCCGGAGGAGGGACCCGGTCGGGGAGAGCGGGGAGAGGCCCGGTTCCCCCGAGTTTCCCTTGCGCCCTCCTCCCTCTGGGCCTAAAGGCGCCGATGGAAAAGAGCTCCGGAGAGGGGGGAGAGAGGGAGGGGAAGAAGAAAGAAGTAAGGAGAGGACAGACTGAAATAAAGTCAAAGGCTTGAAAGTTGGCCAAGTTGGCCTGTGGACCTGCTTAACGTGGGACCCCGACCCCCTTGTTTTTATGTTTTCCTAGCATTTAATTGTTAGGATTTGCTGTACCTGTCCCTGGTGTTAGTATTTCGCCCATCTTTGAATAGCGGTTAAGGAGAAAGATGATTGAAGTGGAAGGAAGTTTGAGGTTTGCAGAGAGGTGCAAGTTGCGTGGAGGTCACGCTAATCTCTGTACTATAAACTAATTTCAGAGTTAAGTTCAAAATAAGTTAGAGTGAAAGTGTGTCTGTTTGTTTATTTGTGTGGTTGTTTTGTTATTATATTATGTGTGTATGAGATAGGCGTTCAAACCGTTGTTAGCGTTATTTGTTTTCCTGCTATGTTAATAACTCGAGTTTCTATGATTTTTGTAGCATAATTCTCGTATCTGTATCTGTTGTAGGCTCATGTTCCTTGGTTATTTATTTGTTTATTTTCTCTTCTTTATTCATGTTGTTTTTCCTTTTTCGTTCATTTTCACTTTTTGGCTAGTTTTGTCATTCCTTGTTGGTATCAAGTCCAATCTGATGAGTTTGTCATTATTCGGGAATTTTTGTCACAATCGCGTTTCCTTATTTGGTTTACACGTAAATCTCCTCCTCTTCCCTTTGGTCCGCTTTGTTTTTAGCACTAGGAAACATAATATGTTGTCTCCATCCTGCCCCTCGTGCTATTTGATTATTTATTTCCTCTCCTCTTTCTTTTGTTTAATGGTTTTATTTTTGCTTCGATGTGTAAGTCTCTTTGTTTTTTCCTTTCTAATCGTCACGTGTTCGTAATTATCTATACCGCCTTAGTCTGTATACGTTGCATTCTTATTAGATTGCTTCTTGAAACCGTATACATGGCAATTGTTGGATATATCAAAGTAGGCTGCATCATGGCCTGGTAGATCTTTTTCTTATTTTTTATGTTTATATTTCTTAATCTGTAGAGTAAAGTTAGCATGCCTCGTGCTTTGTTTATTCTTTCGGTCACGTGTTTCTTGTAACCATTTTTGGTAATAGTTAGGCTTAAAATCTTGCCTTCACCGTTATACCTGTATCGCTTTCCATCTAGGTAAATATCGGATAGTTTTCTGCGATACATAGGTATAATTTTAAATTTATCTTTATTCGTTTTAATTTTCCGTTTGCGTTCATACTCGTTTAGATTTTCTACTACTGGTTTGCGTTCATACTCGTTTAGATTTTCTACTACTGCTGCCGTTACTCTGGCTTGCATTTGAGGGTTCCCATAAACACACGGAATTAATTGAGTGAAATCATTTGCGTATTGTATGTTCACACAGACCTCGTTCCTCAGTGGGGAAATGTCCGAGGTATACACTGAGTATAGTGAAGGACTTAAACACCCTCCCTGAGCGAGGCCCGCATTAAGCTTGAATTTTTCACCTTGGTAATTCTCCGTGTCTACGTATGCATATCTTTCCATGACGTATTCGCATAAAATTCTTTCCAAATAGTTGTTCATTTCCAGATTTAGAATTTTATGTTGTATGCCTCTTTGCCGCACTTTATCGAATGCCTTTGCTACGTCCCGACATGCAATGTCCAAACTGCATTTCTCTACTTTCACTTTGCTTATTTTTTCTGTAATCACGTTGAGGGCCATCTCGGTATTCCTGTTCTTTCTGAAGCCGAACTGTTGATTGTTCCAGAGATTGTTTTCTGTGAGATATTCATTTAATCTTGTGTTCAGGATTTTTTCAAACACCTTCTCGATGAAGTTGAGAAGGGATATAGGTCGGAGGTTTTCGAACTCCGAAGGTAACCGGTTTTCCCGGCTTCGGTATGAATATCATTTTGGCTATCTTTAACTCATCGGGGAAGTATCCCGTGTTTATACAGGCGTTAAACACGTTCCTTATCCCTTCGAGTATATTATCTCGTGCTCCTATATAGTTTTTTTTTCTGGTGAGGCCCGATTTTCCAGAGACCTTTGGTTTAAAATTTGAGATGGTATTCTTTTATTCCTCGAATGTGATTTTGGAGTTAAATCCATCGTTCGCATACGTTCCTCTTCTACGTAGTGATATGGGAAAGTCCTCTCAATCCGTTCATTTAGTTCGTCCATTATTTGGTATTCGAAGACTATATCGTAGTTTTCGTTTTCCTCTTCGCCATGTTGACCACTCCTTTCCAGTGTTTCCTGAACAATTTTTCAATCTCGCGTTCATCTTCGATTAATTTCCCGTTTCTGTCCTTAATATTTATCTTCTCTTTACCTTTTCCAAAATTCTCGTGGCAATAGCAGGTTGTCAAAATATTTTGAACGGCTATGTCACAGTATTCTCTTTGTTTGTCCGTTATTGCGCTTAGTAGTTCCCTCTTCTTCGTTCTCAGATTGCAGTATTTTCCCCTTGACGTTCCGTTTATTATTATGTCCTCATTTATCGCTTTTATTTCTGCATTCATAGTTTTCATTTCGTCTGTCCATATAAAGTATTTAACTGTTTTGTATGTGTTTCTGGGTATTGCATTCTCGTCAGCTGTTTTTATTTGCGTCCTTATTTTTTCCAGCTCGCCGTCTATTTCTTCTAAAGTAGCTTCATTTAGTCTGTTTGGTGCGTCGTCATTCAATTCTTGTTTGTATTTTTCCCAGTTTACTCTATGGTATGCCTTTCATTTATTTGTGGGTATTTGTATTGGTTGCTGATTCACGGTGAGTAGTGTTGCTTTGTGGTCGCTGCAGATAACATCTACAGGTTCCATGTGGTAGTTAAAAGGAATGTTCTGGTTTGCTAAGTAGATGTCTGGAGTTGTCGCTGTTCTGTCTTTAAATAGCGTTGGGTAATCTGGTCCTAGTCTTCTTATTATCCTTCTATCTATTAGAGCTTGTAGGTCTTTTCCTGTTTTATTTCTGTTCCTATATCCTGTGTACGTGCATCTTAAGTTCAGGTCTCCCAGAAACAAATTTGGAAGTCTATTGTTAAATATTCTCACAAAGTTATCTATTGGGAGTCCCGGTCGTCGCGGTGGTTGGTATCCCGTAGCGATTATTATATTGGTTAATTCCATTTTGATCTCATTTGTGAGGTAAGATTCGGTTAGTCCTTGTTTTGTTTTGTACTCTATTCCTTTCTTTATTGCTATTGCTGCTCCGTCATGTTGTTCGTTTGTGTGATTAGAAGCTATTACATCATAGTTCCATATTTTCAATTTGTACGTCTCGAGGTTAATTCCTTGATCTGATATTAGAATTATGTCGGGATATATTTGTCTGAATATATTTCCATATGTGTTTTCTTTATTTTTTCCATCCGTTCGTATTTCTCTGTAGAATTCTTAATTTTTTGTTCTCCATTTTGTTTGTTGGCTATTAAGCGGTTCTTGTTTTATGGGAGAGTGGAGTTTTTGCGATTATTTACTTGTATCTTTTTCTTGTGGTTCTGCTTTTCCTTTCTGTTCTCGCCGAGATTTGGTTCTTTTCCATCACGCATTTCGCGGCTGCTATTTCCGGTGTTCTTTCGCGCGGTGAGGCATCCTTGGTCGATTTCCTTTTTTTGCTTTTTGTTTTTACGCTAACTTTCTTTTGTGCTTTTTTATTGTTCTCGTCGTTGCTGCTCTCTGATTCTGTTTCTTCGATCTCTGTGTCCTCTTCTTGTTCTGATTCGCTATCATTTATTTTCGCTTCTTCAATGAGTCTTTTTCGTGTCCTCAGAGATCTTAATGATGAATATGTCCTTAGGGAATTTCATTGGTTCTAGCTCGTTTTCCTTGAGCATGGAGTTCAACGTTGAAGCATATGTTCCCGGCTGTGCGATATTCATGACGTGTGAGTGGAGAATACACGTCAGTATTTTTACGTTTAGAGTCCCGTCGATTGTAACTTGACTGGTTTGGCCGTTAGGCTTAGATGTCGCTGATGCACATGTGGAATTTTGTGAAGCATCTTTTCGTTAATGGATTTCAGTTTCTTTTCTCCCTATGATTTCTTTTCTCTTCGGGCATGAGATAGCCATTGTTCTATGGCTTCCTCCACAATTTACACATTTTTTATTATTATTTGAACAGTTCTTCCATGAATGAGGGCGGCTGCACTCCGAGCATATTTCTTTCCTTTCGGGAGCAGTTGGCAGTTATGTGATCTTCAATCTTATAACATCTGAAGCAAATTTGTATTAATGTCGTACTGATCCCGTTGAATCTTGCTGGCGGGGATTCTCATACTGTATGCGAGAACTCCCTTTTGTAATGCTTTTGTGGCAATCTCTGTGGACTCGCACACAATTTTAAAAACATGTGTGTGCTCTCTGAAATTAATTATGTCATGAATCTTCAGCCATGGTTGTTGCTCTTGTAGCTTTTGCCTTAATTCCTCAGGTGTATGTTCTCCAAACCAAGACTCGATTTTTCTGCAGACGATACTTCGATTCGCGATTATTTGTGGAGGTAGCTTTGCTTCTAGGTCTATTTTACGGAGGGCGATCGTGCCCCCAGATGCAAGTAGTAGTTCGACGTCATTGTTATTAGTACAAATTTCTACGAATCCATTGGGCGTCTCAAGGCATTTGATAAGTGCAATTTGTAAATCCTAGAACAGGCTTTGGGCGACTTCTTCTATTTCCGTTTGGTATAACTCATAGGGGCCGTCTCTTGGTGAAATCCGGCGGGTCCATTATCTTAACCCATACCCTATTCTTAGTGGGACGTCCTTCTGAAAAGTAAAACCTGGAGAAATATTATTCCCGCTCCACTAGTGGGAGAAGCTCCCTATGTAAACCTATTTCTAAATATCCTACCTTTCTTGGGTCGCACACTCCCCGACCACCCTACCTAGATGGCCTAGCCCTATAAGCGATCCTACAGTCGGTTTTGGGCTCGTCACCTCTAACGCCCGGGGCTTCTTCTCTGTCTCCCTAACGGGGTCTCCTTTAGGAGTTAACTATACCCTACTACCGACTGTTTCTGGGATCTTACTGGTGGTCGTGTTATACTGTGGTAGGCAGAAGTACAGTTTAATAAAAAAAGGCTGAGGGCAGTGATAGGTAGAGGCAGAAAATTGAGGAAATCACCGCTTTGTGGTGATGCCTCACGAATCGGAAACAGGAGATCTCTCCAATCAGACCGACTCGTGCATATATTTCTTCTCTCTTCTGCCTCTTTTATATGGATAGGAAGTCGTATGTAGAAAAATGTTGTTTTTTTATAAAGTTATTCAAAACAATAGTTGTCGTAACTTAGCAGTGCGTAGATCGCTGTGAGTACTCAGATGAATGATCAACGACGATCTAAGAGGGAAAATTGTGTATTAAGTAGAAGTAAAGAGGGGAAAAATGTGTTTATAAAATGAAAGAGATTGTACCAGGTTGTCTGGTAACCTCAGTCTTTTTGCATCTTTTCTTCATTATGTTAATACATTGATTCTCATAAACTGAGTCAAGCTTTCAAGCCTTTTTATTCGATGAAAATTATCCCTTTGGTGAATTCAACGTGCTTGTCGTTGCATAATTTTTATTTATTTATTTATTTTTTACTTATTTATTTATTTATTTTATTTGTTTTTTGTTTTGTTTTTTGGGGTTTTTTTTGTCGACTACGGATCTTTTTATTTTAATCTTTTGTCCACTTCGGATCTTTTTACTACAGTATAATTATATTTAACTTTCTACTTATCAATTAATTGTCTAATACGGATCTTTTTATAATTGTTTTTACGTATTACTTTCTTTATTTTTCTTCATTATCATCATCGTTATGTATAAATCGGGTAAATTGCCTGCCGCGTCACGACTGCAGCTGGCTACTTTTAAAGGTTTGTTTGAAGCGTAGATTCGGTAATTCTTCATCTTCGAGTTTTATTTGTCGGGTCAGTTCTTCTGGTAGGTATTGGTTAATATTTTGCCAAATATCTTTTGCGCGTTTGTGCAGAGTCATATTTATTGGTTTGATGTCTACAATTTTGTGAAGTATAGTCGATGGGATCCGGTCTTGAAGTGCAACGTTGGTTATAAATCTTGTGGCCTTATTTTGTACTGCTTGAGCTTTCCACATCATTGTCTCGCTAGAGACATGAAGGGAAATATCGGGATACAGCAGTAATGGTATCACTAGTAACATATAAGGTTTCCTTTTGTTTCTTGGTGATAGCATTCAGAAACAGTGCTTCCAGCGTCCCCTTGGCCGCATTATTTTTTTCTTTAAAGTGCTCAACGTACCCGGATGATGTTAATTTGATGCCAAGTACTCTGCCATTACTGGAGTATGGGTAGATTTCGCCTTGTATTCGAACATCTGCAGTTTTACGTCGCCCCATCGGGATCATTCTAAGCTTGTTGATGGTTTTGTTTTTTTTGTTCTCTCTCTCGTATCTATTGATGTTCTCAATTTCTCCTCATGTCCTATTTGCTATATCCCTGGGGTTGCGATAGTTGCTGGTGACGAGCTGTGTTGTGTCGTCTGTCATTTGTGTATATTGTGCTGATTCTTGATTAGGGTGGAGCAGGTCGCCCATGTAAATTGCATACAGGGTAAGACTGAGGCATCCTCCTTGTGGCACCCCTGTTTCCAGTTCGAATTGCTCTCCTTCGTTATCATTAAATTTTAAGATTGCCTGGCGGCCATGCAGGTAGTCGCAAAGTATACGTGCTATATTTTGCTCCATTCCGAGATCTTTTATTTTTAATTTAAGTGCCGTAAGCCATACCTTGTCAAACGCTGAGGACACGTCGCGAAGCACTAGGTCTACGTTGTGGTCTTTGGACTTGGCCATAACAATTCGTTTTGTAATCAATGCGAGTGCTGTTTTGGTGCCAAGTTTTCTTCTGAACCCATGTTATTGATCATTATATAGATCTGTGACATACAGGTAGTTTCTCAATCTGTTATTTAGGAGTTTTCCAGGAGATTGCCCAAGAAAGAACTCCAAGAGCGAAATAGTCCTATAACTGCCTATATCCTCTTTAGGTTTTTCTGGTTTAAGTAAGAATATCATTTTGGCCTTTTTGAATTGGGTTGGGAAATAACCGACATTAAGGAAGGCATTAAATAGCTCTAATATGGCCTCGTTTATATTTCGGGGAGCTTTTATTAGATGTTTCTTTGTGAGTTGGTTATTCATGGAGCTTTTTATTTAAAGCCCTTAAAGGCATCTTCATATTCCTCATGGGTGAAGGTCCTTCCCTCCTCATGTGGGAGACGAGTACCATCAACCATATAGTGCGGTCTGAGCTCCTCACCAAGTTCCCTAATCCTTTTGAGAACGGTTCCCTCATGTCTTTCATCGAAGTTCCTGTTTTCTTCCCCATTTATTCTAAAACGGGTTTTCCAATACTCTCTGAAATAGCGTTCAATTTCTCCATCCACTGAGATTTCATTACCGTCAACTTTGATTGTTATTCTATTTTTAAGGAGGGTGCCTCTAATTCTTTTCAATTGGCTCCAAAATTTCTTGGGGTCCCTTTCTGCATCAACTTTAGCTATGATGTTATTCCACTTTTCTCCCAATTTCTCCATGATGAGTTGCTTGATTTCTATTTTTGTATCTCTTAGCTATCAGTAATGATGTGCAGTGTTACCGTAAGTATTTATCGGATTGATAAGGGCTTCCATTTGGTGCATTTTGTTTAATATATTTGCTTCCCACCTTTGAGCTGGTAGTGCTTTGTATTCTGTCCAGGGGACAGCTAAGCGATCAGTTTCCACGAGCTTTGTTATTATGTGATTCAGCTGTCTTTTAATATATTCGGGTGTGGCTCTTTCATCTGATCTATCTGTATGTTCGTGAGATACTCTTTGTGTGCGGCCCAGTTTGATTTGGCCAGACATCTGCGTCTTGGGATTTTTACCTGTATGGAGATGTTAAGACGGTTGTTATCATGCTAACATGATCGGACGGTATATATGGACCTGGATGTCACCTGATTGAGAGAGAAGTTAAGGTTCGTTAGTACTATATCAGGTGTAGTTGAAGACCTTCCTGTGAGAAATGTAGCAAAATCGGGGCCTTCTCTTTGTACGATATCCCTGCTAATTAATAGGCTTAGCGAAGTCCCAGCACCGTTGAACGCGGTGGTGTATTTAGCTTCTATACATCGTGTGTTTAGATCATCTATTAAAATGGTTGATGCCTCTCTTCTAAACAGTCGGATAAAGTTAGGGATTGGTAAGTATGGGCGTCTTGGTGGCTGGTATCCCATTGCCACAATTATATCATCGTAGGTTATTTTAATCTTAATGGCTAAGTATGATTCCTCCAGATCTTGGATTTCTTGGAATCTGATGCCTTTCCTAATCGCAATGGCAACTCCGTCCTATCTTTCCTTTGAGTGGCTTGTCATTAACACCACATAATTATAGATCTTTATCTATTCACTCTCTTCCTCCAAACCATTTTCAGATATTAGTACGATGTCTGGGGATACTGATCTTATAATCTCGTTGAATATTCCGCCTTTGTTCCTCTATCCATTAACGTTGAGAGAGAATATTTACAGGTTTTGATGTATCTAACGTCGGTCTCCATGTTTAGTTCTTATTAAGTTGTTTACTTTTTTCTCTTTATTCTCTTGCTGAAGATCTCACCCTTCCCGATTTTTTCTTTTTGAATTAATCTTGACTTAGCTTGTGGCATGATTCTGGGCAAATCTCAAAAAGCCCTTGTCTAATTTCCTGGAGTAATTCCTCTTCTTTCATATCAACGTCGTTGATATAATCCGTGTTAGATAATTTCGAAATTAGTGCTGATGGAGATCCGTATATCTTCATACATAGTTCTTTGGTTGCGAAGCTTGGTGTATGTGACATTGACGGTTGCACTGATACGGTCTCACTGCTTGACTTACTTCCATTTACGACTCCGTTTGTTCTGCCGTTTTTGGTTTGTTTAATCGTTGGTCTCGAGACGTGGATCGTGTCCTTGGTACGGCTTCAGACATTTTCTTAACTTTCGCCTGGAACAACTCGCCAGATGGCGGGTTTTCCAGGAACCACATCGGTTTAACGCCGTTGTGGACTAGCATTTTTGATTTGTTTAATCGTTGGTCTCGAGACGTGGATCGCGTTCTTGGTACGGCTTCAGGCATTTTCTTAATTTGCGCCTGGAACAACTCGCCAGAGGGCGGGTTTTCCGTGAACCACATCGGTTTAACGCCGTTGTGGACTAGCATTTTGTTGAGTTCGGTTACGTAGCTGCCTGGCTTTATAACGTTAGCGAAATGGGCATGGAGAATGCATATTTTAAAATCTGGTCTCATGTTATGATCAATTTGAATAATCGTCTTCACCTGATCGGATTTTCTCTCCGCCTGCGCATACGTTGTATTGGCCCTTTTGTTTCTCTCCTCAATCATTTGCTTTTTCTTGTCAGTAATCAGTGTCTTTTTTATTGGGCAGGCCATTGATAATGTTCGGTTCTTATTGCCGCAACTAAGACATTTTGTATTAGGATTGGTGTACTCTATCCATGTGTGACCAGGATCAGCACACTCTGAGCAAACTCTGCCATCAAGTTTACATTCTTTGGTGGAATGTTTCTCAAGAGCATAACATGAGAAACAGATTTGCAGTGAGACCAATACCTGACGTTCGATACAACTAGTAAACACTCTAGTGTTAAACATGACCAATATCCTTTTTTTCAGTTGCTTTTTCAGCCATTTCTGTGGTCTGGAAGGTCAGTTTAAAAACGTGTGTATACTCTTCACCTTCGTGGTTTTTGAATTTATGTCACGTCTATTTTTGCCCATTCCTGCTTAAGTTCGATTTCCCTTTTGATTTCCTCCGCTGAGTGTAATCCAACGTAGGAATCAATTCGCCGACATATGATCGATCTCTTAGAAGCAACATGCGGTGGTATTTTCGGGTTAAGACCAATTTCCTCCAATTTCTTTCTGTATTTTTCGCTCAAAATGTTGTCCATATCTTGATTGGTGTCACATAATGCCAGGTAGCCATACGCTTAGTTTCTTCAGCCTACAGAGCGCAATTCCCAATTTGAAGTAGACCATTTCAAAGACCTTCTCTCTCGTGGGTTTTTGGCAATGCTCCTTTATATGGAGCGGGACACGTTTGTCGCCGCTGGGTTCGTCCACGACGGCCCCAACTGCGATGACTCCTTTTCACGTCCCTAGCAGGCACTTATCATGGGGTTGTGTTCCTAGATCTTTTCTGGTTCGCCCTTATCTGACCTACCTAAATAATTTGTCTGTTACGAAGAATCATACGTAATCTATACCTTCGACTTTGTAAAGCGAGTTTCATCGTTTTTCACTCAAGAAAGAAGTCACAGAAGAGATCTGACTGTCAGACAAGACAATGACAGGACTCTCAACAAAAACGCACTCTTACTTTTCTATCCACCCTCTTTAGGGCGAGTCGGGTAGGAAAACTTAAAGTCTCCTTAGATACCTACTTGTGCGGGAGCCTTATCTGAACCGGGGGGCGGCGCAGGACGAAGCTTAGCTCGGAATGGGTTAGATCCTGTGTGAGCGGCGGACACAAGTCAATTGGAGCAAACTCTCTTAGGGTTATGGTATAGATAGGTAGGTAGGTAATACCGACAAACATATTCCGAATTATCTACGGGGAGCTCGGTGTAGTGCTAGCTAGGCTACTAGACTACACTAATTCCTATATTGCAATTTGCCAAAACGACCGAGACATGGATAAAATTCTTTCGGAAAATCTACGGATGAACTAACAGAGATTGGATTTGAGGCTAAAGTGCCCCCGCAAATAAAGGCCCAGAAGAAGGTCAAATTGACCCCTGGATAGGAGACTATAAAGCGGACGAAATAAAAGATAAAATAGAGAGAGCACAATCTTGGGAAAAAGTTAAACAAGTCATAAAATTCATCAATCATGCGAACAATACAGAGTATTCACTTGTTTTCAAAGTAATATTCTGCGAAACGAATATGGCCATGAAGGCGAAGGAATCAGGTATTCTCGAGTTTAATTTAAAAATCACACCTGATCAAATAAAGACAGACGAATTCATCAGCATACAAACTTGCTTCAACTATTATGCGCTTGAAAAGCGTAACATAAGGGACTGTCTGTTAAAAGAGATTAAATGGTGTTTTGAGTGTAGTGAGAAAAACCATACGTGGCGGAAATGTAATTCTCAGATAAAAAAAAATGCTTAAATCGCAATAGAAACCATCGCGCCCTGGCAATGGCATGCCCTATGACATAAAGCGTGAACAAATCGAAAATAAGAAAAGAGAGAGGGCTAAAGCAGAAGAAGAAAAACAGAATATTACATTCGCCAAAGTCGCTAAAGCCACAGCCGACAAAATCCAGCCGGTAAAAAACGTAATCGCAATTAAACAAGGGGAGTCTTTGAATATATTAACATGTATTCTACACGCACACGTGTTGAATGTAACGAACTCGGGCTCATATCCACGGGAATTAAATCAATCTAATATTAAAATACAACGGTTTAGACGAGATATGGTTCCCTGAAATCCCTCTATTAGCGGACATACTGAGCGTCCAGTATAAACCAACAAATTTAGACAAGACCCAAGAACAGCAAAAGACCCATAGCCAAGGAAAACCTCAGGGACCAACTGGACAACGAATAGAGAGCCAAGACTAAAGAAGACTACGCAAAAAGGAAAAGAAGAAGGGCTGGAGATAGAAGTCACCACAGACAACAACACCAATATGGATACCGACACAGCAAACCAAACCCAAGAAGGAACGAGCTCAGCTCCCTCTCTAAAACTTGTGAAAGAAAGAGATGAGGAACAACAAAGCTTTAACCTAAAGATTTACGCCTATGAGGAAAAGCTCGTCCCCGATAACAACGATGATCTGGCACATGGAATTAAAAAGGGACACTATGAATACGAATACGAAGGACCGTATACATAACGCCAGGTATTCACAATGATTACAGCAGGCAACTTTAAAATCCAGCAGGATCTACGTTATACACTAAAGAAAGAAGAATTCAAGAAAAAAAAATGTGGAAGCACAAAATCGCACATTGAGCGTGAAGCTTATAAAACAGAGAGAAGAGGAAGCCGGGAAGAAAGAAAACATGTAAGAAAATTGAAAATAATAAGCCAGAACGTAGCTGGATGGAATGAAAATAGATACTCTATGAGCAACGCATATTTAAAAGAAGAGACGGATATCATTCAACTAAATGAGATCAACATCGACCCAGAAATAAATCAAAACAATATAATTAATTAAACTGTAATTACAAAAACCACAAATGACATCAATTACGACGGCGTCGCTATGGCAATCCGAAAGGATATAAGCTTCAAAAAACTCAAAGATCTTGACGAAGCATATCTAGCGATTAGCATTAGAACAACGACAGACAATCTAATAGTAGCAACGGGCTACCAACCCCCAAGGAGAGACTTTTTGCCCCTCCACAACTTTACAGAAATATTTGGCCACAGAGACCAAACAGTCTTCATGGGCGACTTAAATACCCGGGGTAGAGCCTCCGGCTACATCCTGAAATACAACAGAGCCGGAAGAAACCTCGACCAATTATTGGAAAGGAGAATAGTAGAGCGTCTAAGAACGGAATTTCCAACTTATCTGGGCCAAAATAGAACTACAAAACCAGATATAGTTTTGGCAACCCCGAACCTTCAGTTCAATTATAACATAGAGAAAGGCCCTCCATCAATTAGCGACCACGAAATGGTGGTCGTGACTTTATCTATGGATCCCATTCAAGTTAACTGCCCACCGAGGAAATCATATAGACACGCCGATTGGTCCAGCTACGAAGAAGAGCTCGCCAATTACGGTCAGAGAGACCTAACTGAGGCTTCACTAGAGAAATAAACCAAGAGATTGACGACATCATGAAGACGCTTGTCAGGTCAAATAAAAGACATGTCCCCACTACAACGTATAGAACTTTACCGCACCCAATCAGGTCAGCCCAAATAGGAAATCTCGAAAGGAAATAAATATACAGACATAAGAGATTCAATCGAACGATATGGCCTTCAGAGAGGCGACCGTGCAAAACTGCGGCGCGTGAAAGACCAACTAATAGAGGAAATAGCACTAGAAAGAAACAGAAAGTGGCATCTTTTCGTGGAAGCCTTAGATGATAAATTAAATCTTACCAAACTATGGCAGAAAATTAACATTGCCAGGGGAAAAAGAGAGCCGAGGCTAAAAATCAAACTCCAAAATGAAGATGGAACAGAAAAGGAACCCCATGAAATTGAAGAAGCGTCCCGAGAGCACTGGAGGAGGGTTTTTGGTATCGCTCCCAACGAAAACGAGGATTTCGACGGCGACCACGAAGCAAGAGGGGTAGAAGACTTGGAACAAGGCCGCCAAGAAATAGTCCACAACATAGCTGCTTTACTAACACTACTAATAGAGTAAGGGATCGAACCGATCACCCTACAAAAAATAAAAAGAACGCTCAAGGCTAACTAAACAGAAGGCACCTGGGGCATCGGGGATAACAAAGGAAAACCTAATACGCGCAACAGTCACCTTTTTGTCACAAATAGCAGCAGTATTTAACGCCTCTCTAAGCGCAGGATATTCCAAGATGCACTAAAAAGGGGGAAGATTATCTTCCTACCAAAACCTGGTAAGCCACCAAATAACCCAGGAAACTTCAAGCCAATCACACTACTGGAGACAGTGGCAAAATTGATGGAGAGAGCCATAAACGATAGATTAGTCAAGTACCTGGAAGAGAGAACACTGATTCCAAACCATCAGCACGGATTCAGAAAGAACAAAAATACTGAGACGGCCCTGGCCATTCTGGTCGAACAAATTGCAAAGGCCAAATACGATAAAAACTATACAAACATCATACTCAGAGACGTCCAAAAGGCGTTTGATAAAGTTTGGAGGATAGGCATGAAATATAAAATCAAGAGACTAGGGATACTCTCCTCCCTAACCAAATGCCTCTGTGACTATGTAACAGACAAATCTGCGTTCATCTCAATAGAAGGCTTCGATGGCCCAGACTTCGAAATCCTTCAAGGTGTCCCCCAAGGGGCTGTATAAGCCCAACACTTTATAGTATATATACAATGGATTTACCAAGGCCTGCCCACGATACAACAACATACTCGTATATCCAATTCACCGACGACATTACGATAGTGGCGTACAGCACATACAGACATCCCCCATCCATGGCCAGAATCACAGCGGCCGAAATTGCTAATATTAACAAATTTGAGCGAAAGTGGAAAATTCGCCCCTGTCCAGAAAAGTCTTTCATTATTACAGTGGGGAGGCGCCTGATCTCAAGAGTAGAGGTTGAAGAGAAGAGATACCACTATATAAATGAAGGAAATGTACTCGGGCTTAAATCACCCGAGATGGCCATGGCAAATACATTGCGGATAGAATTAATCAGGCAAAAGCACATCTAACAAAGCTATTCCAACTTAGAAGCCTAAAGAGACCAGGCAATGGCTTTTATAATAATTTTAAAAAGGAACTCTAAACTCAATTTCCCCCCTTTCAAAATATCACGTTGCTAAAATATAGTTATAGAAGAAGATATATAAAAATAAATTTTCTGAACTTCACCTTTTGTAATTCTTTGGGTTTTAAAAAATTCACAAAATTTCGATAATTATATTTATTTCTGAACTTCACCATTTTTTTTGATATTATAAAAAAATATTAGAAATAACTTTGATAAAAAAACGTAAGTCATAAGCAAACTAAGATGAAATTATTATTCAAAGACTAAAAAAAAATCCCCTTAAATTATAGAGTTAGTGAGAAAACATAAAGAAAATATACAGCGCTATCGGCAAAGCCACGTTGCTCTACCCAGCTATCCCACTGAACCGTCTTCTGAAAACAAGCGCTATGAAACTTCAGAGAGTACAAAATTCAGCGGTATATATAATCACTAATACAAGAAGGAGAGAAAGTAAAAAAATACGAGATCTTCACAACGAAATAGAACTAGAACTTCCAACCACAAACGTGTCCTTACACAGAAGAGCTTTCAAGGTGTGGGACAAACTGGATCGTATAATGAACGAAGATGAAAAAAGAGCGAACGAAACCCCGCATAACCACAGAATAAATAACCGCGGTACCTTTAGAAGCGGTATACCCGATTCGAGGGAAGAACTGCCCCCAAGATTCACTGCAGGGTGAGATTGCAGATTTAATACAATCATATATTAAGGAAATCCGCAAAAAAAAAAAAAAATATGTAAAATATTGAAGAACTACAGAGGCGCGAGAGCCCAATTAAAGAATGCAGAAGACTAATAAAGAAAAATAAATAATAAGAATCAAAGAGATAACTGGTCTCCCAGCAACTAACTCTAACTCTTACTCATTCCTCTTCACCACTTCATCCTAAACAAGCCTATCCACTATGCTATGACTATACAGTTAAATTCTACCTTTTTCAAGACGAAAGACGTAAGAATAATTACATTGAAGTCCGAATATTTGCTTCATGCGCTCTGCTGACTAGAATTTGGCGGGATTCTCTTCGAGAAGATCCTCAACCGAAGACTGGGGTCTCAACTGGAGGAGAACTTCCTATTCAACCCGCATCAATTCGCGTTTAGGAGGAAGCGAAGTACAGAGATGGCGATATATGTCATCACGAAAAAGCTAGCCCAAGCAAAACGGGAAAGAAGTTACGTGGGCATTGTTTGTCGGGATGTATTATAGGCGTTTGATAAGATGTGGCAACGGGGAATGCAGTACAAGATCTTACGACTGGGCTTAAGTGAAAACTTAGAAAGAACTTTCTGTGACTATGTCATGGAGAGAGTGGCGTACATCAGTTTAGGGTGCACGGACGGACCGAAGTTTCCGCTCACTGCGGGCCTCCCGCATGGGGGAGGGGGGGGGGGGGGGGGTGTCCCCCTCTGTCTACTTGATTCACACCACTAATGTCCCAGCCCCTGTAAGCCCCACTTGCCTCAACATTCAATTCGCCGATAATTTCACCCAGATAATCACCTGTCCATGGAAGAATGCGCCTTGGCAAGCTCTTATGACATCAGCAGAAATTGAAAACCCTAACACATACAGGCCCAGTGGA